>CM074497.1:20457832-21057832 GCA_037389245.1 Oryzias sinensis
ATATATATATATATATATATATATATATATATATATACATCGTTTATATCTTTTACTTTAGTAATGTGTGTATTTTGTACTTTGTAACATTCAGCTGCTTAAGCTCCTTACAGATCCAACATGTAACTTTATATTAACGCTGTCCAATTGCATACTCTCATTATAAATAATGTGTCTTTTATCTATTTATTAGTTTATTTTCTTTCATTTAAATCACATTTGTAATCATGCAAAGAAAACCTCAAAGCCCTCTTTGACTTTCTGGGAACTCTACAGGAGTGTTTCATACTATCATGTTTGCTCTAGGGAAACTAAATGTAAGCCCACACGCCATTCAATAGCCACAGTCTGTTAAATGTTGCAATTTAAACATCATCCAGTTAGTTTGTCCAGCTTTGTTCTTCTATTTGTGCAACAGCAACCCTTCAGCTTTAAAAGCTCCTGAGACGAGAGGAGCATCAAGTAAAAAATACCAGCATAACAACAGGATTGCATGTGCAAACCACACCGAGGTGGCACTGTTGTTTGTAATACTGATCAATTTTCAAACCCTGATGTTGTTTTAACTAAAATTCACAGCCTTGCATTTAATTAAAACCCTCTGTCAGTTGGAGAGTCCCATCCTGTTTTTTCTTTCAATTACAGTCCCCTCTCCCTTTTATTACCTCTTGACACGCTGTGTGTATTTAATAACGTTGGTTATTATTCAACTCTGATGTTGTCAGTGTCAAGGAAAGCAAGGCTCCTATAACTTTGGTTTTACAGCTGTTGCATCCGGCGGGAACAGTTTCACGCGGCTGCAGCTGCACTACTTAAAGACGACAGGCACACTCTGTTTCCTTTAATAGAACGGCCCTCCGTACACACAAACAACTTAACAAGGCGTAATATATATGTGTCTCACACAAGTTACACTGCACTTCTTTATGTGCAAATGATTACCTGCAACTGTCACCTAGCAACAGCTTCCGTTCAGGCATTAGGGAGAGGATTTGATGAGCTTTATGAACCTTTGAGGAGACGATATTGATGTCATCTATATTCAACCTGGTTTGTTTCAGATACATTCCCTGGATCAGGAAATGTCACTGTATTTCATTAGCATTTAGACTCTGTGAGTAATGTGTGCGGCTCGGCCAATGAGACGCTTTTCTCTAACAAGGCCCTACACTGCCCTCCAGTGGATTCCGAGTGAATTGCATGTGTTTGTTACTGTTATTTATTTATTTATTTATTTTTTAGAAAATGACAGTCAGTTCGTCAACGACCACTTTAATTACTTTTGACAAAAAAGGAAAAGTTAATCAATCCCAGTTGCAAAAGTACAAATGAATGAATGCCTGAATAAATAAATAAATAAATAAATAAATAAATAAATAAATAAATAAATAAATAAATAAATAAATAAATAAATAAATGAGTCATCAAAATCCGAATACTTTACTAAATCTCAAAGAGCTAAGCAGGTAATCAAGAAGAAATATATTATAATTTGAAAAAACAAACAAATTATTAAATAAAATGCCAAAAAGAAAAGAACAAAGTATACCGATAAATATGAATATGCTTAAATTAAAACAAAATATTTGAGCATTAGTCATAATTGTCTTTTTATTGCATAAAACATATACCGGTATTTATTGTTGTAGATGAAATGGCACACCGCAGTGTTGAGCATTTAATGTTTTTCACCAAGAAATTAAAAAAGTTTTTTTTTTCCCAACGTGCCCAACCATTTGTTCAGATGAGCAAGCAATTAAAGGGTTAAAATTGCTGCTTACTTGCTGGTCAGACATGAGAGAAAGGAGCGTGAACCTGTCATGGTGGCTGTGCATTTGGCTGTTATATCTCTTTTATTCAAAGTGCATTTTTTCGTCTCGGTGGATAAAAGGGATGAAAGTTGTTGGGCAAAGTGTCTCTCGACTTGAAAATATCCTTGAGTCCAACTTTATCCCCACGATTAGAGTCTTTGGATGGCTTAATACCCTCCCTGAGCATAGCAGTGGGAATGACAGCCCATTTTTTAGTTTTACGTGTCATTATCAGATTACACGAGTGACTTAGCAACAGTCTTTTCAAAATAAAGTTACACCATTGACCGTAAAAGGAGAACTGCGTTTAGCTGTTTGGTGAACACAAGTTAAGCCTACTGTGTTCACACTGCAAAAGCAGAGAGGGGCTTCTTCTTGTTGTTCTTTTTCTTACTGTTTACTAGTGCTTGTTAGGGTCAAAATGTCTTGTGAATCTCGCTCTAGGCTTTTTCTTCCATAGCTCTATGGCAATATATGAGTTGTATAACTCCAGCTGGGCGCAATCCGCAATTATTAATTTCTCCTCCATGATCAATTTTCAAATGGTTGGCACTTCCAAGCCCCTGATTGGTCAAAGTTTGACCTGTTTTAACTGGCAACGTGGGTTCAACTACCACATATATTTTATGCAGAGTCCCTAAACTGTAATGGAAACTTGCGTAGCTACTCGTGAACGGAAGAGTTTTGAAACCAAAACCTAAAAATTGTACTTTCGGCCGAGTTTTAACGTAGACCTTTCATTGAAAGTGGCCACTTAGACACTCGTAACTGAGGGCAGTATCTGTCCAGCTCAAACAAAAGGAAATCAATCCAGTCGCCTCTTTTTTGCTGTATGGATGCCACCATGTTGGAGCCAGACAATGTCAGTTGGCCGTGATTAGTCCGAGTCTGTCTGAGTCAAACAGTCTTGTCATCAGGAGTGAGCTTGTTGGAAGTCAACACCCCTATAACTTATTTATTTATTCATTATTTTTATTTAAGTGAGCAAACAAACAAAAATACACTGGAAAAACAGACATGACAAACAAAGAAAACTACCAATACTGACACAAACAAAACAACAAAAATGGGGGCCAGAGGGAAAGTGTGCATGTGTGTGCGGGTGGGTGGGTGTATGCGTGTGTGTGTGTGTGTGTGTGTGTGGGTGTTAAAATTGCTATTTTAAAGTTTACTTTTAGTTTTAGCTTGTTTTTTTTACTGTTTTAATATAGCTACTATGAACACATATTTCCCACGTCTATTGTTGTTATTATTATGATAAGTATAAATTAACTATTCCTTGTTTGTTTGTTTTCTTTTTTGGCTTAAATAAAAAAGTATTTTTTCAAAATTGAAATTAATTTCTTTTCACAGAGGTACACATGACTCCCCTTCAAAATAAAAGACACTCTGTGTCACACTGGTTGTGGTTACTGACTGAAAGATCTGTCAATTTGACTTTGTTAAACATTAAAGCCGACCCCCTTGATGGATTGTTTTGAGCGTTGAAGCTAATGTATTCAGGAGCCTTGCAGAGTGATCCGTTAATTACTTACTATTTATTTTTCAGTTACTTCTTAAAAATAAAAACGTATTATTTATATTTAACCAAGAGCCACAATGGAGGTGTAAAATGTGCCACCGGAGTCTCAGGCTGAAGACACCTGGGTCTAATGGTCCATTCCAAATGTTGCTCTCCCTATTTAGACCATTAGGGGGCAGTGTGAGCAGAATTTGAAGAAAATTCTCAGCTGAAAGAGAAGAAGAAAGTCTCCGACAGAAAATGGCGGACTTGCTTTGCGGCTTATGTGTTCGACGATTCTGAGCGCAAGTTGGTGTTTTATTCCTTCCGAGTATGCGCTGGATTTGACTACTAGACACAATGTTTAAAAGGGCGAAAAGAGCCAATTTTCGAAGGAGGAACGACTCCGAGGAGGACGAGCAGGAGCTGAGCCAGCCACAGGCGCTCGTGCCCATGTCGTTTGGGCCTGCTGTGGAAATCCCGTTTATGGAAAAGAGCAGCGGCGGTTCCGGAGCGCCTAGCGGCACCGACAACGTTCACAGCAATGGCTTTTTGGCCAACATTAACAACGCGAAAGGCGTCAAAAAGGAAAAGAAATGCAAAGAAACGCCCGTTCAGCCTCTACCGGCTAAAGTCAGTCTGCTGAGTTTCGACGAGGAGGAAGGTAACTAGTACTAGCAAAGACTGCGATAGCTTCTCTTTACGTCATAATTGGAATTTTGTTCATTTTAGCGATATCCAAGCACTTTTTTGTGGTTTTTATGTTTGGTATAAATCATGACATTATCTTAAGTTGAGATTTTCTTTGTCACTCCAACAGAAGCTACCGAGGTGTTCAGGGTGAAGAAACCAAACCACAGCAAGAAGATTGTCAAACAGCTGAAAAAAGAATACAAAGAAGATCTGGAAAAAGGTGGAAGTGGGAAACAGGAAAGCAAAACAGGTACCCATCTATCAGTATCAAAATTGTTTTATGTAATTTTTACTTTGCCTTTTCCTTTTTATTTTTCTTGCGTGTGTTCATCTGTCACAACATAGTAAATTGAGATGTAATATAGCATTTGTTATATATTTCGTTTTAAACAGATATAACTATTTCACATTTCCGATTTGACTGAATGCCGTGCATAATTAGGTTAAAATTTGTTTTTGCTGGACTGCATTGTTCTACTTTCCGGCAAATTCGCACTTGATCCTGGAAAAAATATTTTTGCTGTCAGTAATTTCCAAAAATGTTTTAAACAGAATAATGATATGCAGGTGTTGTGGTTTCAAATTGATTTTACTTGGTTTGCTATTGGAACAGTACTGTATGTGTCCAGCAGGAGGCAGTGTAAGCTAAAGCGTGTTGTTGCTGCATTGGTCACCAACACTACGACCTGTTTAAAGATGAAAATTGTGTTTGTAATACGTTTTTGTGTCATTTTTCTGATTGTATAAAGCAATTATTTCAATTATTTCTGTATTCAAATCATTGTGAATTAGGGCAGACGAAGAAAATGTTTGAAAAAGAGCCGTATTTGCTTCACAGAAAACAATGCTGGGTGGGCCACAAGCTCCCTGCCCTGCTCTGTAGATGCATCCACTTGTTTCTATCCAGCTGTACTTGCTCACCATTTTGTTGCACCGGTAATGTTGGGTTGCAGGTGTGAGGGCTGTAAGCTAGTGGGCAAATTGTGTAAACAGATGAGTGGCTGGTACTCCTCGCCAACAGAACACGAAAGCAGCCCTCACCATAAGAAGCACTCCACTGATAACATGTCCTTTGCTGTTCCCTCTGTCCATTTTCGCCATTTATTTGGTTCTTCTGTTGTTGGTTTATTACAGAAACTATGTCCTAGAAAACAGTCTCAAGTTTGGCTAAAAACAGCATAATCATAATTGAAAGACCACTAGGAACATTTTACAATAAATCACAAGATGATCAGGGTGGGACTATAAAAACGAAAATAATGATCTTAGCCTGCTATTAGGAAGGGCAGCTTTGGAATAATTATCTGTATATTTAAAGACTAATTCATTTGTACTTTAGTAAACGGAGATGGAAGTTGTCATATAAGAGTAGTTAATGTTTTTATTTTTATTTTAGATAATGTTAAACGCAGTGATAAAATTAGCAATACAAAAATAAACAACTTTTATTGATAATGAGCAACACAAGATATTACCACATTACTGTATCAACTTCATAGGATGACTATTTTGGGTTAAAAAAATTTTTTATATAAGAAAATAATATTCCAGTGAGTCATCTGTTTGTGGTGTTAAGCAATGCTTGAAATAAACCAAACATGTATTTTTCTTTCAGGTGCTCCATCTAAGCCTATGTTTGCGATTAAAGAGGAAGTTATCAGCAGGGAAAACAGTGAACATGGAGAGGAAGAAATGGAGGTGGACAGCGATGAACAGGACGAAGAGGCGCGGAGTCAGGGTGTTCCAACACGCGGTCAAATACCCAAAAGCATCAATCCAGGAGGGACGTTTAACACGCTGTCCTCCCTCAGCAGTTTGAAACCAGGTAGGGCATTCAACAGTGAAACATTTGGGAAAGGATTGTGGTAAAAACCCACTAAGAAGAAGAAGAATTGTCCTGTTTGTGTGATGTCTGTACACATAAATATTCAGATGACTGCAACAGAAACAGCCTACCACATATCCAAACCTCTGTTTGCCCAAAAACTGCACAAATATTTAGCTGAAGACCGTGTCTGTCCTGCAGGCGAGATCCCAGATGCGGCTTTCATCCATGCTGCCAGGAAACGCCGGCAGCTGGCCAGAGAACTGGGGGGCGAAGCTCCTCTGGTACAGATGGACACGCCCCAGAAGCGTTTGGATCAAGAAGACCAGGATGCTAGTGATGATGACGAGGATGAGAAGAGGATCCGTTTCAGTGGAGTCAAGAACAAAACCCAGAGGCAGAAGATAGCTGAAGAAATAGGTATTGCGCTTTCGTCTTGATTGCTCACTTACACTGATTTAGTTTTAAGTGTGTGTGTGCTTTTACAGGTATTGAGGGAAGTGATGATGAAGCTCTGGATACAGCAGGTCAGGATGAGGAGGTGAGCCGATGGGAGCAGGAGCAGATCAGAAAAGGAATTAGTATACCCCAGGTAAGCAGCACTACATATCTACAAAAAACTTTGCATTTTTTATTATGCTTTCTATTCGTTAGTTGTTGTTTTTTTCTTTAGAAAAAATCACATCTCTTGTCTGTCAGGTTTGACCTGCACTAGGGTTTGTTTTGCTTCAAGAGTCTGTGTGCAAGTTCCCCTCAAAACTAGTTCAGATCTGGGTTTCTGCTCACTTCAGAGTGGACAAAGGTGAACTAAAGACAGTCAGTGATGGAGCTGCCACCCATACCACATAGCAGAAAACTGAAGCAGGAATCGCCAAGAAGTTGGAAAATGTCTGAGCAAAGGTGGTGAAGTGAGGAGCTACAGGAATTTATTAGTGTGTGAAATCCAGAGGATTAGCAGATATCCCCCCCGTCTTGATCAGGAAGTACCATGGCCACATGAGAAGTCTTGAAATTGAGGGATTATTTATTTATTTTCCAGTCTGGTCTGCCTCAGTCTGTTGTTTAAAAGCAAGAGGATTCCAGACAAAGGCTGGAATTTCAAAAACAATTCTCATTCAGTCCTTTAGACTATCCTACATCACAAACAGCTATTGTTGTTAAAATGTGGTTATAAACTAAAAAAAAAAATCATAATTTGATGTTTAATTTTCAATGATTTCCTTCAATGGAACCTTTTAAAAAAACACCCCAACAAATAGTGTTTTTTTGTGTTTTTAGCATGTTGTTTCATTTTTCTGGTGACGGAGGAGGAAGTTAAAGAAAATTAAGATTCAAATTGTATTTCTTAATTCAAATTTTTGTGAATCCGGGGCAGATGAAAAAAATGCCTTTTGAAAACCCTTGTTGTTATGCACCAACTACAACCAGCAGACCACAAGCTCCCTGCTCTGCTCTATCCCTGAGCACCCACGTGCAGACAAATAGATCCATGTACGTCCTTGTTTTTCCCGTCTGAGCTGGAATTTTTGCACAAAACTGTACGGCTGGATAGCTCCAGTGTTGCTCTCTATTTTTCTTGTGCCGCTAATGTTAGGTTGGAGTTATTAGGGGCTGTAAGCTAGTGGGCAAGAGTGTAAATAAAGGCATGATTGGAAATTAGGGCACGACTACTTCCCGCCGATTGTCCCACCCACAACTCAGAGGCAAATTTCTGATGAACTCCTGCCGCTCTGCAGAAACTATGTCCTCGTAAACTTATGATTTTTCCTAAAAATGGGGGGAAAAAATCCTAATTAAAAGACCACTGGGAACGATTTTGCAGTAGAACAAACTATGAATTGGAAGGGGGGTTTAACACTGGATCTTTGACTGTAACTTTTCCACTGTGTACACAATTTATGTAATTCCAACGGATCCTGAAGCTAAGACTATGTCCGACAGCAGGATCCCTCTCAGGGAATTCAGCTGCCCCTGGAGCAAGGACTGCTGGGTCTTCTATGCTTCCCGCCTAGCTTGGTGTTAGGAGGAAGGAAGGAAGCCACAATCATCCGAAGGAAGTGTAGTCAGGCAGCATGGCGGAGTAGGCCTCTACAGAGGATAAACACACACCGTAACAGTCTAGGTTTCAGTTTCAGAATCTAATAATTGAAGAGTTGCGGTAGTTCAAAGAGCGTTTTATTTCCTGTCGCCTTTGACTGCTTCAGTAACAAAGTCTTAGGGCGGTTTAAGAGCTTTCATTTGGGGAAAATAGTTACTATGGAATTGGATATTGCAATTTTTTGACGGGCAATTTGCAGCTATTTAAAAAAGACATATGTGTGTATATATATATTCATGTGTTTCCTTTTCTGCCATAATTAGGTCCAGAGCAGCCAACCAGAAGAACCCACGGTTTACTACCAGAACAGCTATGAGACGCAGCCTTATGGCTCCTCCTACAGCATGCCTTTCACCTACAGCACTGTGGCTCTACAGACCACCAAGCTTCCTAGCCTCTCCAACAACGGCTCAGTACACTACGGGAGACCTATATGTGAACTTACACCCATTCCCATTGATCTGGTAAAGAAACGCCTGCAGGAAAGGTAGGTCCAGTGATCGTAACAGCCCTCTAGCAACCCAGCAAAGCTACCCAGTGTCCAAAGGACTAGAGGCAAACAAGCTGTTACTATGGGGGCAATAAAATGCATAGATTTGACCAATCTGCAGATTAAGCTGAAGAGATGTGTTAGTGTTTCATCCCATCTTTTTCACCATATCTCTTTTGCTGTCTGTCTTCCTGTCTGTAGGCTCGGCCACATGCATGCAGGCCACAACGCAAACGTCAAGCGCTACACAGAGATCAAAGAAGACCTGGCTGCCTCTGAGAGTGTCATACAGCAGCTGGAGGGCTCATCCAATAACAATGCAGAGCAATATAAGTTCTTGCAAGAAATGCGAGGGTATGTTGGAGACTTGCTTGAGTGTTTCAGTGAAAAGGTAAGGGAGAATTTATGTGGCGTTTCATTAGCTGTTTGCAGTTTTGTGTCTTTTTTTATTTTTATTTGAAAATGTTTTCTGACTTTCAAAGGGGGAACAGTGGAATGAACTTGTGTGTAATGTCCCCACAAAAATATATTAGATTCTAGTACCTTCCTGTTCTAGTAGCTACAGTTTCACTATGCTGACAAGCATCATTTATGGAACCTTTCACAATTTATGATGGATTTTTATGTTACAGAAAATATGTGATTATTGTGAATTTGGAGTGAGCAATATTGTTGTTGAACTGTTTTAAATCAAATCTTGCCGCAATTTTAAAAAAATTGTTCTTTTTATTTTGAAATATTAATGTAGGGGGAAAATTAGAAGCTTTGCCCTAAAGTGGAGTAAACTCGACATTAAATATAGCTCTAACATCGGAGCATCAGCTGCAGTACTGATGTTCTGTAAACCACTAAAAAAGTTCTAACAGTCTATGCAATTAATTCAATTCTAGCCAATTCAGTTGTGGAGAAAAGTAGCTTTGCGCTCGCTGCGCATCACTTTACGTTAATGTGTTGCACATAGGGGGAAATGAAAGACCGCTTCTCCACGTCAGAGTCAACTGATTTGCATTCATCGCGAAAACAATCAGATGATGAGTGTGTTGATATTTAGGTGTCAACGGCGAGGTTCAAATCAGAATGTTCTGTGTGTTTAGATCCACTTTTGGTAGCAAAGCCTCAAAATTGTGTTTTAGATTGTTTCAAGTTCCTGCTGTCAAAGATCATCCAATAAACTGCCAAAATAAATGGTTTTCCACACAGCTTTACTAATCTGACCGGTTTGATTCTTCAAGACAGTAGAACATTTGTGATATATCACTTGAGTTGTTGTTGTTCATCTACTATCAGACTTTTAACAGAGCCACGTTGTCTTCACTCCTGATCAGTGGAATCTAAGACATGAAGAGCCGTTTTTTATTTTCATACAACAGGATGTGAAGCTAAACTATTTGCTTCACAAGATGTGAATTCATGTATACCTAAGTGGATTTGAAGATAAAAGAGTTTTTTTTTTAATCAAACCTCAAGAGGAGATAGCTACCTTGCATTACCAATGAATGGACATTATGAAATCTCATTGAAGCTGTGTTTTGTTAGTTTTGTGTAAAACGACAACAAAAAACGTCCATTTTATCCTATAAAGCATTCAGCTACTTCGTTTTGTGGATTTTCTACCAGAATGGCTTTACGCCCAGCGTTGTATTGTCCGTCCCGCTCCTTTGCTCCCTCCAGTAAAGACGTCTCAGTGACTCGGAGTCCCCCTTTTGTTGGGCGAGAGGTCACAAAAAAGCTCATATCTTTCAGGTGCCTGCTGTCCTGGAGCTGGAGGCTGCCATGCACCAGTTACTAAGGCAACGGGCCTCACGACTGGTCCAGAGAAGACAGGATGATATTAAAGATGAATCGGCGGAGTTTGCAAGCCTTTCAAGTCAGTCCATCCTGAAGGTTTTTAAGATTTATTTGAACGGCCTCGTTAGTTCTGTGTGTGTGTGCCTGCGCGAGCGTGATGGTCACATTCCTGTGCTGCATTACTCCCATCACAGCTCCCTCATGCCTATGATTACGGTGAAGTGACTGGATTTGTGCGAGTGAGCATGTCGGTACATAAGAGATTGAGCAGCAGTGTCACAGTGTACTGAGCGTTGGTCAGGCAGTTCAAGTAATGAGCTGCTGTGGAAAATGGTTTGCTAAAAGTCACTTTGACTGTAACAGTTCTCCACTTATGATCAGGTAGGTGACTGAGAGATTCACAGCATTGTTTCCATGTTTTGAAAGATGTCCTGTTGGTCACATTTAGACTTTGAGTAGTAAGTTCAATTAGCTGTTTGACCTCTAGGATTTTTGACGCTTAAGTTTTTGTCTGCTGAAATGGTTAAAAAAAAAACCTGCGTTGCTAACGGATTTTGGGCTTGTCGGCGCTTTTTCTAAAGTGCTTCCTCTCTCTTCCAGATAAAGCTGTCATGGCTCCCAGTCTAGACTCATTCGGTCGAGACCGCGCTGCCTACCAAGAGCACAGCCGTCAGAGGAGAATAGCGGAAAGAGAAGCTCGGAGGTATGGACCTAATTTCTTAAAACAGTTAGTTTCCTTCATCCAGTGGTCACGGATCGGTTTAAAGTCGAACAATATTTTCATGGACCGGTCGGTACGAGGCCAAAGTTGGTCTTTTAAAGTTTCTGATTTCTGACAAATCTGTCACAAAATGCTCCTTTATGGAATGTGGTTAAAAAGACAATTTGAAACTGTCAATAGGTATTTTAAGAGAGGATAAAGATTCAATGACACAAAGTTGTTGATTTCTAGAAGTTTCTGAATTTGTAAAAATGTAATAAAGGCAACAGTGCTCTGTCTTTCATAGAACAGAATTTTAACAACTTAATCGATTACCTTCAAGGCAAAAAGATTAATCCTATTTAAAAAAAAAAAGAAATTCTCTTTGCTGTGGAAAAACTATTTAAATTGACCCCTTGACAAAATTGAACAAATCCGGAATTATATTTTGTTGAATTTTCTTTTTCTAAAATCTTAGCAGTGAGTTTAAATTTTTGAGGTTTTGTGTAGAACTGATAGATTTTTCATTAAGTGAATGCTAACAGAGGGACGCTAACTTTAGCCCTGTTTGAATTTAAAGTTGTTGCGGGTAAATACTACAAAATAAAAGGATAAAATTTAGTGTTTTCTACAAATAAGAATAATTATTTTTACTTGTTTTTTGTCTGCAGCGTGGTACCAAGTGACCCTGGAGGGTTGGGGACCACTACTTTAATCCACGAGGTTTTAAAAATGCTCATCATTGTTGTGGTTGCAGAACACGCCGCCGACAAGCTAGAGAGCAGAATGGGAAAAGGGCGGAGCATAAGGAGGGCTTGTCATCCGATGACGAGGAGACTTCCACCGACATCACCAGTTTCAACATGGAGAAAGGTGAGATGCAAATATTGAAATAATAATCCATCACAAAAATTTCCAGCCTTTTGCTAAATGAAACCTTTGATCGCACACAGATCGCATCGTTAGGGAATCGAAGAAAATTTTTGAGGATGTGCTGGAGGACTTCCATTCCCTCGACTGCATGAAAAATCGATTTGAAGAGTGGAGAAAAGAATATCCCACATGTTACAGAGACGCTTACATCGCCCTCTGTTTGCCCAGGCTCTTTAGCCCTTTGGTCCGCTTGCAGCTCATTACCTGGAACCCTCTGGAGGTAACTGAGCTTGTTGTCAGAGAAGCACTTTCTGTCTAAAAATGAGTTAAAACATGAAAAATGTATTCGTTCTCTGCAGGTCCCGTGTGCAAACTTTGAGTACATGCTGTGGTTTGAGTCGCTGCTGTTCTATGGCTTTGATGAGCACAGCACGTTGCAGAAAGAAGACGGAGATATCGGACTGTTGCCTGCCATCGTGGAGAAGGTCATCCTTTCCAAACTGTCCGGTAAAAACCACACATGCCAAGAAAAAAGCGCTTGAAGTGCAGCTACAACTACGCAGTGTCATGCAATCATTTATTTGTGGGCTTCAGTGTTGGCAGAGCAAGTCTGGGACCCTCTGTCGAGCAGCCAGACAGCCAGGCTGGTGGCCTTCATCCATCGGCTCAGGAAAGGCTATCCCACCGTGCTGCACGGAGACAATCGATACACGCAGGTGAAACTGCTTTTCTCCTCCTTTGAATTTGATCATTTTCTCAACAAAAATGTTCAGATCAGAAGATCCTTGCTTTTTTTTCTCTTTAGGAACTCCTAAAAATGATTGTTTTGCGTACCAGACGCACTTTGGATGAAGATATTTTTCTTCCTCTCTACCCCAAAAAGTATGTTGGTTACAATAAGAACTCTTGGAAATCTCAGGAACTCTTTGCCTATCTACATATTTATTCTTGTTTTTTGTCTAGTGTGATGGACAACAAGAACAGTGGTGCTTACTTATTCTACCAGCGGCAGTTCTGGTCCTGTGTGAAGGTATGTACTAAAAAAGGGACGAAGAAAAAAGTCATTTTCTTTTGTGGGATCATTTATTCAGATCAATTAAACCAACAACTTGTTCTAAACGATAGTTAAAGAATAGACCGGAGTTGATGCGTTTGAATATTTTTATTTGCTTGGTTCATGTGTCAAAGATGGCCGCACGGTGGCGCAGTGGTTAGCGCTCTTGCCTCACAAGAAGACCCACGGTTCAAGTCCCGGCTGGGGGACCCGAACCAGATCACCAATGGGGACCTTTCTATGTAGAGTTGGCATGTTCTCCCCGTGCGTGCGTGGGTTTTCTCCGGTTTCCTCCCACAGTCCAAAAACATGCTTCATACGTTAATTGGTGACTCTAAATTGTCCCTAGGTGTGAATGTGAGTCTGCATAGGTGTGTGATTGTAACTGGCCACCTGTACAGGCCGTGTCCGTCCTTCGCCCTCAAGTGGCCGGGCTAGGCTCCGGCAGCCCCGTGACCCAGACAAAACGGGTTTAGAAAATGGACAGATGGGTGAATTTGTTAAAGATGGAAATTGTTTTTTTTTGTGTGTTAACGTGATCTTGTGGAACTTTGTTGTTATAGAGTCCGTAAATAAAAAAATTAGGCTTAAAATTGCATTTTAAGAACATTCACACAGCTCAATTATGGTTGACAGGTCGGGGGTAGGGTTGCTTTTGCCCACACCTCAGTGGCGAATTTGTAATGAACTCCTGCCGCTCTGCAGAAACAATATACTAGAAACCAACACAGGGTTGTACATTTAGGCTAAAAGCAGCATAATCGTATTTGAATGACCACTGAAAATGCTTTTACAAGCGATCAAAAGATGACCGAGTGAGACTTTAATGCACAATTTAGTGTTACTTGAGCACTGTTTCATTTGTTCTTGTTCTATGTAAAGCTGCTAGGTAACATCCTGCAGTGGGAGGGCATCTTATCCACTTCCTGTCTGATGGACTTGGCTTTGGACAGCACTCTGAACAGATACATCCTCTCTGCGCTTCAAACCACAGACGTAGGGGAGGAAAATGTTCACAAGTGCCAGAAGGTAAGAGACGGAGGTGTGGCTTTTAATTATCTGCGTTCTCCTTGGTGAGTTGTTTGCAAATAGGACAATGAAGTGCTGCTCTACCTTTCAGAGACGACTGTCTAAAATAAAACCTATGTTACTCTTTAACTTGTCACCTGTGGATGTAGTCACAGTGTCTTGTATTTCCATCAGGTGGTGGAGTGTTTGCCGGTGCACTGGTTCTCAGGCCTGAAGGGTCAGCAGACGCTGCCTCAGTTGGAGCCATTGTGTCGCTATCTCGCACATCTGGCTAACAGTCTGCACCGCAGCAACATCGGGGTCTCCGATATCGAGAGGCGCACTTCTAAGTAAGGAGATCTCCCGTTTTATGAGCTCTAAAAGATTCCATCGTCCAGGCAGATATTCTGAGCACTTTATAATCTGATTGGAGCTTAATCTTAACTTCTTATGGTCTTCAACAGGGAGCAAATCCGAGACATTGTGAAGATGTTGAGGCTGGTGAATGCTTTGGACCATATCGTCGCTGTGGCTGCAGAGCAAGGCATTAAAGACCTCAAACAACTCATGGAAGTCAAATCGTAGATGAGTGGGGCGACGAAACACGTGAAGTGTTTATGTTTCCACTCTCCTCTGTTCCGTTAAGCACAGTTAAAGCCCCGGGACCCCCCCCTGAAGAGGATTCTTGGACAACTGTGTTGGTGTACATTCAAATGAAACAACAGTACTTTAACCTGAAGTGGAAATATTGTACATATTGTGAATAATGTACAGTGAGGTGAAATGCCACGGACCATCTTCTGAAAGTCCTGGCATCTTAAAGACTGCTCATGCAAAGCCCCTGTGATGTTTTAAAAATGCTGTTAAAAAGAAATTAGAACTCATGAAACACAAATGTTTTAAACAGATCCCCTTTCTAAATTGTCTCTTTATTAACTAAATCTGATTTATAAAAAAGTAAGCTTGCAAACTTAACTATTTGTGCCAAACAGTAGATGTTTTTTTTATGCCTGCCACCATCCCCTGCTGGAAAATACTCTGAAATCTTTCCATATTTGTTTTCACCTCTGTAAGCTATGTTTTAATAGTGCTTTTTTTGCCTGAAAATAAAATGCAAAATTGTACGGTTTGCTGTTGTTGCGATGAACATGTGCACAAAAACGGAAAGATTTTTTTTTTCTTCATTTAACCCTCAGAATATCCCCACTCCCCAGCTCAGCGTCAGGAATTTTAGAGATGTAAATAATTTTTTCCTCCTGATTTACCACCGACGGCACCAATGTTATGAAGGGGCTATTGCTCAACAGCGCCGTGTGGGCGGGGCCGCCCTGCCTCTTATTACTGGCCTCCTTGTCCTTGCTTGCTTGTATACTTTATGGAGCTGCTGCTCTACACCGCTGGTTGTCCTTCACCTAAACGCGGCGCTTGTATCTTCACCGTCGGACTGGATGCTTGTTGAGGAGTTTCTCCAAACCCCAAGAAAATATTACGTTGGATGTCTGCCCTAAAACATCTGCAAAGTAAAGTACAACCGTTGGAACAAAAAAAGTGAGTACATGTGAACTGATAGTTTTTTGTTGCTCGATTAATAAAGGTTACTTTTTTTGAAGGGGTATTAGTATATGGTATTCTGGCACGCGCCACTCGGCACCTAACCCATAACTGCTTGTATTTCCGCTGGATACTACAACTTAATTACATAATTTCCTTATGACCACATAGCCTTATAATTCACTATTGGGCGCGTAGTCCCTCGTTGAACAGCAAGGTTTTTTTTTATTTTATTTTTTTATTTTCTGAACATTTCGGTCTCGCCCAAACTGCTTTTAGCACAACTGGGCTGCTCTAAAACTGAAGAAGCTAGCTGCCATTCTCAGATTTAACAGCGTGAAGATGTTTAAATGTTTAACATATTTACTGGAGTGAGACCACAATAAATGAAGCCAAGCGTAAAAAAACAAACACCAAAACAACCCAAATACACACTGGCTGCATCTAAAATACTCAATTTATGTGTCTAAATGTGTTGTAATAATGACTTTTTGGTTAAAATCTCAGCAAACAAGCAGACGGCTAACGGCGCTCGCGAGTTTTACGCGCGTGCGTTTCTTAATCGTTCATTTCCTTGAGCGCTCACACTTCAGGCAGTTAAATGATGTGGGCAGTAGATGACCTTTCAGAGCTGCTGTGAACAGTCCAGTCTAACTTTAGCCGATCTTAAACTGGGTCATGGAGGACACTTTCTGACCATAGAGCTGTCTTGCTTGTGGTGGGTGTTACTCATGCAGAGAGGCTGGTTTATTTGAATGAAGCTTTCCAGGTTCAGCTAGTTGCTCGGTTTCATGTTTCCCATGTCCTTCGCGCTTGACGCAATCGCCTGCTTGATGTTGCACAGCCTTACGGTATTTTAAAGTGGCTTTAAATGGAAATGGATTGAAATTCGGAGAAATAGATGTTTCCATGGGACTTAATGTCTTTGCAGCCTTTTGCCTCCACATAACTCTTTCTAAAACATGGTTATCCTAACTTTTTGCAAACAGGGCCAAATTTGGTCAAAAATGTTTGATGGCCTGTCATTCTTTGAACTTTTTTAATAACAATAAATGCAAATGAATTGTATAATGAATATTTGATTGCAATGGCCTATTTTTCATTTCTAAACAATTGCATAATAAGATTTTGCCAAATTTATGGTCACTTGTTGCACCGTTCGCTCTCAGTTTGTTCCCTTTTGATGTGAAATTAATTGAAAAACAGAGACAAAAACTATCCATATTTCCACTTTTCCTGTGCGCAGTGGTGCTCACTGTCTACTTTTTCTTTTTTTATTTACATTTGACATTTTAGAAATAAGCTGGAAAGGGAGGGGTTAATAGTGTTGCTGCAGGTTTACAACAATTTGAAATGTAATTTAGTCCATCACAATCAAAGAAATCCCAGTTTTTAGAAAATGCTAGGGGCCATATATTATTATTTTATGAAAGGAGCCTGTGGGCTGGTAGAAATTTGAAAGGCAGGCTCCATTTGGCCCATGAGCCGGACTTTGGACATGCCAGTCTTAAAACCTTTGAATGTTTTTTAGGTCTCTTTGGGCTAATGGCTTTAACTTTGTCAGATGTGTTGGTTGCAGTCAAGTTACTAGCGCAGCATTACTCATGCAGGGAAGGTTTATAGAGGTCATTCCATCAATGACGCCGATACTTGCTGGCTAGCTGATTTTACTGGCACGGCCTATTCAAGATTTTACTTGACAAGTTAAAGTTGACACAGCAGAGTACACAGTGAACCACCTTCATGCTGGTCAATTGAGCAATGCAACACTTATTTGCATGTGTCTGTTTAGATCAGAGGATACAAAGTCCAGGAGTTTTTCTTGTTTCTCTTTAAAGGTAGGTTTGCACTAGTTTTCTTGTGCTATCCTATGGGGTTCAGATGACCCGATCCTTACATTGGCGTGTTATTCCTACCATGACAAAGGTGGATAAAGGTGAAGAGGATTTCATGTAAGCCATGGACACCAGTGAAGATCACAAATCATTGAAGAAAAAAGGTTCAGCGCTCTGTCTAGTGGGTCTAGATGACCCAACTCCCAATTTCTAAGTGCCTAGGATAGCACAAGGGCTAAAGCCGTACTACCCACAGAGTTGAGTCCACTTGTGACCCAAGAAAAACACAAAAAAACAAAACAAACTTTGGGGCATTCTGAGGGTTAAGTTTAATGGAGAACTCACTCAAGGGAAAAATAGATCCACGCTGATGTTACGTAACAGCTGCTCTCCAGTGATTTCGCACTACTCATTCCAATGTAACGTCAGTTGCATTTATGTTTTAACTTTTTATATACTCACTCCTGTCTTTTGTTTATGATTCCAGAAACTGACTTTAAAGTCCCACTCCACTTCTTTTTTACAACAGATCAAAAAATGTTTGGTTTCTTATCATTTGGATTATGCCATTGTGAGGGGCTCCTCACACTTCCAACCTAACAAGTAGAACATAAAAAATGAGCGATATTGGGCAACCATTGTCGTCTGAAAATAATACATTGATATTTTATTTAAAAAATACATTTAAATACATTTTCTTTGCAAAAATTGTTCAGACCCAGTGCATTGTAGTCCAAATTCGGCAATTGAACACCGATGCACACTGGTTTTTCACAGCTCCAAGCTTTTTCCAACAGCCTTTTCTTTTTTTTTGCAATATGGTCATAAAATGAAATTTCCAATTTTTCGCACCAAATACGAGTTCCGATAGTAATTGGATTTTTTTTCCGCAAAAATGACAGAATATTATTTTAATAATTTTAATTTTATTTTAACATTTCCTTTGGGAGTTGATCTGAACTCTAGGTGCATTTAAATACGAGCTGTAAAAAGTTTAGTGAAACAAGAGTTTTGTGAGCAGCCGCTAGCGTGAGGACTTCCCACTCTCCACAGAGTGTCTGGTTCAAGTGTTGGTAGCAAATTCGGCGTAATCCCACTCTTGGTATCAACAGCCGTCACACACATTTTTCAGTGTGCAGTTTGTTCCATATGACTGAATACAGTGTTTATGGGAAGAAGCTCCTGTTTTCCAGTTGCCATTGGGCTGGCTGACCTTATGCAGAACAACAGAAACCCAAGAGAGCTTGAGAGAGGTGCTGGGAAAATAAAATCCCGATTTATTATTATAATTTCCCCCCCAAAAATAAATTTTCTTAAATAGCAGATTTTAATTGATCGATTAAATCGATTTATCCCCCAGCTTTAGAAATAACCATAGGATCAATGTCAACTTTGTTTAAAAGCTAATGAAAATAAATGTTTTGAGTAAAGATTTCAAATTTGAAAGACTTGTAGAAGCTCTAATGTGAAGGGGAAGACAATTCCATAAGGTATTAGCAGGATTATATGGCCATTATTTACTTTTTAGGAATCTATTTTTATTTCAGTTTTTCCTATATAATATTTGAGCATTTTGACAATTTTACAAATGAACAACTTATGATCTCACTTAAATCAGATCAGGGCTCGACATAGCCATTTGCCCGCTGGCCCGGTCCTGTTTCTCGAGCAGTACGGACTTTATTTTTCACTTGTCCGCTCGGGCCACTAAAATATCTAATGGTTTATATATTTTCACCTTTTTCAATAAAGTATATTTTGCGAAAACGTGTAGATTTACCTCATCTTCATCGCTTTGAAAGTTTGACGTCTGCCATGATTGTTTTGGTCACGTGGTGCGCACGCTCCGCAACAGCGAACAGTTTTCACTCTCCGCATCCGTACTTTCTCAAACCTCCCCAAGATGGAGTAATGGGTGGAATTAGTATGATGAAACTGTATGCACTAAGCTTTAAGCTGAATGTCAAAGAATCAAAGGTAACTCCAAATACCTGAATCTCAGACTCAAATGCAGTATAATGTCAAAGTACTTAATTTTGTTTTTCTTTACAACACTGTAAGTATTTATAGTCAAAAGCTGAATGATCTCAGTAATTTAATTTGATTTAATTTTTCAATTATTTAATTTAATTAAGTAACTAAAGTAACTAAAAAGTAAATGTAACTGCAACTTTAAACAAGTAACTCTGCAAATTTGAACAGCATAACAGTAATTAAGGATCTTAAAAGTAAATGTAACTTTGCAACAGTAACAAAAAGCAGACCTCAAGGCAGTCGGAGCAAAATAGTAAATAAAACGTCTTAACTATTGATTACAAACAAATGTGAAATAGCAGTGATTAGAAGCAGCATAAAAACTCCTTAACTAGTGTTACCTACTATACTGCAGTAATCTCTTCAAAAATCTGAAACAGACTAGAGCAGATTTAAGTTTGATATGGTCTATTTTCAGTAGGCCTGCACAATATACCGCAAATTTATCGTTATTGCAATATCCAGCTCTGCAATATGCATATCGCAAAAGACGGCGAATATCGCAATAAATCGCAAACCCAAAATGTGTTAAAAAAATCTTCTAACAGCTTGAGGCATTTAACGAATCAAATAAATCCCTTTATGCTTTGACCAATCAGATGGACGCCTTCCCATTGTTGACCAATCAGATGGAGGCCTATTATGTTAGATGTTTGTCCCCCATGTCGATGAGGGTCATTTGGAGTATAATTTTATACTGTTGCAATGAAATAGGAATGATGTTTTTGTTTATTTTTCTATTTGTTTATTTACCGCAAATTTATCGGTATCGCAATATTGATCACTAATATCGCATATCGCAAGTTTTCCTCATATCGTGCAGCCCTAATTTTCAGTAATTGAAAAGTGTATAAATAAGTGCTAGATGTCACCAAATTGCACCATATTAAAATTTTCCGGGGGGGCATGCCCTAAAGTTGCGGCGTCCGTCACTTGGGTGCCGCCTGCGGCGGCGGGTCGCGTTGTGCGTGGTGTCGGGCCAGTAACTTTCAGGCAGGCCCAGTAACTTTCAAAAACTACTGGCCCTGTGGGCCAGTGCAAATTTCTGGGCTATGTCAACCCCTGCAGATAAAAGCTAAATTACCGTACATGTAAAGATCTTTTTAAATTTTTTACCCTTAAATGGTGTGGAACCTGCAGACTTGGCAGATTTCCTCTAGACTATGTATGAGAGACAATAAGAGAGAATTTTTTTAAGTGTTGCTATGCCTATCCCTGATTGTTTTACCTCTACTTGGTACAGAAATGGATGGAAAGCGTTGGCAGACTGGGCTCCCTATGATGGCAGAACTCCCTAACCTCATAGCTTCTGCCAAAACTTACATTTATCCCCCAAGCAGAGAGATATGAAAGACATAGTGTCTTCAATTTTGGATGTTACTACCGTTTGGTGATGTCATCAATCCTCACTGGTCATCTACAGTGGGACATAGCTGCCAGCGCTTGGAAAATACATAACATTGGTTGCATAACTTTATAATTTATAATTTGTGATTTGGTCTTTGTGTAGTCATTTATGCAAAAGGCAAGTGTTGAACTCTACATTTGATATAGTTTCCAGTTGTGCAATTCATTTCTATTCTAAATATTTTTCATTTTCTGACATTTTTAAGTCTGGCATTTCATTAACTGTAAGTCACAGCTATCAAAAAGGGTTATATAAGCCCTTGCATCTGTTTGTGTGCAATTAAAATCAACTCAAGCTTTACTTTTTTTTTGTTTTTTTGCTTTTTTCCCCCCTAACTGATAGAAACACACTGAACACGCTCCCTGCTCCACTCCATTCCGATGCATCCTGTAGACAAATAGATCCATGTACATCTTTGTTTTCGTACTTTGAGCTGGCATCTGTGAGGGGCTGTAAGTTAGCAGGAAAGCACATAATTAAAGAGCTCTCAACCACGGTGAGGGGAAGAGGGGGAGGGGTTGTTCCCCGCCAATGTTCCCACCAACAACTCAGAGGCAAATTTTTAATAAACTACTGCCACACTGCAGAAACAATGTCCTTGAAACGACAGTTTTTTTTTTTTCGCTAAACATAACATAATCATAATCCAAAGACCCGTGTGAATGCTTTTACAAAAGATCAACAGATGATCAGAGTGGGACTTTAAACTTGCAAAATTGATGACTGACAAGTACTTTTTTTTGCCTCATTGTACATAAACTTTTTGAATTGTTAACATTTTATTAGGATGCATTCAGTAATTTTTTCAAATATTTTTTTGGTAATAAGACTGTTTGCAGCTTTAAGCATTGGATGACCTGTCTTAGCGACTTTCATTGATGGTAATTTTATAGTCTGCTTTAAATGGTTCTGAAGAATCACACCCCCTTTCCTTCTCAGCTACTGTCTCTGTAATGAGTTTTTCTCCTGCTGTGGTGTCATTTATAGTAGCCAAAAACAGAAAGTAGACAGTGGAGCGCGTGTGCCCTCACAGTTATATCCAAATGGCTTCCTTTTGCTTGGTTTATGCTCACAGTATAGATTTATGATATATGCTATAATTAAGATCAATCTTGTGCATGTAAATCATTTAGACAAGCCTTAGATGAATTATTCTTTTGCAATTGGATGCAGCATTTTGAACAAAACCCTGTTTGTTACCGTAATCTATTTTTTGTAAAAAATAAAATAAAAAAAAGAGTTTACTAATAAAACAAAGCTGGTTTTGCATGTTACCAGAGCTAATTTACCACCTATATTTTACTCTTGCATGAGGGTGAGCTGCTTGGAATAGCCAAGTCATGTGATTCTTCCATATTCTATTTTAGAACGCTGACTGATGGGCCGCTCTGTGCAGTATTTGCTGCAGCCCAAAGACATAGTGGTCAAAAATGTGTTTCTAATTCCCCCATTTCTCCTCATTGCTTCAAATCAATTTTTTAGATCAACAACTGAAGTGTAGCTGTAGTTGAAAGTAAGTACTGCTCTCTATTTGTCTCCCTGTATATTATAAAAGCTTAAAATCTCTGTCTGCAGAGGGATCAATTAGTACATCTTGTGTTTTGCATGCTGTTGTGGGTTTTGTCAAAGTATTTCCGCATTAGCTTTCATTTAAAAACGTCCAGGTTTTGACACTAATGCGTTGTGTGAGCTGCTTGATAATTAGCTGCTTGTTGTTGGAATAATATTTTCCACACTTATCGTTGCTGGTTCTTTCCAGTTTTTCCTAGAAAAGCCTATTAGTCTGTTTGTGTAACAGGTTTTCATGACACTGTTGTTGTTTTTTTAATGGCTGAAGCCATAGACGTTTTGATAAAAAAAAAAAAGTGTGATTGGTTGGTTTTTCTGTCATATTTTTTACTTGTTCTAAGCAGGCTTTTAAAAGCTATGGAATTTGAAAACAATAATTACAAATGATAACTTTGGCCTAAATGTCTTTGTTTTATGCACGTTCCTAGTTTTATATAATGTATTAATTCACTGACTATGTCTAAAAGTTGCTTAAAAATAAAAAAAGGCTAGTTTTTGTGCTAAATTTTGGAGAAAAACATGAGAGCAAGGGCAAATATTTGTATGAGAACTAAAAAAAAAAAAACACTTCATGGTGTTGTTTGCGGAACAAAACTAGTTAACCCTTCAACACTGGAGATGTTGTCGGCGAAGTCTAAATAACTCGTGCGTTTGGAAATACCATAACGCTCCAACCGTTTACACAATCAACGTGAATCTGCTGATTCTGACACAGAAAAAAGCGGCTTTTTATATCGGCTTTTCAACGGTATCTATCGTAAAGTGTTGCATAAAGTTGCAAAGTCGCCTTACTTTTCGACTTAATCAGCTGATTTACTTTGATACCATAAAACACTTCATTATTGCACAGTGTTGCATACCACCACAAGGCTGCTTTTCTCCACGTCGGACTAGTCTGGAACTATGTTAATTGCATAAACAGTTAAAGAGGTACAGTAGTCCAAAGAGTGTCATTACTAGAGTGAAAACTCTTTTACAAACTAAAGGGTAAAATATCGGCAAATTCTAAGTCTTGTTTTGTGATGAAATTGGCTTAGTTTGTACTTAAGCTGTGACGTATATTGGATCAAAAATTGCTGTTGATTAATTTGGAAAGGCTTTTAAGTTCTAGTCCACCTTTCCTATTATAAAATGCATTGGCTGGTTCCACATGATAGCACAACACAGTGACGCAGGCCTTGTATTCAGTGCCTAAGTTTCTTGCTAATGTTATTTCTCTCAGTGGACAAACTAAGGACAATTACCCTGTAGCAAATATATTGGCTGTTACATCACTGATTTACAGCTTGTGCTGGTGTTTTTGTATGTGTTCTTGTAGACAAATGTGGAAAATTGTATCTGAGCCAGAGTATGTCCTGGAGGGACATGAGGCACCACAAGGTTACCTTAGCATTGGGGGTTTTCATAAGGAGCAGTATGGTTTTTCACTCTGTCCAATGACCCCTGAAGGTGCATGTCTCCATGTCAGAGTGCTCTGACAAGGGGCTGTTGTGAAACATTTGTCAAAGGGTCATTCCTTCCATCACAGTCCCCTCTTTGTAGAACACACCTTGGCCGTCCGCCCAATTGTTGCAACCCGACTCATTGGGTTGCATCACTCTGTTTACTATCTTCAGTTGTTTCTTTTCAATCTTTTGGTATCTGCACTCCAGGTTTCCTCTCCATCTGTCTGTGTTGTCAGCATGCACCTACTTCTTAATTTAAACCAAAGTGAGTCTTAAATGACAAAAATAGAGATTCCGAGAAGCTGGTACTGGGCCATTTCTTTCCTTTATCAACTAACTTTGCATATTAGTCAAAACATTTTTTTTTACATTTCTTTAAGATTGCTTTGACTTAGTTCACTTTTTGTCATTTGCTTCATCTTGTTTCATAAAAGTACAGGTGGATCGTACTTATTTAAGTTTATTTCTCCATGCCCCCCATGCAGAGCTGAACTGTAGGGTTTCCACAACACACAGCAGGACACAGTTTCAAGTATTACATTGTCATTCCATCACTGCTGAATCCATTTTCAGCAGGTAGTTTTTTTTAAATTTTTATTAAGAACTAATTAAGAGAACTTATCACTGTTAGCCGGTAATTGTATTTAATTTGTTCTCTAATGCTACGAACACACTGGGCAGGTGATGCGCATTCAAGACGGGCATTCTGTAGCGGGCTTTTAGCCAACTGTGTTCGCTAAAAAAATCAGATCAAAGCGGTACAGATGTGGTGAATCTCATTCCAGGCTTTTTCTTTCACAGCTGTACTCCGATAAATCAAATACTTGGTGTCATAGAATTTCCAGTTGGGCACAAACCACAATAAACATTTTCTCCTCCATGATCAATTTTCAAATGTTTGGCACTTCTGTGTTTTGAAAAGGACGTTATCCATACGTCAATCCCAAATCTGAGTCCCTGACTGGTGAAAGTTCAACTAGTTTAACTTTTGATACGGGTTCATAAGGCACACATTTTGTACATAGATCCCGAAAAGAGACTTAAAAACTTGCCTAGCATGAACGTGAGAGTTTGAATGCAGAAGCCCAAAACTGTGTGTTTACATTGACTGTCAACTGGAAGTGGTCGCTTTAATGCACGTGTCCGAGCTCAGTGTGAACGTTACATTACAGTAACGTGCCACAATTTTTTTGTGCTGGTCTATTAAAAACCTTTTCCCCAACAAGTTTTGAATGGAATTGGATAATTGTGGACCTTTAAACTGGTACTAAAACAGACTGATAAGAGAACCTAAAAGAAAAGAAGCAATCAAAGAATTGAAATTCATGAGCGTTCTGTTCTGTCAGGGTGTGGCCTCTCTCCATCTCCCTTGTGACCTCTAAGCATCATCAATCCTCCCGCTCGCTGAAGCCTCCATGGCTTTGCAGGCTCTCATACACTTTGGTAAACAGCTGCTAAGGGTAAAGGTGGTCAACGGAAACTCGGAAGACTCTCGTCTGTCCAGATGTCTCGACACCTTCGACCTGGTTGCCCTCGGCGTCGGTAGCACGCTTGGCGCTGGAGTTTACGTGCTCGCCGGTGCAGTTGCACGGGACAATTCAGGTAAATCTACGTTTGTGTAGTTAATAAAATTCTGTCCAGCAACAGTGTTTAACGCATTGACTCCCGCAGGCCCGGCTATCGTGTTGTCCTTCCTGATAGCAGCTTCGGCCTCTGTGTTGGCGGGTCTTTGCTATGCCGAATTTGGAGCACGTGTTCCTAAAACGGGTTCCGCTTACCTTTACTCCTATGTGACCGTGGGAGAACTCTGGGCCTTCATCACTGGGTGGAACCTCATCCTCTCTTACATCATTGGTAAACATGAAGCAGCAACAGCTGTGTTGTCTTTGATGTCTAATGTCCCGAGAAACAGAAAACATGTGTTTTGGTTTTGTTCTTTGTGCCAGGAACATCCAGCGTGGCGCGGGCGTGGAGCGCGACATTTGATGAGTTGATAGGGAAGCACATAGAGCAGTTTTGCAGGACATACATGTCCATGAGTGCGCCGGGAGTTCTGGCTGAGTACCCTGACATGTTTGCTGTTTTCATCATATTCACTCTGACAGGTAAGAAAACCGTTTTCATTCTGTGATTTTTTTTGGAGCTCCTTAACCCTATACCATCTAAGTTGTGCAGTGATCCATATTCCTAATCTTGTGTTCCTCTGTGACTTCTCTCCTGCTTACCTTTTGACGTCATTACTAAAACAAAGTGGGTTATTCACACGTTACATGAAGGTCAAACGAAAGTTTGGCCACAAACAACTTAAACACCTAAATGACCTGATTGTTGCCTCTCCTTGGCAGAAAGTTTGAAAAAGCCTTTCATTCTTCCGGAAGTTTCCATAATGATTGTAAAGCCTTATGGAACTAGGATAAAACCACATATAGGCCACTATTAGAAAGCTTAACGCCTCAGCAAAACATTAAAAATGGAGCTGAAATACAGAAAAGAGCAGCAATACAAGGCAAAGTTAGACTGTGGCTACATTTAATGCTTAATTTTCATTCATTTTCATTTCATTTCATCTCTTGAAGGTCTCCTGGCGTTCGGAGTGAAAGAATCAGCGATGGTCAACAAGGTCTTCACATGTATCAACGTTCTAGTCCTGTTGTTCATGGTGGTCTCTGGCCTGGTCAAGGGCACTATCAAGAACTGGCAGATCAACCCTGAAGAGATCCTCAATGGCACCTTTACAAGCAACTCAAGTCAGAAGTAAGATTAACTTGCAGAAGTTAACTTGGTTTGATCTTTTTGCATCATGCATCCCGGTTGATCTGCCTTATCAGTTCTTCGAAACCAAAGTGACCCTCCAAAGTATTTTGCTCCTCTTCTTTATCTTTTTTTTAAAATGTATTTATCAATAATTTGGATTCTTTTTTCTTGTGTCCAGTCAGACTGAGGTTCTTCCAACCAAGGAGATCTTAGGAGCAGGTGGCTTCATGCCGTTTGGTTTCACAGGCGTCCTCTCAGGAGCTGCTACCTGTTTCTATGCCTTTGTAGGGTTTGATTGCATTGCTACAACAGGTCAGCAATAGAACAAAAAGAGTTTATCTTACAATGATGTCATCAGCCGTCACATCTTTAAAGACTTGTACGCTTCCAGTAACAAATAGTGTTACAATTAGTTATTTAGGACTGAAATGAGACATTGTCTTTTCTTTTTAAACATTTTATCCGCTGGTAAAATCACAAAGTAGAGATAATAACCTTTAAAGTTTTAATTAATATTTTCAAAAAAGTAACAATTAAAACGTATTTTTGACATAAATATGTTGGAACTGCAACCTATGAGGATGAAAAGCTGGCATTAAAACGTATAGAATGTTCCCAAACTCTTTAGTTTTCAGACGGCCAGCCCACATTTGTTTCAGGTTTGTGGCAGTGGTGATAGAGGGGGCTGTACCTTAATCTTGAGTTGGCCCCGTTTCAATCCTCGACTTGTCTAAACTTTCCAGATTGTTACATAAGAGCGGGGCGGAAGAGGGAAAAGCTGCATTTTTGAGCCTGAAAGAAGGAAGATGTTTTTGGTCCTTTGTGTTTCTTCACACGTTTCAGTTTCATTTATTCAAACCGTCTCGTAAATCTAGTTGAGTGGCCGCCTTCTTTCTGCCCCCAGAGCACTTTATTTATTTATTCATGTATTTTTTTTCACCATTCATGCTTCACTTGCACTTAGAGACTTGTGTCACAAAAACACCCTCCCTTAGCTCCTCCAGATAAAAACATAAATCTATAAAAAAAAAAGGAACATTCACACCTCTAAGAACCTTCGTTCGCACATTGATCTCATGGAGTCCTCTTGGTAGAGATTAGGATTTGTTGCAGAACAAGAATATACATTTTTTCAGAGGACCTGTGTTTGGTAACTACTTGCAGATGCATGATTAAGTCTTGTGGGTCTAAAGGAGCCAAAAGCTACTTGTTATTTTTTTTTTGCAAAAAAAAAAACAACCCACACATGTTTTGCATTAGACGGACATACGCTAGTCGCCAAAAGAGGCTCAGCAGCTGTTAGAAAGGGATTTTTTTGGCTGAAGCAGTCCAGCAAATTTGAACATGAAGACAGATTGCTCAGAGACCCACTCCGATTCCTCTGGGGCATCTGACTGTGTTAGTTTGGGGATGTGAGTGGCTGTAAGCTAGCAGAACAGCGTGTAAACAGGTGAATTTGTGATGAACTACAGCTGCTCTGCAGAAACTATGAATAGAAAATGACAGGTTTCTTGATGATCATAATTTAAAAACCACAGGAAACACTTTTTATGTAAGTTCAAGTAGCAGTGAATGGAAACAGTTTTGTCTTATTTTGAGGATTGGAATTGAATGTTAGCAACGAGTAGCTTTTATTGAACTATCTCTCCACACTGAAGGTGAGGAGGTGAAGAACCCGCAGAGAGCCATCCCTATCGGAATCGTGTCCTCGCTGCTCATCTGCTTTGTGGCCTACTTTGGCGTCTCTGCCGCCCTCACCCTCATGATGCCGTACTACCTCCTGGACAGCAACAGCCCTCTGCCTGTTGCATTTAAATACGTGGGCTGGGGAGGAGCCAAGTATGCTGTGGCTGTGGGCTCGCTGTGTGCTCTGTCTACCAGGTAAGTGCAAATAATGATGCATTGGAAATGAAAAACATTTCATGTGCTTTTATTTTAGTGCACATGCAAATATATTGTAATCATACGATCCACATAAGTCATTTTTTAACTGTTTAAATTACCACCAATGTAATCATTAATGGCTATTGACATTTATAAATTGTAATTATATATATACAATGTGAAGTTAAAACACCATTTCCTCTGTAGATGTTAATAATCATGTTCATACTTGTGTTTTGTGATGTTTTGATGAAACCTTGCTCGTGTTCTGCACATTGTTCCATATGTATATGTGAGTTGTTGTCTTTGTTCATGTATGTCTCATGGCATTCTCTTGGATGTAAGTGTGGATACTATATATCCTGGTCTCCCCCCATGGTAGCCTGCTGGGTGCTATGTTCCCTATGCCTCGCGTGATCTGGGCTATGGCTGACGATGGGCTGCTTTTCAAGTTCATGGCCGAGATCAGCCCCCGCACCAAAACCCCACTAATTGCAACCTTTGCCTCTGGCACAGGGGCAGGTGAGACACTAACATGCATGTCTGGAAACGGCATCCATGTTCACCAGTTTTGCATGCCTTGTGGATGTTTTAAATGCACTAGCGGATTTTTTTTTTTAACTTTATAAAACTAAATAGCATAAAAAGGGCATTTCTAACAATTTTTGGTCATATTTCCTTCTGCAATCACACACAAAAATCCAAAACTGTTTTGGTTAAGTAGCCAAACGTGTTTTTATGAATGCTGCAAACCCATGCCACACGACCTTGCATTAAAAGCTCCTTAATCCAGCATCATGCCAGCTTGCTCTCACAGTTCTCCTTATCCTACTTTGCTCACGCTTTTGCAAGCTTTTTCTTCATCCCCGTTTTTATTTGCCGTCCCTTCTTCCTTCATTTCTTCCTTGACCCTCCACCTAAACGTATGACCGTCGTCCAACTCTGACGTTTTCCTCCTCGCTCTACCCCAGTCTGTTGGGTTCCATGTTCCCCCTTCCCCGTGTTATCTTTGCCATGGCTCGGGATGGCCTACTCTTCTCCTTCTTGGCCCGCATCAGCGAGAGGAAAGCCCCCGTCAATTCCACTGTTGCAGCTGGGGTTATGTCTGGTAAGATGAAGAGGAAAACTGGAACAGGGATTAAGGAAAACATGCATGTTTACGGAGAAGGAGATCATGATGCCAAAAAGGCCAAAAGCGTCACAGTGCAGCCTGTTTGTTGCATTCACTTGAGCAATAGTTGACACAAGCTAAGGACCAACAGAAATATCTACAAAAAAAAAGGAACAACCTTAAACAAGCTTTGCTTTGTTCATACTTTTTCTTAATCCCTTCTATGCTTCAGATGGAAAACAGTCATTTCAGGCTCCCTGTAAGTTAATAGCAGGGGGCTCGGCGTTTAAACTTCATGGTCCTGGTGTCTCCTGACAGTGAAGCAACATTTGCAGGTGATAGGGGAGGTTTAAAAAGCTGCGGCAGAAGGAAATTTGAAAACCTTGGCTGGTTTTCCATTATTTCTAAAAAAGGAAAAGTTTTGGCAGCATCTTTAACTCTCTATCATTTTGCTTTATGAAAGCATTTACTGACTGACTTACTGCCTCTTTTAATAACAGTTTCCCTTCATACAATAAATCCACTTTGTGTCACAGTTAGTCCAGTATCTACATCCTCATCTCTATTCTTCTTTATCTTATATTTACAAATCAAGTTTTTAAAGTCTTATCCAGCACCAAACATTTTGGACAGTTTTGAGGTTTTATCTCCTCAGAAACAAAACAGCTTTTTTGTTGTTTATTTCTTAGATTTGGAGAATAATTTTTCTTGTTTTTGTTTAGTTTATTTCATTTTTTGTGTGCAAATTTTAAATGAATGTCTGAAATTGATAGTTGTTAGTATTTGCTCCTTTATATTGGGTTGAAATCATTGAGGAAAGCCTCCAAATGCCCTTTCAGAAATGCTTAAAGTGACTTCAACTTCTACTTTTGTCTGATTTGCTTAAAATATTTATCTCATTTTTTTCTTCTACTTGATGACATATTTAGTAAATTGCAAATTTGGATTATAATATATTCTGCCACCTTAATAATTTGCAGTAGTTGTCATGTAATCGGGTTATTGAGCTCAAAATAACATCTTACAGTCCAGAAGTGACATTCTTTTCAGTGTGAGCCGTGTTAAGTGTGGATGTTGAAAACTGCTGGAAAAGGTCTTTTCATGGTTATTCTGGGATTGATCAAGTTTCAAGCCAAACAAGTTGTTCTGTAGAAGAAAAGAGCCAACTTTTGTGGTGTGATGGCTGTGATCTTATCTGAGCTTGTATACTGTTCAAACAGATAAACACGGAACCTACAGGCTGACGGATATTACACCCAAGGGTAAAGCAAGGCCTGTGAAGGGCGATACGTCATTTCCACAAGTCATGGTTGACTTCTTTTTGGTTTTCTCATGGAAGTCTGCCACTGATCCCCTAGTGTTCGAATTTTTAAATAAATCAGAGCCTCCTATAGACGGAAATGATGCCAGAAAGTCTATCAGAAATGGAAAAATATAAAAAGAAACACAACCCTTTCATGTTTACCAGCTATAACAGTTTTGTAGGTTTTATTACATGCTAAGTCTGCCAAACGTGTTTATTTTCAATATTGCTTTTTCTTGTTTTCAGCTATCATGGCATTTCTGTTTGACCTAAAAGACCTTGTGGACCTAATGTCTATTGGAACTCTGCTGGCCTACACACTAGTTGCTGCCTGTGTGCTGGTTTTGAGGTCAGTATTTGGTATGGGGTGTCAGCTTTTTACTTGTCTGTGCGTTTAGGAAGGCTTTTGGACGGAAATAGCTCATTTTGGTCTAAAACTGTAGCCACATTAACCTCAATATCTTGCAGTGAGCTCAGCAAACGATTTGCATTCAATTAGCTGAAAGCAGATCAAAATAAAAGGAAACAAAGTCACACATTATAGAACCAAGCAAATGTAAAGCTTTTGTGAAGATAGAAAGAAAAAGCTTATACGAAAGCTTCGTTTTATATGGAAAAAACCCACATTATTTGATATGTGCCTTGTCATTTTCAGATACCAGCCTGAACACCCCAGTCACATGTATGAAACTGTCAGTGATGACTTGAGCGATGGCATCAGCGTCCCCAGCATGGGCATGCTGCCCGGTGTGGAGGAGAGGTTCAGTTTCCATACTCTGCTCTTTCCAGACCACCCCGACCCTTCGACGCTGTCCGGCTTCACCGTCAACATTTGTACCTCTGCTTTAGGTCTGTTGTTCTAAGCAGGACTTTTGTCATCAGACGCTAAAAAGCAGAAAGATGCTGAATGAGTCAGAAATTGGTATGTTTTTTTTGCAAATTATATAATTTAAAGTCCCACTACAAGTGATCCCAGTGGTCTATTAATTATGATTATTCGGTTTTTAGCCAAAATCAAAAAACAGAGTTTGACAAACCCACCCCACCAATAATTGAGAGCTCTCTGTTTACACTCTCTCCAGCTAGCTTACAGCCCCTTACAACCCCAACCAAACATTAGCAGAGTATCAAACATGAATGAGCGATCTTCAGGCTACCCAGTCGTGCAGTTTCCAGCCAGATGCCAGATCAGACGAGGAAAACAGAGGCGTACATTGATCTGTTAAAAATTTGGTTGGAAATTTTCATTAGGGTGGGTCTTTAAAAGTAATCCTAAAATGCACTAAAAACTCATTTGGTTGCCAATATTAAGTGGGATGTTGCAGTGTAGTATCTTGTACATTGTCTATTCTGACACAACCTTCTGTGGCCTCGATAAATTCTGAAATAATCATCTACCAACACTATGTTTGTTCTTTGGAATCACATATTTCCATCTATTAATATTAATTGCTTCTAACAGCCAGTGTTTTCCTCCCCAGGGTTGTTGATCCTGGCCTTCAGCATACTGGCGGTGCAGGCAGGCATTGCAGCTTGGAACATGGTGGCTCTCTCAGTCATCTTCATGGTGTGTGTTCTGCTCGTCTTCATCGTCTGGAGGCAGCCCGAGAGCCGAACGCCACTGTCCTTCAAGGTTGGCTTTGGTCTCTTTTACAGAAATCCCTTCAGGCACTCAATTTTCTTACATGGCAGCACAAACCTGTGTTCTCCCTCTGCGTCTGACTCCCAGGTCCCCCTGGTGCCCTTCATCCCAGTCATCAGCATGTTTGTCAATGTTTACCTGATGATGCAGCTGGATAGAGGCACCTGGGTTAGGTTTTCAGTCTGGATGGCCATAGGTACTTGTCCTCCGTTGTTTGCTGACCTCATGCTGAACAGACATTTGAACCTGTTGGAACTCTTGAAGCATGTTTTTACCAAAGCACTGGACAAAAGAAGACATAAATTCAACTATGTTTTGTGGAAAAGAAAGTCTTCTTAAAGTTTTTGATTGGGCTGGGCTCTCTCTTTTTTTCTTTTTTTGCTTTGTAGGTTTGGTGATCTACTTCTGCTACGGCATTCGTCACAGCACAGAGGGCTCCGCATCCCACTCCCCTTTAGCCACCGAGATGAACGGTTTAAAGCTGGAGCATGAACTAGAAACCATGGCGACAGAAAAAGAGGCCTTTCTGCACGACGGCATTGACGTTCGGGAAGAAAACGGCAGAGATTTGTAGAAATCTTAAAAGGACGCACAGCTTCACGTCGGAGGAGAAGGAGGGTTTCCTTTTGTGGAAAAATGTGATAATCAAATCCTCTTCAGGGGTGGGAGGAACGCAGACTGAAATACAGCTTTGTTTCAAGGTTTATCAAAAACAGATATTCTGTCTTATCGCTCATTTTTAGAACAGTAGGTTCGTTTTTTCGTCCCGATTCAGCTGTACCTTTGATTCTCTTTGAAAGGTTGATCATACAGGATCCACGGTAAATGCGTGTTTATGATATGATAGGGATATGATGGGTTTTATTCCGTTTATCAGTGGTTTCCAGCAAACTCTCCTCTACTTTTTATCTTCTTCTCCTAACCCTTCTAAACACTACACAGACAGCAGTTGCTCAAACTGTTTCATGTACATCTTCTAATAAAAGCAAAGTCTTAATCTGCCTTTTTTTGGCCATATTTGTGACAAAATCCTCCTTCGTGTAGAGGTGATAGAAAAAAACAACAACCAACGTTTGTTTCGATCAGTGTTATGTGCCTTTTTCTCTGTTTACACTCTTTCTCCCTAAATTAAACATCGTCAGCCAGGACCACTTCAGATGAACTCCAAAGAGATTGTAGAAAGTCTTAGAAACCAGGATCTTCTTTCTTGCCTGCAGATTCTGCATAGGGATCAGCAGATGCCTGTTTCCAGTCACAGTACTGAGGCATGAAGGTTTCTACGCAGTAAATGACAGATTATCTGAGCCTGAATGAGTCACAGAGGATTCACTCTGGCCCAAAACTCAACCGCTTCCTTTCAGATATAAGTCGCCAATCTGTTCTTTTTTGGAATCCTATCAGATTACTGATTTCTTACAGACGAGGAAGACATGGCGGTAACAGATTGTCAGGTAAGATGAAGAATAGATGGTGTTGGATTTCTGCTGTGTCATGTAACTTTTATTATTTGTTTAAATAAAAATAAAAAAAGCAAATCTCTCCATAACATTCATCTACGTTTCAAGGTTTCATACAATATCCATTTTAAATGTCAACAACTTCATAATTCTGTTTTAATCTGTTAATAAAATATGCCCTGGATTAAACATTTATGATTTTAACAATATGAGTGTACAGCATGTCTTTCATTTAGCTTTTGCAGACATTTGTGTTACTGTCAGTAGTTTTTTTTGGCTCCTGTCTAGAAAAAATATTCAATAAATGTAAAAAATATAATTGTCTTTACGTTTGATTACTCTGAATTCTTTTCCATTTTACTCCTATTGTCTACAGAAAATAATGTTTAGTGAACGTTTTACAACACTAACTTGCCTGATCACACTTGTATATAAAATGCATTGTGTATATTTTTTCAGAGTAAACTACTTGCAAGCTGTCAAAGAATGTGTTTTTGTTGGTATATTGAAGCTATTTAAGTATTTTGAGTGCAGATTTTTTATTCTGATGTATATTTTGTTTTGTTTACAGATCTGTGTGAATGATGTTGCTTCTTTAATTCACTTTTCTAAGCCTATCATAAATATAAAAATAAACAAAGATGTCCTAAAACATAAAAAAAACACATAAAATATATCTTTAGTGTTGTTTTCATCCTTCTGATTTTTCAAATAGGATTGAATCTAAACGGAATTGTATTAATTTTAACTTTTATTAAATTGTTGCTTTGAATGACCTTAAAATGATCATTTTTGGGCTGCAGGCTGAGATTTACCTTTAAAAACAGATGTCATAGTATTTTTGTATGTAATTACATCTGCGTGGTAATTTCTTTTTCATCTTCTGTGCTTAAAGTGATCTAAGACTCTCTTTCTTTAGGGTCTTTTCAATCACAGTGAGTTCCTGTCATATATCTGTGGTTTAGTTTTCCCTTGCTCACAAATGTTTTATTTTATTTTTTTGTCTTTTTTTAAATCTTGGTTTGTTAAAACTGAAATCTTAAAAGTAAGTATCGATAGATACAGAAAGATTTTTGGGACTCAGATTTAACAGTAAAGTACAGTAAATGCGTTCTGGTTGATTTTTTCCATTGTCAACAAGCAGAATGTGCTTTGGCTAATCTTGTAAATAAAGTAATTTTAGTATCCTTCCTGCATGGCTCCTTTCAGCATTACCATATTTTAGTAGTTGAGTCTCACTTTGATTCCCTAGAGATTCCATATTTTCTACGTCACAAATATGTTCTTTTATTCATCTGCTGACAATATTTATGTCTTGTCCTCGGTGGTGAGAGCTAGGCTACAAGACAGTAAAAGTACCTTTGTTTGTTTTGTGGATTTTAGAAAAGCTTTTGACTGGATAAATCGAGATCTTCTTGAATATAAGTTACTTGTGTATGATATTAATGGTAAGTTTTATAAAGCAGTTAAAGCGCTGTACGAGGCTCCATTAGCATGTGTGCAGGTGAATGAGCTAAAAACAGGTTGGTTTCCTACATCATTTGGAGTTAAACAAGATGTTCTTTCACCAACTCTTTTTCCTATCTATGTCAATGATTTAGCTCAAGAAATTAAGAAAACTAACTTGGGTATTGATATGAATAATTGGAACTTGAGCATACTACTTTATGCTGATGATATTGATTTGATAGCTGATGAGGAAATAAAATGACAAGGAATGAATGTTGTAATAAATGAAGACTCACTCTCAATGGTGATAAAACACAAATAGTTCATTTCAGAAAGCCTTTTGCACCTCAAAGTAATTTTCTGTTTTATTTTGGTAAAACTATTCTTATGTATACTGACTTATAAATATCTCGGTTTTGTTTTTCATAAAAATATTATGTTCTCAGAAGGAAAGCAGCTGTTATCAGATTCTGCTGGGAGGGCGCTTGGTGCAGTGATAAATAAGATGAAGGTCTGTCCTGAGTTGAGTTTTGACAGTTTTGTGTTATTATATGCTGCAGGAGTCTGGGGTTATGAAGACGCTCCTGAGTGTGATAACGTTCATAACAGGGCAATGAGATCCTTTCTGGGTGTACACAGGTTCACCACTAAAGCCGTCATAGACGGGGACATGGGGTGGATGTATTTAACAATCTGTCCTCTGTGAACCTGCAATCATTATTTTTTAATTGTTTGAAATGTAAGATTGTTAATGTTAAGGAAACTTTAGATGGTTATTATGAAAAAGAGTGGAAAATGAAAATGCTTCAAAAAACCAAAATTACGAACTTATTTGCAAATTAAGGACACATTTTCTGCTGAGCCAGATGTTATGTACAACTTAAAAAGAGGACAAAGATCCTGATCATGTGCTCAACTCCGAGCAGGAGTGCTCCCCCTACAGGTGGAAGTAAGGCGCTTTATAGGCCTTCCTGAGGAGGAAAGACTGAGGTCTGTGAACTGCAAGTGGTGGAGGATGAATTTTATTTTTGTTTTATTGTCTTTTGTACGAAAAACAGAGACTTTGTTTATTTGAGGTAATAGAAAAGAAATGTCCTGACTTGTTTTGGTTATCTGAAGATAAAATTTTATGTTGGCTTTTTGAAAATAAAATTTTTTGTTTGGCAAATTTTGTGTCAAAGGCATGGACAATAAGAATGGACACTTTGTATTCTATTAGACTCTGACTATGGGGGTTATTGTATTTTTGTGATGGTCTAGTTTCTAAATGGTTTCTGTATTTTATCTTTCAGTGTCATATAAGCCCGTGTGGGCTGGCCACATTTGTGCATGACACTTAAATAAATAAATAAAATCAATCAATCATCTGCTGCTGGTTCACAAAGATATTCATAAAAATACTTAGAAATGTAATTTTGAGTATAGTTGTATGTATGTCCGCTGTCATCAGAAGAATGCCACAACAACATGCTAAAAACACTCGAAGTACAATTTTCAACGGAGTGGGTCTTAAATGTTAAGCACAACTATATTTATGTAATTTTCATATCCGCCAGCAGAGGGCGCGCGCGTCTAAAGCCAGCAGTGAACGCCAGCACGTTCCGCCAGGTGTCGGCTGCAGCATCAGCACCGCTCCTCCTCCTGTCTGCAGTGCCTCTCTGCTCTCCCTTCTTCCATCGTTCGCTAGAATAAACCAGAGCAACGGAGCGCAGCCTCCCGACATTGTTTTGTTTTTTGCAGCAAGCCTCTTCCCTGAACCTGCAGCAGATCAGGAAGTAAGTCAGCGTGAACACCTCTCGGGGATTTTGTTTGCCAGCTCTTGCGGCGGATCGCTTAGTCTTAGTCATGTCGCACTTGTATATGTGGTTTTGATCAGCATCAGACTGAGGTTCATCGAAATAAAAGTGAAGTCATTGTTTATTTTTATTTTTCCTTTTACAGCTGCAGCCTCTGTTTCTAACACGTGACCTCAGATTGAGGGTCGTGTGAAAGTTTTGCAGCAGATCCTAAGTAGGTCAAACAATGGTGGCAGTACTGGAGAGGAGCTGAGGTCAAGAGGGAGAACAGGTTAGTGAGATTGATGGCGCATGTGTGTATTAATGATCAAGCAGAGATTATGGGCTTTAGACTACAGCTATGATCCACTGCAATGAGGTTGAAGGAATTCTTGTTGATTTCTATGGATGCTTGCTTTCTTTAGCTAACTAGGTTTTTATTGTTGATTTTTATACGTCACATGCTTTATTATTATCATTATAATTAGAACTATTGGAGAGATGCTGATTTTATTCATTTCTTTACAGTGTGTTGAGAACTTGCTGGCGTATTTGCAAAAAAAAATCTTCTTTTTTATATTTTGGTTTGAATTTTTACTATTTTTACTTTGACAACAAAGGCTTGGTTGAGATTGCAGAACACTCAGGACCTCCCAAGCGTGTGCGACAGCCTTTTCTGTGTGATGCAGGAGAAAGCTTGAGGCATGGTGCCTGTTTGTGTGGATTAGTCACATTTGCCGTCTTGTCTTTTACTTTGCACAAAAGCAACACAAAAAACACAGACTCAAGTTAAAATTTGGAGTAATTTTCTTTTCTTTCTTTATTCCTCCTTTTGGTTGATGAGAAAATGATAAACAGGTTGACCTTGGGAATGCAGATAACACTTTTTTGTTTTTCAGTCAGGCAGCTGGACCACAGCAGCCTGTTATATTTTTATCTTGACAACTATCTAAAAGTTCACTTGACATGGAGGCCTGACAAAGAAATACATTCCTCAAATGCTTTTTATAATTATTATTGATCTAAAGTTTCCATTGTCGTTGCTGACCCTGCATCAGGTCTGTGTTGCAGTATCATGCTGTCCTTTGTGTCGTATCTCGCCGGTCCCTCCTGGTCTAGTTGATGTCGAATCTAACGCTACATCAGAGCGGAGCAGCAGATCTGCTGTTCCGTCAGCCGTCTTCCACAGCCGTCCTGGATGCTCACGCTTGTGTGATTGATTATCCGACCTCGGCTACGTCTGAGCAGCAATCAATCCAGAAAATGTCTGCTGGGAGAATCACTCGCAGCAGCCTGTGCGCCGTTGTCGTCTGGGAACTGTTTGTGTTTCTGCAGCTAGGAAAGCCTGTCACAAAGCCCAAGAGGGTAGCGCACTGGGGCGACCTCAAAGCAAAAAAGGTTTTAGTGACTTGGGGAGGGGGCAATGAGAGGTGAAGGAGAGAGTGATGGAAAGTATGTCAGGCTGCACAAGGTCTCACTTTTGTCATAATGATAGGAGTCTAATGTGGGTTTTTTTATTTATTTTTTACTTTTTTTTGTCAGTTTTTGGAAATTGAACAGTTTCTCAGAGTTGTGTAATCAAAACGATGAGCTTGTGCACGTGTGAATTTCACCACACACATACACACACACACACACACACACACACACACACACACACACACACACACACACACACACATTTCCTAACTGCTTTTGTCTGGAAGATGACAGTAAAGTTTTTTCTTTCGTTTTTAGCTTTTTCCCTGCAGTGACCAGGTACTGGGGAGTGAACAGAGACACACCTTTAGGGAGGAAAGAAATGTATTTCTTTGGGAGTCAGCATCTTTAATTAGGTTCATGTGTTTATTCAAAGAGGTGGTCTAGGTTTTTCCTGTTTATATTTGCATGTTTCAGAGGGAGATGAACGTGTTAAAATTGTAAAATAACAGCAGAAACCGTGAATTCCAAAAACTGCTAAATTAACGGAACAACAAACAATATCAAAATTTGGTGAAAAAGAGCTAGCTAACCAACAAAAGCTGAAATTGTAAATTGACCTGCTAAATTCCAACTGGGAGAAATGCAGATTATGTCAGTTATGGAGAAAAGCTTAAGAAGGTAAGGTAAAAAAATTCTGAACACTTCTGTAAATTAGTAAAAAAACGGAAAGATTATACATTAAAATGCTAAACAATTCTACACACGCTGAAGTAAAAAAAATCCAAACAATTCGTCCGATGCCAAAATAAAATTGCTAAAAAATTCTTCAAATCCTACAGTAAATAATTCTAAACAATTTTAAAATGCTAAGGTAAAGTACAGAACAATTCTTTAAATGCTAAGGCAAAAATGCTGAGCAATTCTAAAAATCTTAAGATAAAAAAATGCTCAACGATGCCTTAAATGCCAAAGTAAAAATGGTGGACAATTCTTATAATGCTAAAGTAAAACAAAGCAGAACAATTCTAGAAATGCTAAAGTAAAATTGTTGAACATACATAAAATTCTAAAGTAAAAAGGCAGAACCATTTTAAAATGCTAAAGGGACAAACAATTCAAAAATGCTAAAGAAAAAATGCAAAATGATTATTCAATCACTAAATTAAACATTTATAAAATGCTACACTTAAAATGCTGAACAATTTTACAAATACTAAATCAAAGATGCAGAAATGTGCTGTAAATTCTAGAGTAAATCTGCTCAGTTTAAATCTTGTAGGCTTGCTAAAGAACTCTAAAATGTAATCATAGATAAACAAGTGTGCCGTTTGTTGCCATGTAGATTAAACTTTAGGAGCTGAGCAAAACTTTAACTAAGTCGGAACCCATAATACAAACAGCAGGATGAGTCCTTGTCACATTTCCCCAAAATAACCCCTCCATCGTGACAGAAGCACCTGTAAAGCATCTTGTTACAGGAGTTTCTTCTTGTCATGTCGAGCGCTCTGTCACACATCTCTTCTCACAGCATGAAAACAGTCATTTTCACCACATTTATTTCAAGATGTTTTCTAACATTTTTTTTATACTTATTACCCCCACCGAACCCTCATTCAGCCTGATTGTTAGCTCACCTCTCACTGATCGTTTTCCTGCTCTCCCTCCCCCACGCCCCCAGGGTTTTTGCACATTACACATTTGCATTTGCACGTTACAATAATAACCAGAATTCACACCCTCGTTGCCTTCACCCTCTTCTTGCTCTCCAGTCTCCACAGCATTCTTTTTCTTCCATTGCTTCCTGAAATATGCAGAGGTGACTCCATCTGTTTCAGTTGCTATATTCTTTGTCTGGGCAGCCAACCTTTTTTTAAATTTTTTTATATAACTGTCTGATTCAGAGAGTTTGGGGTTTTGGGTCAGCATGAGGTAACTTCCTCGCCGCCTGCCACCATCTTCTTCTTTCTGACTTTTTTTATTTTAAATCTTTTTGTAAGAAGAAGAAAGAAAAAAAAACCCTGCTCAGCACTTCTCTTTGTCCCGGCATGAGCACTTTTCCCTCAGCAGCCATGCAAGAGTTAACATTTTTCTCTCTGCGACAGGCATTATGGTGGTGGGTGGAGGGGCTCTGCTAATAACAATGCAGTGCTGCCAGCATGGACGGACACTCTTTCCTATCGTCTCCTTCACGCCACCTCCATCGCTAACCTCGGTTTGATCTGCAGTCCCCTCTCCTTGTCATTTACAGGGGAGGAAGGGGGGGGGGGGTGTTTATTCTAGCTCTACCTCACCAGTTCCTTATATGGTTAGGCTAAATAACTTTCCCACTTCCAGTTTCCTCCTTTCTCCTCCAGTGCTGCAGCCTACGCGTCCTCGAGATTTCATCAAAACAAGATTGTAAAACAGAAGCACATGATACAAAAGGAGGGGCCTCACTCTCAAAAGCATTCCTAAAAATGTTTGAGAAGAGGATAAATCTTATCAAGTGGGATTTATGTGACTTCTGTTTTTGTGTTCTTCCTAAGAGGGTACTCCTTTTTGTTTGCACCCCTGCTGTAGTGCTCAACGCTGAGAGCTGTAAGTGATGCTCTTAGTAGTTCTGGGTGCACTTTTCCTGTTTTTTTTTTTTCTAACCCCCTTGCATGTCAGGTGAACGAAGGATAAGAAGGCATGGATGAAAAGGAATTGTTTAGAGATGCTTTTTTTTCTGTTTCTTTGCAGACATCATCACAGCCAGCCTGTAATTCCGCTTTTATTGCAGTTGATCTTCCTATTCCCCTTTTATTCAGTTAGCAATGGCCACCCACTCTGACCTGAGATCCTGCAGAAATCCTGTTACACTTTCCCTTGGGGTACTGAAGGACCCCCCCCCCCCTCCCTCCTCTTCCTCCTCCTCTGGGGTACAATAGGGAGTGTGTGGGAGTGAAGAGGGGGATGGCTGTAGCCATCTATGAGGATGAAAATGGGATTGATTACTTCACCCTGCCCTTATAAACACTGCATGATTAGGACTGGGCTTAACGAAAGGATAGAGCACATCTGAAAACAGAAGGGAATCACTTTAGGGAGCGAAGCAAGCGCTGCTGAGAAAAGGCAGAGTTTTTTGTGTGCAAAAAAAAAAAAAAAAAATCAGTCTAAATCGATAATCAGGCAGCTGGAGGGCTGCTTCACGGCTGCATGGGATGGCAGAGAGCAGTAAGTTATTGCTTGTTTCAATCACACAAACACCAGAGCTATTCAGGCTGTGGGATTTAGTCTGCAGGGTGCCCCTCGTGCGTCGTGAACATGAAGGATTCAGCTCATTCACTGCTGTGTGGCTGACAGATAGAGGAGGAGCAGGAATGGATGACTAAAGCTTATAGTTTATTTATTTTTTTATAAACATTTCTGACTACACCTCATTCTGCTGGAGTATTTTTAGGCAAATATAGCCTACAAATCTAATTTGTTTGCACAGAAAAAATTAGGGTAATGGAAAAATATATTTGCACGGAGAGCATTAAGGGGGCTGAGCTCTATGCTACAATTACTGTAAACCAGAATCTAAACAGGTTTTCGGGAGACGTTTACACCCTTTGAGTCTTGGACTTCACAGGTTTTTCAGAAGCATTTATGGATGAGTGAGATGGAATATGGAGGACGCAAGTGCGCACGTGTGTGAATGTGTGTTTCCCCACGTCCTTCCGGGACCACAGAGCTATAAAACCTGTCGGCCGTCCAGTGGGGGGGAGGAGAAGAATAAATCAAAGTGCCAAAGACAAATGGCTGCTGAAAAAGCCACATGTACTGTATATTGCCAGACCAACGACAAAGAGGCTGAAGAAGCAGGCAGGCGGGCATGAGGGAGCGTCTGTGCGAGTGACTGTGTTTGTGCTGTCACTGTGAATGCATATGTGGCAGCAATAAAGACAAAGAAAGGCAGTTTTAGCTCACACTGTGGTGACGCGTTGAGGAAACCATCAGTTTCTGCTTTTTGACAGGAAGTCATGAATATTTTTATTTGTGCTCTTTATTTAAAAAAATGGGTTTTCATCATCTGCAATTAAAATGGTGTTTTTGGTGTTTCTGACATGTTCTTGTGGATTTTTTATCATGTATATATATAAAAATAAAAACTGAATGGCCGATTGGCTTCAATATTGCTCGCCATTGTTGTTGCACCAATTTTATTAGTGAGGGGCTATAAGCTAGCAGGAGAGAGAGTGTAGCAGGGATGATGGGAAGTGAGAGGAGCCTTACTTCAACAGTAACCCAACAGCTCAGAGGCGAATTTCTGATGAACTCCTGCCGCTCTGCAGAAACGACGTCCTAGAAACCGACACAGGTTTTTGAATTTGGCTAAAAACGGCATGAACATAATTAAAAGACCACTAGGAGCGCTTTTAAAATAGACCCAAAGATGATGGGGGTGGGACTTTATAGCATTGTTAGAGGTTCATTTTTATGTTTTGATTTTTTTCAAGAGGTAAGATGTGCATCTCTAAGGTTTCCTTTATCTTCCGTTACATAAGAGTGTTTTCTGTTTTCCAGAAGAGACAGTGAAAGCACAGGGAGCCACATCAGAAACAGGCTTGTAAAGTTCACGCAGAGGTCCACCTGAAGGAGTCTCCTCTGTTCGCCTAATTAGGAATCAACAGCTCTTCTCTGTTCTGCATCCGTTTGGATGCCTCATTCCTCCCACATCAGGTCTGCGTCTCTGTGTCTCACCCACACAGGCTGATTCCTGCTCACATTCACAGACGTAGATAAAAACATGACAGGCATCTCTCTGCTGCATTCAGTCCTCATGGAAATTCCTGTTTTGTTTCTCAGTAAATTAGTCCCTTTTCAACTCTGACTGCACGCTGTAGTTATAAAAACACAAGTCTTCCAAACGGATGAAGGTAACACCTCCTTCATTGCAAGCTTGGATGTTTTATATCTTGTCCTGCCTCTTGCTCTCCTCACTTCGTCTGCATCCATGAATCCATTTCCAGGAACGCCGCTGCTCTTTCCCCATGATATTTTTGGCTGAGTGTGTCTTCTGTATGTGTGTGCTCAGCAGTAGATGCTCGCTAGTTTGCCCATGGGTCAATTCATGTTGGAACGTGCCTTGATATCGAATGCATGCATGACTTGTGATAGAAAAAGCCTGTGACCTTCAGAAATTGAAGCTCCTCGACCTTTGCCTGATGGGAGGTGGAGGGATCAGGATATCATTGCCAAAAGCCTTTGTTTTCCTTAATGATATGGGAAAAGGAATTGGGCTATTTGTTTTTGATATTATTGCCTAAAAAGTTTTCATTTGATTTTGTTCATTGTTGGAACTTAAAAGCCCACCTAATTTGAAGCACTTTTAAAAGCATTCCCAGTGGTCTTATAATTTGAGATTGTCCTCCATCATGAGAAAAATGCCATAAAAACACCAAAAAAAACATTTTTTCTCCCAGTGGATCTTTAATATAAAGATGTTTTGCTTCTATTCACATTTCGTGTTTTTATGCTTTTATTTCAGTTTTTGTACAACTTTTTGATTGGATAATGATGCTGAGTGACAATGTACAAGGCAGGATGATTAAACAAAGAATACCTATCATAAAATGAACATGACGTATTACTTAAGACACCTTCAGCGCTTTAATCTCTGATCCTGATGACGAGAAGGTATTTTATGCTTTGGTTGTATGATCTACATCTATTTCAAATGAAACATCAAATTTAAGGTGTTGAAGTCTAAACATGAAACAAATGTTTGAACATCGGTTAAGCGTTGATAGTGAGCATTTTTTTCTCATCTTTTACCAAAAGAGGTCAGTTCCACTGTTCTTTCAGCTCATTTTAAGAAACGCACCAAATGGGTTTTGTCATCCCTGCAGTAGCTTGAAATGCGGCTCATTTGGGTTCAGTCCCTGTAAGGCAGGACTGCTGTCATCAGCTCAAGCGTTTGCGCAACATCCGTGCCAAAATCGATCAGCCATCACATAATCCATCACACACTCTGCGAGAATTCTCTCTGTGATGTTCAGTTACAGGCTCCCAGTTCTCTCCAGCCTGGTAATCTCTGTGTGTATTAAAACCAGGTAATTAGTTGTGTGCACAAGTCAAAGGTTCATCGCAGCAATGTACACAGAGGCAGAGTGGAGTAGACAGAAGCTTGATTGTCTTTTCTGTTTGTTAAAAATAATTCTCTTTGAACCTAAACAGACATTTCCTGCATTAGTAAGCAGTTATATCGACTCAGTCTAAGTACATAACCTCAGATTTGTGTTGAATTTTTTAATAAAAAGTCCTTTTTAACCACATTCAGCTACTGAACTCCCCAAAACCTGAAAGCCAATCATATTTTCTGCTGCAATAGCAATAGCTATTGGAAACTGTTCAACTATACAACTATACTGTGTCAAAAAAAGCCACAAGCAGTGGATCTGCCATCCTAACAGGGAGTTCACTGAAACGCCTGCCACTGTCACCTGCTAATGAGAACCGACACCCAGGCTGCAAGTATAATTAGAATGTGGGAAAACCTATTTGAACTTTGGGAAGGATTCAAATATTCATGTGATGGTTTCAGGCCACAAGTGGGACTGAGGTCAAAATTTAAATGATCTTTTCTGAACTTGAACTCTTTGGTTTCTGCCTATGTTGCAGGAAATGAATATATTTTAAATATAAGAACTCCTAGATAAAGGGACAAAATTAAATTGTATCTTGTAGTTCTAATGTGTTTTAAGACCCTCTAAAACATAAAAATTAGAATTACACACTGACAAACGAAAAAGTTGTATTTCTTGTTATGACATGCTTGTCATTTGAGAATGTCTCATAAAAAAAGTAATTGAAGCAAGCAAGTAGGACAACCCTTAGGAAAGGGTGTCAGTATTTTTGCAGAATGCCAGTGATTTATTACATTGACTGACTAAATAAATCCATTCTTCAGCAAATAATACAAGTGAGTAAAATGAAAGCTGAAGATGGCATTGTACAGCCCGCAGAGGCTATCTGCCTCCCTTCCATTGCCCCCTTTACCTGCCCTCTCTGCTTGAGAGGCTGCTTGAGGTCCTTCACTCTCCTCCTCTCCTCTGGTCAGAGCTTCATGAGACAAATTCATGAAAAGGCATGTTTTCCAAAATGCAGTCTTTTCTGTTGGTTTTATCTCCTTATAAACCATTTTATGATTTGGTTACATGAGGGTGACGAACTGATTGATGTCATTTTTAGAAATCCAAAAGTAAACTTTTTGCAACTGAAGTTTTGTGTTGACCACGCCCACATTTCAAAGACGTTCATAACGTATGTCATATTGTTTCATTCATTCATTGAACCAAGGGTTTGTGCATTTCATTTTCACAATGTTCTGGTAAAAAAATGTAAGGGCAACAGAAGAATGTCACTTTTGCGAACTTGGTACACCAACACCGTGCAAAATCTTAAAATTCTAATTCAAACATTTTTACCCAAGTAACTCCCCACTGATGCTTGTGGAGTTAGGAGGATATAGATGGAATTCCTAGGAGAAGTTTAAATTTATAGCTGTTACTAAAGGTGAGGTTTTTTTTTTGGGAAATTTTAAGATGAAGGCCTCTTAGGTTAAAGGTCACAAAAACTATGGCTTTAGTTGTAGACTTAAGCTGCCGGCATGTGTGGGAAATTTCATGAAGATTCCTCGAGGAATATTTTTCTTTTCTTATGTTGTGGGAAAATGTGAAAATTGTGATTAAATAATTAATGTTTGGACCTTTTTTTTGTCGTTGATTACATTTCCACCATCAGCCACCCTTTCTGCCTTTAAAATGACACTCAAAGATTATTTGACAACCAATAAACATATGTGCTTTTAAGACAAAAATACACCGCAAGAGAACTGATAGGTGTTCACACACACTGTTAATTGAAAAATAAACACACTCACATTTACATTGCATAGCTGAAATTTAACAGGAGTCCCTGCTGCATCCTTTTTATATTTGCTCACGAAAAATGTGATACCTTAACAATCCAAATATTAAATAACTCTGCTTAAGGTAAAATATTTTTATTTCTGTTGTGTTCAATTCATGTAATATATTAAATTAAAATATATATATTAATTTTGTTTTCTGTTTAGCTGAATCCTCCCTTTTTTTAGTTATTGCATGTTGAGATAAGAGGTTTAGTGTGTACAGTTTACTATGGATTTATTCCTCTGAAGATTGTATTTCTGCCTTTTTCCTGTAATGAATCTCGGATATTTTACAGTTTTGACTGTACATTGAAGGAAACAAAAATGGTTTTAAAAAAAGTCCCTTTTTATGTAGTTTCAGGCAATCTTGAATGATGCTCTTATCCACCAAGTATTGAGGGGCAAAAAGCTCCTTACAAAACACTTTGCACCCACCATGTCTTCTTCGTCTGCCTCCATCAGCCCCCCCAGGGTGATTCGTGTACTTATCTGTAAACACTGAGGCTTGAGCAGTCTTCTCTGTCATATATCTCCATGCCTCCTCAGCCCTGAAGAAAGCATTCTTAATAAGTGTTGCTACTGTTAATGGCTGCTGCTGGTAACAATGTGAAAAATGGTGGTGTTGAATTGCATTCAGTAAAAAGAAATTACCATTTATTTTGAGACGTAGTTAGCTTCATACCGTTTTTTGTAAGGATCCATCTAAACTAGAAATGTACCTGTGCTGTTATAGCAGGGGTCGGGAACCTATGGCTCGCGAGCCATATATGGCTCTTTTGATGGTCACATTTGGCTCGCAGACAAATCTTTAATTATACTTTTTTTTTCTTTTTTTCATTAGACCAGTCTTTCTCGGGCGCGATGCAATGCCAGAGGCGCACAGTAGTAGCGGTGCTTGGAGAGAAAACTATCAGTTTACCATTATCTATTATTTCACAGAGTTTGTGCCACCCGGAAACCTGTGAATTGCCGTGCCTAAAACTGCGCGCTCCCGTCTATGAGAAAGAGCGCGCAGTTGCGGGGACGGGATGTGTGAGGAAGAAACCAGAGGATTGGGTGGGGGTGGCGTGGAGTTGTGGGCACAGGTAGCAGGTGAATCGCGCAGGGATTGTAATAACGTAAAACCCGCTACCCGTCATTCACTGCAGCGTGGGTGTGTGTGTTTGGCTCCGCGTGTGCATGTGAGCAGTCTTTCTCACATCTACAGAACATTCAGACCAACCTACGATCAGGTTTAAAGTCTCAACGCCTCATTTATCAGCAACAGCATAACAATATTATTAAAAAAAGAATCCACAGACTTATTGTACTTTAAAAATGTTGAAATTACATCAAATGCACACATTCACTTATATATTTAGTTTTAAACATATCGTTGCTTACTGACTTGGACTGGGTGGCTGTTGGGCGGCGTTAAAAGTTCTGGAGTTCATTGAACGCATCAAGCAGAGATCTGATTGACCCTCAGTTCTGTCGCTCAGCCTGTTGTTAGGTAATTTGGACCAATGGGGTTCAGCTATGGGCCGAATAAGGGAAATGGGAGGGCTGGAGCGGGAGGGGGGGAATATAAAGTTGGGAGAAGCGCTCTCGTCTCGCTGAAGAGAATAAGGAGTTGCTGAATTAATTGTACGGCGTTTGTTGCGGTCTGCAGTAACCAGAATAAAGAACCTTAAAAGAGGTTAAGCCTCAGTGCCTCAGTGTGGGAAAGGGACACTACATTATTGTATGGCTCTTTCGAAATTACATTTCAAAATATGTGGCGTTTATGGCTCTCTTGGCCCCTGTGTTATAGGGATTTTCCATTGTCTTTTTATCCCCTACTGGTAGCCATCATTCTAAAAAAACGGACCCTCCTCTGACATCAATCATACAAAGAGCTCAAAATGACGGGCTACACGCCTCGGAGTTCCTGAATTCCTTTAGACCAGACTGAATATAAACCATGCTCAATGGCTTTATGGCATGTTAGGCTGACTGTACCTGTTGTTCTCTTACCATTTTTTCCTTTTATGTTTCAGATCAAAGAAACTTTCATGTCTACGGACGTCCATCAAAGGCAGCTCTGCTGAGAAAAACTAAACACAAGAAAACTGTTGAGGGAAAGGGAAAATAGGAATACATGAGATGATATTCCATTTCTGGATTATTCAGCAGAACAACCTTCTTCGGCCCGAACAGGAAGTCAATTGAGGAAAGTTGCGTTCTGAGAGTTAATGAATGGCCTCGGCACCTGCATGTGCCTAACTAAAGTCCAAAATGAGCATTCCGACTAGTTTACAAGGACTGAGGTTAGAGGATGATAAAGTGAAGAAGATTGGAAACAAAATCCAGATGGATTTCTCCCATTCTGGGGATGACAACGCCAATCGGCTAAGCTCGATCACTCATGATGGAAGAAGAGGAATCATGGAGTCGGGGTACAGAACAAGCCCTACTCCTCCTTTAGTCTCCCAAACAGAATCTCCAGACAAATTTGTTTTCTGGGGCTCAGAACAGCAATGCATGGAGCCGGAGCTCACCGAGTTTGGGCTTTTAAACTGTCAGGGGATCCACAACATCTTAGGAAGCAGCAGTCAGGAGGAGAACGAGGGAGAAGAGGACGATGGGGGGAGTGTTAGAGATGGGAAAGATGAGGGACCCATGTCCATATCCTCGAGTTCAACAGCCAGCTCTGTTTCGATTGGCGGGAGAAAAAATGACAATGACAGCAACAAGATGGAAAGCGGCACAGAGTGGGGCATGGTGAAAAAGATAAGCTGCCATAGCACCGAAGAGCTTGACACATGTGTGACAGCTTCAGCGGAGAGAAGGGAAAACAGGTCAGGCAGAGACAGACGGAGGGGAGCTCTGAAGGAGTCCAAGTCAGAGACCAACGTGTTTGTCTCCAGCCTCTCATCGGTTTCCCTTAGTGGAAGCCTGTCTAGCGCTTTGAACTCTAACGGAGAAGCTTCTCCTATCTCTTTCTCCAGCTCTAGGACCAGCCCGTATCCCGGTTCCAACAACGCTACCTCAGCTCAATCCACCAGAAGGGCTTCTGTTGATGCCAATCAGAACTCACCACCTTTAAATCCTCAACAGAGACAGGACTTTTCCGAACCATGCAGATCTGCTCAGACACCAGAGGAGAGGAGCTATCACAGAAACGGACTAACCTCAGGTGCAAGCTTGAGCCAAAGACAAAAGGCTGGATTTGAGGAGAGGGGCCCCCCACCTCGCAGGCAACAGCTTGTACGACCCCTCTGCCAGACAGAATTTGGGAAAGAAAGAGACTTTTCACCATCTAAAACTCAGCAAAGTGACGCAGCAGCGCTTACCTCCCTGGATGTCTCTGTAGATCTAAACAAAAAGTTTACCAGGTCATCTTTACGAGAACCATCTGACTTCTCTCACCTTTACAACACATCTGGAATGTCACAGCTAAGACAACCCCACCAAACGTCTCTGTGCAATGTGCCTTCGGTGCAAAGACAGCCGCCTACAACTGTCCAGCACAGAGCTGGTCTCTCAAATCCCTCCCCCTCAGAACAGAGACCCCAAACTCAGCTCACCTATCGGAGAAATTGCCAAAGTCCCAACAGGATGGGGATTGAATCCAGATCATCTACTCCTCCACACTCGCCTCTCAGGACCCCGCAGGGTTCACCTCGCAGGCAACCTTCCATGTTCTTCATTTCTAGGAATGTCTCCGGAGCAACTAAACACATCTCATCCGGATGCAATCCTGCTGTTCTGACATCAACACAGGGCCTTGGCAGCAGCTTCCAGAGGGCGCCTGTCAAGAGTACTGTAAGCACAACTGGAATCCCCAGAGTTCCGCTTAACAACCAGCAGAGTTCCCCAAACTCCAACCACAAAGAGAGCTCCCCATCACCCAAACTCAAACCTAAAGGAGTCCGCCCCAAAATCATCACCTACGTTCGGAAGAGTCCCCATATCAAACCACAGACTGCCGATGGGCCCTATCAGGTATACTCTCTGCCAGCCAGACTCTCGACTAACACTCAAACACCTGCATCCTTTAAAGACTCAACGTTCAAGCCTGAAACAGAAACCCAAAGAGTTCCAATACTCAGTGCCTCCAATCTGCTTTATGACAAGTACCGCCAGGAGATGCAGGCAAACATAATACCAGCAGGAATGCAGGGCAGAAGCATCAGAGCTCCTGGACACTCAAACACAGTCCATTCACACAGTCACACAGCTCCTCCAAAATTGGGGAGCAAAGGGGACAACTCTTATGTGACCCCACCAGAAGTGAGTATAACTCAACGGTTAGCCACCTTACATAGTCTATAACTGTTATTATCATGTGAGCATATTGCATATTTGACTGTTTTCCTTAATGCAGGGAGCTAAACTGCAATCCAGTGTAAAGCTTACCCTTGCCTTATCACTCAGTGACTGATTGAACAACGTACCATTGTGTACACACCCATCATTTGACGTACTAAACACAGGTTTTGTAATCATAACTTATGGTGTTCACACTGGACAAGCAGGAAGGGGCTTCTTTTTTCTAAAGTTTAATAGGGCCTTCCTTCCAGCTATAGTTAGAAGAGCCTTGGTGTGAAATGTTGAGCTCTATATTGATGTATGAGAAACTCAGTGTCATAAAATTCCAGTAGGGCACAAACCACAATTATTAATTTCTCCTCCATGATCAATTTTCAAATGGTTGGCACTTCCGTTTAAGTAAAAGGAACGCCATTCATACGTCACTACCAAGTCCGAGTCCCTGACTGGCCAAAGTTCAACCTGGTTTAACTTGCAATGCATGATCAATGGCTGTGCGTTTTATGCGTAGAGCCCAAAAATGGTCGTAGAAACCTGCTCAGCGTAAACGTGAGAGTTTTGAACGCAGATGCCCAAAACCAAATTTACATGGACTTTTCATTGAAAGTGGCAGCTTGAACGCACGTTTCCGAACATGTTGCAATAAAATGATTTCTTAAACTTAAAAAACAAAGATGAGAATAATGTTTAACATTTTACACTATATCTACTGCTGCATTACATTTTTCTGAAAGAGCTAATAAGATATAAATTTTATTTATGTGTTTCTCATAGGTCCAAAACTTTTGTTATCTAGAACTGATTCTAAGTCAAATAAATGATTTGTGACTTTTAGGTGGCGAGATCCAACAGCCTAAAAGGCAGCTCTGCCGACGATGCGTTGCAGGGCAGAGCAGTTACGCAAATGGAGGGTGGTGGCAGTCTACTGCGCTCCGGCAGAGGTCTTCGTCTAGGCTTAGGAGCCGTCACCAGGAATGCTGCAGGCTCCACCAAAAGCAGAGCGCCGGGTCAAGGGCCGAAGTCAACACTGATCTTCAGCCAGCCGGTCCAGCCTGTTAACCCCATGTCCAGCATGAAAGACCAGGACAATACAGGTACCGGTAGACCATCACCACTGTGGAAGATGTTCTCTGCTGGTCCTTTGCTTGAAAGGAAAATTAACTCTCTAAGATAAATTTGAACAAATCCAAGAATTCCTTCCTCTACAGAAGAAAAACACACCAACATATAAAAAATAGATGATTTGATTAGCAAATTTCACCTCCACTGATAAGTCCTAACTCAGATTGTTAATGGAATATTGAAGTCCCAGATTTCCTAGCATCGCCCTGCATACTGCTGGAAGCCTGTGCCATTTTTGACTTCCATGCATATTTGATCTGCTCTTCCTGAGTCTGATAACCCAGAGACACACCAGTAGCAACATGCATGGCCCAAATGTGCACATGCAAAAATGGTCAGCCTTGCCTAATATAATCCCTATTAATAAATATGCATGGTGTCTCAGTGCTGTTTGCCCCTCTGGTGGTTCTATAAGCTTTGAAGTGCAAAGCAATTAACACTTAAGAAATGTCAGTCTGTTTCTGCATGAATCGTTCTTACTTTATGCTCACGACACACATACAAAAAAAAAAAAAAAAAACAGTTGGAATATTGCTTGTATGTAGTGATGATCCGTCCTTGTGTTTTTGAGAAATTTCTTGTTTCGAATTTACATTCTCCAAAACTCTTCCTTTTTTATTACTTTTTTATGAATAGAAATGACTCCCTGGCACTTACATACAGTAAACACTAGAAATGCAACCACTGACTTTCCCCAATTCAGTTCAAACCTAAATTTTGGGAGGGGGGTTGTTTTTGTTTGATTTAAGATTTGAGGATTACACAACAACAACAACTAAAATTCAGAAAATATATATTTTTATTTGCTAAAGAGCAAGCAACAATAAAGAAAAACATTTCAGTTGGCTTCTTCTACTGTATGCTTGGTGTGATGTGACAGTGAGACAGTGGCAGAGCAAGAACATTTTAAATGGCGGGGCAGGAGGGCAGCAGAAGACTGAGAGCAGCAGAGTGGAAGTCAATTACATATACAAGTATAAATTTCAAACATGTTTATCGTGGTTACTAATATTGAAAAAAACATTTTTTTAATGAAATGCTATTGCTGATGCTTAAAAAAAGCTTTTATTGATGATTTCACAATCTTTTTCAACAATGACACTAATACTGACTCAAAAATTTTGGGGGGGACAATGCTTTTTGTTGCCATATAGCTCCGCCTCAGAACAAGGAAAACATTTTATTGATCTCACTGTGGGGAACTAGCTTGCAAAAGACACATGCAGTTCATTACCCTCCAAAGTCTGTTGAGCATCCAAACCTGAAGACCAATCCACTAAAGAAAATGAAAATATTTTGGGAAAAAATGGCAATATCATGATACACAACTGGCTTCTGAGGCAAAACGAACTCCCCCCAGACTGGAGTACCTGTCTGTCCCATGCAGCCTTACTTTAGCTGTCTCCTCTCACCTGTCCTTTTGAAACTGGATTTTTTTATGAGAAAAGCCACAGTAGCTAACTGTAAATAACCCCACAGCCACGATGAAAATCTGCCTCCAGAGGATAAATCACTGCTGCGTCGATAATGATCCACCAACCCGTGAAGAACAGAACTCCAGCAGCAATGGATGCGATAATGTTTCTCCTCTCCCACTAGTCAACACCACAATTACAATCTCCACAACAGATCCCGTCCAGAAACCCTAACGTGACTCTCTCTGTTTTCAGTTTTTGATGTGGACTACTGTTAAGAACGACCCGTCTTCTGATAGACCTCAACCAATAAAAAGAAAAAAATACAAGAAATAATAAATCTCTGTTAAATTTAGCACAACACATGCGATTAACACTTAAACATGCAGTAGGGATGAAACGATTTGCTTCCCCCATGGTTTGATTCAATGGTGTAAGATACAATTCAGTTATAAACCAGGAGTTGTGGTATCCCTGGTAATTACATTGTATAGCAATTGTATAGATGTCAAACTTCTAGAGCTATTCACATAATTACAGTGTAGATCAGACTTTCTTTGGGGGGATTGCAGTATAGCCAGGATTATTCATTTAGACAATAAAGTTTGCACATTAAGGCCTAATTTGACCTTGTTTAAGGCAGCGAAGTCCACTCCAGCCATGATACAAAAATTCTCTTTAATTTAGTAAAATTTAGGATTAAAATCCATGCAGGTTGTTGCAGCTCACCTTGGTCTATGATTACAATAATTAGTGGTTGTCCTAGCAGAAAGTCCAACTGACTTTTGAGGATATAATTCATCGAGGGGGAGGACAGACTTTACTTCTCTAATAGGCGAGTGAAGAGTTTTTCCTGAAAGGATGTTATTTAAACATGAGTAATGGCTGATGCCCAGTTTGAAAAAAACGAGTTCTATTATTTATTGATAATATTCTTGTTGTTAAAATATTTAAATTCCAGCGGCAGCTTAAAGATGAGGACCAGAACATACAAAAAACAAAGAATTCAGTGAATGAAAAACATCCAGAAATTGAGAAGGGCTGTGTTCTGCTCATATCTTTGTGGTGATGAAGAAGTGAGGAGTAGGGGGTTGGAAGGAGAGGATAGAAATGAGGAAATCCACCCAAATGCTCCTGGCATTCTAATTCAGAAAGAGCACGATCCAGCCTCCCAACCCAGGCTGTTCGCCACACAGGTATCTGATGGAGAGAAGCCGGGCCAAATAGAGAGCCACACCGTCTCTGCCCCCTTTTGTCTTCCCCCTACCAACATTCCTTTTTAACTTTTGTTTCCCGCTGTTCTGATGTGGCATGCGCTGAGGTAGAAAGCTGTGCCAAACGGACAAGGAATGGAGGGCAGCCTACCTTATCTCTGTGACCAGCAGGGGATAATACTCTTCTACAATGCAGGATCTCGACCTCTGCTGTCGCCAAATTGGGGCTTTTATCCCAGTCATGGGGATTTGCCTACTGCTGTGTGTAGCCTCAGTTTTCTCCCGCCTGCACGTCTCATCTGTTGTTGCTGTTAAAACAAAAGATTACCATGCTGGAGAATGTCGTCCCATTTGTTCTCCAATAATATCCTCTCCAATGCAGATATGATTACCATATTTTTTGGACTACAAGGTACTCTGGAGTATAAATCGCAGCAGCTAAAAAATACATAATGGAGAAGGAGAAACTTTCACACTTTTGGGAGAAAATTGTTTAAAAAAATATGGGAGCAAGAACAGAGTTTAATCTTAAAAGGCAAATCCGAATGTATAATAATAGACTGATTATCTGCACGCTTCACCAAAGTAACACACTGATGCCTATTTGGCTTCATGAAACATAGGACTGTAGAATATTAGCACAACACGTTATTATTATTAAGATAACTATAGCATAAAGAACATGCTAACAAATCAACTAAACTCTTTATATCACAAAAAATCTGCTTAATTCTTCATCTTCTGTGACGCTTTCTCAGCTGAGCTTGGCGCAAGACTGAGCGACGCTTTTTATCTGATTCACACACCTACAGTGCCCTCTAGTGGTTGTTGCTGTTTATCTTTAAAAATCGTACGTTCACACTAGGCATGTGCCGCACTTTCAACAAGACGCTAAATTCTTGAATGTTCGTTCAGAATTGGGTGTTCACACTGGACGGTTGCTACTCGATACTAGAGCATGTACCTGCAGTAAGAAGAGGCTTGGTGCAAAATGTTCAAGTGGTGCAAATCTTGCTCAAGACTTTTTCTTTCACAGCCCTAATCCGATTTCTGAAAAACTTGGTGACATGTGATTTGACGATTATTAATGTCTCCATCATGATTGCTTTTTAAAGGGTTGGTACTTCTGTTAATTAAAAAGGACGCCATCCATATGTCCCTAGAAAATCCGAGTCAATGTTCAACCTGGTTTAACTTCAGATGTGCAGTTAATGGAGGCACATTTTAAACATAGAAACGGTCTTAAAAACTTGCGTAGTCAGGCGGGAAACCAACGTTTGAACATGGCCATTGTGTTACGTAGACTTTCATTGGAAAGAAATCGCTTGCATTATGGAGGGTGGTATGAATGTAGCTTAAGTTAAGTTAGTTCACTTATGATAGCATTACTGGAACTACACAGGAATCCCCCTGTTGTGCAATGAGGTCCTTTTCACCACAAGCAGATGAGAGGTCTGTAGAAAGAGAACATCAGACACACCTTAGGTCTTTGGAACATCCTTGCAGATAGAAAAAGAAGAAGATTGCGACTTGAGACTTTACCTTTAGAGCATCATGCAAAGAGGACACAAAGACTCTGTGAATGTTTTAAAGTCCATAGTGAATATAGGGTTCACATCGGAACATTAAGGATTTTATGAATTTGCGATGGATGTATTTTTTTCCACCGGTTGCTACAGTGTCCATGAAAATGCAATTGCTCCATTCTTTTCTCCTCTCTTTTGTGCTTCGGACATAGACGTTCAGCTCATCACCCATCATGCTCCTGCTCCAGCTTTGACATCAACAGCAGCAGCATCCCAGTCTGTAGCTTCAAGGTCTCTGCTTTCCAAGGTGAGCCAGTCAGGCCTGCGGCCCCCGGGCTTCAGCTCCAGCCGTCTCCCCACCGGCCGCCTGGCAGCCTTTGGCTTCGTCAGGAGCTCCAGTGTCTCCTCCGTCTCCTCAGCCCACTCAGCTGACAGCGCTCAGAGTGACCCCTGTCATCGTGAGTTTCTTTTTAGTCCGTTTTGAAATTTCTCGACATTTTTTGGTTTGTGTTTTGACCCTTCCTAACCCAATAAGACGTTTCTTCATCCTCCAACCTGTTTTATTGCCCCTGCTTTGCAATTGCCCTCATGAAAACAGTTTGCATAAACAGCCCCCCTCCCACTCTAATCATTTTCTCCCTCTTGAGCTCCGCCTCGCTTATAATCTATTTTTCACGCTGCATTTTCATATCCACGTATCATCTGATTAGCGGGTACAGAACTGCAGCACTCTAAAGGAGCCCTAATAGGTAATAAAAGTTTACAACATTATTGTGTAATTAAAGATCATGAAGGGTACACAATGGCTCATGCATAGGTTTACTGTGCTTCTCTGTATATATGTTTGACAATTGTTACCCCTAGCTGAGCGATTAACTTTAAACATTTGAGCATCATGATGCTCAAAGCCGTAATTCTTGATCCTGAGTAACAAGAATGAATCATTTGAGGTGAGGCTGCAGAGCAGGAAAAAAGGAAAATAAATGAACCACATAGCTGAATTTTCACTGCATCAGTAATAATTCACTGATCCACGTTGCTTTGAGTCACAAAACTTGTTCGCAGAGTGGCTCTTCCCTTGCTTTTTCGCAAAAAAGTGAACACATGAGCAGATGATGCCATTCCCCAGACTCATCTGTAATTCATCAAACTGCTGCATCAAATAAAGCTGCTCGTTCTGTCAGCGAACCGAACTAGATCGTTTTTTCTTCTTCTTCTTTTCCTTTTGGAGCCAACTGGGAACTGAAAGACTTAAACAGTTCGGAGCTTCTTGGTTAGTTGGCTGAATTCTGTGGTAGCTGCATGTGTATTTAATGTGACCTACATAGGGAGCGCTTACTCTTCCTCTCCCAGTTACAGATGACGTAAGCACCTCGACTCAGCTCACGCACATCAGGCCCCCCGTTATGTCATCTCTCTTTCCCCCTCATTTCTTTTCCTTTTTTTTATCTTTCTCATCCTCTGTCATTGGTTGGCAGGAATCACGAACTAGGGTTTTGTTGGGGAGGCATCACAGATGTTCTCAAGTTCAAAACATGAGAAATTTGTCACAGCAGGAAAAGAAAAATAATCTATTGATTTCAAGCATTAAGGTAGATTGATTTTTTCAGTCCGATAGAAATTAGATGAAAATTCTTTTACATGTTTCCTCTGATAAGACATCTGACAAGCCGTATAAAATATCATTAGTTTATGGTTATACTAAACAACACGGAGAAAACACAAGTGGCGATTAGTTATATTTAGTTCTACACTGCAAAATACAGTACTTGATACTTTCAAAGATTTTAAACCCTTTTTTTTTAGATGTTCAAGACATTTTAGCAGCTTTGACGTTGTTTTTGCTCTACACCTTTCAAAACCTTTCTCTAAATCAGAAGTCAAGAGTTTTTGTCTCATTAAGAGCTAGAATCTAAAAATAAAGGACATTACTATTAAAAGGAGTCAAAATCCTTCTGCTACATACTCATACTAACCAATAGAAAAAAATCTTGATTTAAGGCTCAAAAAAGCTCAAATTTAACAATTTTGGGTTCAATTTTAAACATGTTATTTTAAAGTCAATAACTGTTGGCAAGTTAGACTGGCATTGATTTAGCCTGTTTAGATTTTATGAAGATTTATTAAGATGGACCAACTTTCTCTAAGATCGTGTTCTTATTTTGTTCTAAAATGAATGATTTCCACTTTTTGCACTGGTTTTTTCTTACAGTCATCAAAATGAGCCACAAGTAGATACATAAAAACTCACACAAAAAACAAACTGTTTGACTAAAACTAGCAACAAATACAAAATGTATTATTGGGCTGTATAACATTCACTTTGAAGAAATTCTTTCTAACATTGAGCTTTTTATCTTATCTTTTCTGTTTTTGAATGCTTGTGTGCAAATCCTTTTTCTATATTTTGATATCAAAAGATTTCTTTTTAAGGAAAAGGTACTTGTTGCATTGACAGATAATTTTTCTACTTTCTAGGGATTTTCTCCTTCAGATTAGGGCTCTTTTCAAACCTTTTATATCTTTTTGTAGTGTAAACAGACATGTACATTCCTATAGGTGGCCATAAGGAATATTGGTTTGCCCAGTTGACATTCTACACTTCCCCATATTTGATAGATATCATTATTTGGATCTTAAAATCAGCCATTCTGCCTCCAGATCCAGTAACTCGACACAGCAGCTCTACTTATCCCTGAGGATTTAAATGAGAACTTCATTATCTTTGAGCACGTTGAGCTGACATTTTTGTTTTTTTTTGACTAAACTACCCCTTGCAGGTCAGACCTCTGCAGCCTCTTTTGCTGCTGTCGAAATATCAGACCTGCAAACACACGGGTCTCGCGTTAACAATTCTCAGGAAAGCATGTCAGCAGACAACAGAGCCTCTAGAAGTTTCCAAATGCCATGCCTGAAGCAGAATATTCCTCTCCCATGGTGTTGAACCGCTGCAGGTCAGAGGAGCCGAACTGAAACTGTATGTGTGAGAGAGAATTAGATGAAAGAACTGTGTTTTTTTTTATGTATGCTGCTGTTGACCTTTAAGCGAGGTGCTCTCACTATGCTGTGCTTCAACATGACATACTAACGTGGGCTTGACTGAAGCACTCCCTCTCCTGCTGATTGAGTACTGGATAAGCCCCATAGTGTCTGATTTTTTTGTCAAAAACCTCTGTTGATATTAGGAAAATCACATGAACTCTTGTGTTAGCTGAATCGGGATTAAGATTTGTTTGATTTGACTTCAAAACTTCAAAACTCAACTTTTTGTAATGAATCCATGTGAAGCCCTTGACTGATTAATCATTTTTGACAAACAGAGCATTTTCAAGTCTTTGCTACACAATCAGTCATACAGACTGATTCAAAAGGCCAAAATCTCAATTTCTTTGGTTCCAATGGACCCGTTTGAAACGCGTTTGCCTTTTTTGTCTTCCTCTTAAGCACCTTTGTCTTTGCTCCATGTTTCAGATTAATACATTAATAAAATGAATAGTTCTTAGTTAATAATAAATCAGATTAATAAAAGCACAGACAGATGATTTCTCACACATCTTTATATCAACAAATCAGGGGAGACACAACCCCACTACATCCCTGAAGAGAGAGAGGGAAGGCCTGCTAGGTGATTCTTTTCTCAGTCTAACAAAACTGACTCCTAAAGTCCTTTGCAGGAATCAACTTAGTAAGAAGTAGAGAAAATAGGAGGAAGGGGTTTCAGGGGTTCTGCACTGCAAATAGATATAGCTTAAAAGTAGTAAACCAACACTAATCTTAGGATGAATATCACTAAAAAAGTAGAGAAAATATCTGTCCATGCAGCAAGTAGTTTTACTTAAGAAATCACATACCGGGTAAGAAGCGTCACACACAAGCATTCAAAAAGGAAAAATAAGCTAAAAATGTTACCTGTTAAATACAATTACTTGTAATCGAATGAAATTAGTATTTTTTTGGCATTTCTAAGGAAATAGTTTGTATTTTTGAGAGTTTATGTACTGTACTTAATTGTGGTTCATTTTGGTTACAGTGACAAAAATCTAGTGACTTATTATAGAACAATATCTAAAAAAAATGAGAATATGATCTTGGCACAAATCCTCATATTATGCAAAATCTTAGAACACAAATCTAAATTTTTGTGTCCAAAATATTGAGATTGAATTCCAGTTTAACTTGTTAACATTTATTAAACTTCAAAACAAAAGCCTTAAAATTGAACCAAAATTTACAGCGCTTCTAAATGAATAAAATGTCAGATCTTGAAAATGTAAATGAGATACATTTAGATGTATGAACATTTCTTAAATCAAGCAATTTGAGCTTTCTTGAGTCTAAAATTTAGTTTTGCCAAGAGTTTGGTACAACACGCTATTGGCTGTTTTTAATAATAATTTCCTTATTTCTATTTCTCAGCTCTTATTAAGACATGATTTTCTCAATCGTGCTGATTTTGAGAAAAGCTTGCAAACAAGTTAAAGCCTGGTAAATATCTAGGAAGTCTAGGAACAGGGTTTTGCATCTTTGCAAGGATCAATTAGTTCGCAGCACGTAAAGTCGAAAAAAAATCCCTGATGTGGGCGTGCATGTGAATCGTGTATTTACTGGAAACCAAGGCGGGGTTTGTGGGAAGTGGTGACATTTTGCTGCAAAATCCTAACAGTGGCATCCATTAGCAACAAAATGGACCTTTGGAGAAAGGAAGCATTATGGGAAATGTATTTGAGGTCTCCTGTTTCTTTTTTTATTCTTAACGGATTATTCGATATGTTTAGGTAAAAGGTTTTGGGACATGCCTTTCAGGTTATTGTGCAAAGAAAGTAGCACTCAAATTTGAGGTAAGCCAGTCACAGTGATCCAAAGCCTTTGGTTTACACTTACAGCCAGTTTGCATATCAGGTGCTTGTGAATTTGAGTGTGTTTGAGTGTTTAGGTCGTGTGATGTCTCTCCGTATAAAATTGATCAGACATCAGCCGAATCCGTCCTTAAGCTCATTTGTTGACTCCTCCTGAGATGTTGCACGGATGTCAGCAGGTGTTCATTCATCCATGCCTCATGCACATAGGACACGGAGTGGGGGGTGCTGAGTTAATTTCACTGTGACTTACAGTTATTGCAGTGAGGAAAATCAAGCAGAATGAGGCTGATGAAGCCTGCGCCTTTGAGCCGCACTGACTCCTTGATGAAAACTCAATTGTCAAAGTAATATCAGTCCTGTCGCTGGAATGGAGGAGAATCAGAAGAGGGGAAGAGAGAAGTAATCAGACAGCTGCGGAAAGAAAAAAAATGAAGAAAGAAAAATGCAAATAAAGCTAATTGAATTAGTCAAAATGAGCAAAGAGCAGAGAGGAAGGGTCCTGAAAGGAGAGGATGAGAGAGTCGTACCCCAGATGCCACTGTTCGGATCGGGTCTGTGACTTATGCCAGCTTACTGTGAACAGATGGTGGTTGTGCGCATGCAGCCACACAAAAACACAAACGCCACAGGCACACACAAAGAAATACACACCAGCAGGGGCAGCAAACAGGATGGGAAAACAAGGTCTGGTTGCCATTCTGTGGCCAAGGAGAGAAAAACCAACATGGCAGAGCCTTATTGAAACACAGGAGCTGTGGCAGCCAGAGCGGCTTGAATGGACTCGTACATTAGCACGGAAGTGCTCACTGTATTTCACCTGTCTTGGCTGTTCATCACACTTTATGAGCTTAACTGATTGAGCACATTGACAAAATGCAAGTGGGTCGATAGCAGATAAAGTTCAGAGTGCTGTAGCGTTTATGCTCAGGTCAGAGTCGGGGCTCTTAATGAGGAACAGAAGGACAATTCCCGCTTTGCCAATTAACAGCTGAATCGAAGTTCTGACAATAGAAAAGGAGAGGAAAAAAAACACATCATCGTCTTTACACTTTATATGTCTGGCTCGTACATAATTGACAAGAAACAGGACTGGCAATGTTCCAACAGATCAAACAGATTCCCCCATCTAGAATATCTCCGTCAAAATAATCCAGCTTCCTTTTTTTATTTTCTTTTTATGTTACCTACGATCACTTGGTTTTTTGTAACCCGATCCCTGCTTAGAACAATGATGAAAATCACTCAGTCTACCTTTAAGAGATTTACAGTTCAGCGAAAAAAGACAAACACACAAAGTTAAAACAGTTTGCACATTAAATCTATACGTGTAAAACCTTGAGTTGTTAACGTATAGAATACTAGACATGCTCCCTGTAACCAAAACAAGTTTTGTCTATTTAGTTATACTTTAACACACCTTTTAATTTGGAACTAATTCAGATAAATAATAGCAGCTTTGAAGCTGTGGGTTATATGAGCGTCTCAATGCTTGATTTTGAACAGAAAAAGCAAAGCTTCTTGGCTGAGGAATGAAAGGGGTTCCGCTCTACTGACAAGAGGACAGCAGTGATACAGTCAGCTTTATTTGAACGTGGATAAAGCAAGTGTACTGCATGATAATCTAAACGGATGTGTATACTTCTATGCAATCAACGTCTGAGCAAAAACTCAGACTTGTTTTAACCCATTGTGCTTGCTTCGGAAAACTGAGGCTGTTCTGCTGAAGATTTACAGCAGGTTCTTGCTCATATCTGTGGTCTCAATATTTGTATTGTTGAGTGTAGATCAACAAAACAATCGGACAGAGTGAGTGTGACATTTTCTATTTGACCCATAGAAAATGACTAATACTTCCAACTCGTCAGAAAGCTTCCTGTTTGGAACGTAAAAGAGGAGGGATCACTGAGTCCAGTTCTCATAGACCGTATATCTGTGTTTTTCATCATTAAATCAAATTATGGGCATTTTCTATTAGTATTATTTCTTTTTTTATGCCATTTACTGTAAACCCTTTAAGATGGTTAGCTCCACAGGTTCATTTTTAATCTCATACCTGTAGTATTTTTCCTAACTTAGATACTTTCTGGGGCTGCACGGTGGTATAGTGGTTGGCACTCTCAACTCACAGCAAGACAACACTCGTTCAAATCTCAGCGGAGTCTTTTCTGTGTGGAGTTTGCATGTTCTCCCTGTGCATGTGGGGGTTTTCTCCAGGCTTCCTAGCCCAGTTATATGCATTTCAGGTCACTCGGTCTCTCTAATATTGTTGCTGTACAGTATATGTGTGGGTGTGTGTGTTGTTGTGTGGCCCTGTGATGAACTGGCGACCCCTCCAGGGTGTACCCACTCCCTCACCCAACAGTGGAAGGATAGGCTCCAGCAACCCATGACCCAAAAAAAGCATTGATGAAGTTTAGGAAGTTGATGGATATTCTCTGTTTTCTTTTTTTCTAAGTTAGGCCACAATTTATCAACTAGGACAAGTAGCATGTGTGTGAACACAGATGCATCATAAGAACTCGTTGGAGTGAGATAGCGTTTTTCAAGTCCTGCCCTTTAGCTTATTAATTATTATTTTTTTGATAGGTCACGGGGTGTCGTTAAGCATCTTTCATCAAACACAAGCAAAGGTTTTAGCAAGCAAACAGGAACTCTCCTTGATCTTTCAAAGACGGAATGGCATTTCTAGCATCCAACAAATGGGAGGAAGTTGCAGTTAATAAGCTGAACAAATGATGGTCTCTGATGGATCTTATCTTCAAGCTCAATTACACTCACTGTCTTTCATAATAAAGGCCTCTGAAAGGAGCGAACATCTGTCTGTGGGAACATATTGTTGGCTTCAGCTGAAACGGCACAAAGGCAAATAATGTTTATTTTCTGTTGTCTTATACAAAAATTGTGATATATGCATCTTTAAGCTGTAATGCATCCATATAAGCAAAAGAACGGACTCAAAAAAAGAGAAAAAATATACATTTTTAAAGAATCTATAATGCAGAATATGAGTCTTTTTCAGCAGATCAGCACAACAAACTGTGCAGAGGCTTCATCCCCAGATGTGCTGGGGCACCAGGGTGAGTGCTGTGTCTTCTGAAATCAACTTGGCTGGATGCAGTCACTTCGTCTAGGACAGCCGGCGAGTTTCTTTGCTGATGATGGATATTTGGATCTAGCTGACTGGCAAATCACTCTATATGCAAAAGTTAAAAATAAATAAATAAAAGGACTGTTGGGTTTACATTTCACCCCGTTTATATCTAATTATTTTACAATAAAACTGTTTTTCACCCGGAAGATACAGTCAGAGTAGTGAGTTAAAAAAAAGGTAAATATATTAGAAGCTTTGCAGATACTTGAAATGAAATTCTGACAGAGATTAACCATGAAGAAAAACATCCAGCTGCACCTTCAGTATTGGCCTCACACTTTAAAATAATGGCAACTGCTTTGGATTCACGGTGCAACCAGAAACTAGAGGTGAAAGACCCCAAATTTGCCTTATTAAATTAAATTAATTAAAGTGTGACAAATTCATAAAACAATGGGAGAAGGAAAAGAGTGACCATGCAGATGAACTGAAAACTAGACACTTAGCCTAAATCAAGTTAGCTGTGGATAATCGACAACCTGAACCCTGTGTGATTGACAGGAGGAAAACCTGAAAACAGAACATGACAAGAGCTAAAAATAAAACTATAATTAAAAAAAACAAAACAAAAAGGGACTAAATCCTCGCAGAACCACCCTCCTCTTTGTTTGCACCAAAACCCACAGCTCCACAAACATAAGCTACTAATCAGTCAGTCAGTCCATCAACTACCGGTAGTTAACCCATTGTCGTGATAAATGTCTGTCTCCAACAGAGATAAGACGAAGGAAAATGAAATAGAATGGAGAGGCAGATACATCAGCAAGAAGAGATAAGGAGACCAAATTTAGCACAACAGCAAAGATATCAGTTGGAGTGGCTGTGGTGTAGAGGTCGAGCGGTCGACCTCTGATTAGCAGGTTTGATTGCCGCTTTGGTAAGTCTTGGGCAGAACACTGAACCCTGCATTGTTCCTGGTGGTTAAGGTCGGGTGCCATGTAAGGTTTTGGAGGGACCATCAGTGTGAGTGTGCATGGGTAAATGCGACTGTAAAGTCCTCTGGGATTTACCATTGGGAGTGGGGTCATCTAGACCCACTAGACAGTGCTCTGAACCTTTTTTCTTCAATGATTTGTGATCTTCACTGGTGTCCATGGATTACAGGAAATCCTCTCCACCTTTATCCACCTTTGTCATGGTAGGGAGAACACGTCAATGTAAGGGTGGGATCACCTAAGACAGCACAAGGGTTAAGAAAAGTACCATATAACTACAATGCAGGGGTTTCTTGCCATATCCCAGGTCAATTTTCACAGTTTCACTATTTCATGGATTTTTTCAGTGTAATTTTAAATGCTTTATTTGTCTTTTCAATAGTCCTTTGTGTTCTGCATCCTGCATCTGCATCTGTAAGTATACGTGTTGCTCCCCAAATCGATAAAAATCTTTACTCCTGATCAGATCTTTGGTTTCATTTTACAAAACTGAATACATTTTTCTACCAAAGTTTTAACTTTAGAGAGTTTAAGCAACAGGGAAAAGTGTGAAAATGTTCATGTCTATCTGAAAAAAGTGTATAAAGTATGTAGTGAGGACTTTTACAGCCTTAAAACATCTACAATGCTACGCATTTCATCATTCACGGGTTATTTTTCAAATGCAACCCCCATGATAAATAAGGGGTGAGTAACTAAGCAGAAACATGCCATCTTGACGAACAGCTTCCACACACAGCCTGATATCCCATCTTTTCTCCAACACATCATTAAAATCACCAATATCATATAGGTGCAGTCCAAAACCCCTGCCAAAACCTTAACGCATGTTGTGGATTCTAATAAAAGTGGTAAGGAACCCCGTTTTTCTATGGGGAGGGTTTTGACCTGGTTCATTTCTACCATCTCCAACTTATTACGTAGTTGGTTTACCTTTCCATTAAGAGACGTATCCACTGGTAGCCCTATAGCTTCACGTGTCTCTTCTGAGTTTTCAATTCCTTTTATTAACTCTCCTTCTATATTGAAAAAAGCTTTAGTGAATTTGATCCCCTTACAACCTTTCTGCTTCATTCTCCTTTTTCTGTCTTGCTTTACTGAGATTGTATCAAATCTGCTAGTGTAGTTCTGAGCTCTGAATAATATTCTATTGTTTGATGGATTTTTGTTTCCCCTTAAAGCCAGCAACAACCCGAATATGAAAGTCTGCGTTATTCCTTTGGTTAATAACCTTTCTTTGAGGGAGAAGCGGCTCCAATAAAAACGAACAGAGAAACTAGCAGTCTTCAGTTCCTTTTCTTCTTATCCACCATTCCCTTTTTAATATGTTGTGTGTGTGTTTTTTATTATCCACCATCATGATACGCCAAGAATCCAGTCACCTCCATTCAGAGGACATCTATTTATTTCTCTCAGCATCCCAACTTTCTTTCCTCTTTCTCCCTTCTTTCCCAGTAATCCATCATTGGCTGGCATTTTCTCAATCTGCGATGCATTTGCTCCTTTTTTGTAATCAGGAAAATATTTCTCCATCTTCCCTCCAAATTGCACTCCCTTTTCATACAGTTCATTCCATTTTTTTTAACTTCCATCTGGCAAATGCCAATGTTTATTTAGCCTGTTGATCTGACAGCTCCACTCATAAAGGACTCCTGTATCATATTTTCTTTCACTCCCATTTGCAAATATTCAGGACATAAAAGTGAAGCAAAATTGATTATTCTTATGTTTTGTATTTTGTAACATGTCAAAAAATGTAGTTTCTGAGCTCAGACTTGTGTAAAAAAGGAAGAAATATGAGTATGCAAGTCATTTTACAGATCAGAGATGGCTACCAATGTCTCAGGATAAATGCTCTGCCCCTGGCTGATGACTGAGAGCAGCCAGACTCAAAGGTTACAAACAATTTCACAATCCAGTGAACTCAAATTCCCACTGATCTATGCAGGCTGATGGCAAAAAAAAAGGATTGTTTGATCTGAACAAGAAAGCAACCTCAGAGGTCAAAATCTTGTTTCAGGTTTGAGTGGCAGTGAGGATCCTCCTCCTCATAGAGTCGCAACAGGGTCTGCATCCAGTGATCAGCAGAGGGGGGTGTCATGTCGCAGCAACAGCCTCCAGCCTCCCTCCACTCCAGCTCTGCCACGGCGCTACCTGCCACCCCAGCCAAGGAGCTCCCCTGGAGGTAAGTGGAAAAGAAGCAACACAATTTAGATGTGAGGACAGCAGAAGCAACTCAGTGGCCTTGTGTTAGTCTCCACCAAAAGGTTCTTGAGCTGTGTCTGCAGTTCACCGCTCCCCTAGGGGATGGGTCAAATAGGACGAACAAATTTCACACACCTTGGTGCGTACTAACTAATGGAACTTTAACCCTTGTGCTATCTTAGATGACCCCACCCTTACATTGACGTGTTCTCCCTACCATGAAAAAGGTGGATAAAGGTGGAAAGATTTCATGTAATCCATGGACACCAGTGAAGATCACAAATCATTTAAGAAAAAAGGTTCAGAGCACTGTCTAGTGGGTCTAGATGACCCAACTCCCAATGTTAAAATGTCTAGGATAGCACAAGGGTTACCCTTAACTTCAGCAAGTTAACCCTCAGTAATCCCCGAACTCAGCAGGGACTTCACATTAGTGAGTCACATTAGGTGTTTACAGTCACACAGGAAGGACACGACTCCCCCCATAGCATTGTTTCATTCCAAATTTAATGTGAAGGTTTAAAAAAATAATTAGTTTTGACATTTTTGGTTTAAAACAAATAATAAAATAGTAATGACACATTAATGTGAGACCCCTTGGAATACATCTTTGGGATTTCGAATGGAGCTTTGCCTGGTTTTCACATTGTTTTGATCTTGTCCTCTGCTTTGCTTGTGGATTTATATGATTTTATTTGTCTTTACATGTTTAATCTTTTGTCATAAAACATAAAAACTGTTTGATCTCAATTTTTGCTGTTAAAAAACTATGAACTTTTTTTTACTAAGAATTGAGTTTTTTTAGACTGTTTCAGGTTCTTAGTGGATTTTTTATGTAATATAATCAAAAATAAATCTCTAAAATAAAAAGCTGGGGTTATACTAAAAAGATGAATGTCAAGCCGGGCCACAAAGAACAGTTTTGAGCAGGGGTGTAAAACTCCAGGCTTCAGGGGCTGGCCACCCGGTTTTCCAGATCCTCCTTTATCTGATGCTGATTACCTGGATCAGGTGTGCTTAACCAATAAGGAGCTTCAATGGCAGGTAGTTAAAAAATATATGGGTCACTGACCATCGTCGCCTGGAATTGGACACCCCTGATTTTGACGGTAAATTATTAGAGCAAACCGTAAAGCAGTAAAAAGAAATGCTCAACAGGCCCCCCAAGGGTTAACACAGTGCTGTGCTGAAAATAGCTAGATATCATGAACAGACACTTTAAAGGCTAAAGTGTCTTTATAAAGTGTACTCTTTTGTTTCCTTGTCTTCCAACAGATTATTCAAAAATTCCTTTGTACAAAAACTGACAAACCAAACCATTACTTGCAAATCTGTTGAAGGTGTAGCACATGTGGTTAACACTAGAAGCCTGGAGTATCACACCTTCCTTAGTTGCACTGGCTGAAAGTGTTAAATCTTTTATTACCCCGAACTATGCTGTGTTTTTTAACTGTAATGAGAGCAAAGTGTGTCAGTAGCAGTACTTTTACTAAACCAATTATTTCTTGATTCCTTTGTATGTCAGGTGTTCAGGAATGTCATTTCAAATTGTGAGGAAGCAGCATTTACATTTTTGTGGAGCTTTGCTTTAATAATCCTCTTAAGAAATCGCTCCTAAAAACCGATGTGTGACAATATTATTCTTTTTATTTCACTCTTATTTATTTAATATTTCATTAATTGTGTGGTCATATATAAAATAATCTAATCTAAAAATCTAATAACTTAAATGTATATTACCACTAATACATTTTATGAATTAAATAGTATTCTTTTTTTTTTAACAAAAACCACAGTTCAGATTGTATAAATGTCACATTTACATTCCTCTGCTGGTGTTCCCCAGTTCAATTTTGTCAAATATCTGTTTAAATCTTTTTGTTTAAAAGATCAAATGTTCTGGGATGAGTTTTCAACAACAAAGACAGTTACTGAATATTTAAACAGTGAAGACATAACATGAGAATTCCAGCGAGACTGTGTTTCTTTCATTTCTCATGATGCGACTACATGATGCTGCTCTGAACTTTGATCAATAAAATGACATCACTCTGGAAGGTATAGAAGAAACCGCAAGATGTTGAGTATTAATAGTTGATAAAGGGTGTTATAGATACTAAACTGACAGTTTGTGCAGACTTGGGAGAAAGAGGATGAATTGTGTGATACTTTCAGCACCATGGAGAGCTCTGCTAATGAAAATGATATTAATGATTCATGAAACTTCAGAAGCATGGCGCAGCTTGTAGATTCAAACTTCCACAAAGCTCTTTTAGATGAAGGATCTCTGAGTCATACAAACATTTTTTTAAACTTTAAAATGTTTTTGCTCTCTTGTTTTCATCCCAGTCGGTTCCAATAGTCCGCATGTCTACAAAAGATCAGACTCTTCTGCATAAAAGAGCTTGTGTAGCTTTGAAGCAAGGTTGATTTGAATGTAAACAAACGTGACAGGACTTTCATTTTCAGTTTCTAATTTACTCCTTTCAACTTGTAAAAAAACAGGTTAGAAACTTATGTTAGATATATCATCCGAAGGATCAAGTGTATGTTTTCAACGCTTAAGCCTTCTATTCCAAATTTGATGTAAACCAAAAAGTCAAAAATGTTGCAGTTCCACTGCAGGAAAGTTGCAGAATGGAGCAATTTTCGTTTGACTCTTATGTTTAATAAAGTCGGATTTTACACACTTACAATAGAAGCTCCATCACAGACAAATGTGGATGGCAATTCTTTAATTTTTTTGCCTGATACTTTTTTTTACAGAGTTCAAATTAGTATGTTTTTGAAGGTGTATTTTTCTTAAAGGCAAATGGGTGGAACCAACAGGACTTTAAATTTTACTTTGTCCCACCTAAGTGCCTTTTTTTAGAGGGGAGAGAGGGAGGTGGGAGGAGCAAATTCCACCACAGCCGATGTCCCTGTCCCACTTCAGGCTTCAATTTAGGCATGCACAACCCAGTGAGTGATGTCAGAGATTATCTGTCTGGTGGTCTTTGGTTTTTAGAAAAGCTCCTCCCGACCTTTCCTATCTCCACCTCTGTCATTTTATAATGCTTGTGGGGAAATCTATGCTTAGAATTGATCTGGCTGATAGGAAGTCTCACACTGGTGTAAAAATAAAACAATCTATATTTTCCACCCTTTGATGGAGCGGTGACCCATTCAGGGCCGGCCCTGCCTTTGCCCAAAGACAGCTTGGATCTGATCCAGGAAACCTCTGACTCTAGTAAACGGGTTACAGAAAATTGATAATGATAATGTGAGGCAGAACTGCTCTCCTAAACCTCATACTAAAACGCATGTAATGAAAATTACAGTTTCACAGTGCTGTTAGCAAAAGCTGTCGGTCAAATACATCATAGAAAAACACACTATCAAATCAGTAAAAGATTAATGTATGAGCTGGGAAGAGTCATAAAAATTCCAAAGGATATTTCCCAAACTACAGTGATCTCTGCAGGATTATTTGAGATTTGCAAAGCACATCAATAAGTGCCACATCATTTTCTTCTCAGAAAAAGACTCTTAAAACTCTTGTTTTTGTTAATTTTTTTATTCTAAGCTTGCATCTTTCCTTATTGTCTTTTTTTATCACATTTAGCAAATGCAAAACACTTCCGAGATTTTATATTTCATATTGGTTTTTTGTGATACCCTAGCTCACAAAAAAGATTTAAAAAATGTGCAAGTCCCTAATGCCACAAAGAGAAAAGAGGTGATGGGCTTGTCTCCACTGCCTTTCTTTGACAGATGGTCCTGAAGGGCATAGTTATAGCACACACCAGGGGGGGATCGCAAAAGATGAAAGGAAAATGAAGAGAAGAAAGATTAAAACACAGGAGAAGAGAAGAAGAAGAAAAAAGGAAAAGAAACCCATGGGGAATGATGTTTGGTTTGATGCTTGTGCATGTATGGGGCATTGCAACACCTCACAGTTTGATATGTTGTGGCTCTCCTATCTGGCATAATCTGGGGTTGTTTGGTATCGCAAGCTGCCAACTGTGTTGCAACTACAAGCCATTATCAGTCAGGATATACAGAGGAAATTATACCATAAGTAAAACATTAAAATAAAAATATTGGAGCAACAGAAAGGCTGACAAAGCAGAACAAGTGACATGACAAAGACAATTCAGAACATGAACAGAAACAACTAAAAACCAAACTAAACCCCCAGAATCCTCACAGTATCCCTCCCCAAAACAGCAGATCCCATGACGCCTGAACCCAATGCAACACTTTGTCACCATCTTTTGGTTCTCCATGCATTCTGTCATGTTTACTTATGAAAAGTTTAAGTTTCTGCCACCAAGCCTGGTCTCCTGCATTTTGGGTTCTACACCCCAGTTCCTGACAGAAACTAGTTTATCTGATTCTGTTTCTTTACTTTTCATGTGGCAAACTTTTCTACTTTACTTAATCTAATAGATTTACAGTTCCACAGTGATTAAGATTCCTCGGAATCTTAATCGCATCAATGTCTTTGCTGTTGCTTTATTTGAATTTCTAGCATTGTTTTCAACTGATAAAAAAAAGATCAGATGTCATGTTTGTGCTTTTTTGACAGTTGGCAGAAAGGAGTTGCAGAGGACTTCAGAGGTCACGCGCTCCCTCCCATCTTCTCCAAAGAGACTGGCAGTAGTTCCTCCAAAACCTCAGTCCCCTGGTGAGATGTTTTTGTGTCATTGTTAAAGCGTGTCATGCTCAAATATATAATTCCGATATACATTTTAACCGTTTGTGTTTCATTCATTCATTTTTTTTCATTCATCTTCTTCCGTTTATCCCTTTCGGGGTCACAGGCTGCCGGAGCCTATCCCGACCATTGGTGGGCTAAGGCAGGGGACACCCTGGACAGGTCGCCAGTCTGTCGCAGGGTCACAATCACACACCCATGCACACTCACATTCCCACCTATGGACAGTTTAGAGTGACCAATGAACCTATGAAGCATGTTTTTGGATGGTGGGACGAAGCCGGTTTCCTCGAAGAAAATCCACGCATGCACAGGGAGACCATGCAACTCCACACAGAAAGGTCCCCCATTGGTATTCTGTTTCAGGTCCCCCAGCCGGGACTTGAGCGCTAACCACTGGGCCACCTTGCAGTGTTTGTGCTTCACATCCTGATATTTTATCAGATGCCTTAGAAGGTCTAATTTATTTTTATTTCATTTTCTTGTAGATTAGATCCCTATTTGTGCACTGTTTTGTTCATAAACATGTTTTACTTACACATATTTCCCCTATCCCTGCGACAGACTGGCGAACTGTCCAGGGAGTCCCCTGCCTTCACCCAAAAATGGCCGGTATAGGCTCCGGCAGCTCCATGACCCCGAAAGGGATAAAACAGCAGAAGAAGAAGAAGATATTTCTTTATCCTTCTCACCTGTCACCATTACTTTCCCACTATTATTGCCTTCCGTCTTCTTCTTTGTTGACAGATTGAAACCCATAGTGTTTCCACCTCAATTTGCTCCAATCTCGTTGCTAGTCCTGTCATCACGCTGACACAAACATAAAAACACCTCAGCCTAAAGGCATTCACTGACAAAAACAAACATTTCTGTCTATATAAGCTCAGATGTCATCCTTTCTGATTGTTTCTGGCATTGGTATTCCACATCCGTTCAGCCCTCCTCTATTATCGGAATCCCACCTTTGCGCTTGTTTAGTATTCACCGCCATTTCTTCAACCTTTCTAACGGAACCTGCAGATCCAAGTATAAGTGTGCATGTGCGTGCATGTTTATTTATCTGAGGAGCGTGGGTGAATCCTAATTGGGTTTTAAGCCTGATCAACTACAAAAATTTTTCATGTAGAATTTTTTTTAACCTAAATTAATTTTTTCTTTCTCCATCACAAAACCCGCCCATCTTTTGCATTGAAACTATCTCCCCGTGGCTCTTATCTTTCAACCGGTTTTAAAGATCTATCACCATTAAAGTCATTAAGGACCCCACCCCCACCGCCTTATGCTGTGTCGTCTCTCAAATTCTTTTCTCTCTTTTATCTCACAGCTCTCCCCATCATTTCCACCCCCACTTCCCCTCCCATCTCCATCCATCCAATTCTCCACTCATTACCTGGGACACAGCATCCCAAGCCCTGCCTCGGGTTGTCATGGAAACCGCTCACAATGTTTCACAATGGTTGAGGCAGGCAATAGGGAGATGCTGGAATTTGTTTTGTGGGTGAAGATCTACAAGTACAATAAATACTTCAGAGTGTGTGAACACTTTGTTAGATTTGGGCCACAAAAGAGGTTTTGTTTTATTTAGTTTTTATCGCCTATCAATTGTCTGGATGTTGACAGTTTGACTAACACTGTTGTTGAGAAAAATGTTTCTGTTTTTTCTGGATTTTAGAAGTATTTTTTCCTTTTTTCTTTTTTTACTTGCAAAAGGACATTGGTCTATTTACATAAGCACAACAGAATATTCACGCTCGTATTATGGCCCACAGCAGCTTCGGAATGCAATCATGTTTTCTCTGTCTTAACGTCAAAATGTCAAAAAGACATTTTCAATCAAAGACGAAGAGTTAAACCATCAAAAAAAAAAGAGAATTGGGCCAAAATCTCTTATGGGGTTGAAAGTTATTTCTTCAGAATCCACTTACGAAACCAAAACACGTGTCAGTGTTATTCAAAGAACGTTTTCAAATCAATTATGGGAAGGCCACAGGACCTATAGGTTGGTGGCCATTTTGTGTCACAGTGTGGAATTTATTGATTTCCCCACAATATGGAAGAAAAAAAACGTTGTTCAAATAATTGTCGTGAAATTTCACAAATTCTCTGCCAATGTAAGTCAACAACCTCAACCAAAGTTTCTGTGATCTTTGACCTCGGGAAGAGGCCGCCATCTTGAATTAAAAAAAAAAATCAACTTTAGTACCAGCTAAAAATTTCAACTCCTCCAAGGGATTTCAATCTATCCCCTCCTGACTCCTCGAGCATCATTGTGAAGTTACTTGGGAAAAAATGTTGGAATTAGATGTTGTAGATGTTGAACAGCGTAAGCGTTGCTCGCACATTTTTTACCGAAATATTGTGAAAATGTTATCGTTGGTTCAATCTGAACGAAACAGTGACATGCAAATGTAAATGTTGGGAAAAAAGATGTTTTCTTGTAAAGAAAACCTGAACCACAAAGCTGTAGCCTCCTGCTATCTTTATGTAAAGATTGTCTTCAGCTGTAGGTCAGATCAAGTAATCTATGATGTGACACCTCACAGGTATGATAACTAGGCAGGTTCAGGGATTAGTTTAATGCTTAATAATTACTAAGGGTTTCAAATGTTGTTGACAAAATGCAAAAAAAAAGACTAAATAATGTACTTCCCTGGTAAAAATATGCCCATGTAAACTTCTGACCTGGGTTTGACTCTCTTTGTTCATCCTCTCTCCACAGTTCAGCCTGGACAGCGGCCCGCTGCAACAGTCAAAGGTTCAGCCCTCTCGGGGTCACCCCCTCCTATAACCCCTCTGAGACTGCAGCAAGAACAGCCGGAGAACCTGCAAAGAGAGAAAGAAGAAGCTCAGCAGAGAGAGAGAGAAAAGCAAGCTGAGGACATGCAGAAAGAGCAGAAAAGGGAGGAGGTGACGTGATGAAAAAAAGAATCTGCTCAAGACTTTCATTAGTTTTTCTTTCTTGTAATGAAATTCTCTGATTCTGCTGTTGTTCAGGTTCAGAGGCTGCAGGGTCGCTGTGAGGAGCAGGAGAAGCAGCTGCAGGCTATGAGGCACGAGCTGAAGAAGGCTTCTTTAGGCTTGGAAGCATTTATCATCACCACTCAGCGGTTCTGCCTGAAGGTAGCAAAGAGGATGATAAAGAGCACATACCATAATTACCCTACAATAACCCGGCCTGTTGCTAACTCAGTTGCTAATTAAATTAAATGTGTTTATTCTTAACGGTAGGACATTTTTAGAACACATTTATGAAGTCAGTAACACCTGCACTGAGATGAGCTGGAGGGATTGCAGCTGTGGAAAGGGTCTGTGAGAGTTCAAAGCGTCACTGAGCCGACCTCTGACGCCTCTGATGGTCTGAGCTCGCCTGGGAGGCTGTGCAACTCAGCCATCCTGCCTGCAGGCTCCTGAGCATGTGTCTGACTTCTTTATGTTCATTGTCTGGCCTCACAGTGGTGGGCCACAGCATGGAATGGGTAGAGCCCCCTCTGCTGGACTCAATCTGACACTACAGCTACAGTATATCTGAAGAGCAGCATTCGTGAAGTCTAAAAGTTTCCTTTGAGTCCCTTTTTGCAATATAATTTTTGTGAATTTCATTCAGTAGATAACATATTATGCAATGTGGATGAAAGACATTAAAATAATGCAAATACAAAACAAGCATATTATAACATTGGACAGCTTTGGATAACTGTTTCAAAGCTGCCCAGTAATTACCAAGGATGTATATTCATAGTACATTGGTGAATAAATATAATATTAAAAACATTTCTGGATTACAGCAATCATATTTTTTTTTTATCATTTTCAGAATGAGCATTCAGTGGAAAATAACCAGAAACTATCCATGGAAATACAAAAGATGAAAGAGGAAATGGGTAAGTGACAACTATGGTAGCCCTATAGTGCAAATCACATCAACAAATCAGTCTACGCAAAAACGTATTAAAGATCACAACGACAATTTAAAAAGCAATAAAAAAATTTTTTTAAATGACATGTTAGAAATAAAAACAAAACATTAGAAACCAAAATTTGAAAACACAATTCCAAAATCAATTAAACAAACAAAAACATTTCAGAAAATGAAAGCAATTTCCACAAATCAAACTGAAATGTTAAACATTTAAACAAAATAAGTTTTAGTACCTCACAGTACTAAAACAGCCCTTCTCCAAATCCGACTTTCCACCATCGACATCACAAACACTCAGCTCAACTTGTTAATTCCTAACCTTTTCTGGCCTTATTCAGACTATTGAACTAAATTATTTATTTTCCCTACAGTTGCAATTACCACAGGTGTGCTCCAGGGCTCTGTCCTGGGACCATCTACATTCTACCACTTAGTCATGTCTTCTGTCGACATCAAATACATTTTCACTGGTATGCAGATGACACCCAGCTCTGCATTTCCACCAAAGCAGACTCTACCCTTCCAACTGTCTCCCTTACCAGTTGTTTTCTTTCATTAAAATACTGGTTCACTTCTAATTTCCTCAAACTAAACAGCAATAAAGCAGAACTTCTATTTGTAGACACCAAGTCCACTCTTAGTAAAACAAAAGATTTTGTCATCCCGATTGACAAATCCCTCATTGTACCCTCCTCAAGTTAAGAGCCTGGGTGTCATCTCGGACGGCACTCTAACGTCAATGTCACTCGGACTGCCTACTTCCACCTCCAGAACATCCACCCTCTTCACCTTTCCCTCAGCCCTCACTCCACTGAGTCAATCTTTCATTAACTGATTCACATTCTCTCAGATTTGTCTTGTTTTTATTACATCCAAATGCTTTTTGGGCATTATTATCTCCAACTAACTTTAATTTTGCTTGGATTTTAATAATTTAACAAAGACCGTCATTCCATTAGAGAAAATAAATCCTAAGATTAAAATTTAATTAGAAAGAGGGAAAAAAGAGTGGGACAGATGTAGTTGAGTCTTTGTTATCTGAGAAATTTCTATTTATTTCTAAAAAGAAAAAAAATATACAAAGCAAAATTCACATTTTTGCTGTGGGTCAACATTTTTAAAACTCAAATAAATTAGAAATTGTTAACCAAAAAGCTTGTTTTGTTTTATTTTAATTAGGAACTACATGCAATACAATAAGTAATAGAAAACACAACAAATACTGTGCAACCTGCACATCAACAATTAACATTACACTCCAGAAGGTTAACATGAACATTTTCAATGTAGAATATAAAAAAAACACAAATAATAATGCAGTTACTTTAAAAAATAAAAGGTGCCTTCAGATTTTGCATGTGTTGTATTTGTTACCATGCTTGACTGAGTGGCAATGATGCGCTAATATGTTTTTTTGGGTTCGCAGCTTCCACCTCCGCACGATGGGAAAGACTCCAGCGGGACAAAACAGCGCTGGAGGCAGCGTTTGAGCTCCAGCTGCAGGAGCTGCAGATGCAGCAGGAGGAAGAGCTGGCTGCTGTGGAGGAGGGACTCAGGAAATGTCATGTGGTGGAGACTGAGCACCTAAAGGTGGAGCACTGCGCAGTCCTGGAAGAGCTGCGGACGCAGCAACAGGAGCAGGTGAGGCAGAAGCATCCAAGGAGATCATTTGGTCGTTAATGAGACCTGCCACAACGGGACTTCACATGTGGATTTACTGCTGTGTTAGATGGAGGAGATGACAGCCAACCACCAGGCAACCGTTCAGGAGCTCAGAGACATGCATAATATCACCATGGCAACACTGCATGAGGAGCATGCCCGCACCATGAGAGGTATGATTTGGGGCCTCATTTAAATAAAAAAATTAGGAAGAAAGCACAAAACAAGTTCTTCCATTTGTGCTTTTGAATGTGCACAGATTTGAGAAAAGCTCATGAGCAGCAGAAGACTCTTCTAGAAGAAGACTTTGAGAAACTTCGACTTTCCCTGCAGGTGCTCATTCTAAAATTATTTTTAAAAAATGGGGCTAACCCACGCAAGTCTGAACAAATGTCACATTGTTGTTTGTGCTTGATCAGGATCAAGTTGATACGCTGACATTTCAAAATCAAAGTTTAAGAGAAAAAGCCAAGCGCTTTGAGGAGGCTCTGAGGAAGAGCACAGATGAACAGATCATTGTGAGTACCTGAAGTTGGTTCCAGGGAATGCACACCTGGCTAAGAGCTTCATTTTTTCCAAATCTGTTATAAATAAAATTATAGCAAAATCTTTACAAATGTCATATCTTTCTGTGTACATGTTGATGTTAGGAGGCTTTAGCTCCTTACCAGCACATTGACAAAGACCTGAAGAGTCTGAAAGTAGTTGTGGAGATAAAGAACCAGCAAATCCACCAGCAAGAGAAAAAGATTGCTGACCTGGAGAAAGTGGTAAGTTTATTTCCGTCATCTGACTGCAGTCACTTTCACATGCAGTAGACATACACTGTACATGCTTTTTCGGAGCCAACTGACTGTCAGGCGAAGGAAAGATTAAACTCTTTGTGTTTTTCTGCCTTTTGAGCAGGCCCAAAAGAATGTGTTTCTTGAAGAGAAAGTCCAAGTTCTGCAGCAGCAGAATGAAGATTTGAAGGCTCGCATTGAAATGAAACTCGCTATGTCAAGGTAAGTCATATCCATCCATCAATGCTGTCATTTCTCTTCATATTTAGACTTAAAACATTTCCACAGAGTGTACAAATGAACATTATTGTTTGGGATTTAGTGCTTTCATAAACATTCTATTCTGTGATTTGTTCAGAAAATGACTAATGTTCTGATTTAAATCCCTGCCTAATCTTGAGAAGAAAAGTATCAAGCAGTAACTGTAAATGAAAAACAATTCTCTCAGTCCTACAATCACACTGGTCACTGCTGTACACATCAACCTTAATTTAGAAAACAATCAACTAAGAATTGTCAAAAATGGGAAGACTTCCATCAAAGGTCTGACTAATTGTATGGCATAATAGAAAAGGCATTTTATACAGGAAGTATATTTAAAAAAAAAGTCTTGACATTGCAATGAAGAAAAAGCAATGAAATTAGAAATTCACCTCCATCATCAGAAAATAACATAAAAAACACAATTTTCTTAAGAGTGGGGTTTTATTATTAAATTGGATTGTAAGTTTCTCAGGAAATTCAGAAAGCATAAGACTTTCTTTTTTTAATTTTCTCCAAAGTTTTGCTTTTTCAGAAAACACAAGAATCTGAAGAGTCTGAATTTCAAAGAAAGCTAAAAAGAAAACATTGCTCCTATTAAACAGAATTTTATTTTTTGCCTTTTTGAATGCATTTTTGTTGAATTACAGATAATAAATGTTGGTTGCTGTATTTTTTTAATTTCAAAATGGTAAAATAGCACTTTACTACCTTCCGCAAAGGCCCAAAGTGCTTTACACTCACATACTGATGGCGAACACTGGCCCCAACCAGGAGCAATGTGGGGATTAGTTTCTTGCCCAAGGAAAATTCGACAGATTGCCAGGAAAGGCAGGGATCAAACCTGCAATTTTTCCGATCAGAGGTTGACCCCTCTATCTCTGCACCACGGCCACCCCCATGGCCATCCAATGAAAACACATTGTGCTTTGTTCATTTCCCCCCCACAGACAACTGTCAGAGGAGAACGCCAACCTGCACGAGTCTGTTGAGAAGGAGAGCACAGAGAAGAAGCGTCTGAGTCAGAACAACGAAGAGCTGCTGTGGCTCCTCCAGACCAGCCCTCTCATGTCTCCCGCCTCGTCCCCTCTCCATCGCTCCTTCTCCACCTCCCCTGTCCCTTCTTCTCCTTTGTTCTCCTCCTCCCCTTTAGCGGGGTGTGACTCTCCTTCCCACTGTCACGGCTGCTCGCAGCAGGCTCAGTTCTGCTCTCCTTCCCACAGAGGAGTAGCCAATGCAAATCTGTCTCCAGGACCTGCTACGCCCACCCACAGGGGAGCTGTTAATCAGAATTATTCCCCTGGCCCGGCCACACCCACTCACAGACCTTCTAGTGGTCACTGTAACTCCTATTCCCGGATGACCTCACTACAGAATTAGGAAAGACTTTTGTCCTCTTTAACTTTCTCCCGTCTTAAGTTCAAAAGAAAGCAAGACAAGTCTTTAGTGTTCACAGAACAAATCGTTAGCCTTGGTTCTGTAACGCCAGTGCTAACTTGTTGTGTAAAACACAGAAAGGTTGTGGTTTTTGGTGTAAACCGCTTACACAGTTGTATCTATACCATTGACTATATTTAAGAACTGGACTTAGGGAATGCCGAGAGTGGTTGCCACAGAAACATTGACTTGGATCGATCACTACTTTCTGACATTGTCTGGCGACGTCCATACTACAAAAAAATGTCGACCGACTTTTGTTGGAGCCAGAATTAGCCATTTTCAATGTGTGACGTCACACTCACTCAATTTTCAAACACAGTCAATGGTCTTCATGGACTTTTACAGAGTAGTATGACTGTAGGTTCTCTTGTGAAACGTCCCTGCATGGATAGTCATACAGACGTACACAAGACAATAGTAGTAGAGGTAAAAAGTAGCACACATTTATCATAAGAATAGAATACTGTGGTGTGGTAAAAACACACTCCTATCTTCGGTGTAATAAGCTATATTCTGTTTTTGGGATGATATTTGCTCTTCTCAGTCTTCTCTTTTCATTGGAACAAATCCCTATCAAAGCGCCTTAAACCGGGTCCTGCCACCTCACCAGCAGAGAGTGACCAATGTTTTCTTTATACAGGGCTTTCAATTCAAAATTGGTTTGTAACTCAAATTGTGCTTCTTGGACGATCTTTGAGGTTTGTCTGAGCATTTTAATATTTGGTTATTTGCTTGATGGTTTTTTTTTTCACGTGTAGGAGAACCTTCCTTGGAGCCATTTTTTACAGCAAAACACAAAGAACTTCTTCTGTCTTTAAAATCCTTGCCAGGTCTTCCTACAACACATAAGCTGCTCTTCGCTTCGGAAAAATCCCTCAGGTCAACTTGCAAAAACTATGTCCGCCATTTTGTAATTACCTCAGCGGGAATGTGCAGTCTGTTGTGTCTGAACAGCAAACAACAACAAATCATGCAGCTAGAGCTAAAGGCTAAGGGGGAGACCTAGCACTGGGATAAAAAAAAAAAAAAAAATTGTTTCCTTGTTATTGAGATGTTAATATCTGTTTATATCTTATCTATGTGATGGTCTTCCAGTTTAAATGTTACCGTTGTAATATCCATAATCTATTGAGGAAACTGGAGACACACAGAGGATAAAAGGCATTTGAACGTTTTGAATGTCTCTCTTTCTCTCATGGGATGCAAGCGATAGATGTGATGGAGCACGGCAGGATGCTGAATTCCTGCAGATACAAGTCTAAGATTATAAATACGAAAGCGAAAACACTTTTTTATTTTTTTAGGATCTCTTAATTCTGCTGCTTCACTTAAACCAATTAAATCATCCTTTGCAATTTTGTTGAGATTTTTTCTGAACTTTTTCTGGCTTTGCTCTTTTAATTTGTTAAAAATAAAGATAAATTTAAAGAGTACAAAATTCCTCATAATCACAGAAATACTTTTTTTAACACTTGTGTGCAAAATATGTGCATGCAAGACTAAAAAAAACTGAATGTGGGCGTACAATGTTATCCTGTTCCCACAATGAGTTGAATGTCTTTCAAACTTGCACTTTGGAGCTCCTTAAATTTGAGTTGACGGTGACATAAAATATGCCTTCTGCACCGGTCTATTCTTCAATTGTCTATATTATGTTTAGATTTTTGTTTGTTCCTCCAAAATGTACACTGGATTATCTACAGGAAAAAAAAACAGTTGTTCAGGGATTAATGTGTTAGCTTTCAATTCATTGAGAATTTGTTTAACATTTTCTTATTTTCAAAAAAGCTAAGCAGAACATGGAAGCATCAGACAGTTTTGCTATTAGACTATGGTCACATATCCCAAAATGCCACAGCTCGTGACCTAAATGGAAGTTTTTCAGCAAATTCGGCAGGTGGCCATGCGGTGGCATTTGTGATGGGGAGGCGGCAGTCGCATTTTTACACGCCACACAACGGCTGCAGTGGTTTAACGAAAAAGTTTAAATTAAACGACGACCGGATGATTTTTATACCTCGATCAGTGGCCGCTCTGGAACATTTGGAGGTTGCGAGGTTGCAGTCCAGTTACAGGCAGGTGGTAGCAGCGCGGGTACTTGACCAGAGCTGTTGACATGGGCCGGGGGCCGAGCGATGACCGGACGTCAATCTGGCGATCCCTCCCACCGTGAGCCCAAATAGGGAGGTGCCATTGATGCTGCACAAAACTCATCATGGTGCTGATAGTGACGCAGAGACCTGCGCATTAATAAATTGCACTTTGGAAACAAAAGTTACAGTTTTGAGATCAGATCTTAAGTCAGATTTGGGAATTCATGGTTGAGGATCTCTTAAAACCGTAAAACAAACTTTGTTAAATTAATCTGCTGGGATTACATTAAACAGACCAGTGTGATTTTTAAATCGTCCTGAGCAAAATATTGGTAAAAAATGTGATTTTCTTTCAAATCTATTTGTTTAGAAACAGAATCAATATAAAGTCCAAAGTCCATGTCTGCCTCCAAGCAGCATCAATGTGAGGCTAAGATACTTAATTGGATAGAACTTAGACCAAATCAGCACGAACCCTCTTGTCTTTGATTGGCTGTTTGGTGGCACATATGTCACACTAAATTGAAACTTATGAACACAAAATCAAACATAAGGAGAACGTGAGACGAGAGACAACGCTTTTGAAGACTTTTGGGTCGCAAACGCTAAAATGTATTTTTAAATGCAAACAATTAATATTTTTATCTGTATCTTTGAAAGTTTTGTTTTTAAAATTGAACATTATGTATGCAATTTAGGACATTTTGATCTCAAACTGTGACTTTTGTTCACAATGTGGTGGCAAAAGAAGAATAAGAATTTGACTTGTTAATGACCAGTGGTGCAGAATAGCTTGCTTTTTTTAATATTCATCCAGGCAACCGGGCGACTGGCGGCCTTTGGATCTTGATATGGACGGCCACCATCCGAAGATATTTACACATTGTCCAGTCAGGGCTGCTGCCACCCGACGATCCGGCTGCCACCACCTTTTGGCCACCCAGCTGACGCCCGATTACATAATGGCGTCATCCCCACCTGACTGCCACCATCTGCATTCATGACCACGTCAAAATTTTTAAAACGTCAGGCAGTGGCATGAAATCTCGATGTTTCTGTCTATGCCTCTCCATCACACGGCGGCAGTTGCATTTGTGACCGTAGCCTTAGGAATGACAGGAAGGACAAGGCTTAGTGTATAAAAGTGAAAAAAGTATTGCATTCACTGCATTACGTTGTAGCTCTCTTCTGTACTGTGCTCAGCGAAATAACTCACCCTCAGGGTTTTGATCTTTTCTCTGGCTTTACTTAAGCCACCAGTCAATGATACAAGTACACATTCAAGGACATAAATGTACTCCAGTAAATAGACAAGACCGATGTGTGTAAGTTTTTTATTGAGTCTATTAGAACAGGTACGTTTCATTGTCAAGACAGGCTTTATGATAGAGACTGGAAGAGTGAAATTCACGTGTTCTCATATTCTGCTTTGTAAATAAAGTGAAAAAGTCCTGTGGTTAAGCAGCATGTCAAGGACAATGTTTCTGTGTTACTAGTCTTTAGGCTTCAGACTTCAGAAGTATCTCTGGATCTATTCTACCAGCACTTTTAATTGTCTCGACAAAGGAAATGAAGGAAAAAAAACGCTGATATTTTCATGAAACTCCAACTTTTTTTTGTATGATTCACAGACAGGGTTTGATGCTCTTTGGTAGCGGAATGTCATGTACAGTAGAGGACTAGTGTGTCTAAAGCGCCCCAGATTTTCTAACAAGTCCGACCATTGCAAGAATGTTTCTGATCAGTTCTTTGAATCTCTTTCAGTCAGACACTCACTGTGTGTTCAGATTTTTCGGATCACTGAAGGACTCCTTTGGGTCACCTCAGGTGCAAAACGTACAGTCTATATGGATGCAGCAAAACTACTGTTTACAAACAACTCTGCAAAGTCAACGATTTCATGGCCAATAACACTTTTGAATAAATCTGTTGTAAAAAAAAAAGAACTGTTATTGTAATGAGCCTTTCAAAGTGTCCTGTGGACATCTGTGTCTCGGTTACACTGAATGTCAAAGATGTATGACGACGTTTTATACGAGTCTTTGTGAGATTTTTTTCGCTGAAGGATCTTTTGTCTGATCCCTTTGTAGCAGCCGTTATTTATGCAGCATTTGATCAAGTGTTCTACAACACAGTGGGGAAAATTTCGTATTTGTTAGAGTAAAAATCCCATGTTCATATAGAGATGCTGTTGTAACAGGTCTTTCCACAGTTTGTGAACAACTCCACTTCTGGAGGACATATATTTCTGGTCCAGCGACAAGGTCTGTCTGTTTTGGCACTGATTGTACGTTTGAATGTAAATACATTTACCACATGAGTTGTCTTAGTGCATCAACAGAGGAATTGAAGCATGTTTTCTCTGCCTTTGCTGTGTCTTTTCCTCTTTCTGTTCTTTTAACTCTCTTCTAATGATTGGGATGTAACAGTAGAATAGAACGTTTAGAGGATGGAGAATAATGTAGTTTACCTGTGTGGTATAAAAACATATGTTTGTGCTTTTATTTGTCTCCCTTGGGAAGAACATGATAATAAAATGATTCAAAACTATGGATATGTGCTGTGTTGTCTTGTTTTATAAAAGTCTCCATGTCAAAATGTCTTGTATTGTACTGTGAATGTATTTATGGAGCACTTTAAGGACAAAGTGAAAATTGATTTTTGTTTAACTTTGAGCCTGAAACAAACACTAGGTTAAAAAATGTTTGTTAATAACCTCAAACATGAATCAATAATCATAAATAAAAAAAACCTTTCTGATCAGTTGAAGCCATTTCAATGAATTAATCAATTCTTTTTTCAGTTTTACACAAACACATAATCCCCCCACCAACAGAACCAGTCCACATTAAAAATTCCTGATGTTGATTCTTCGTATCCATTACTCTATCATCCGTAAGACATCACTGAAGTCAAATCAAACCATGACAAACTGTCTGCAGCATCATTAAAACTTATAGTGATCCTTTCCTATTCAGCACACTTTGCCTTGGTGAGGCAAGTTCACTTTCGCATAAAGTGAGATATGACATCCATGGGTAATGGGAAGATAATGGTGGAGTTCTTCTCTGCTGCAATGGTGTTGAGAGTCTGCAAGTAACGAAGCTGCAGAGCTGATGGAGACTCTGCAATGACGAGCGACGCCTCCTTAAGGGCGCGGGATGCGTTCATCTCACCTTCTGCTGCAATCACCTGTGAGGAGAGAAGAGGCCATGACGTCAGTGAAAATAGCTGTTTGTAGTTATTCTGAATGTGTTAGCACATTTGTGTGTTGCATGAACAGACCTTTGCTCTGGCCTCTCGTGCTGCCTCTGCTTCTGCAGCCATGGCTCTCTGGAGCTGATGTGGAAGTTTCACATCTTTGATCTCCACGCGCTCCACCTTAATTCCCCAGTTGTCTGTGGCTTCATCCAGATTGGACTGAAAAAGGTTTAAAAGAACTTTTATCCCAAACTGTAGCACATGTGACTTACCTGGGCAGATTTTTTACATTTCTTTTCACCTGCATGCTGTGAGCAATGCCCTCCCGATCGGACAGGACCTCTGCAAGGTTCTTGGTGCCCAGCACATTTCTGAGGGTGGTTTGTGCCAGCAGTCGGGTGGAATAGTTGGCATTAGTCACATTGGCCACGGAAGCAATGGGGTCACTGACCCGGAAGTACACCACACCATCCACACTAACAGTGACTGAATCTTTGGTTAGAATCTGAAGAAAAGTGAAACCCAGTTCATGTTTCAAGAATTTTTTTAAGGTTGAAATGCTGCAAATAAAGACCTTTTCTTTTTTTGTATGTCATGGTGAGTACCACTGACCTCTTGTGGTGGAATGTCAAATGAAATGATTCGCAGATCCACTTTAACCAGGGAGTCAGTGCATGGCAGGATAAAGAATATTCCTAAATAAAAAAGGAAAAGCAACCAATAATAGATGAAAAGAAATCATGAAAGGCTGTGAGTGACTAAAATATAAGTAAATATGTTTTCAAAGTGTGGTTAAAGATGTCACACCTGGTCCTTTGGGTTTCTTGTCTATGATGCGGCCCAGCCTGAAGATGACAGCTCGCTCATACTCCTGAACAATCTAGAAAACCACAAACAGCTCGACCTCAGCTCACATGCTCATTTTTGCATTAGAGAGTGTCAGTTTGTGCACTTTAGCCCACTCACCTTCAAACAGAACCAGACTGTGATGGGAAAAAGAAGAACTGTGAAGAATCCAGAGAGAATGACTATAAACCATCCAAGGCATCCCAAAGACCCTGTCCGTTCAGCTAAAAAAAAGGAGAAAAACATGTCACTAAATGGTTTGACTGAAGAGCTTCCCTTACCAACAAAAATAAATTGATTTGAGACTTTTCTTTTAGGAACAACAACGTTTTTTGACTCTCTGTATCTAAAGCTTTAGTGGCAGATTTCAACATCACAGAATATTACCTAGAGACTTGTTAAAAATAATTCGAAAAATAAAAAGAATGCAGGTGTCAAAACATTTCCACAAAATTATAACACTGTGTTTGCAGTTCGCATACAAATAATCATCTGCATAAATGGGAAAACTAGTCAAATGTTTATCTATGTAACATGATCTGAGAACCTGCGTGGTTAATGAATGAAAAGTAATTACCACAGTAGGAGTGGCTCTGTATGTCAACATGCCGTAGTTTCCAGCATTAATCGCTTTCTGTGAATGTTATATCTAACAAAACACGAGATCATGACGCTTTTCAGCAAATACTGGAACAGAATATATGGTTGCACTCACAGGATGATAGTTTGACACTTCTTCCATTGTTGTTCTTTTGTATTTCACATGTAACGCATATGGGTTTTTGTATTTTAAATAGAAAAAACAAAACAGGAAGCGGCTTAAATGTAGGGACTTTCACAGTCCCACTGAAACTCATAACACATTAAAAAAAGAGAAGAAAATGTATTCATTGCCTCACATGTTGTGTTGCAATTGGGAAAGAATGTCAGGCGGTCTAAAACCTCAAAGTCTGATTTTACACCGTGATGTTCTGCATGAAGTGAGTCTATGAACAGTTCAGTCAGATTAAGGATCTTTAATAAGAGTTGGAATAAAAAACAACCTCTTTGTTCAAGTGTGGACAGGTATATGTGTGTCGTTTTTTGTTCATACAAATTCAGAAGGTAGATAACTGAGGTTATTCCTCCGCACACATTGTCACATGTTTTCAGATGTGTTTATCTCTGTGACATGTGATTTCTGTCTCCATGGCGATGCACTTCTGCTGTGCCCTTCTCTTCCTGCTTTCTATTCACTCAGGTGCGCTCCTACCTTCCCATGAATCCCAACATTTGTTTGTTTCCTTGCTTTTCTTTTTCCATAAACTCCATTATTTCAAATATAAGTCTGAATTAAAGTGTTTGGTTATTAAAGCTAATTCTTGTGGTTGCTGGTGACATTAGTTTCAAAAGCAGAATAAAAAAAAGCATTTTAACTTACAGATTAAAGCATCTTTGCTTTCTTGTCTTCTCTTCTGGCTTTCCATCTGGTCCTCCATTTCTATATACTCCTTTTAGCTGGTAATGTTCTTCGGAAGTCTGTTGAGAGTTTGTTAAAGTGTGTCCGATGAGAGGAAGGATCCAGCCTTTTAAAGCTACAGTCCTGCCATATAATATGGCTCAGTGCAGAGGAGTGGCTTTGACCCCTAAGAGGTTTTCAACATTACAAAACTGAATACAGGTTTTTGGAAAAGCATTCTTTACGATTTGACAAAAATGGAAAATCTAGATGATCGTCTATTAAAAAAAATTTAAAAAACGTTTTTCCCACTTTCACAAGCATGCCAGTGCAATCTCATGTAGTCTAGTCCAGCAACTCTTTCATTGAATCTACTTTTAAAAATCAAGGATTTCCATTTTTTTTAAAGTAGAAACTACAGGAGCGGGGATAATTATAGTGTTTGTTTATCGCAAATAGGATTGAGACGTGGAGTCATAAGCATTATGGTATGGGATTTCTGTATTTTATGAGAACCTTTTTCGGTTCAAACAGAGAAAAACATGAGAAATACCCACTGACTAAATATTAGAACTGGACCAAGTGAGTGTGACTTTACCTAGAGAAAATGACTCAAGTACATTTAATTGCCACTTTTTTGCAATACGGACATCGCCATGTTGGAGCCAAATGAGGTCAGTAAGCAGTGATTGCTCTGAATTGGTCTGAGCTGTCGTTTTGGTGACAACCACTCCCGCCAATCAGGAAATCCACACCACTTCCACTTAAAAAGCGTGTTTTGGAGAATCCGTCAATCAAATGCTTTGAACGTTCGAATGTTAGACGTGAGACCACATGCTTTCATTGAGGCCTCTGATTGGACAGTTTATAACTTGAATAACATGCAATAATGAAATAATATCATGAAAAAAGGATTAAAATAAATGGTTAAAAAAGGTATTAGAGCAAGAATGGTTATTTTACAAATATAAGGACTGACTATTTCTCAATAGAACGCTTTGGAATTTTGCCATCCTGGAACCAGCAACTACTTCCTGTTTGGAACGCGAGAGGGGAGAGGTCACTCATAATAGATCATTAACATCCATTAATATCTGAGTGTCTTAAAAAAGCACTCCATTTGCCAATCGAGGAATTTCTATATTGATTAAAAATGCAGATCGGTTGAACGAAAGAGCCTTTCAGTGTGAAAGCTTACTGATTGATCAGCCGACTTAGAAAAGCACTACGTGAATGCTGTCCAATTTATTCTTGTAGCTCTGTTCATCTCCGATAACATCTATGTTAAGATCAATAAATTATTTTGTAGTGATTCAAAAATCCCAGCAGTGGTAGCTAAAATGGAACCAACAGATGGAAGGAAGAATCTTCCTGTTTTTACAAACCAACAGATTTTATGAACTTCTGTTCAGCTATGCCTGTTTGTCCTCAGAAAGCATAGATGGAAGGTATCAATTGTTGACTGACAAAAAAACAAAAAAACAAATGAAAACAAAAACTGTAACTGTACTTTCCAGAGTGCTTTGATGAACTCTATTGTTTGTAATGTTAAATCATTAACATGTTTGATTTTTCTATTTTTATGATAGTTTATATAAAGAATTAGGCTATGTATGAATTCCCTTCCTACTTCATCAATACCAATAAAACAATATAGTGCTGGACTATCTAGTGGGTTTTAAAAGCAAGTCAGACATCACACTCACTTGGTATTTCTTTTATTTTTTAAACGACAAATACGACATTAAAAAACTATTAAATATGAACACTTTACGAAGACTACTAATGAATCCACTGGCTCATAAAAAATTTATTAAAATACAGTTTTTTCACGTGAAAAATTGTTCAAACGCAATGCATTGTGGTTCATGTTTGCCAATCTAGAGAGCATCACAGTTACGTCGCTTTACGAACAAATTTTAAATGGTTTTTCTACTTTTTTTCTAAACAGGGCCTGTGGTTGAGGTCACAAAGAGGAGTCCACAGGAAGTCAGGCGAAAGGGAAGGGGAATGTGCCTTTAAATAGTTCCCCTTCGCAAAGGAGAATACTTCTTCATTCCCTGTCGGACTTTGCACACACACACATTACTCTTAATCACCACAATTATAATTGCTGTTTGCTTTTATCACTCTTTCTTTACACAGAGCAGAATTATTCTTAATAGACATTTGTAAAGGTAGTAACCATGTGATAATCTCACCCATTGAGTCACATGGGTTTGTAAATATTGTTTCATGTGAGAAAAATGGGAAAAGTTGAGAAAACATGAAGGGAAGTGAACAAAAGACAGACAGCCAAGACAAGATCTGAAGTGTCAGTCATAAGAGAAAAAATGTCTTTTGCAGTAAAAGTGAACTTGCTGCACAGCAAGAAGGTGTCTCATAATGTTAACACGAGAAACATTCATCAAGGAGTACAAGTAAAAGGCTTTCACGAGAATTTCACAACTTTATTTGATAGTGCCGATTACAGAAAGAGGATCCTAAAGGTTCAAATGCAGAGTCACAATCCAAGAGTGGAAAGAACATCCAGCGAGGACCAGCTAGTCCTTGAAGGATTTCTGACAAACGAAGGAAAACAATGATCCCAGAACCACTTGTTGACTGTTTCATAGACTTGGAAATTAGCAGCTACAATCGTTTCAAAAAAGTAAAAAAAAAAAAAACTCAACTGCTGTGGTCAGTGTGAATGTACACCACAAAAGCCTCCATTGCTGAAGAAAAACAGGTTGAAACATGTTTGGCTGTGCAGCAAATGAACAAGAGCAGCAAATTCAAAGCAAAATAAAATAGAATATGAATAAAACATAATTCTGATAATTATGCAAAACTATCACTTATCTCCTACCAAGTGCCCAACCTAATGCATGTTATTAGGACTCTCCCTCTCCAATGTTTTGTCTTTGTTGCAGGTCTTGAATAGTTGATATTGTGCTAAATTCAACTCAAACTAAATTAACATGAAACAAAATGAGATATTCTTTAAAATAGCATTTTTTATTAACCTATTTTTTATGGTAAATAAATTAGTTTCTTTTGGGCCTCATTAATAAAATCCAGTATTCAGGAAAAATTTTACCTTAAGAAATTACGTTAACAGAAACGATGTCAACATAGTTGATGGAAAAGGTCAACTATTTTCAAATAGTCTAGTAGCTTTTTCAAAACATACTCAAAAGATGTCAGAATATTTTAACAATTTCTAAAGTTTTTTTATTTTACACTTGTTGCTCTCAAAATGTAGTGATAATAAAATGAGTCGGAGCATTTTATTTATTCCAAATGAAATGGAAAATAAAAAAGTAAATACGAAATAGGGCAGTTGTTCAGTAACACAATGAAAACCTTTAGGTATGACTGTTAAAATATTAATATAATATTAACAGTTTTGACAAAAATGAAAATCCAGTTCCCAGATTAAAAATCTTCAAGCTATTTGTTTTTTATACTTTTTAGAGTAACTTCAAACCAATATTTTCCATTTGTGAAATTTTCTTTGACAAGAAATGATAACTGTATTGCAATGACGACAATAGTGTGCTATAACTACGACTTTTAGATGAATGGAAACGTGTAATGGAATCTTGTCAGTATCATGTGACTGGTTTTATGTTGTGTTGGGCAACAACAAGGACCAGTATGGTTAATTTTAACCCAGGGCAGCTGTAAAACAGCCTTCTAAGATAGCTGGATCATATGCCGCCAAAGTCAAATGTAAAAAGGTTTGCTGAAACATGTTTTTAAATAATTTGGATGGGGGGAAAAAAAGGAGAAAAAAAACCTCATCATATAGTTTCAGTCATTTTATTTAGGTGACAGCGAGGGCATCACAGACTACAAATACAGTTATATCTATTACAACCAGCAGGTTACTGGAAAAATATAAAAACAAGTATAATGAAATCAGATAAAAAAACATGAAGGCCTAGTCTCCATCAGGTCACTGTCAATATACCATCCCTGATATAACTAATGAATAATTCTAAGCTGCTACAAACCTGAAAATGAACTACTTTGTTTTTCAAGCTCATAGTTTTTAGAATATCAAATATTCACAAAGGGCGTTTCAAATACTGCTGTAACAGAGCCTGCATGTCATTTTTGTTCATTTTGTCAACATGCAAAATGTAAATCCAAGAAAACAGCTAAAAAAGTAACTGTATACAGTAAAACTGTAAGTCAGAGAAATGTCACAGTAAAGTAATAAATACAGAGCAATTCACTTTTTCCTCTTTTGTGAACCAGAATGCAGTGATACAGTTCAGGATTCAAACATTTCATTAGTTTTTTTTTTAATAGAGTTCATTTTTAAAAACAGGGAGGTAAGGCTAGCGAAAACTAGCAAAACGAATATTTTCAAAAACCTAAAGTCACATTATTTTCTACAAATATTATACACCCCAGCCTTCACCTCCACCCACACTTAAGGGTAGTGTTTGTTGTATTAAGTCTTGCCGTAAAACACAAATCGCAATGAAGCTGTTATTCAGTTTTCTTCAGAGTTCAAGGCCAATACTGTGCTGTTTCTGTGGGGTAGGGCGGAGTCTGTTTACAAAAGAACAGGCTTCACTGCCAACCCAGCTGGGGGTGCAGTCCTGGTTGGAGTGGAAAAGGGTTTCCTGGACCTGAAGGATAGTTGGTAAAACTGTTGGCTTGAGCAGGAAAGCTTTCCAAAGCAGATGTAGGGTGAGCCTGAAAGAAAAGTCCAACATCAAAACAAAAAAGACGTAAACAAGGTTCTACATTCTTCCTTGACCCTTTAACACCAGAGCTTTAGCTCCCGTGTAGACATTCTATCGATGACCGTAACTCTTCAACTGTTTGCACAAATAACTTACTGCAGTATCTGCACTATAGGGCGCACCGAACTATAAGGCACATTAAGCGAGACGAAAGAGTCCGGCATAAGTCCAAAAGTAAAAAGTGTGTTCACAGTAGTTCTAGAACTTGTTTGTAACACGCTACATGTTAGCCAAGTTAGCGTACTCATAATACCTGTAGCTCTCAACTTTGTTTGCAACACGTGATACCACTAAAACATAGGTTACTGAGACTACGCCGACTCCTAACCTTGTTAGAAACACGTTAAAAAACGATATGTCAAAGATCGTGTGCTACTTAGGTGTTGCCAGGGACCACTCCAGCGCTAAAGGGTTCAGGTGCACCGTGAATGTTCACCTGCAGCAGAGCCGATTGCATGGTTGGGTTGTGGAGGCCACCAAGTGCAGCAGGAGAAGCAGAGGGAGAAAAGCCTGCTACTGCAGGGAAAGACAGCAGACCAGGAAAACCACTACTTCCTGGAGGCTGGAGGCCGCTGCCCAACCTGGAACACACAGGAATTCAAACTCACTGAAGAACATAAAAGAACCTATGTCTATGTTGGGGCTTTTTATATTAGAATCTTAGTTCTACTTTAAAGTCACCTTGTTGGGCTGTTAGAAAAATAAAAGTTATCAATAAAAAAACAGTCTTTTAAATAACTATGACACAATTAAAATGTTGTCTTTGAGGACATTAAAAACACCTTTTAACATAACATTGCTGTATTTGTTTTTCTAGCTTTTTTATAAAGCCGATTCTTAGAAACAATTTAAATTTTATGAAGACAACAGGTCTGAATCATAGTTAAACAGTTACTAGGAAATAGTTCAGCTAACAATATACCAAGTTTAAAAACCACTACAATGAAAATTGTGTTTTTAACATGTTCCTGTAACATGTTTTTCTCATGATGGAGGACATAGGTCTTCTGATTTTGGCTAAAAATTGCATAGTCATAATTAAAAAAACGCTGGAAACGCTTTAAGAAGAGACCAAAGGATAAACGGAGCAGTACTTTGAGATAGATTTGAGCTTAAAACCTTTTAAGTCTGTCTGTTTTTTTCATCTTTTTAGCTTGGCTTTGAAGTGAACTTTAATTCAATTCAATTTCAATTCAATTTTATTTGTATAGCCCAAATTCACAACATGGGCTTCGTATCGGTTTACAATTGCTTATGTTGCTGTTGCCCCCTTTTAGCTTAATTCCGGCTTTTTAATCGATTTCATGGACTGTTTTTCGTTTTACGTTGCTATAATGTGCATGAGTGGTGTTTTTAATTGTTAGTACCAATATGATTTCTTTTTCTATGTGTTCCTATTATTTCTTTTTTTGATTATTATTACTTTTCCCTTCATCTGTACAGCTCATTGAGAGCTTGTGCGCCTGGAAATACGCACTTTAAATAAAGTTACATTTTAAGTTATTACATTCCAATTAACTGCCAGAAAATAAAAACATATTTTACACGATGGTATCTTAAGCCCTTTTCGGCAAAGTTGTTTAATTTTGCATCCATATATATATATTTTTTTTTTTAAATAAACCATAAAAACCACAATAATCCAAAACAAAACATTAAAAATCCATGGAGACATCAGTGTAACAGAAGAAAACGTCTGTTTAGTGGTTTAGTCAGTCTATGGAAAATCTCACATAATTGTCCTTTTTAAGAAAAGTGGGTTTGGCTCTTAAGGGTTAACATCATCTAATAAGATAAAATATGCATGTCTATTTGGTTATACGTGCTACCCTCCACACAACACTAACCAACACATGCAGACACAAATCTATTAACAATGTAAACAGGGGTGAGGACTGTCTTGTCTACATTGAGTTCTTGACAAGTTATCCTCTAGTAGAGAAACAGCAGACAACATAGAGCCCACACCCTAATGTATTTTAAAGAGGACCTTGTACTTTGTAGGTGCAACACTGGACTTATGACATTAAACCTACGTGGAAACTGATAGTCATGATTTACGATGCATGTTTTAAAGCCAGCATTGGAAGACGTGGAAATTTGTCACATGCTTTGACGATTGTTTTAACATTTCTGACGAGTTCACTGCACTCTGGCATCCTCCAAAATCATACATCACTGCCAGGTAACTTACACGACAGATATCTGGTCGTTCTGTGGCATGTTCCACTCATGAGTCAGGACAAGTTTTATTGTCTGCCGGCTAAAGGACTACTGAGTGTACGTACCCCGGCTGGAAGTTGGAGCTGAAGGCGGAGGCGAAACCTGGCAACACCGGGGAGGATGCTGGAACTCCAGCTGCAGCTGCAGCTGCCTGCAGAGGGGTGACTGATGCCACTGAAGACTGAGCTGCTCCTGCCAGTCCCATCAGGGAAGACAACACGGGGCTTCCAGCACCGTGCCCCCCCGACACACCCAGTCCAGCAAAAGAGGTGGGGTTAGGACCAGGGGGGATTCCTGGGAATACAGGTGCAGAGCTGAGGCCTAAACCAAAAGCGGAAGCTGAACTGGGAGCAGCATTTGCAGCCAGGCCTGGGTACATGGAGGTTGCGGGGTGGTTGGAAATGTTGGTTGAAGGAGCTGCTGTGGGCACGGCTGATGGGGAAGATGCAGGGAGAGAGGAAGACAGGGCTGGGAAAGGAGACAAGCCGGGATAATGCGATGGTGCTGGGCTGGAAGAAAGAGCATGGAGGCCCGCTATGGCAACAGGGCTCGGGAGAGAAACCTTAGGCGAGACAGAGGGGTGTGACAGACCCAAGGAGCGCACAAGAGCAGCCTGGGCAGAGCCTGATGCCACCAGGGAGCCAACAGATGGAGTAACAGAACGTGACGTGCCCTTAAAGGCCGAGGGTATGGGGCTGCTGCTACCACTGTTACTTCCCCCTGAGTGTCTGTTCAGGGCTCCAGCAACGACAGCCTGAGCCTGTTGAAGGGGGGAGGGTTTGGGGCTGAGGCCTGGAGTGGAACAGTTTGGAATTGCTGAAGTGGAGGACCCAGGAGTGAGAGGGGATTGTCTGGAGGGGGTGTAACTTCGGATCACAGACCCAGAGGGGTTACCTGCTTGTTGCTGTGTGCCAGAAAAAGTGGATCCTGACTGGTGGTCAGCAGACTGAGAATAATTCCTCTGCTGTGTTGAACCAATGGAGTTTGGCTGCGGCACAAAGTCTTGACCACTCCGGGAAGGGGTGTCTGTTCCAGAGAGGCTGTGGAAAGGGGAGGAGGAATACCTCCCACTGCTGGAGACGGGGGTTCCACAGGGGGTGCCTGAGGGGGTGTGGGCTTTAATGACTGAGGGTGTAGGTGTGGTGTGGCCACTGGGGGTTTGGGGTCCTGCTTTAATCACAGAGGGAGAAGGGGCTGGGGATGGAGAAGGAGCATTGGGGTTGTGGGAGGGCACCATGCCGGGGAAAACGGGTGTGATGGGAGTTGTAGGAAGCGGCTGAGCGGGAGACTGGGGTGGGACAGGGGTGGACGGAGTGGACCCGTGGGGAATAGGAAAAGGTCCGCTGTTGACGCCAGGTGTTGTGTTCTGTGGATTGCCCGGTCTGTAACCTAGAAGTGAGAATTAAGTAGAAAATATGAAATAAAAACAAAACCTAAAAATAGAAACATATATAGGGCTCTAAAATATGGTGCATGAACCATTAAAATGTCTTTTTTTTTAAGCCAAGCAAAAAACTCTTGCTGATCAGAAATGGTTTAGTAAAAGTATTTCATACTAAGCCATTAAAAAAATTAAGTTTTGAAAAATCATACACTGATATAAAAGTTAGGAAAGTTGAAGTGAAAGCAGGGAAGGCACAGCCAGAGAGCAACACTACATACATGCAGTTTTTAAATTATAAATATTTGAAAAAATAACAAAAAATGTAACTATGCTTTGTGTTTACCTTTGGGGAAACGGTATAATTAAATTTTTTGGTATAAAGTTCAATTTCATGTTTTTCATGAATCAAAGTTGACACAATGTCCTGTGAATTTATTAAAAGATCAAACAACCATAGTGGTCTTGAAACTTAACTCTCCCCAAAGGTCTTTAATGATCTACAACTCTGGTTTCCAAAAATGCTGGCATGATTAATAAAAAAAGAAGACGGAAAACAGTTAGATTATACTCATTTAGGACTGGACGGTGGTTTGGTGCTTAAGTCTCACTCCGATCAACTTTATATCTATCGTAAAAGCGTCGTCTGTGGTCTTTTAATTATGATTATGCCGTTTCTAGACAAAATTTAAAAAACCTGTGTCATTTTCTTAGACAGTTTCTGCAGAGCAGCAGTAGTTCATCAGAAATGTTCCTCTGAGTTGTGTGCTGTTGGCGCTGCGTAAGCTGCCCCCGCTTCCTGTCATCCACCTGTTTACATGCTAGCTTACAGTCCCTCATACCCCCAACCTAACACTAGCAGTGCAACAGCAACCTTTCTGTGCGGAGTTTGCATGTTCTTCCTGTACACGTGTGGAGGGTTTCTTCCCGTGCACTAAAGGGCCGTCCATAACACAGCAGCGCAGTATTACATTTTGTAAGGTAAGATGGAGCATCACGACAGCTGCAGTGACATGATGCGTGCTACAAGGCTCTGTAATAATGAAGTGTAAATACAAGAGTTAATGAAAGCCATTGACTCCATTTTCCAGGGATTTCATTTGGCTCTGTCTGCACAACTATTGACAAGCTTTTCAAATATTAAAACAATCCTATTCATTCAGAAGTATACACAGCGAATAATTAACCCAGATAATAACAATATAGTTCACTAAAGAAAAAACCTGATGTCCACTTTCTATTTTTATTTATACTTGGAGTTTTATTTGTGTGTCGTTTTAGGTTTCATTTCTGCTGGTTGCAGGAGAACAGGAAGGTTAAGGCCATTCTGAGTGTTTTATCATTTTACCTATAATTGTTTTAAGCCTGTAAAGCACTTTACATTGCTGTTGTGTGAAAGTGGCTCTATAAATAAAGTTTGATTTGAAGACATTAGAGAAACCTACGCTAAAATGATCTTTAAATGGAGAAACCCAGAACAAGTGTTCAAAAACTGCCCCCCTTTGTTTAACAACAAAAATGATTAGCGTAGAATCACAGCAAACAGAAACTCATGTCCTACGGCTCAGATTTACCAACCTAACTAACATTCTATTAGCTGCTTGTTAGCCATGTGCAGACCCTGATTGAAAAGATCTAAGAGTGCTAAAACCATCATGGTGCATGTAGTACTAAATATAAGCATAACAGAGCTTTGCAAAATGATGTCACATTTTAACCACAATAGGCCTCGCTGGTTAAATTCTTTGTGTTTCTGGGATAATATGACGCTAACCTGCAACAGCAATAACCTGCCATGTAGATGTTGTGTGAACTGACATTATGAGAGATAATGTGAACAGTGATGGAATTTGACTGGCTTTTTATTACACAATAGTTGTATTAAAGAGGCTTTAGTGACATGACAGAAATGTATGAGTGGAAGCAACAGCATAAGCTTTAGTAAATCTTTACAGACGGCACAATATTATCTACAATGACACAAAGGTTTTCAAACCAAACCTTGAAATGAAAAATAATTTTAACTTTAACAATAAACATATCATTTAGATTAGGACTTTGTTATTTATTAATGTATTTCTTTGAAATGCACTCATCATTCCAGCATTTTTGTGATTACAGTCGTATTTTTACTTACGGTAGTTAGGACACTGCATTCAGAAAAAGAAGAAACCGACTTCACAAAGCGATACGTGTTAAATGCCAGAACCCAGCATGACTCCACAAAGAATCACATTTTTGACAGAGTAGATCCAATTCTGTTTTGACTCAAATCCCATTCTCAAAAGCCTTAAAAAACATGACTGACTGACCAGAAAACAAGAGGAACGTGCTGCTGCACACAAGCATAGCAAAAATCACTAATAAAAAAATAAATGGATTTATAAATAAAAACAGAGTGAAATTTAAAAAAAGGGACTTTGGCCCCTTTTTGCAGCACTTTAGTAGCATGTTGTTTTGCCTTGTTGAACATTGTATGTATGTGATAAGCTTTTACTGCATCATTAAAATCCAGAGTTTTCCCTGACATTGATACTCTATGGTGTCCTGGACATGACACCAAAAACCTAAAAGAAAACAAATTGTTTCCTCAAAGTAATAATATGTGGCCACAATTTAGTATTGTGTGTGCACAAATGAGTATTTAACCCTTGTGCTATCCTAGGCACTTTAACATTGGGAGTTGGGTCATCTAGACCCACTAGACAGTGCGCTGAACCTTATTTTCTTCAATGATTTGTGATCTTCACTGCTGTCCATGGATTGCATGAAACCGTCTTCACCTTATTCCACCTTTGTCATGGTAGGAAGAACACGTCAATGTAAGGGTGGGGTCATCTGGACTCCATAGGATAGCACAAAGGGTTAAAGGCCACAGATTGGCATTTTATTAGCTTTTGTAGGCACAAATTAGTATTCTGTGTGGTGCACAAATTTGTTTTTGGGGCCACAACTTAGCATTTATCATAGATCATTTTGTAGGCTCAAATTAGTACTTTGTAGGCTCAGATTTGTGCCCAAAAAGGGCTAATTTATGGTCAGAAAATACTAATTGTTTATTCATTCATCCATTCTTTCAAAATGAATGAATACTAATTGATCCACACCAAATACTAAGTTGTGGCCACAAATGTTCATTTTTGCACACAAAATGCTAACTAGTGCACAGAAAATAATAATTTGTGCCCAAAAAGACCCTAATTTTTGCATAAAACATTATGTTTGATGTCCACAAAATACAAATTTGTATACACAGAATGCTAACTTGTTGATAAAATAATGCTTATTTGTGCCCCAAAAAAACTGATTTGTAGCCACAAAATGCCAATTAAAAGCTTATTTGTGGCCATGAATTAATTTACAGTGACAATGTAACATTACGTTTTGGATGTCATGTCCAGGGAGATGACAATAAAGACCAAAACAGTGAAGTGTACTTTCTGGTCAATCAGTGAAAGCAAAAATGTGCAAATAATATTTTTCACTAGCTAAAAGAAATATAGTCTGAGAGACGCAGGTAAGCAGCATGCTAGCAAGTAAGGCTGCAAGCTTGAAGGAGTTGTTCTCACACACACTCACACCGGCTCCAACTGAACCATACCTGCTACTTTGTGGGCAGAGGTGTACGGGGGAGGGGGCACGTTGGCTGTTATTACCCCTCCCATAGAAACAAGGCCTGCGTTGTTGTACGCACCTGAGTAGCAGTTGTAAATATTAAAGGTGTCGAGCAAACACTTTGAAACAGGAAATAATTAAGATATTTATTGTTGTCACCATCCACCCATTTTTTCTTCAAACCCCCCCCCCCTTCTTTTAAATTGGTGACAGGTACTCATGAAGTTTAAGAATGATGCAGAAAAGGCAGCAGGAAATATGGGAATCTGTGCTTTTCCTTACTTGGAGCGATGGTAGCATGGGGTCGGCACGGTGGGATGGGGTAAGGGACAGGCCGATGAGGGTTGTAGGTTGAAGGAAACTGAAATGGAAAGACATTAAACATAAAAACTTCTAACAGATGGGATCTTTCTAAAGAAATTTGAAAAAAGGCATTTAACCAATTAAATCCAGTTACATTTGAAATTTTTAATAATAACTAAAAATAAGAAATTAAATGTATTATCTAAAAAAATGTAAAAGAAGAAATGTAATCAAATACTTCACATAATATTAAAAATTGAAAATACACATTCTACTTGATTAACATGTATTATTTTATTTGAATAACATAACGCTTCAATAATTGTCTCTATATGAATGTTTTTGCCTATTTGTTAATACAGACCGACTTCACTCAAATATTTTTATGTAATTACACTACGTACTGTCATTTAAAAAACAAAAAAACATTTTTGACTTTTTTGGGGATCTTTTTGTTCGGTGATTCGAAAACTAATGCTTACAGGTTTAAATTGTCCTATGATGCGTGAAGCAATTCCTTTTCCCTCCAGACTGTTAGAGTCTTCTTTCTTCTCCCCTTCTTTTTTAGCTGGAGGGATTCCCTTAACACAAAAACATATGCCATCATTAAAAAGCAATAGACATAATTTGATAAAGAAAGAAAGAAATACTGTACATAACATGTAATTTATTCTCTGCTGTAGCAAAAAGTCATACAAAAAAAACAAAAACAAGATTCAATTTACTTTAAGAACAGCAGTTGCAATGCACAAATTCACTTTACATGAAAAAAGGCCATTTTATTGAAGGATTGTGACCGAGCAACTGTGCAGAGAAAAACAGCAACAAACTTTTGTAATTGTTTCTTAATGGGATTCTGTAATGGTCATTTCACTGTTGACATGAATGTGTTTCAAAGAATACAAAACATTGAGGGAACAGATATAAAAATTATGAAAGGCAGATTCAATTTTGAGTAGTAAATTCTAAAAAAAAACTTGAACAGATCTGCTAATTCCCATCGTCTCACTGGTCGATGGTTTTAACATTTTACATAAAAATGAATCTTCAGGAAATCCACAGCAAATATTGAAAAAATGGGCATTACAATCCCTCTTCTACAATTCAGGCAAGTAATTTCAAAGTGTTTTTTACCAAATCATATATTGAACTTGATCATGAACTTACAGGGAAAGTTCCAGTTACCAAACTGGGTCTGCCTTTAGGATATGGATTTCCTGGTATCATTCCACAGGAGGAGATCATGGCTACCGGAGCCTTGCAGCCAACCTTACATACCTAATGACATTTAAATATTAGTATTTTCCAAAATACAAAAAACAACAACACATCAAAATTAAGTGCATACACATTTTGTTAGTATATCTCCTTTCATTAACTTGTTAAACTTAATAGAAATTAAAAACTGACTTAATAAAGTTACAAACTCAACAAAGACAAAACTATATAAATTCCTACTTACTTGCTCCAGTATCCTACGAGCACGCTTCTTTTCAGACAAATGTGTCCGAAACATATCCTCTACAGGATGATAATTCTGAGCATCTGAAATATTCCTGTCCAAAAACAGAAAATTTAATGCAAAAGAAAATAGACTAATAAATCAAAGTGTTTGATTTAAACTAATGCATTAGCAATGTAACTGGAAAACATTTTAAAGTGCACTCACAAAGCTATGAGTTCCAAGACCACAAGTCGGTCTTTTGTAAAGGTGAAGCAATTCAATATATTTGCAACTTCAGTGGTACGGATTGCAACCATTTTCTAAGAACCATAAGAAACAGATTTAAATTCAAGCAATTTTATAAAAAGAAAAAAGAACATCTGGGCTCTGATCTCTGAAATAGTTACTTACATGCTGCAGAGCTTTCACAGCTTTGATCTGAGGTTCTGCCCATGAAAAGTACTTCAAAATGTCCATCACCTGCAGATATTAAAAACGTTTTATATAGTCTGGCCACCAGATGTTATCTGAATTGATATTAAATATTACCACTGTCAAATAATTTATTGTAAATCATTAAATTAGTGACATCCAGATTTTATGACACTCTTCTAAAGCCAAAATAAAGAATACTGAGGTTTGATCATACCTGCTTACTAGAGAAATATCCATGCACCTGCTCAATAGCTCTGACCCTCTGATCGGTCAGGACGCACTGAAACAAAGAACAACATTGGCAAAGCATCGCGATTTAATGTCTTCATATTAATTTAAAGAAACTCTACCTTTCTTATCTCGTCCAGCACGATGTCGAATGATTTATTGTCCATGTTTTCTGATTTCAGAAGAACGCACTCTCCTGAGACAATGAATGACTAGCAACTTTGAATACTGTCAGACACAAAGAGTCAAACACAAATCATTTGCCTGGCTTTAATAAAAAGATGTTTTACTTAACTGCGGTTTTAATATATACTCAAAATTTATCCACAACATAATTTTAAAAAATGCAGATTTGTATTAAATTGTAGTTCTGTTTCACACTTGTCTGCGGCTAACAACAAGCTAGCAAGCGACAGCTACCTCAACTAGAAGCACGATACGACAAAATAACAAAAAATAAAATAAAAACAAGAACAAGAATTGGCAGCCCCTTCCACTCAAATTCGATTACAAGAAACAGTTTGTGGTATCACAAAAAACGCAAAACATTTGTAAATTCATTAAATTCAACGAAAAAAAGCTACAAATGCTGCTAGCTCGAGACAGCCAACGGCAATAACGTCAATAAAACAGGACCCTCTGTCCCGTCAGGCCCGTCTAAAAATGGATTTTATAGATTACATGCAAAAAATAAATAACACATTTTTAAAAAGTCTTAGCTTTATTACATATTTGAGAAAAGTCATATTCTAGCAAAATGACTGTTAATTAAAGTGATTTCAATTTATTTTGGATTCTTACGTTCAATTTAAGTGATTTTGTGCAGGCAGTGTCAGGCCATCTTTGAACACCATACAGGAAGTAAATAGAAAAAGGCAGTTGGTAGCAAAACGGGTTACGAATCTTTTCTTAAGCATTCAAAATGGACAGATTTTCGTGGACAAATGGGCTACTGGAAATAAATGAGACTTTAGTTATTCAGCAAAGAGGAGTAAGATTGTATGACGGTGACGACAAGGTAGTTTAGTTGTTTATTAACTAAAATGTTAGCATGAGTGATAACCACACACAAACACAGGACACATACGCTTTTGACTTAATTTAAAGTTATTAAAAACATACCGTCACAACAGACAATGCTGGAGTTATGATTATAAAATCATATCCTCCTTTTGTGATTTTAGGTGTGAATGTGTAGTAATTTGGGGCTTAAACTTGTTTTTACGTTGTTAGCAATACAATAGCACTTAAGTTAAGGATTCTACTGATGATCATGATGATCATCATCATGTCCTCTTGAATTTCAACAGGCTAAAATGGATGTTGGAGTTGCCCTGTTGAGCACACACCGGTTGATCTGGAGGGACAATAAGAACCACGTAAGAAAGCAAATATCCACTAAAGTTACTTTTATTTCTTTAACAATTTTGATAGAGATAAAAGGCACGTAGAGTGCACTGACAGTAGAATGCAATTCTTTACTTGAAAACTGATGGTTAGTTATTTTATCTGTAATGCTAGGGAATTGATATATTGTTTTATATTGATATTGATATATTTAGTCCTGCTTTCCAAGCTTTTTTAAAAAAAATGCTGTACATTATGTATGCAGACAAGCTCCTTATTCCCACGTTAACCAGGTTTTCCGACAGAAAGTTTTACACTTCAATAAGATTTTGTCAAGGAGTCTTGCAGAACTTTTCATATTTCACATTTTCCCCTCTATTTGATAGTTTCGGGTCTTCTAAAAACCTTAATAAGTGAAATGTGTAACAGTCAATTTTAGTTATTATTGTTATTTTATCCATCTCTGAGTTTCATGGTTTTGATATCTTGTGTAGCCATTCTAATTTAGAGAGGTTTTACTGTTACCAATGATTTTTATTTCTGCTGTAACTATGATTTGCATTTCTCTGCTCATGTTGTAGGAATGTTGCATAGCCATGCCTTTGTCTCAGATCCTCTTCTTTGAGGAGCAGGCTGGAGGAATAGGAAAGAGGTATACAGATGTTATGGTGTTGGATTTTTACTTTTTTAGTGTGCTAGCACACATGAGCCTTGACTTTGAGAGCCTTTTTATTTTTCTCTTTAAAAATATCTTATCTAAAACTTTGGTTCAGTTGCAACATTTTTAGATCTTTTTGTGTGTTGTTTTAACAAATGCTTTCTGTTATTCCAAAGTGCAAAAATAGTTATCCATCTGCACCCAACACCTCCCAACAAGGAGCCCGGTCCTTATCAGCAGAGTAAATACTCGTATATAAAGCTGTCCTTCAAGGAACATGGACAGATTGAGGTAGGCCTTTTCATTCTAAAGGTTTACTGACTTTCGGTTTTATAGTTTTCAATTGCTTGGATTAGTTTTTTTTTTTTGCTTGTAGTTTTACAGAAGACTAACAGAGGAGATGACCAAGAAAAGGTGGGAGAATACGCCTGTTTCACAGCCCATTCCTACAGGTACTGGACTTCAGGTGAGGAGCTGAAAGAACAATCTTTCTCTTTCTTTATTATATTTTCTATTCCAGGTTATAAACAGCTTTGATAAGAAACATTTTGTGAATTCAGGGAGCCATTAGTTTGAGAAACCTAACAAACAAAAAAGAAAGCTTTAAAGCTAAAGGTCTAAGAATATGTAAAAAGATATATTTTTTAAAGAATTTAAGAACAAGTTAATCAGAAACAGATAATTGTGGTCTGTTATGAAGATTCCTGTAAAAACACTATCATAGACTTACCCTTCATCTGTCTAAAATACCTTCTGTCAAAAAAGTTTAGTTTGGGCTATAATGGATCATTTTTATTTGCTGTGTATGCAATTATTTTTTAATTCTATATTAGCCACATCTGGGCCTGTGAGGACAATTTTTGAAGTAAATAGTTAAAAAAATATATAGTACATAAATTTTAAATAAAAGTATACATAATGTCGGGTTTTTGATGTTTTATACTGTGATGAGCAGTTGCAAAGGCATTCCACTAGATGGCAGTATTCTTTACAACCAAAAATAATTATGTACTCGTTTTATTTTTATTCTCTTTTCTATTTTTCAAAAAGTTTGTGCATTGAAACAGAGCACATCTTGTGTATTGGATGCATTTTTAATGTCATTTAAATACCCATTAGTGGGTAGGCTGTCACCTCATATGCATTGGGTCATTTAATTTTAATAAAATCCATAGATATACTACCCTGCAGGCCAAAATACGTTTAAATGTACATCGTGAATAAAACTCACTTCAGTACTATTCTGTACCACCTTCTGACTGCAGCCAATCCCATGCTGGTTGTTTGTCTGTCCTTGGCCTTTGAGATTTATTGCCAGGTTTTCAATTGCTTTTGTTTTGTAAAGTTTACGCTTTTGTTTCCAATCGAATAGGCAGGAAGGACGCGTGCAGTGGGGATCGTTGGAATTGAGCGTAAGATCGAGGAGAAAAGGAAAGAAACGGACAAAAACATTTCCGAGGTACATCCTTGACCTCTGAGCAGAGAGTTTGTTGTTGAACTGTGTAGTTGTCTCTTCAGAATCAAGGCAGTAAACCTGAATAACAAGTTTGTGTCTTAAAATAAATATTCAACCCCGCTGCGATGTAGAAATTCCTTAGAAAAACTTCCAGTGTTTTAGAGTTGTGGTTGGGCAGACGGAAGTCTTTATGCAGTTTTTTAACAGTGTGAGCTCTATGAAGAGATAGTTAACCCTCCGTAGATATCCATTCATCTATAAATATGAAGTGTTATAGCATCTGTATTTTCAATATTTGTATTCATTTTAATTAATAATAAGAATTAATTTAAATTTTCTGTTTTCAGGCCTTTGAAGACCTCAGTAAGTTGATGGTGAAGGTAAAAGAAAAATCTGTAAATTTACAACAGATTTCTTAACTTTTATTGACTTTAAGAATACATTATATAAAAGAATACTAAACTGTATCCAGCAGCGATTGCATTGAAGTTTGACAAATGATTTCTTGCTGACAGGCTAAAGAAATGGTGGAGCTGTCCAAATCTATTGCCAACAAGATCAAAGAAAAACAGGGAGACATAACAGAGGATGAAGTACATACTTTTCTTTAGCTAATGTCATGCCCCCAAACTTTCTTTTTTCCTTTTTTATTAATTAACAGTCATGTTGTGTTTTGTAGACAATACGCTTTAAGTCCTACCTCCTGAGCATGGGCATTGCAGACCCGGTTACCAGGGAAACACACGGTTCAGGCACGCATTATCATATGCAGCTTGCCAAACAGCTGGGAGATATGCTTCAGGCTCCTTTAGAGGTAACGGTTAAAGTTTGCGTCTCACTTTAGCTACAAACTTCAAAACTTTGGCGGTAAAGGGTCCTGCATTCTCCTTCACTTTTTGTGACTTGTCGTCTATTTTGCTGCCATCTCAGGAGCGTGGCGGAATGATGGCTCTCACAGAGGTGTACTGTCTCGTCAACAGAGCAAGAGGGATGGAGGTGATACTCACAGACTATATAGGGGAAAAAAACACAAGACTGTGAAGGTTTATTACACAAAAAAAGCTCTTATTTAACTTTTTTGTCCCCATCTTCCTCAGCTTTTATCCCCTGAAGATCTAGTAAATGCATGCAAAATGTTTGAGTCCCTGAAGCTCCCTCTGAGGTGAGTTTGACTTGTTTTGTTGAAATGATGTGGGTGCTCTACATTTCTTTTGATTATAGAGCAATCAGCGTAGGGCTGGGTTGGCGCTTGGCTCTGTAAGTTCCAGGGTCTTCCTGTTTAACTTCCTGTTGTAGGAAAGGGTGTCCAGGCCTCCACAGCTGTCATTTCCTGTTGCTTTATCAGAGTTTCTAAAGAAGCGCCGTCCTGTTTCCTTCCATTTGTGGCCCAAGTGCACCTAAATGCCTGTTGTTATTTTTTTTATAAACTTCAAACAGTTGACCCCTAACCCTATATAGTTGATGCAAATGCATGTTTCTGAATTCAAAAGAGGCCACTTAACTCTAAAATCAGTACAAACATTTAGCATATTTTGACATACATTTAAATCTGGCATTATGAATTTCTGATTGATCCATAGCATCATTAACATGTAAGTGGGAAGTATTTTCTTTTTTTACTGATTTTCAATTTGTTTGTGAAGAACCATCAACTAGAATAAACTTTCTGCACGTCAACATCAATCATGTACATTGCAAATAATGTTTACCACAAGTATGTAGACAAATGCTTGTATCGCTCACAGCGCAGAGGCCTTGTGGTAGAGTGTCTGCCCTGAGACTGGAAGGTTAAATGTTCAAATCCACGTCTGAGTCATGCCAAAGACTCTAAAAGATGAGACCCATGCTTGACTCTTAGAGTGGGTGGGTTAAACCACCAAACGCTTCCCAAGGACGGCTATGCCTGCAGCTCACCGCTGCTCCAGGGGATGAGTCAAATGCGGAGAACACATTTCACACACCTAGGTGCGTGACAACTAACGGGATTTTAACTTTTTAAACAAGGCATGGTGGTTCCAGAAAAAACCATTAGGATTGGGAATTGGTTTATTTTAAGCAATCTACACAATTAATCCATTAAACGTAAAGTTTATCGAAAAATTAAAATAACGGCTTCAAATGGAGTGGGAGGAAACGAATGTATATAATCTCACCCCTATCATGCTGTTTTTTACATAGTTATTAAAATTTCGTTGTGACTTTTATTTGGAGTTGTTTCTATTTTACCAGTCCAAGTTATCATCAGATTTGTGGGCCTAATGTAGAAAATCTGATATTTTTTAGTATTTATATTCTTTCTTGTTTGATTGTTTTGTCTGGAATTCTGAAGATATTCTCCTTTTATTCGGTGAAGGTTGCGTGTGTTTGACAGTGGTGTCATGGTGGTCCAGCTGCAGTCTCACAGTGAAGAGGAAATGATAGCCTCAGCTTTGGATAATGTGAGTTGGTTTTTAAAAAACCAAAAAGAATGTTTCTTGTTAATGTTTTCTGATCTTTTCACAATCTGTGGTATTCATTTTGCTTTTTAACAGGTTTCAGATAAAGGCTCATTGACAGCGGAGGAGTTTGCAAAGCTCTTGGGGCTTTCTGTTCTTCTATCCAAAGAGCGGTAAGTTATTATATGGATCATATGTATGTCTGTGAGTAGTTTCTGTTTTTTTTATTCTTACTTTACAATCTCCTGGTATTAAATAGTTTCTTTTCATTTTTCTTCTCCAGGTTGCTGCTTGCCGAAAAGATGGGGCATCTTTGTAGAGATGACTCTGTTGAGGGGCTGAGATTCTACCCAAACCTTTTTTGAATATTTACTTTTATGATTGACACTTATTTCCAAATAGTTGCCCTACTCTGACAATAATTTCCAGTCTGGTTATGGTACAAACTGATTAATGTTATATAGGTGCATTTATATTTTCCATGTCTTTGTTTCTTTTTTGGCACCTCAGACTAAGTTTTTGTTACCAAAACATCATTTTGTAACATATTTCAAACCAATGTTTATGACCCTTTATTCTCCTGATGAATTAACTGTAATGTGGTTGTAACAAAAATATATCATAATGCATATTTTTCTTTCAAGATTTCAAATAGCTCTTTTATAAAAAAAAAAAGTTCTTTTGATTCAGTGATAAAATTCTAAAATAAAACACGATTCTGCAATAGATGGCTTCAAATGTTCAATTTCATTTTTCTATTCTTAACAATGGAAGATCAGACCCTGTTGTGGTGACAGGTTTGACAGATTAGAATACCTTAGTATGTATTTTGTAAAATATGTTGAACAGTTCAAAAATATATACTGTACTTTTTACATGCTATAGTAGCTTTATGCTTAAATTTTTTGTCTTAGCTTTGAATTGCTGTTTGAATTTGTATTTTTCCTCGGCTTGTTTTCTGCTATCTCATCTATAAAAGAAAACTGAAGGTCTGGATAGCTGATGAGATTATCCTGACATGCAGTTCACTTATTGATTGTAGATTTCCTCAATTAGTTTGGGTAATTGTGAGAGCACATGAAACAGGTTTGTCCTTTTTGCTCAATGATCCATGCCGGACTTTGAAACTTCGCTTGCATTTGTTTTGGACATTTAAAAAATTTATGGAGATTTCTTTTCTACGTTTATCTAAAATTGTATTCTGCATTTAATCAGAATTTTACGTTTTCTCTTCTTAAAATTTAAAGACAAAGTTAATTAACTTCTTTAATTACATGCATATGAATATTTTAAATAAAATTGCTGCAAAGAATGTATTTTATTTCGTTTTTTGTTAGGCACCTGACGTGTCTTCACATGAGTGTCTTAACCTAATGAGTCTTATTATAGAGCCTACCCCCTTAGACTGCTAAAACAACAAAAACAACATTTTTAACTCTTTCTTTTAGAATATACGAATTAAATTGGAAAGCTCTTTTTTTAAGAAAAATTGTTTCAAGAACAATTTCGCCTTTTCCCCATCAATATTTTGGGACGAGAAGACGTCAGATTGCAGGAAATTTGCCAGAGTTCTCAGCAGACTGTTCAGTGAGTTGGAGCGGAACTTGATAGCACGCGCTGTCATGCGCGCGCCTGGAAACTGAAGAGTTTTTGCGACAGAAGTAGTTATATGGCTCTTTAAAAATGATAAGAAATTGCATTAAACAAGGAGGGACTTCATGGGGAGAATAATTCTTTTTAATTCGTCAAATCAATAAAAGATACGTAAGTAAAGAGCCCGACTCGCAGTTGATTTCAGTGTTTAGATTCACGCGCGCTTTAGAGAATTTCACAATTTTGTCTGATTTTTCAACTAATTTACGCAAAGCATGTACAACTGTTTCAGTGTATGAAAAGTGGTATGCAAAAAAACGACCCACGTAGAGCAAATTGTTTTTAATTTTAAGAGTTAAATGTTTTTTATTTATTTATTTTTATTAAACAATAGTGCAATATATTTTACTACTACTGTTGCAAAAAAGCTGCAAGCAACTCTTTGACCAGAACATTTTTGATCAACAAGCAAATAATGTGTGTGTGTGTGTGTGGGGGGGGTCGAAATTTACCTTATGTGTTACCTTACCTTAAATGTTCAAGTTTTAACTTTATTTTGTAATTTTCTATCTTAAGCAACACAATAGTTTAAGAGGATGAACCTTTAAGGTGGAATGTACCAAGACTAGACACATTCCAGTGAGTCTTATTTATTCAATATTGAAAATGGAGACGTTCGGTCATAAATGAGTGTCAATACAGACACATGTTCAACAGCTTTGAATAAAGTTCTGTTAACAATCAGAAAAAAGAAAAAAAAATCAAGACAGACCTGTTTTTTTTTTCATCTGACATGAAATAATGTTGAATTATTCATAAATTATTTCCAAAGAAGCAAAAGACTTGAGGGAAATCACAAAGTGTCTGCTTAGTCAGAACAAAGCCCTCCAGTGCAACCTTGCTTGAGTAATGACGGCAGCTCCTTGCACCCATTGTGATCATGGGAGGAAGAGGAAGACGCACCTATAAATCCAGAAAACTCATACTTGTTGATGCTTACCCAGAGGAAAACATGTCTTCTCTGCTTACTGCTATCACAAATCGCTGTTTTTGTGTATCCTTTTCTGGACTTTGCTGGTGATTTTTCTTTTCTTTTAATGATCTAACCTCCAATGCGTGAAGGAGAGGGATGGTGGAATAAGACGGTCATGAGGTGTGGAATAAAAAAGAGGCACAAACACCGGAATGCCACAGGCTGTTTCACCACTGCCCTTCCTCTTGACACTGCTGGGATATGGTGAGTTCGGTGAGATGTTTGAAAATGCATTTCTTTCTTATCTTTAGGAAATGTTTATATTCAATTTATAACAATCTGGCTGTAAGTGCTGATCTGCGACAGACAAAGTAGGTTATTTATATATTCTAAATATATGAAAACATAAGTCTGCAAAATGAGCATCATGTGGTTAAATGATGTTTGTCACATATCTGTAAAAATGTCAGCTGTTACTGAAAGCCCCTATGTTTTATTTTCAAACTTTAAAAACAACAAAACAAACTTAGACACATTTTTCTAAGATAATCAATAGCTTTCTTATAAGAACACATTTTAGAAATAAGCATTAAAGTTGTTATATAGCAAAATAGCTAACAATGGACCAAAAGTTTGGTCTAATGTTGCATGTTTGTGTTTTTCTTGTAGCTTTTGCAAGGCTCAGTATCTGGCCATCATTCCATGTTGCCCTTAGCAACGGCAGCGTATTTGTGGACTTCAGCACAAAATCCAACAGTAGCATCGTGAGTAACTTGAGTCTTTCCCTCGTCGACATGGGAACCAACGCAACCCTTCTGACCAGGACTCTTCCCAGCAACCAACCGGTCGTTAGGGTGGAGTTCAATTGTTCCTGCTTCCTGTATGCGGGAACCTTCCGGTTCCTGCTCAGGCAGACCTCTATCACCCCTGCTTTCCATGCCAATGAAACGGATGGCGTTAGCGTAGAGAGCCTCACCTGGTGGTGGAGTTCAGAACTGCAAGTTCAGTGGCCTACCTTTCACATTGCTGTGGAGAGAGCAGCAAACCGCTCTGACTCTTTTCAGGTGAGACCAAGGGGAGGCTCAATTTGAACCATTGCCTTTAAAAGAGAACTGGAGCGAGTGAGTGTGATGTCATCTATAAAAAATGACTTACTGTGTTAGAAGTCCTTCATTACTCACTACATAGTGCACCATATAGGGCATTCACCATTTGTAGAGCTGTCCAAATCTACAATTCCAAAATCGAGAAAGAGCAGCTATTCTGACAAATACAATGACTAAGGAATAGCTATTTATTTCTCAATAGAATTCTATGGAATTTTTATTTTGGGGGAGGGGTCACTCAGTCCAGTTCTTATATACAGTCAATGATTTAAACCCACATTTGGGTCTCTATTCGAAAAGTTGTTATCGTAAAACTAACCAGCTGTTGTCTCCATAGGTTGGAATATCAATGAACGAACACTTTCAGGCTTGCTCCAGCTCCATTAAGGATGTCCTCCTCTTAGAGGTCACCTACATGGAGCACAACCAGATAGGACGTAACAGCATCGACAAGATTCGAGCACGCGTACAGCGCCCAATCAAAGCCCTCCGTTCCCAAATCATTGACTTTTCCTGCGCCTTCCCGTTCACAGAGAAGGACTTCATAAGGGTGACTCTGCGATCTCCTCACACAGCACAGGAAGTGAAAAGCACCGAACCTCTTTACCTGTCCCGTATATTCTTCTATAAGCTGCTGGTGGAGAACGCCAACGCATACAAGAGTGGTTGTGTGGGGACGATGACGGTTAAAATGATAACCCCACCGTGTGCTCACATCAGCGGGAAGGTCTTGCTGTACAGCGATGCACCCGGTAAAAGGGGCATGGCAGTTTCTTCTGCAGGGTTGGGAGCAGAAGAATCGTCCTCTCCTCCTCTGGCTTTCAACTGGCTGACTCAAGGAGAGAATGAGACAGAATTCAACTGCTCCGTGTTCCACCCAGGGAAGAGCAAGTACTGCTTTCGCTTCGTATTTAACTTCAGTCGCTCCCCGAGTCCTGCACAGACTTGTCTGGTGGTTTATAGGAGTACAGGTGAGATTTATTAAACAGACACAATCACATTCAACAAATGTCAGCTATGGGGGCAAATAAGGATAAGCTTCAAGTGATTCAAAAACCAGATTGTAAGTTTGAAAAATAAACATTGTAACTCGCAAGTACATCTTATATAACTTGAAAGAAATATTAAAAGTTTGAAAAAAAAAAAACATAGCTTTGTTTTATATGGAGGTGCAGCTTTGAACATATTGGCTACTGTAACATGATGGCCATCGAGTGACAGAGGTTATAGTATCGACATTTCTGCTCCTCTGAGTTGGCGCACAGTATGCTTTTCCAAAGTTTGGTACATCAGAGGAGGGAAAACATGATGTCCCAAAACCGTTTTCTCTATGTTTATTATGTTTGAGTAGCCAATAAGCTCAAAACCAACTTTGAAAACAAAAAGTTTAAATTGAGACTGTTAAATAAAGTAAAGAAAGTAAGGACAGAAATTGAATAAAACACAAAAAAACAAAAGTTTAAAATACAAAACAGCAGTTGTTACAAATAACTTTTCTTTCCATTTGGTAACTGTTGAAGTTCAATTGTTTGTTTTAGTTCAAGTTTTCATTATTTCTTGTAATTAAAAAACAAATTCTTTAAAATAAAAAAAAATACATGTTCACTTTCTTTTAAGACTATGATGTGAACTTTTGAGTTAAAAACAGTTTACAAATTTTCAATTGATTGTCTATTTTTCATTTTTAAACTGATCTTGACGACACTTTTCAAAAGAAAAAAATATATTCAAGAGTTTTATTCAGAGCAGAACCATCATGACCTTTAACCCAAGTACTTTTTGCAAACATTGGACATAATAAATAGTTTTTTGTCTTTGCTCATCACCCTTTTTTGTTGTTAACGTTTAACATTTTTTGGCTGTCACCGGCAGAACAATGGGGGCCTTGGCAACCATGGAGCGTGTGCAGTGCGAGCTGTGGAGAAGCAGTGAGGGAACGGGTTCGTGAGTGTTTGCTTCCCTCCGGTGTGCGAGGACTGCAGTGCAGTGGAATGATAAAGGAACAATCCCTGTGTTCTTTGGAGGACTGTGTTGGTCAGTTCTTTTTTTCAGTATCTATTCCATTGCCAATTATACATTGTTTTGTATTTATATTCATCAGACAAACTTAGTATCCTACAAAATACTTAAATAAATTGCTTTTTTTAAAAATCAAATTACAAAGGAAGTCAAATATATCTCCTTATTTTTTTAGTGTCCCCTTCCCCATCCCCTTCTCCCCCCCCTGTGCCAGTTGGAGTCACTTTCCTTGGCGGTAACATGATAGTGGTCCTTGGCATTTCCCTCTGCTTGTCTGTCATCATGGCGACTGTGGTGGTGACTGTATGGCGAAGGTTTTGTCAGACCCCACAGTGCAGCTCGGTGCGCAGAGGCTCCATTCATTCCCCCGGCGGGCGCAAGTTATCGGACGAGGCCTCGATCTGTGGCCACAGCCTCCAAAGACCCAGCCTGTCGGATTGTCCCGGCTCCTCGGGGGGCGTGGCTGTTCCAGCAGACGCCAATTACCGGGGAAGTCAGCCTCTCTCACAGACACTGGTGCTGCCACTTCCCCAAGACCCAGAAAGACTTTCTCCTACAGGTCAGAAGGTGTTGCCATCAGTGTTTGGGTACGTTTTGATTTTTTTTTTAAACCACTCCAACGAAAATAGCTTTTCTTTGTTGTTTTTAACATAATTTTGTGTTTTTTTCTGATGATTGATAAGGAAAATTAAGCTTAAAATTGCAGTTCTGATTATTTCTTTATTCAATTCTTTCTGAATCAGGAGTAGACGAAAAAAATGCAGCTTCAATTAGAGCGTATTTGTGATGTATTATGTTACAATATTATAATTTTGCTTGCAATTTTTGTTGCTGCTGTAATATTAGGTTGGGGTTGTGAGGAGCTGTAAGCTAGTGGGAGAGCATGTAAACAGATGGATAACGGGAAGTAGGGGTGGACTTACTTTGTGCTACTAATACCGCCCACAACTAAGAGGCAAACTTCTAATAAAACTCCTGCTTCTCAGCAGAAACTATGTCTTAGAAAATGACATATTTTTTGACATTGGCTAAAAAAGGCATGATCATTATTAAAAGATCACTGGAAACGCTTTTAGAATAGATAATCGGAGTGGGACTTTAACTACGGTACTTTTATTGTTAAAAGTCTTGGTAAATTAAATTCTGTTGTCGCCAAAGGTACAAACTGGCTCAACAACAGTTAAAGGAAATGAAGAAGAAGGGTTTAAAAGAAGCTACTCAGCTGTACCATGTCTCTTCAAGCCCAGTTCACGACACCGTGGTGGAAAAGTCTCCCAACAGCTCCTCCGTTCTCTCACATGCTGAATTGGCTCAGTCCACCTTACCGCTGAGTCTGCAGGATAACGATGACCATGTTTGCATCGCAACCCCACTGTCCAAGCTGCCAGCACAATCTTCAAGGATCACACCTGATAGGCTGAGCCCGAAGGCGGGGCTGGCCCCGGGTCCTCCGGTTTCTTCTCGCAGCAGCAGAGGGAACTCAAAGTGGCATGACCGCACAGCTGACTGGGTTGAGATGGTGGGAAGAAGTGCACCAGTGGGGCTCGTGGGAGGAGAAACAGATGCAGAAAGCATCAAGAATCCAACTTTCAGGCGAACGTCCAGTTTTAGTGACACCAAATTTTATGCAGGATCTTCAGCTCAGTCCAGACACTTCAGAGAAAGGAGCATGACCCAGGTTGGCCCTCCTCATTCATATATCTTTTTTCCACTTATTTTATGTAATTGGATTTTGATCAAATTGGGCTTTTTGGCCTTTTAATTTGAGTTATTTCAATTGAAATGTGTGGTTTGTAGGTGGGATTTCGGACTCTCCCAGAAGGGAGTTCTTGGAGCAAAGGAGGATGGGAGAGACACCCTCATCGCCCTTATCCTATCCCAGAAAATGCAGTTTCAGAGTGGACTAGAGGCAATACCTATAGAAGTGACCAAAAAAAGACCTGGCTTCAATCAGCGGTGTCTTCTCACATTCCTGAGCGCAAACACACTGGAACAAACACAAACAGTTTGCCAGCGTCTGAGAATGTCGACTTCTGTGGCACCAGGGAGAGGAAAAAGGGTGGTGAGCCAGCAGATGGCAGCAGAGACTCAGTTTCAGGAATCGGGGGTCCAGCATCAAAGCCGACCAAGTCTCATGGAACCAACCATCTGAGCGTAGATCAAGTTGAGCGGGCAGAGCAGAACTGGAACCGGCGTGGCCCTTCTCCTATTCAGAGGAACATCTTAGCTCGGAAGTTGAAAGAAGCTCAGTCCTGCTCTGGAGCCAGGGCATGCAAGCGCAGCTCCAGTTTTAATGTGTCTTCCTCGGAGCAGAGGAAGGGCCGCTGCCGCTCCCTGCCAATCTCTGAAGACCACAGCAACAGTGGTGGCTCCCCCTACAGGCTGAGTGAGGCAGAACAGAGGATGCTGGACTTGGATCTGAGTCCTGTGTTTGTGCAGGAGGAGGAGTAGAGCATAGATTTGAGGCGCAGCATCAGAAAAGAAAAAAAACAACTAAGCTGTTTCCCAGGAATCTGAATCTTGAGATAAGAGGGCAAATACTCAAAAAAATATATTTCTTTGTCATTGTTTGAAAGTTTTTGCAATAAACTATCATTTGTAAGACCATCACTAATTTATTCATACACATCTTAGACAATCTCGCTCTAGCATGGGTCTACTTTAAAACATATAAATCGAATGGGAGACACTTTAATGTCACAAGAAGGTTTGTCTCATTTATCCTGAAATTGTGCCTTGTTGTCACTTATTGAAGAGTCCCTTTTGCTATGATTCTCAAATAAATCTGTGTTTTTAAACCCGAGAGTTCTCTAAAACGCTCACAGAATATAATGATGAAGAATTAAAGGCTCCAGCAGACATTTATGACAAAGTGTTGCTGAAATCCTGCTTCTTTATTATCAGAGTAATATTCTCTTATAGAAGGGAATGGTTTGGTTGGATGAGTTGCAAACAAAGATGCTATATTTTTGATAAAATGGTTAAATGTTCAGACAAAGAACGGGAGAAATCAAAACATAAAGCATCAAAATTGTCTTGTTTTTACCCTCAAATACAGTTTTTTGAAGATTTAAATTTCTCCTAGTCCACTTCCAACAGAGTCCAGGAAAAGCAGGGGCCGCACCTTCATGGTAGTGTGTCTAAGCGAATACCAGAGACCCTTCCAGGTCCCCCACACGACGCCGTTGTCATACTGGGCTTTGTACTTCCCTTTATGGTAGAACTTTCCATTCAGATTGGCTGCGTGGCATCTGTGGGTTAACAATTGAAAAGGTTTTCCAAATAAATCCAGCACAGAAACTTGTGTTAAAGTGGTGCAGCACAGAGTTAAAAAAAAAGTACTACCTGTTGAACCACCATCCTCCTTCATTCTCCTGGGCACAACTCCCCTGAAGGAAGCGGTCATTATCCTGTCAATCATTGACAAAAGTTGTATATGTACCATAAAAACAAGTGGACGGAGTTTGAATGTTTCTTTGTAAAAAAGTTTGTTTTTTTACCTGATCTCTGGTGCTAAACTGCATGCTGTTGAGGCAGGACGACCACTGCTCCACCATCCCCCCCACACCAGTTAAAGCATCCCCTGCTTTCCCACTGTACCTCCCATACTGGAGACGATACTTATCCTGGAGAGAGAAAACACAGGGAGTGTTTGTTAAATATATATATATATATATATTCAAGCCAAAAAAAAAGATACAAATGTGTTTTTCCTACAGCCTCATTGGTGATCCTAAAGTTCTCATAATATGCATGGTTTTTGTGACCATCCCAGTCCATTAGATCAATCTTCACAAGGTTCCTACCTGTAGAACAAATAAGGAGATGATCAGTATATTTTGGAGAAATAACCAACCAAATGCAGACTTCTTGAAAAGTATAGGAGATGTAAGAACATATTTATTTGTGGAGGAGGACCTTCTAGGAGTAGAGAGTGTATGTGCTCATTCCCCAGCCAGAACTCATCATTCCACAGCTTGAAGTCACCAAAGCCGTCTCTGTAATCCACCCAGTCTCTGAAATAAAAATCACGCTCATGTTCTACTTGAAATGTGTTGACTTTATAAAAAATCTTCCTTTCTATATCAAAATCAGAAAAAGCTTAGCAGGTAATTAAGTCTAGGGAGCAACATTTTCTTTGGAAAATGGCTACTTTATTAGGTTTCCAGCTCAAAAATTACAGCACTGTTAAATTGTTACATTTAAATTCCTTATGTGTTTCTGGATAGCTTCAATATTGCTCGCCATTTTTGTTATACTGTTAGATTGGAGATGTGAGGGGCTGTAAGCTAGCAGGAGAGCATGTGAACAGAGAGCTCTCAGAGAGGGGGAGGGGAAGAGGGACGGGGTTGTTTTTTTGCCAACTCAGAGGCGAATTTCTGATGAACTTCTTCCGCTTTGCATAAATTAAGTCGACAACATATGGTTTTATAATTTTGGCTAAATTATGGTGGGATTTCCTTTCCTCCATTCCTTCCCTACATGGGTGGCTTGTCTGTTCTAGGTGCCCCAGGGTCCACAGTTTACCCTCTAGCGTTAAGTCACCATGTGTGCTGTAAGCTGGGGGACTTTTTCTATTGTTGGAGTACCTGTTAAAGTCAACTCTCCCTTGCCGACGTCTCTGAAACACCGTCCACCCTCCTCCATCTTCCATGTCACAGTATACCAAAAATGGCTCCTGGTGTAGTTTGGGTCTGATACGGTAGAAACCACTGGGTGGTCTCAGTCTGTCAAATATTTCAGAACAGTCTAGAAAGAACCAAACAGAACACCCTTTGAGGTAGCCATCCATCATTTCTATAGTTCAGACAATCAAACAGTAGGTCAAATACCTTCACATGTCCTACCTGTATCATGGACGATTAAGTTACCAGCTACTGGAAGACGGTTCATCTGTGTCTTATCCAAGCTGTGGTTGAGGTTGGCGCCAGAGACAGAATCAATTGGAGATTTCCCAGTAGCCTCAGCAGATTGAGAAGGTTTAAAGTATTTGTGCTTCTGCAGGTGCTCAACCTGCCAAGTGCTAATCAGGAGCTTGAACTCCAGCTTCTTTATGTTGCTCTTCAGGATGGAAATCTTTGGCCAGCATGAGTCTTTTGCCTAAAAAACACACCGAGTCCATAAAAAATGAACATGATTGAATTTGATTACAAAGGCATAAAAACAAAGGGAAAAAAATGCAAATTAATATTTTTGGTGGCAGCAACAAATAAAAAAACAAATAGTTATCTAGAATTGAATCTTTCAATTAATTTGTTAAAGAGACATGTCCATATTAAGCTTTTTAAATTTTACTTTAAGGTGTTTTGTCCTGCTGCATTTTTCAATCCTTATTGCAAAATATATATATATGATTTTTATTTTTCCATTTTATCTTTAAATTGAAAGTATAAATAAAAATGTATATGTGTATTTACTTTAGCTGTTTCACAAATGGTTCATTTGAAACTTTAGATTTTGGAATCATGCACAGTATTTTATGCATTAATTTTTCATGTTGCCATCTTTTGTGCTTTGACTTGATGATATTTCAACAATAAACTAGAATTTTGTACATGGACTTGTTTAATTTAAAATATTACTTGTTTTTTGGTGTTCTAAACTGAATTTTGGTCCTATTTTCAATCAATCGCTTTATAAAGTACAATTCTTCAACTCATTTACAATGTAAAAGTATATATTTGAACACAGTCACACGTTTTATTTTGGCTTTAATGTGTATTGTTTTTTATCAACATGTGTTTTTTTAGCTTCCATACACAGACATACAGACTGGCAGTAAAACAAAAAGTGCACATACGGGCGGTTGTGCAGAAGACGCCGCAGTTGTGCACAACAGAAACAGCAACAGCCACGCCAACAAGACTTTCATGATAAATCCTAACACAGCCATATTTCTCTGAAAACAAAAAACAAAAGACATTTTCTCAAAATTTGATACCAACCAGTGAAGTAAAGAATAGAAAACTTCCAGACCTACCATCCTTCCACCCCACTTCTCTCTGTGTGATGTTTCAGTGCGTCAGTTTTAGATTTATTGTGTGGGTCAGTTCTGCATGGTCCACATTAGATGATTCAGGCCTGAACAATCTTTGCTAAAGCCCTGAATTCAGAACAGTTTGAAACGTCTCTTCTTGGGAAAGCAGCTCAGTGTTTCAAGACTGTTGCTGATCTCGGAGCTGCTGTAGCTTCCACGGACCAAAACCCAGTCAGAGCTCATTCCTTGCATATTTGTCCAACAAAGCTGACTGTTGGAGCTCAGTTTTTTTTAAAGATTTTATATTAAAAAAAAATCAGACAATAGTTTTTTTTTAAAGCCAAATTTTCCTTGTATAATAATAAATAATTTATGTATCTGCTTTGTTTGACGTGGTTTTATTTAAACCAAAATCTGAAAAATCACAAAACATAATAAACCCTTTTTGTTGCTACCATCACATTTAGAGCGCATCTGATCAAGACTGCAAAATAGAGGAAACATTGCAGGCTGTGAAAAGTAAATATTTCTTTAGGAAATTGCTGACATTGACATATGGCCTGTTAGAAAAACACTGGATGAGGGTATTTGTGTGTTATTAGTGAAAAGACTTGGTAACAAACATCCACATGGACATAAAATGAGACATTTCCTTGTCTTTAAGACAAGATTATAAATAGCAGCTGTTGCTACAGGTGAAAAAAATAAAACCCACATCATTAAGCCTTTGTTTACAGACTTTTTGAAATAAAATATGGTTCTTATATTATTTATTTGTCTCTAACATGACAAAAATATGAGGTTACTTTTATATAAATACCACATACCAAATGTGAAATGTGTATAGATACCCCAGGGTCCACACTTTTAAACAATTTTGATTGGATATTTAAATCTTGGGCGAAAAGTAGACAATTATTTAAGACCACAGTCATTTCAAGAACTGCTTTTATTTTTCTTCCCCTGAACAGACACGAGAGAGTAAGAAACGGAATTTCGATTCATTGTATGTGATGCACATGTGAAGAATTGACAATAAAGTTGACTTTGACTTTGACTTTGTACTTTTACTGCTAAGGCTTATGGAAGTGATTGTGTAGCATAAATAAAAAGAAAAGTCAAAACCAGAAATGCTTTTTCATTAGATGCTTTGCTCTATGAGCAAATGTTTCATTGGGTTACTTCAGTGTCCATCATCCTCAGTCCAGTATGGGGAAATAAAGTTGAAAAGAAACAGTTGTTATGTGTTTTTTAGCAAACTTTTTTAAACCACTATATATTGAAACTTTTCTTTTTCTTTTTGCAGAATGAGGGGAATCTTTCAACCATCCATCTGTCCAAACTGGAAACAACACTGAAGCTTGAATAAACTGCAACTTCAAAATAAAGCTTTCTGACAAAGAAAATTTCAAAAAGAGAGAAAAAATAACAAAAAAAAATGGCTTTAGTAAAGCATTTTGGTTGGGTCGTTTAGAAGTAAATATAAAGTTTTTTTTTTTTTTTAACTTTTACATTTTTTTGCAGAATAAGGGGATTCTTTTCATCACTAATTTGCACAGACCGAAACAGAGCATTAATTAATTACCTGCAACTTTAAAATAAAGTTTAAAGACATTTTTAAAAAAGAGAATCAAAAATCGCTTTTTTTTATTTTGTAAACTATCTGGGTCATCTAGCGGAAAAAAAAACGTTTATAAAAACAAAACAAAGAAAAAACAAAGGGGGGGATATTTTGTCCCCCCTCCTTTTTTTCTGATTGCACGTCTTTTCCTGCAGAGGCTCAATTAAAACCAGATGCAGGACTGGAGGAGGCGCCGGGCTGCAGACTGGACTGCTCAGACAATCTCCAACTTTCAGGTACCTTGATTTTCTCCTGCAAGCTTCTTTTGGTGTGAATTGAAACGGTGTCGACGTGGATGATGTGGACTGACGGGGAAAGAGATAAACAAGAATGGCGAGAGAGAGAGAAAAAAACGGACAGCGCGTTTTAATTCCAGGAAGTCTGAAAAAACCACTGCGTTTGCAGAAAAAGAAGATGGGGGGGAAATGACGAGAAAAAAGTGAAGGGAAGGGATACGGGAGGGAAAAAAATCCAGTAGGTTAACCTTTGCACCGTCTTTCATCGTTCTTTAAGAAGTCACAAGACGGAGTGTCGTATAATTTTGAGAATGAGTTTCTGAAACTAGGGGGCGTACGGTCCAAGTGTCGCTACGTTTTGGCCGTTGACTCATCATTGAACACAACCCGAGTGGAAATAGACGGCAATAGATGCTTTCCATCGATCAAGGTCAGTGTTAAACCGGCTGCAGCTTTCCTTGGTCTTTTTAAATGTCTTACTTGCTCTGGGTGCTTTTAATTTGAAATTCAAGAGCTTTGATTTTGAAAATACCAATCAAACTGATATGCCGGACTGAAGAAATGGACAAACTTTTAGTAGCTAGACTTGCGTTGTACAAAATGTGACTACTTTTATTTAGACGGTTGCGCTTCCTGCCATCAGATTGAAGGAGGACCACTTTTTAAATAGCTGATCATGTCTGTCCACTTCCACCCAGGGTCAGATGCAGGAGTGAATGGGTGAGAGACAAACGTTTTGGGGGGGGAACGGGGGTTCTTAGGTGTGATCTTTATGAGTTTGTTATCAAAAGTATTACAATAAAAAAAATTCTCTTATTTTTTGAAATTATGGTCAGAAACGTCGCAAAGATGGAAGATGCAAAAGTGGAGATCGATAATGGAAAGGAGGAGAGTGCACTCCCAGACACTCTTTATCAGTAAGAATATTCCTTCAAATGCACATTTGCAGAAATCTCTCAGAATCCTAAAAAAACCCAATCCTCCTTTTTTTTTGTGTGTAGCAACATCCGGAGAGCGATAACTCCGTTTGTCATGTCATTTGGATTTCGGTGAGTCGTTTTTTTTTTTTTTTTTGTCAAATTGATCCTTTCCTGGAAGTGTAAATGTACTCATGGAAGCATTTTCCCTCAGCCTCCTCGGAGTGGTGCTGATCATCGTGGACTTCGTTCTTGTGATTGTGGACTTCTCGTTGGCCTCCAGGAGCAGAGAGGTTGGAAAAGCTTTGGAAGCCGTCTCCCTCAGCATCTCCCTTTTCTTCCTGGCTGATGTCCTCCTGCGAGTCTATGTGGAAGGGTAGGTGGAAACAAATACTGCTAAAGGCCTCAAAAAGCCTTTTAAAAAAATTGGGAAATTTAGGTCAAACTCCAACTTCTGATAAAAGTACCAATTCTTAAATGAAGTAGACATTTTTGTCTTTGGTTTGGCAAACAAATGTGACTGTTTGACTTGAGTTTTACGAGCAAAAGCTCAGAGTGAGACCAGGATAATTGGCAAACACTCTCCATGTCCTGTCAGCAAAAAGTCAGAGATGAGCTGTTCAACAGGAAGTTTTTGAGAGGAAGCTCTTCAGGAAATGGATGTCTTGCTCTCTGGAATGCTTGTACAGTCTCTGTCAATCCTATTCATGTAATATGTAACCACCCAACGTGTTTAAAAAAAAAAGGCTTAACCCCATCATGTCTGACCTTATTTCTGATTCTATAAAAGAAAATTCTCCATTGTTTTTTGCGTTCAAGGTTCAAAGTTAAGTGCATTTAAATGTACATTGCATAAGTCTGGTTTAGTGATGTAGAACCTCTCCTGACTATCTCCTAGCTTCAAGGTGTACTTCCGCTCCAAGTTGAACATCGTAGATGCCTGTGTCGTGGTGTTGACGCTGGTGGTCACCATGGTCTACACCTTCAGTGATCTGTCGGGTGTCAGCCTCATTCCCAGGTCGGTGTGTTTTTGCTGCTTGTTAGCAGCCGGCTGGCTCAGTTAGCTGGGCTAACTGGCGAAAGAAACATAAAAATAAAAAACTCTGCATATGACCTTAAATGTGTAAGAAAGTTTTTCTTTTTATTTAACTTAATTAATACCATGTCCAGGGGAATACTCGATTCTGATTGGCTGCTGGGTGTGTATTAAAAAGGGATAACGCACAGGATAACCGCACGCACTAAAAATAAGTTCCGGTCACCTAGCTTAAATATTTTATATCACTGCGCTGACTTCTTTAAAACAACCTTTAGCCTTTAGTTTTCGCCCATCATCTGGACGAAAACAAACGGTAAGAGGTGAACTTTCTCTTTGAACTGATGCTTTATTTAATCCATCGTGATGATCAGCATATATACATATATATATCGCTTTATATTGCCGAACCTTGGTTGGGGTGGAGCGGCGTGTTGTCACGTTACCATTTAAACTGTGTGACTGGAACTCATTTTTGGGGCATGCGGTTATCCTGTGCGTTATCCCTTTTTGAACGCACACCCAGCAGCCAATCAGAATGGAGTATTAACCCAGACAGTTGTCTAATTTCTGATAATGCATACTTCGTCGGCCATTAACCCTTACATAATGTACACCTAAAAAGATGTTCCGGTCACATAGCTTAAATATTCAATATCACTGCACTGGCTTCTTCAAGACAAGCTTTTGTTTCATCATCTTGACAAAAAATAAAAATAACTTTCTGATAACCTATCTTGAAGATCAGCATATATAGATAGCTGGATCTGTAGAGAGATATAAATCTATTTATTGCTTTCCTTCTGCAGTCGAGGTTGATTCCCGCTCAGCTGTTGCCATGAAAAAGCAATTTCAACTGAAGAAATAACAAGAATAAAGAACTAAAAAATGGTTTGAACATTTATTTCTGTTGTAAGTTACCATGATATTAGCGGGACGATGGCCTTTGAGGAGTCTATTACCAGAAATGAACGCACTTCGTGGACCACCTGATGAGATTTCAGGTGTCTGTTGTTAATTTTCGAATAATGCACACCTTGTTGAAAAATTTGGAATCTAATACTTTGAAGAACGAGTTATTTACTATCCCTGATGCTTAGTTGTTTTGCATTCAGGTTCATGTTTACTGTGCATGTGTATTGTGTCAGCACGATGCAAGTGCTGACTTACATCTACAGTTATTTGTGTCAGCGCAAATATTTGTTGATGTCTGGTTTCGGATCTCTGCTCTACTTTTTGCTTGTGTCATCGCTGTAAATAAGTGTCAGTCCAGTTGAGCAGTCCAGCTCAATGCTCATGTGTCAAAATGTTTTTTCTTCTTTTCTTTACCAGGGTTGTCAACTTCTTCCGCTTCTTGAGGATAATAATCCTCGTCAGGGTTTTCCGACTGGCAGCTCAGAAAAAGGAGTTGGAGAAAGTCACCAGGAGGATGGTGAGGCCTGTGGAAAACATAACGAGGTCACATGACGGAGTTTTTGCAAATCTAATCCTATTATTCTCTTTCAGATTTCTGAGAACAAGAGGCGCTACCAGAAGGATGGATTTGACCTTGATCTGACGTACGTCACAGGTAGGCGTGACTCCTTTGGGCTTTTATTGGATCTTATGAGCCGGTGACTGAAAAAAAAAACAAGAAAGGTTGCGTGTTAACATTTTTTAATTATTTATTTATATGATTATATTGCAGATCGTGTCATAGCGATGTCATTTCCCTCCTCTGGGAAGCAGGCCTTTTATAGAAATCCAATCAAGGTAAAAGAGACTGAACTTTTCGAGAGTGATTGGATCTTCATCATGTTTCAGTGATCTTTTTAAACCGCTCTTCTCCCTCTGTGCAGGAGGTGGCCAGGTTTCTGGACACTAAGCATGAAGGCCATTACAAAGTTTTTAACCTTTGCAGTGAGTTAGCCTCTCTCCATATCATATTGGCTGAATTTTTTATTACATTTTGATTTTAAAAATAAAATAAACAACAAATAAAAATCTACACATTTTTTCATACTTCAAGGTGAGAAAGGCTATGACCCTCAGCACTTCCACTACAGGGTTGAAAGGGTCTTCATTGACGACCACAATGTCCCTGCTTTGGAGTAATAACCTTAAATCTTCCTCATTTTTTCAAACTTTCCACGTAAATAATGACAAATGATGATGATTGTTGCTGAAGCCTTCCCAGTGGAATGATTTCTCCCATCGCCGTTTCAGGGATATGCTGAAATTCACGGCGAGAGTCAGGGAGTGGATGTCTGCTGACCCCCAAAACGTCATCGCCATTCACTGTAAAGGAGGCAAAGGTGATTGTGACGGTTACTCGTAACTAGGGAGGTGATTTTCTTCAGTGCTAGAGCCAAGGAATCTCACCCCGTTGTCTCTTGCAGGTCGCACAGGCACCATGGTCTGCACCTGGCTCATCGACAGCGACCAGTTCGAGAGCGCACAGGTACTTTGTATTTCACAACGTTTTTTTTTTTTTAAGCTTTATGCATGAGAAAACAAGTCAACACTGATTTCTGCTTGGAAACAGGACAGTCTTGAGTATTTTGGGGAGAGGAGGACGGACAAGACGCGGAGCTCTAAGTTCCAAGGGGTGGAGACTCCCTCTCAGGTCAGCTTTTTAGGGACCACCACTGAGGACTGTTGTAGTAAAACCATTAGCTTGATCTTTGGAAGACGAGATTAAAGACCCTCTCCGCTCATCTTTTGATCTATTTTCAAAGCATTCAAAGTGATTTTTCAAATGATTTTTGCCTTTTTTTAAGCCAAAATTAAAACCATCTTTTCTTGGACATAGTTTCTTCAGTTCAGAGCAGCAGAGTTCATTAGAAATTTGACTAAGTTGTAGGCGGGACTGTTGGGGCAGACCCCACCCACTGTATTTTTTTAGGCCCCTTTTCCAACGGCTTTTTTTCATCTGCTCCTGATTCAAAACGATTTGAATAAAGAAAAAAATTCAAAAATGCAATTTTGAGCTTAATTTTCATAACATATGCCCCCCATCATCAGAAAACTGTTAGAAAATGATAAAAACACTAAAAACAAGATTTTCATGGGATTGGGTCTTCAAAGATGCTCCATAAAATCATTAAAAACATGCACATTTATCCCTTTGCTATTCTAGAAGTAAACAATAGAACTTCTGTAATATTTTTGTTAACTCCCAGGCTCTCTAAGTTTTTTTTTTTTTTTTTCAAAAATAACTATCTGGTGAATATTTTCAGGAGTTTAAAATGTATTCTAAATGTTCCACTGCAAAAACAGAAACAAGTTGAATGCTCTCACCCCAAACACATTTTTATTTCCTTTTCATGAAAAAATTCTAGTCAATAAGACATGTTTTCTCAATCTAAGATAATTTTACTTTTGTAAAAACTTTCTTGAGATGATTATTTTTCTCTCAAAACAGAAAATAAGACATTTTTTCTCGAAGCAAGAGTCTTTTTACTCTCTTAGGATTCAGTTATTGCAGTGTGTACTTTGCATTTCCTCCACTGATTCATTTCTTGAGTGAGGTCAATCTTTTTCTTTCTTTTTTTTTGCACTTGACTGATTCATCAAACGCCTTTCAAGATGACTAAAGATGTTCACATGAAGGAGAAAATGGTGGGAGGCACGAGAAACTGACCTGCACCACAAAGACTTAAAGAAAAGAAAAAACCAACAGGATTTCAAGAAAACAATCATTTTCTGTCTATTAAATTAATCTTATCAAGACATTTTATTTATTATCAAAATAATCTTAGTTTAAGAAAACATATTTGTATTTTTTTTCTTAAAAAAATAATTCTTGGTAGGAGCACTTCTTTTATCTCATGATTAATGAAAGAAAATGTTTCAAACTTTAAGAATTTTTGTCTTTTTCTACAAGCTCTGTTGTAGTTTGGGACTTTTGGACACAACTACTACCACTTTTTTTTTGTTTAAAATCTAAGAATTAGTCATTAAAAAAACAGGTAAGTGTAATCTTAACTTCTTTGAAAGCTCAATCTGTGTTCCCGGTGTTTTTCTGTAAAACTGCAGAGTCGTTATGTTGGATACTACGAGGTTATGAAGAACAAGTTCAACAGACAGCTGCCTCCACCTCAAAGCCTCCGAATCAAAAGCCTTCGCATCCACTCCATCGCAGGTAAGGAAGCGCATCAGTCGTGTCAGCATTCAGCTCCTTAATCTGTTTATTTTCTGTGTTTTTCCATCGTCCAGGTGTGGGTAGAGGTGATGGCAGCGATCTGAAGGTGAAGATAATCGTGAGGGGGGAGCTGGTATTTCAGTGCGTGTGTGCCCAACAAGAAAACTGCACAGTAAGCCTTGCCAACTCATTTGGTTTGGTGTCGATCTTCCTGAGTGGTTGACTTCAGCTCATTCTGACCAGGTGTTTCCTGACGCAGGCAGCAATGCAGCCGTCATCAGCCTGCAGAACGGGCCTGTGGTTGAAGGGGATGTGAAGGTTATGTTTGAGTCGAGTGCTGTGAGTGCTTTTGCAGTTTTCCAACTTAGAAAAAAAGATAAAATAAAGAAGCCGCTCTTGCAGATGAGTGATGCACTTCTTTTGTCCCAACCAGGGGCTTCCAAAAGGATATGAAGATGTTCCCTTCTACTTCTGGTTCAATACTTCTTTTGTGGAGCATAATAAGTAGGCTTTCTTTTTTTTTTTGTCCTTATTAGTTCCCTTTTTTTAAGGGGGGCTTAAACGTTTGCTTTCTCTTTACACCACCTTTTAGGCTGTTTTTTCCCAGAGAAGAACTGGATAACCCCCACAAACCAAAAACATGGAACCTGTACAAGGAGGACTTTGGGATCACCGTTTACTTTTTGCCAGTCTAAGTAAAGCAACTGAAGAAACGTGGAAAAAGGTTTGACGGTGATAAGAAAATGCTAATCTGAACTTGAGATAGACTTTGTCTCAGTTTTCTGATCTGGAATGTCGCAGAATCCACCTCTGAGAGGAATCCTTCATCCTGAAGTGCTGTCACACAAAATGTACATAAAAATGAATGTTATTAAAACAGATTTAGATCATGTGGAAGTTTGACTCTGAATACTGCTCCTTTCAGTGAAAAGGGATCTAATCAAAGTGGTAGTTGTATGAAGTGGCCACTAGAGGGCAGTAAAGTAATATAAAGGAGGCTTTAACTTACAAACCAGAAGAATCATTTCTAAACAAAAGTTCTAAACAATTTGGAATTAAGCAATATGTTATAGGGTTAATGGTAATTTTTTTTAATTGTTTGTGGAGTTTTTATCAAATCAATTTCCCCATCGTGGGATCAATTCAAGTTGTATCAAAACTGAAGTGACCTAATTAATCAGATGTTATTCTAGATTTCAAATCATTTATCATCTGTAGAGGACACTTCTGAACCTGCAGATCTCCCGACCACTGCATTCTACTGAAGAACTCATTTTGGTATCTAACAGAGAAATAAAATAATTTAAAAACTGTTTTTCGTTGGATGCTTCATTTCATAAATTGGTTAGCAGTTCCACAAAAAACACAAAGAATGATCTTTATTGAATCAATACAACCCAATTTACAAATTGCATACTCCAACTCTATAACTTGAACATACTCGCCTCTTTTTGAGCCAACCACACTTATTCTTTTCACAAATCAATGAATGAATTAAAGTGCAAACAAAGTAAACATAAAAAGAAAACACTGATCGTTTTGAGGCAGATGGGTTAAAAATTGGGTTATGGTCAGTCCTTAGAACCGAAAGATAAGAACTATAAAGTGACAAATGTTTGATACAGACTTTTCTGTTGTGCTACAACTGAAAGGATTTAAAGTCAAGTGAAATGTAATAAATGTTCTGCTGGAAAATGGTTAGTTTCACATATGCTCTGCTGAAAAAGGCACTCGGTGAAGTAGAAATGTGAAATTGGACAATTTAGAGCAATCTGGACGTTAAAAAAATCCTACAATTGCGTGCATTCAAGTAACTATATTTCAGGAGGATTTAAAAAAAATGTGTTAACGCCAATTACTAGTATGTAAGGCTTTAGAAATAATTAAGCATAGCTGAAAACTTTGGATTTTTTTAAATGCAAGTTGGCGCAGCAAATTCCGTTTGTTTTGGCTCATCTTCGGCAATATTTTTTACTCCATAGTCTCTTGGTTTCTAGTTGCTGAGGTCAACAGAGAGTTTTTCTCAACGCCCGCACCATGTTTCCTTGAAAGCCGTGGATGAGGTCGCACTGCTCCAGCTGATCGGAACGCCCACTTTGCAGAAAACACAGTATTGTAGTTTTGCAGCTTTCTTTGCAGACCTCCGACCCGTGTCCTTTGTGTCTCAGATACCAGAACCTTTGGAAAACACGGTCGTTGCTGATGAAGGTCCGCAACAGCAGATCGTAATCGGAGGGGAACATTGTGGGAAGACCGTAGGCCTCTGTGGCGCGATACAGGAGCGTCCATTTGGGGTCCTTTACTGGATTACCCAGCATCTCTGGACGGTTTACCTCCGTCAGGTTCAGGATGTAGGTTTCATGGTCCAGCACCAGCCGAGAGCTGCCTTTGTAATTCCCATCGACAATGTAGACGCGATAGCCTGACAAGTCATAATGTAGATTTAAGAATAACCTTAGGAAAAGATGGACAATCATTTAACAGATTCACTGACTCACCTGGGTTAAGATTGACATAAGTGGTAACACTGGGAGCAACGAAAGCAACGCCAACTGCCCGGGTCATGGTCTCCTCATCGTAAAACATCTGAAATTCATCCAGATGGGTGTGGCCAAAGAATTGTCCTGTGACCGTACTTTCATATCTGAAAAAACCAAAAACGGCAACAACAAAAAAAGAAAATCTCTTTAAAACAAAACCGGTAACATTTGCCCTGAATTCGGAACCAGAAAGAGCAGCAACACTTTTTTTTCTAGCTAAACCTGAATAGAGAGGTGAAAATATTGACAGCAGTGATTGAAAATCGGGCTAGCTCACGTAGTTTCATACTCCATTGGAATCAGATCAGGGATCGGAGAGTTATTTTAATTCACATTTTGATCGTTGAGGCTTGGAATATTTAGCGTTGAACAGGTCACGACATTTTATTGCTGTAAAATGCAGCAGAATGTACGACTACTTTTGTCAGCAGCTGCACAATAAGTTCGGTAAAGATAGCGAGATATTCACAGATTTGGACTTCCAAGCTCAATAAGTCTGTTTGTGCTGTCTTAGATGACCCCACCCTTCCATTGACGTGTTCTTCCTACCATGACAAAGGTGGATAAAGGTGGAAAGATTTCATGGAATCCATGGAGACCAGTGAAGATCACAAATCATTGAAGAAAAAAGGTTCAGAGCACTGTCTAGTGGGTCTAGATGACCCAACTCCCAATGTTAAAGTGCCTAGGATAGCACAAGGGTTAAATAAACGAGTAAAACTGAATTTTTTTGGGTAAAACTGACTTTATTGGTTGGTGTCAAGACAAAGGAATTTTAAAATTATTTTTGAAAGTGAATTATTGTGAGAGACGGTTACCACGGGACCGTCTACAAAGTGCAAGCTCCAATCAAAAGGTGATCCAAAAGAGAAAAATGATTCAATAATGTCTGAAAAACGACTATAACTACTAAACGGTTACATTTAGTCATGATTACACATCATCAATGATGCCACAACAATGATTTAGAAAGAAAGTCCTTATTCATTTTTAATAATATATGATCAAAAATGTGAAGATATTAAAACTACAGTCACCAAACTCTCACCAATTTTACTGGTCAATAGTTGACTAGTTTATCTAGTTGATAGTTGCACTACTTTTACGTGATTGTTCAAGCTACTTCACAGAAGTGTTCTGTAAATGTTAAATGATAGAGCAAAATCAGGGACAATCTGGATCTGTTGATTCTTTTTGATTGTGTTCTTTTTTTTAAATGTATACAGTACACCCTTGTTTTTCGCGGGGGTTACATTCCAAAAAGAACCTGTGATAGGCAAAATCCGTGAAGTAGAAACCTCTATTTTTTTTTTAACAATTATTATACAATTAAATTCTCTATTATACATTGAAAAGAAAGAACAAACCATTTTACAGGCTCGAGCATTTGTTTCACAAATAAAAGTACTTTAGAAAAGGTTTTTCTACAAATAACTTCTGTACTGTTACTGTCAAATAATAACTTTAATCATCAATGTGGACGGAAGGCTTCAAATCGCGGAGATTAGCCCCGCCCACCGCGACCCGAGAGTAATTGGATTAAACGGGAGAAAATTTTAAATGATTTTTAAAAAAAAATACAAAGTACGGTCAGACAAATAGTGACGTATTTCACTGCTCTTGAGAGTGAACCGCTGCATTCTGACTTTGCTCTGCAGTGTTTTCTCCCTTTGAAGCCCGCAGTGCAGCTGTGTTTTTTCGGGAGAAGAACACAGTGATTGACAGTTGTTGTTGTCACTCTTTTTCCATGGGTTATAGAGAACTCGAAATTGCAAGATGATTTGCACGTATCTGTTGTAAAGTTGGCAAGCTGATTTACGTACGTGTACATATTAAACTGCAACGTTATTGACGCACAGGTAGAGAAGTGGAGTGACTTTTTAGCCAATCAGAATGCAGAACACAATGCACGATGCAAATCTGTGAAGTAGCGAAACCGTGAAAAGTAAACTGTGTTATAGCGAGGGATCACTGTATATGTTTTAGATTGGGACTCAGTATTATCAGATGCTCAAAATCAAGTGACTCGGAATCAGATCGAGGCCCAAAATATCTGATCTGGACATCCCTAGTTGGCTACGACTCAATCATGCACTGTACATTTAGACAGAATGCCTCACTTTTAAGATTTTGCAGCTTTAATCTGAGATGGATTTACCTGTTGATAATGTGATAATAGTTCCAGCTCCAGCTTCCAAGACACAGACCAGGTGGGATGTGACCAATGATATGGACCTAAATCAAAAGACCATGAAACCCTGTTCAGATCAGGACTGCAACACGACTTCCCCAGCAGCTATAAGATCAAGCTACAGAAAACAAAACTGCCAAACGGACCTTTTCTCCTTTCTCCTCACTGTCCTGAAGAATGTGGACCAGCCACTGCAGCTGGTTGGCCGGGTCGGTGGAGTTCACCATCAGCCAGAAGTTCTCCCGCGCACAAAAGTTCATATTGAGGGAGACCACCCTCAAACCAGGCTGAATCTCCACCGTGTAGAAGCCTCCGTATCTGAAATTCCCCAGGAGGACCACAGAGTTACCACGCAGCATGAGTCGGTCCATGTTTGCATGGAAACACGGATGTTTATGAGAAATGACGCCAAACCCACTTCTGTTTTGGCTGCCAAAGTGAAACTTTGCGTGATGGAAGCCAACCATCTAAAGTCTTATTTCTGCATTGTTTTAGCGATAATCCCCCTTCATTTGGCCACAGTGTCACAACAACATTTATACATGTTTAAAACAAAAAACATGAACCTCAAAGTCTTTAAGGCCGGCTCTGGCAACCACGGCGCCCATTCCTCTGCCATCGCGCCGTAGAGCCAGCCAGAGGATCTGTTGCCGTGTATAAAAGGCGGGGGGAAGCTGTTCACCGGCGTGCTCTCGTGGTTACCCACAGCAGGGTAAACGGTGACATTAGGGCCGAGGTGTCTGGACACAAAAAGTCAGCTTGGATTAGCTAAGGCTTACAAATGACAAATATTTGATAAAGCAGCGGCCCAAACATTGGGAGTGTCAACACCTTTGAGTCAAGAGTTCCAACAGCCACAGAGGCACTTCAATGCCTTCTTTTATCACTGCATTGTGTGTCAAAGTAGACATTTGTAACCTCAAAATGAATTTAAGAGGAAAAGTTACTTGTGGACAAGTCTTGAGATGACTGTGAGCTCCATCAGCTGTTGATCCCTCGTCTGAGACCAAATGTTGTGGGCGGGTATGTCTCCGGTCCAGTAGACCCAGTCCCAAGGTCCGTCTCTGGCCGCGTTCTCAAGGAGGCTTTCCACCGTTCGCAGAGGGAGGTCGCACTTACCATAAGTCCCCCAGTACCCTGCCCCTCTCCTCCTCCAGCTCGGAGTTCCTGAGCTGTTCCGGCAGCACAAAGGCTCCTTGCAATCTGCAGCGCTGCCAACTTGATACTCCTGCAAGATGAGAGGATTTTAAAAGTGATGGAAGAGCGGCATCGAGAAATCTCAGTTGAGAAGATCACTTACTCGATCCCAGTGGACGTCTGTTAGAAACAAGACTCGACTCTGCGGAGATCCGGGTTTCGGGGGAGAAGGCGGTGTAACAGGAGGTTTAGGACCCTTTGGCAGAGTGATGTTCCAGGGCGCGTAAATGTCAAATTTACCACAGGCGGGCCCCACGAGCAAGGCACAGGCTTCACTGGGCCACAGCAGGGACTCTTGCAGGGCCCTGATGAAGTCATCCCTGAACAGCTCAGTGATTTCATGGCACACCACCTCCTCAGCCAAGTGCAGACGGATGCAAGCTTCCTCTACAGCGCGTGCCACGCGTTCTGCATTTGTATCGCTCTGGCAGAGTTGCAAAAAAGCAGAACAAGATGTAAAACACAAAAACAAAAAAAAAAGATGATTAGCTCAGAGTAAATATTTCTTCCAGTCAGTGATTTCAGAACCACATAACCAAATCACCAAAAATGCCAAACTCAAAGAAGAAAGTCAGACCGAATTGACATTTTACATCTGCAGATACAAATGTGGCTTCATAGGGTAGAACATTAGATGATGCGTGACACTAACAAACTGTCAGGGATTTTTATTTTGTTTCATCTAAAGAAGCGGAATCCTCAAATGTTCATAGCAATGAGCTTAAAGAGCCACTCCAACGAAAATGGTGTTTTTAAAATCTCCTTTAGCACTTTCCAATTGATGGAGGACTTATAGAAATTAAAGCTTACCGTATATTTCGCAGTATTTCTTTATTCAAATTATTGTGAATAAAAAAAAAAATGAAATGGAAAAGCTTGTAATTGGGATGTTAAAGCAATAATCAGTGAGCCACATGCTCCCTGCCCCGTTCCATTCTGATGCATCCACAGGTAGACGCCTAGGATCTATGTCTGTCTCGGCTTTCCTCATCTGAGCTGGCATCTGGCTCCAAGCTGTACAGCTGGATACTTCCAATATTTGTCGCCATTGGGGCTATAAGCTAGTGAGAGAGTGTAAACTAAATGGATGATGGTACTCTGGTACTCTGCACCAACGTAACCGCCCACAACTCAGAGGGGAAATTCTAAAGATCTGCAGAATCTGTCCATCATAGGTTCTTTAAAAAAAAAAAACAGTAAATCATAACTTAAAAAACACCAATTTCAAAATAGATCAAAGATAATCAGAGTGAGTCTTTCAGCCTCTGTTACATATCAACAGTTAGCTGTCTGTTATGATCAAGCAATAACTACAAAATATTACATTAACAAGTAGAAAGTGTGAATTAAAACTCAGTTAACTTTGCTGTTAAAGATTTGTTTACTGAAACACAAAAGGATAGAATTTAAAAAAGAAAAAACATACTAATAAGGAAAGCACTAGCAAACTTCCTCTTTCCCCTTCAGGGATCAACAGCTTCCTCCATCTAACCGTCTGCTGCATCCTCTATACTCAAACACCAGCAACCTTCATAAATCCTTACACACAGCATCTATAATAACCTCCTCTTTGGCAATGATATATAAATAAATAATAAAAACAACAGCTGTAATTAAAGGAAACTGTTGTATTACATGACTCCTATATGTGATGATCCTCGTCATGATAATCTTAATGAGAAATAAAGAACAGATGGGTGTTTGACACTTCTAAACATCTTTGAGTAGTTTAAAGTCATATTCTATAAGTTTCTGCCTGGTCTATAGAGCAAGACTAGTGTCAGTCTGGAACATTTAGGAGATGATCAACAAACATATATTACCAGAAGCGCGATGTCAACAATGGTGAACAGGGTTTTGCACAGGGGGCAGGTGAGGTTTCTCCAGTTAAAACCGAGGGCGTTTGGGTTGATCCGCTCCAGGATCACAGGCCCGGGCCGGGCGGACATCTGGGCCGGGTGACAGGAGCCCAACACCGGCGTCGTTACGAGTACTAGAACGCCGAAAAGCAGCAGGAAGGAAGGGAGGGGACACCACCGCAGGGGGGACCCCATTGTCCGGACAAGCCAGGGGCAGACAGGCAGGTGTCCTCCGCGAACGACTTACGTCTGCGAAGGACGTGAAAACCACCAAATACGGTAAAGAAAAAACAGCCGAAAGAGGCGTGCAGGAAGTCACACGCGAGTCTGCTAAAAAATTCTCACCCTGTGGTGGATGTAATTGCTCATTCACACTCTGGAACGTGAATTTCCGCCTATAATATACAATTAAATATACAGCCGGCTAACAAACACAAAGTAGCTAACTAGCTACTTTTTAAATGTACCTCCAGCACAAATATTGTTTCGTCGTTCTCCACGGCAAGAGTCGGGTCTTCTTCACCTTTTCTTGCTTCACCTTTTTCCGTTTAATTACCTTTTTTTTTTAAGTCCGGGCGGAAACGCCGGTCTGTCAACCCCAGCTCCCACTGACCGACGAGCGCTCGCGCTGCTGTACAAAACCAGCGAGTCAGCTGACTGATCACGTGACCGTCTTTTATTTTCCTCCCTCCCTTCGATTTTGCTAAACAAACCGCAACAAAGTCCATTGCTCCCTTACCACTGCGGGTTGCGCCATAACTGCCGACCTTATTCGGTGTATTTGTGAAAATAGCATTTTATTTTCATTTACATAAACATGTTACTTGTACGTTTTAACATGTCATTGTTGATATATGAGATAAAGGATCTGCATTTCTGTTTTCAAAAGCAACCACTTGAAAAAAAACAATTGATTCCACATTTAGCCCTGTCATGAGGTCGATTTCATAACCAAAACATTACAAGAAAAATGGCAAAACAAAAGACACATTCTGAACAGTGGCCACTGTCGTTCAAAGGCAGTACTGCAGCTACAGTTAAAAAACAAAAAAACAAAAAAAAAAAAAACAGCAAATGTCATAAATACAAAAACTTTATTACATCAGCAAATGCATATAAAAGCATTTTTAATACTTCGTTCATCTCTTTGGATCTTTTCCTAATGTAATACTTACAATATCCACAATACAATATTTCATTCTTGAGAGGTCTGTCATAACAAAGAGCACCACAGGCTAAAACTCATCTCAAGTTTTTCCTAACTCTTAACTTAACAAGTATAGTACAGAAAATGTGTAGGTGTTCAAACGGAGTGTAGCTATAGTGGTTTCTGGCGTTTTTTATAGTGGCTTGCAGATATGTGACTGAAGTGAAGCTACAGAGCAATGTGGTTATAGAAATGCAACTGAGCTGAAGCAGCTGTTATAACAGCAGTTATTTGTCCTGCATCTTTTCCAGGATGGGAACGATCATGTCAAACTTGGGTCTCTTAGCCGGGTCTTCGTTCATGCACAGCCTCATCAGCTTACATATGTGAGGAGAGATTCCAGGTGGAATGGTCGGTCGAAGGCCCTCAAGTGCCACCTGAGAACAAAAATGGAGGCACTGTCAACGTATAAACATATGTTAGGTTTAAAGCTTGTGAAAAGACCAGTTTTACTTACCTTCATGCCTATCTCCATGTGAGAGAGGTCAGCAAATGGAACTTCTCTGGTAACCAGCTCCCAAAGCAAAACGGCAAAACTCCACATGTCAGCAGATCTCCGATTGATGTCCTCAGGCCTCTTCTGCAGTGCTGAGGTCAAAAGGCAGAGAAAAGTTAATTATAAAACCATCAAACTATTATTTTTTATTTGTTGAGTTCTGGTGCATCGCCTGTCCGTCCTGAGGAGGATCCCTCCTTCATGAAGGCACCCCTCAGGTTTCTTCTTTTTTTTCCGGAATCCGTTTCTTTTATTAGGAGCTTTTCCTTACCGGGATGGAGGGTCTACGGCCCGGGATGCCCAGTTTAGTTTAGTCTGTTTAGTTTAGTATAGTTTAGTTTAACCAACACCTATTGAATTCTATGACTTTATGTTCTTTATGATTCAATTTTATTACACAATTACTGGTATGAACATGACAGTTGTTGTAAATATTGGGCTACATAAATAAAATTGAAAACTGCATCAGTTGGAGTAAACTGGATAATACTTAAACTCCCAAACCACTAAACTCTGCAGGTTTTTTTTATAGCCAGGATCATAAATAGGAAATTACATTTCACAAATGCAAACATATGTACTAAATGAAATGGCTCCTATGTGAACATTAATAATAATAATAATAATTGATACTTTATTTATCCCACAATGGGGAAATTCTCATTTTGACCCCTCCCCTGGGGGGAGCAGTGAGCTGCAGACCAGCCGTGCTCAGGGGGCGACAGCTGGCTGGGGGGAGCGGGGATCGACCGCCAACCCTTCGGTTGTTGGACGACCCGCTCTACCGCCTGAGCTAAACTGCCGCTTAAACTAAACCAAAAAATGTAATAAAACTAAATAGCTGGTTTTTTTAGATTAGTAAAGAAAATTTATGTTTTAGTCAGTTTCTAAATCAAGGAGTCAAATCTACATAATAGGGCAGCATATTTATTTTATAAATAATTATAAATATAAAATTATTACCTACACTATCTTTTTTTCTCAAGCTGCCAAAATGTTTAAGTCCCAGTCTGTAAAAATGCAAATTCTTTTTTTCATCAGAAAAATGCCACAACAACAAGTTAAAAACACAGAAAAACACTATTTTGATCAGAGTGGATCTTCAAGGAACACTGTTATCTGTGGCAGCAATAAGCAGCTTAAAATATTTAAAGAAAACCCCATCTTTAACCACTATTAACCAGTCTAGAGGTTGACTCCCTAAGCAGACTAGTGACAGGCTAAGCTAAATACCTTCAGGCGCCATCCATGCTGGTGAATACATGCGACCGGGACACTGGAAAGAGAACTTGGCATCTGCCATGCTCACCCTGGCTGTCATGTCCTCATCAATCTGTGGAGCACAGAGATCTGCTCATCACCCACCACAATGATGCATCACAGGGCAGAGAGAAATCTCTGCATGTGTATGCTTGTAGCAGTTAGGAGGGAAAACAGCGTCTTACCATGACATGCTTACTGTTGAGGTAAAGCCTTGAAACCATCGGCTCCAGAGTGTGGAGGAAAGCCATGCCACTGGCAATGTCCAAGGCAAACTTCACTGCTTGGCTTTGATCGACAACCAGAGCTAATGACAAACCAGGCAAAGAAAGACAAGAAAATAACATGCAGAAATCTGTGAAGATGGACTGGCTTCTTAAATTTCCCATGTTTATAGAAGCAGAATTCTAATGTCAAACACAATCTAGTGGGCTGTATAATTCTACTTTGAAAATCCTCAGCTAACCTGCTTTTAAACTGAAAAACCTAAATACATTTCCTCCTTTTATTTTTACAGAAGCTCAGTGGTTGCAAAACTGCAATGGAAACACTTTTTTTCATTTTTTTCTCTCCAAATCAATCAGTCAATCTTTATTTGTAAGGGAGAGACTAGTCCATCCCAGAATCAAGGGGATTACAGTGGTCCAGTCTAGAAAAACTGAAGACATGAACACCCTTTCCAGGGTTTTCCTTTTTACCATATTGATTAATCTGAGATGATTAAAGCTAGACTGGACTGCTGCACCAACTTGTCTATCACATTTAAAACTACTATCTAAAATAACCCCAAGATTCCTGATAGAAGACAGGTGAGAGTCAAACGATCTAATGGCACTGCTGCATTCTGTCAAAAGGTCAGTTTTCCCAAACACAAGTACTTCAGTTTTATTTTCATCTAAGCAGAGGAAGTTTAGGTTCATCCAAGTTGTAACTTCCTCTAAACATTTCTGTAGGTTCTCTACACACTGGGCTCCACCAGATTATAATGGTAAATAAATCTGGATGTCATCTGCGTAACAGTGATAGAACACATTAAACAGACTGCTCTGATCCAGACAGTAAAAGATCATAATCCACTGTGTCAAACGCAGCAGTGAGATCAAGAAGGATAAAAACAGCAGAAGCTCCACAATCAACAGTTAAAAGCAAATCACTGCACACCCAGAGTAGAGCCGTTTCCGTACTGTGACCTGATCTAGAACCAGACTGGAATTGGGTCCAACTGTTTACTTGTTGGAACTTTTATTTTCAAATATGGCTGAACAGGCTTCTCACAAAGGCTCATTACAAAGACTGTCAATGGTCTGCTGTGATGTCATCCAAATGTTCCCTTTTAGTGAACAGAATCAGAATCAGAAATACTTTATTGATCCCACACGTGGGAAATTTGTTCGTTACCATAACAACTGACAGGAAAAAAAGAGTAAGAATAATATAAATGAAAATAAAAAAGAACAAGGAAAATGTGGTATAATTTAAAGAGCTAACTTCAAACAGTACTTGTTCTCATCCATCGCCATGTTTTCACATGACTTATCACCTCAGTTGGTTTGTGTTTATTTGCATAATTAGGATTTAATGAAGACAGTTTCATTGCGGAATTGTGGTTTTTCTGGTGACATTTCTAGAATTTCGATCAAGTTTTGCACATATGTGTAATTGAAACACAGCTATCTATACTCTTCAGTTGTGAGAAACAAAATATAAAGAAATAATACAAGAAATCATAATATTGGTCTACTGAAATATAATGCACATATGCCTTCAAACACTGATGGCGGCTCTGCTCCCGAACACTGGCGCCAGCATTTAACCACCAGGAGGAATGTGGGGTTCAGTGTCTTGTCCAAGAACATTTCGACATATGGGCCGGCAAGGCGGGAACCGAACCTGCGATCTTCCGATCAGAGGTCACCCGACCTACCTCTGCGCCACCCAGTAAATGGAACAACTCACAGAATGTGTGACTTCAAAACCCTTTTCTGCCTCACTGTAGGTGGATCTTGCTCAGACTGTGGAGCCATCCAGAGTGTACCTCAGCTTTATATAAAGAACAGCAGAGACAGGCTCCAGCAGAACCCCTAATTTACTGACATATAAGAAAAATATGGGTATGAAGAAAAGCAAACCACTTACTAGTACCCTGGTGAAGTATGTTGAAAAGAGATCCATAAGGCATGTAATGGGTAATGATGACAGGATGAGGAGAGGGGGGTGACTGACAAGCCCCAAGAACGGGCAGAATGTTTGGATGAGAAAAGATCCTGGAAGAACACAAAATAAAGGTCGAGGGTTAAAGAAAACGTGCAGCTACGACTTAAAAAAAAAGGAAACAACATACACTAAATAAGAATGTAATCATAGAGCCAGAAAATCTGAAAATGCTACTAGTGAGTGGACCAAACTTGTTACACTTGAGTATATGATATGTTTTGTGCTTTTATTCTAACATGCTTGTTCATTTTTTAACCCAATTTATTTGAAATCTTGAACTAAAAGAAGGCAGAGAAACGTGAACTGGAAGATTCCACTCCTCCTATAGGGTTTCTTTAAGTTCACAAACTTTTATTTTTTTCCTTTTTCATGAGGGTTTCATTAAATTTAGCAAGAATAGCAAATACGTGGAAATACTACCTCATGTGGAACTTTCCTTGTGATTTTTTTGTCACATAAATGTGAAAATATGAGAATGAATAACTGCACTTTAGTTTCAAGGGAAATCCTGCAAGCCAAGCTGAGTTATGTGCAGCAGCTGACTTCACCAATCAATAACAGTTAATATTTCATTAAGCTTTACAAAAGCAGCACATTTACAAAGACATGAGAATAAGTCCAAATGTCCACAGCCTCAACATCAGGCAAAAGTACTAAAGCTAGCAAAGTGACACAATGTCCCCCCCTTCATTGCTGTGGGTCATTCTGTAAGACTTTTTTCGTACTCAATTTCTAGCAGAGTAACGACAGCATGAATGCGTGCTGAAAATGCCTTTGGGCAGACAAACCCAGAAGTACAGACCTAAAGCAGAAGCTTGAGGGTTTGTTTTTTTTGGAACAGTCATCGAATTGTATATTTTTAGATTTTGCAAGTTGTGTTTGGGATTTAAAAGATGAAATTAAACTTTGGAAAAACAATGTTATTTAATGTTATTTTTTTTCCTTTTTTTTTTAAACTGGTTTGGATGCTGTGCTGAAGAGGGTTTCTAAATTCTCCTTTTGGAAAATAACAAAAGCATTTTTGAACTGAACTGAACCATATAGTTGGAAAAGGCGGAGTTAGATAGAGACAGAGCTCCCATCAGTCTAATGCAAGAGATCCATACAACTAAATTCAAGAAGTATAAACTCAATTAGGAATTTTTCTTTACAGTAAAAAGAATAAAAACTAGGCCATTCAGAATATAATTAGCTGGTTGTCATTTAAATAAAGGAGTCTCCTTATTTTTTTAAAAACATTGAAACTATTTAATCATATATTTATCTTATTTCCTCGTACTATACTATAGTTTTGCTGGCACTACTACTGTAAAATTCAGGAAAAGGCGTTACCTGAGTTTGGGATGTTCCTCGTTAAAATCTCTGCTCTTCCTGGTGGTCCAGTCTCGGATGTGCAGCACTTTCACTATAATCTCGTCTCCTTGCCACCGACCCTGCCATAACTGCAAACACAGCAAACAGTTCAGTAAATAAGTGGGGGAGCTGAAAAAGGCTGTAAACAATAAAACTAGAGGACAGAGTGCAGCTGACCTCCCCAGATTGGTTTTCATTGATTTTTGCCAGGAGCGAGAGCTGCTTGTAATCAATGCCAGCCTGCTTGTTAAGGGTGCCATTACCTGCGAGTTCAGCAAGAGAAAACCTAAATAATAGAGAATGAATGTGAATTTGACAGCACGATCAGTGAAGGTCACTCACGAGGTCGTGTCCTCATTGTACCCTTCCAGAAAGTTTCCTTGTATGGGATTTTGTTCAGACTCTGACCCATTTTCTCTGCTTTTTCTAGAACATAAAGAACAAATAAGTTAAAAAGTACAATAAAAGTGAGGAAAAAAATGTTTTCTGTTAAAAAGGGAAAGTAACCTTGTAGAAGCTGTCTTAGGTGAGGCTTGGCTTTGTCCAGAGGTGTCTGTCCGTATCTGTTGCATGTACACACCTGAGCCCCACTGACTACCAAGTCCTAAAACGGTCACATATATAGGTTTTATTTGTTGTTTATTACACAACATATTGCTTGTAATTACTAGAAAAACGTAAATGTCCTTTGACTGCAGTGGCGGTTATTTCCCCAGAAGGGGGCGTCTCCGGCCCATAGAAGCTAGAGTGAGTGTGTATGTGTGTCACATCAGACCTCTGCAACCTCATCTTGGCCCCAGAAGCAGGCGTAGTGCAGCGGGGTGTTCCCATGTTCGTTGACTGTGTTGGGGTCGGCTTTGCACTGAATCAGCTGGAAGTCACATGACACCCAAGTGAAACATCGAAACGGCCAAACATCCAAACAGGCTTTGCTCAGGCTATATGAAGGTTTCTACCTTGGCCACAATGTCTCTGTGTCCATGGCTCGCTGCGAGGTGCAAAGGTGTATCGTCACCGCGGTTCATCACATTAATGCGGGCGCCTCTCATGATGAGCATGTCCACCACACCGCTTCTACCTTCCCTGCACGCCCAGTGGAGGGGGCTGAAGCCATGGTCATCACTGAGACGGACAGGAGCAGAAAGACCGTCACATAAAAAATACATTTGATCAAAAATCCTTTTGTTGCTGTAAAATGAAAAGATTTAACTTAAAGACAGCACTGACAAAAATACAGGCATGAAACAATATTGGGAGCCTCTTTTTGAGAGGGATTTTATTTTTAACAAGGGTGAAGACGGCTAAATTTTAAAGAAAAAAGAAAACCAGACCTACAAAAACATGTTTGGAAATGATCTTCATCTGAAGCTGTGAACACTGTGGTACCCAGGCATGCTCACGCACACGTATGCATGACTTCCAGTAGCGCTGAACCATTTATGTTTATTGATGATGTGACTGATTAAAGAGGCGGCTGGATGAAGACAGATAAGAAATCCAGCAGTATTTGCTGACATTTCCAAAAGAAGTGCTGGGCTTAATGAAAATCTAATTAATTTTGAATTACTAAAAGAATCAACAGCAGTTCATCAAATGCATGATTTTAACTGGCTATTTAGATATAACTAGGTTTTTTATATTTTAGGGAAAGAAATTTGGTCAGCCTTAAATGCAAGAATGAACAATTCTAATAAAGAAAAAGGCTTTTTATCACCAAATAAAATTGGTTTTTGATTGAAATTTGAAAGACGCATCAAATATTTTTCCATTTGAGTTTGTAATTTCAAATCACAGGCCGGGATACCCAGCAGAGTTAGCTCTCTGATCTCATCCTAAAGTTATATTTTATATATTAAAAGGGAAAACTACAGTTGTGTCCAAATTCCCTCAATGTTCAAACTTAATGTGCTATGAAGGGCGTTCACCAGTTTGTAGGGGTGTCAGAATCTAAAAATAATACTAACAATTCAATTGTTGTAAATAGATAAAAGCTAAATGTAATGAATAAATGTTTATTGGTCACAAGAACATAAATATAGTCTATTCGTCTAAACAATAAAGTGAGACTTTGCAGCTCTCCCTGGGTTTTTGGTCAGTAAGAAAGTGGACCACTTGGCTCTTTTAGCTTTAAAGGTTGCAGACCCCTGGAATAAGGAGTAGTGAGGGAATTTGGACATAGCCTTAATGTCTTCAGGCCTAAAACCCTTTAATCATTTTCCGCGTTTACCTAAAGTTTAAGTCCCTTTTCGTGAGAAGTCAGACCAGGCTTTGGTTCAAACATTTCTCCACTGAAAGAAAGTCATGACTGTCAAGGTGAAAACAAACCATTGTACTCGTGTAGATGATGCTAGCCAGCTCTAAATACCACAAACAGAATGTCAGCTGACAAAACACTATCTGTGTGGTTTGCCCCCCCACCACCTACCAATCTTTATTTAGACTTAAGCAGACGCTTCCCCTTCTCTGCCTGCAGTCCTGTCAAATGATAAATTAAATCCAGCTAACATATGCAAAGGTGCATTTCAGTACCACAGCCTACAAGGAGCCAGGCTGTCACCTCCTTCTGACTGGCCTTTCCCCCCTCTTTTACATTACCTGACCCCTGATGGCAATCGCTGAGGCTTCTCGCGACTCACTGTAAAGCCACAAACGTCTGTTAGACCAGTAACTCTCTGCAGGGCTTGTAGGAAATAGCTGCACAACTAGCTCACACCCAAGTGAAAGAGCAGTTTAATACATTTACTGTCATTTCTGAGCCAGCAATGTGGACGGATGGCTCATACTCCAACCAGCCTGTTGGCTATAAAAAGCAGCAAGGCTGGAAAAAAAAAGTTTAGGAATGACAGGCTGGAAAATACAAGGGAGCCAAGCATTCCCTCCAAGTCTCTTTCTCCCTTTTTTTTGTTTTTTAATGCCTATTCCTGCAGCAAGCGCTTCTAGAAGCAGATCTAAAAAGTCTGCTAACGTCTGAGTCACCACTCTCACAGTCTGCTTTTAGTTTCAACATATCCTCTCGTCAGATTTCACTTTTATTACACATTTCTGACATTCTGAGGGGAAGGAATGGTGGAGTCTGCATAGCGGAGCTTCCTCGGAGCAAGAGTCAAAATCGGGAGGCCTCCAGCATAATGACTGGCCTCTCAGATGTTTACGTGGGACGGCAGGGAGCTGCCTGAGGAGCTGTGTCAGCGAGGGCTTGCCCCTTTATGGAGCTGCGCAGAGGAAATGGCCTTGGCTCTTGCGCGGTTGGCTAGCAGCCCTGATAGTCAATGTCAACAAACTGTACATATATGGCTTTGTCCAAGAATGAGATAAAGTCCTCCGACCAATCCGTGAAAAAGGAGAGAACGAGTCTAAAAGGTGACATCATTGTCATTTTGATAGATGAACATTTAGTACTTATATTTAGGCATTTTTGTGAACATCTCATATTTTTTTTCTTAGTCTGTATTAGATAACATTCATTATTGCTTGAAGTCCCACTGATCATCTTTTCATATATTGTAAAAGCGTTCCCATTGTTTTTATGTTTGGTTTTTTAATTATATCCATGCAGTTTTTAGACAAAATAAAAAACAACAACAAAAAAAAAACTGTTTTTTTAGGATTTTAGTTTCTGCAGAGCAGCAGGAGTTCATTAGAAATCTGCCTCTGAGTTGTGGGCAGGACGTCATCAGTTTATTTACAAGCTCTCTCGCCAGCTTACAGCCCATCACACCTCAACCTAACATTATCAGCTCAGACGAGGAAAACAACATGAATCTAGTCAGTGGGTAACAAATTAAAGAGTAAATAATTACTGTAATTTACTTACTTTTGTCAGAAACGGAGGAATGCAACAGATTACAATTCAAATTTTGCTAATTAATTACAATTACTGGACTATAGCAACCCTCATTACTTCGTTACTTGGAAAGGTTTGTGCCCCCTCATTGCTGCAGGCACATTGCTTTGCTAACTGGCTCAAGAATGAGACGAAAAGAGATGCTGCAAGGAGTCTTCTCATCCCAGACGGACAGCAGGTGAGCAGCGGGGAAGAGACCCGCCCAATGAAACATCTCTAAAGTCTGCTGTTTAGGGTGAAAGACAAGAGCTGGCCCCTCCTATCTTGATTCACCCTTTCTTACTTTATTCTCTCTCTACGCTGCACCTGACTGCGTCTTTGGTCAATATGAGTTTGCTCCACAGAAGGTAGACTTGCAGAGGCCAGAACTGTGCACAAAGGGCAAGCATAGAGAGAGACAGGTGCAACTTATTGCAATGAAAAACCCAAAGTCAGAGAAATTGAACATGAGGCATTAAATACTTCTTTGGGTTTTCAAAAGAGTGGCTTCATTTCAGATTTGCTAGATATGAATATAGGCGTAACCGTTTTTTTTCCACAGCTTACTTTGAGCAGTGGCATAAACTTCATAGGGTGTTGCTTATTCTTGTGTCATTTTTCACACTGTCGTCTAATAAAACCAGGTTATGTCTTCAACCAGGTTCATACTTTGCATGAGGTCATTGCTTTAAAAACAAAAGTTAACTGAAATCCAAGAGGACCTTGTTTGTGCAAACTGTGTTTCCCTTGAGAATCTGTAAAGGAGAAAAAGTAAAGTAATGACTAAAGTAGGGGATTACTTTTTTAAAAAGGTAATGAGTGAAGTAATTCATTAATTTTTAGAAGTCATTTCCCCAACACTGGATCTAGTCTTCTACAAATGGATGCATCTGAGCACCTGTATACCTAGGGTTTATTTGTGATCTTCAGCACGGTTTTGGATAAAGTCAAGACCGGCAAAAACCTCCTGTCATTTTAACAGAAATGTTTCCAGATGACATCATTGGGGAAAAAGTTGGAAGCCTGCAGCTGAGTGATGCTGAGCCACTCTGCAGACCAGAGCACAATGTGGAAACTATTCTAGCACCTCCAAAAGTGCCAAGAACGTCTTTGTATGAGCACACCTGAGTGTCTGGCACTTTCTAGTTTGAAAAACAACAATAAAATAATCCAACATGTTGTTTTTAATCAAGTCTTAACCTGTTGTTTGTGGTTAAAGTCGCACTCCAATAATAATTTGATCTATTTTAACAGCATTCTCAGTGGTCTTTTAGTTACAATTATGTAGTTTTAAGGCAAAAAGGAAGAAAATTAATGTTGATTTCTGGGACATAAATCCTGTAGAGTCGCGGCAGTTCATTTAGACATTTGCCTCAGTTGTGGGTGGGCCTGATAGCGCGGAGTAAGCCTCTCTTCATTTCCCATCATCCCTTTATTTACACGCTTTTCCGCTAGTTTACAGCTCCTTACACCCCCAACCTAACATTATCGGTGCAACAAAAATGGCTAGCACTTTTGGAGCTATCCAGCCATACGGACGAGAAAAAAGAAGACGTACATGGGATGTATGTGGGCCTTTTTGTCTGCAGGTGGATCCATCGGAACAGAGCAGAGCTTATGGCCTGCCGACTGGAGTGATTATGTCACTGACTGGCTTTACGCGGCTGCACTTTTTCATCTGCTCCTGCTTCACAACGTTTTAAATAAACTACACAGAAATGCAATTTAAGACGATTAAAAAAAAAAAAAAGTTCTCTATCATGAGAAAAACAAAAAGACGATGTTCATTGGAGTGGGTCTTTAAACAACATGTCTGTGGTCAGGTATTTCCCCCAGAACTCATGAATTCAGGTAAAACAAGCCCCCTCCTCCACCAGAAAATAACCACCTACCCCAGGTTGAGATCATTCTCAGTGTTGTCCAGCCACAGACGAACAGCCACAGAGTTTCCCTCTCGGCACTGTGTGAAGATGTCATCCATGTTCACCCTTCAGACTTTAAAAAGGGACCATGGAGCCTGAGAAATATCATTACAAGCCTACTTTATAAAACTTGACAGTGTTTCAACTATTAGTTAGTATTATTACACCACTTCAGTCTAGATGAGTTGTGTTAAAAGTTTAAACCGTTTACAAACAACAGTTTAATTAAAAACCTATTAATTAAATTATTTATGAGTTCACTTTTGACGAAAAGCAGCCATTATGATGTACCTTTTACACCGTCTGTGGGTTAAAACGTCTATAGACGGCTAGCTAAAACTAGAAAGTGCTCAAATGTGGACTTTCCCATTTTTGCTCCTTTCTACGCAGACTCAGTTGGTCTGACCAATTACCCTTCAGTTTATTATAAAAAAGTAGAGCTAACGGGATACAGTTCGACTACTTTGTTAAATATTATCTTCATCTAAAACACGCAAAAGTTGGTTGAAAAGCTTACCAGTCGTCCTTTTCTTGACTTGTTTCTGTCCTCCCTGCTCCTTTTTTCCTCTCCCTTTTTTCCTTCAAGGACTGAGTCCACGCCCCGCCGCTCCAGTTTGATGCGGCTAACTCGTGCAGTTCTCGCTCTGACGGCCGCGAATAGCGACTCCTGCTGGAGGATATTTGACACTGCAACTTCATGCGTAAATAAGATTCTGAATTTGGGTGAGGTTAAAAGCCACAGATGTTTAGAAAGGGTTCTCACAGAAAAACAATAATCTTAACAGAAAAAAACAAAAACAAATTTTAAACCAAAAATAATGGAATTAAATATGTTAATATATTGAATTCCATCATTAGTGTGCAGTGTGTCATCATAGTACTAAAAAACACCCAAAGCTATAGTATCCCCATACACATTCACTTTATTCCTCCACACATTTATAAAATTATTTACACCATAAGATTGTCAATTCAACCCACCATGCATATTTTGGTAAAACATTAGGGGATTTGCACTCTGTTCAATGTCCCATATCTCTTACCAGAAGGAAGGGGGGGTGGGGGTGTTTGTGGGACCTTTCAAAATACAAATGACTTTCCTTTAGAGTTTGGAAGCATATGTTATAGAAGGACCCAGAAGAAACTCATTTTTGCTGGGCTTGCCCCCCCTTTGCAAGTGTTCTCACCAGGTGAGATCAGCTGGGGTTCTAACCACCTCTCAGCTTCCTATCCATAGATGGAAAGTTCAAGGTGCTTAGTTGGTTTCTGCAAAAGTAATTTAACTTTCGGCTCAAAAATTAAGTCCTTAGTTGTTTAAAATTATAGTTTGTCTTTAAAGTACTTCATTTCACATTTTTTATTCTTTGTGGGGGAAAAACATTCACTATATATAACATCAAATCCAGCATTACAATAGAAGCATAGTATTCATACCTACAAGTACTTTCTGTCACACAACAAAAACATTGGCACAACAATTATTTCATTTCTTTTTTTTTTCTTTGTATTTATACTTGCCATTTGATATTTTGATGAACTGAGAATTGTAAAATTCAACAGATCTAAATTTTCATTGTTTTGCCAAACTAAGTTATTTTAGCAGGCCGTAGAGTGAAATAATCTTATCTGCTTCCTAAAGACTAAGCTTCTCTAAAATTCTGAAATGTGGCTGCTGCTCAAAAATGCTCCTTTAAGAGGAATTATGACAGTTTACTCTGAGTGTCTCCACATCCTGGGTACGAGTGATTGTTGCTAACAAAATAACAGGAAGCAAATTACGAGGACAGATAAGAGCTGCATGACAAAGGTCATGAACTCTACTCACATCCTTAATATGCTATATGCTTGCAAATTAAGTTGCAACTGCAGCTTTGATGGATAAATACATAGTTGTACAGTAAAAATGGCAGCCTTTTTTTTGGCTAAAAAAAGGAGTTTATTTATTGTTTAAAAAAATCAGCTTTTAAGAAGTTTCAGGCTTGCTAAGTGACACATTTAACTGAATATATATATATATAAAATAAATTAAAGTTTGGCTCTTATTTTCCAGCAACATCCTTTTCTTTAGCAATTCCAGTTGTTATGTTGAGAGTAGTTTATCCCATAGAACAAATTGGGTCATTTCATATATTTTTATTGCTTTGACAGTGACTTAAAACACAATAATGTAAAGCAAAAAAAACAAAAAACACAAACATTAAAGTGAGGAGCCAAATGTTACCAGTCTGATCACCAAGTCCCAACTACTTTGATATGATATGATTTGACGATTATATTATTATAGGTCAACTAGTTATGTTTGATTTTGACCACATAGACTTGTCCTTTTTAAGCAGTGACTATAGGTTTTGGAAGAAAAAAAAATGACAACAAAATACAGAGAAAAGGATGGACCCTTGTATTTATAAAAGATTTGAAAGATGGATGTTCACATATCTATAGATGTGTTGAATACCTAGGATCATTTTGACCCAAAAGCTAGTGTCTCCAGTCTCCACTGATGCTCAAAAACCATCTGATGCTTAAGACTGCTGTCCAGGCAATGTTTCTGATTTGGAAACAGAAGAAGCTTCTGATAGCAGATGTTCTGATAAAGATGCTTGTCTGCTCCCAAAATCTCTTTGGGATTCCGCTAAAGTTGGTTGAGGAAATCCCTGTGGATGTGAAGTTTCAATATTAGGCGTGACCGGAGTTGCAGCAGAAAGTTTGACTCCTGTGTTTGTCCCTTCACTTGGAATGTCTAACTTGGCTGGCACCAGAATTGAGTTTTGTATCTCTGATGCAACTTCAGGCGCAGAGGGAGGCACTTGTGTGGAGGCAGACGGGCTGAATTGGGACTGTGATGCCTCTGCAGGTCCGACCCCCGCATGTCCGTTCGCTCCCTCGGTTGCCATGGCGTTCTCTGCAGCCTTGCTCTCCAGCTCCTCCATGCGGCGCTGCACCATGCGAGGCATTAGATGCACATAGGTGCTCATGAGGCGGTGGTTGGTGCGAATCAGCTTCCCTGCACAATTATCCACACAGCGTTCCTGCAAAAACAATAATTCACAACCATAACTTCTAATATGGTGTTCTGGTCTATAACCTGTGGCTCTTTGACCCTCATTGCGCTCTCTGGTTCAAAGAAAATTAAAGTTAATAAGTCAGGAAGCGATAAAGTAAAATATCTCAAACTTTATCAATATTCACCAACAGTTGAAGAACAGTACATATCCATACAGATCACTGACTACGAGTACCATAATCCTCCTGACAATCCATCATGAAGTGGGAAGCTACGGAACTAACAAAGTCGAACTAAAAACACTGGCCAGATTTTTTGTGCAACAGAAAATCAATTGGAGCTCAGTAAGCACAAATAGAAATCATACTAAGGTTAAATTGTATGGCAGATTTTCTAATTTTAAACAAATTCAAGGATTTTAGAGTGCACCTTATGGCTTAAAAAATGCGGTAAGGGTCACTTAATTAGCTCCGATTTAAGTTTAGTTAGAAATCTATGTCAGAGATGCACCATAAAAAAACAACGATTTAATAAAAATCACCACATTTTGCTGCATTGAGACGATCTATGTGAGACAGGATGTCTTTATTTTTGAAAGGAAGTCACGTGAACCGCTGTCAAGAGTTATTTCTTATTTAGAAAAAAAATCTTAATATGAACATATTAATGCTCCAAAACAGTAATAAAGTACAGATTTCTTTCAGTGGCAACATGAATATAAATCAGTGTCTTATTTTTATAAAGGGTGAATTGAGACTTTGAGGCTCCGTTTTCTGTCAGTGGCAAATTCTTGACCTGCATGTCTCTCAAGTGTGGAAGTTACGGCCTCTGATCTATCAACTATTACTATCAGTTTAGAAAATATAAGAGCTAAGCTGTCTCCTGTCTGCCAATCATTGAATACATGATGTATACTAACAGCACCTCATCCATTGTTAGGTTCCTGTGATTTTGAAGTTGCTCGAACACCGTTGAAAGCGCAGATTTCCAGTCGTAAGTTGTAAACCAGGAAAATCCTTCAGCTGTTGGAAATACAGAAACGTTATCAAGTCTCAGTTTGAATTTTATTTTCTATAAGGATTACAAATGTGATTGTTAGGCTTACGTTTCTCAGCTGCTGGTCGGCATCCATGGCTGCTGCTTGGTGCTTGAATGTGACGATCAACGACGGCGTTAAAACTGAACTCGAATGTAGTGATCTGAAATTCAATAACCGAAAGTGCTTTGAAGCGTTTGATTTAGCAAGTTTCGAATTATTTCAACTAAACAGAGTCCTGATAGCTAAAGGATCTAAGGGCATGACATTCACAAGCGCGCTGCCATGTTTGGAACAAAGTCAATCTCTTTATATCAGAGGATATACTCTGTCTTTACTTTTGCTTACCATCCTGAAATAAGGTTGAATCTTAATCTATGTAACTATGCGAGTTATTTAGTGGTTAGCAATTTAAATCCAAGCACCATTTTTGTCAAAAAAACGATATTTTATATGAGAGGAAAATAATCTTAGTCTATTTTTTTATTTTAAAAATACAAGTACAAATAAAGTTTCTATTATTTCTTGATAGATAGATAGATAGATAGATAGATAGATGAATATAGATAGATAGATAGATAGATAGATAGATAGATAGATAGATAGATAGATAGATAGATAGATAGATAGATAGATGAATGTAGATAGATAGATAGATAGATAGATAGATAGATAGATAGATAGATAGAAAATATAATTTTCTGCAATTTATATTGCTATTTGTAGTGCTGATAAAACAAAATTTCTCACATTTTTAAACCTGTCTTTTGGTGGGTCTTTCTACATTTTGTGGAAAAAATGGGTCAACAGAGTCCTGTGACCGTTTCACTCTCCGAGGCAGTTATTGTTCTTTCTAAAATGATCACCGGCGTGTCCCATGTTGGTTACTGTTGTTGGCCTCTGCAGGGAAAACAATACATGCCCTCACATCTCTTTGTGTCTACAATTTTAGTGTGAATTTGTCATCAAGAAAAGGAATTAAAACTTTGAAAAGGCTTCAAATTTAGGGCAAACAAACCTGGTATGAGTTCCTTTGTTCTTCTTCTTGTGGTTAAATCATGGCAGTGCACATGTTAATGACTGTCCCACCCTCTGGTGGTGCAATTAACTCAGCTTAGAATTGCTGACTTTTGGATATTTCTTTATTCAAATCATTAAAAACCAGGATCTGCCACAAAGATGCTACTGTAAAAAGCTTGTTGTCATGGTGTAGTAGCTGCAATTGGCGGGCCACAAACTCCATGCTGTGCAACATTCTGATAGATCCACTTGCAGACAAATAAATTCATGTATGTCTATGTTTTCCTCATCTTAGCTGCCATCTGGCTCCAAACTGTACAGCTGGACAGCTCCGATATGTCTCACCATTTTTGTTTTACCGGTAATGTTATGTTGGAGTTGTGAGGAGCAGTAAGCTAACAGGAGAGCATGTAAACAGATAAATGCTGGGAAGTAAGGGTGGGTTCACTCTGGGCCAAAAGTTCTGTCCACAACTCAGAGAAAAATATTTAATGAACTACTGCCGTTTTGCAGAAACTATGTCCTATGAAACAAGTTTTTAAATTTGGGCCATAAACAGCATAATTAAAATTAAAAGACTACAGGGAATGCTTTGAAAATAGGAAAACAGTTATCAGAGTGGGACTTTAAACACACATTTGCTGGAGAACACAATTCCCCTTTCTCATTTTTCTGGGATGTGGAATTGAAGAAGCTCAGGTATTGAACTTCTACTGCCATGCATCCGGTTATTTTTCGGTACTATTACGTTTTCTCCACTAGCCAAGAAGTCCCTATGTATACATTGTGGTAAAAGTCCTGAACTAAACTAAAATTCACCATTTCATGAAAATGTAAAATTTAATTTCAATCTCTGAAATGGTGTTAATCTTTAAACTTCTGTGACAAACACACACAGAACGCCATGCAATAGTAGGATAATCAAGGTTACACTATACTTGCTCATTTTTCTAAATGACAGGTTGGAGTAAAAGACAGTTCCATGAAAATGTTATAAAAGGATTCATGGACAGTATTAAAGCAAAAGTCTAATTGTGATCATTTTTATATTCAAAATTCTAAAAAGTGAATCCTAAAATTTAAACCATTGAACTTTTAATTTTAGACTTATTGGGAACTCAAATGTTTTGTTTGAAATAAATGAAAAAGATAGAAGGACTTAAATCAGGGGAAAAGCTGGAGATGAATCATGATAAATCCCTTGTCAGTGACTCTGTATTATTCTCTTTAGTGCATGGTGTCCAATCCCAAACAAGGAAAGTAGTAAGTAATCTCATCCACTTCTGAAGACACAGAAAAGACAAATAAAGACGAGACTAAGTATTGGTTACTTACATGTAATCTGTTACACAGAGTGTCACAAATCAAACAATAATATATTCAGAGGCATTTCAAAGATGGAAACACACACCAATGATTGAATTTCACTTGTTTTAAGTCCAGTCGGAGGACAGTGTTCTTCGTGGTTCTCTTCATTTCTATCTCTTTGATGTCAAAGAATGCACTGTCTGTGGTTAGAAAGGAAAATAATGAAAAAACCAAGATGAAATATGTTGATATTTGCAGGGTTCTCATGAGACCTCCGACCACTTCAATCTTGATGTGGTCCTGATGTGGAAACTCTGCAAATCACAAATCTGCCTGTAGGCGACAAGAATATCTGCACTGCAAAAACTGAATCTTAAGAAAATAAAGAGCTCTTGTTTCAAGAAAAAAATGTCTGGTTTTCTGTCTTGCAAGAAAAATAATCTTATCAAGAAAGTTTTTCATGAACAAAACAGTTTGAGAAAACATCTCAGTGACAAGAATGACTAGAATGTTTATCTGAAAATAAGAATTCTCAGTAAGACCATTTCTCTAACCCCATTGTTTTTTTTTTTTGCTTATTTAATGAAAATCTTCCAAAGTGGTAAGAATTTTTGACTCTAAGGGGCCTGCTTTTCTAGTGTGCTCTTTCCTTATGTGATCACAGGAGTCATAAACATTCACCTTGCAAAATAAGTTGATAAAACTCAAAAAATTCACAACAAGGACAGACTCTAACATAATATGTGGAAATGTGAATGTAAGATTCTCAGTAGGAATCTAAATGAACTCTGGTTGAGTATTTTTTTTGCCCGTAGACCCATTTTATGACAGAAATATTGCTGTAAGGTAGAAGAAGATCATCTTTATTTGTCAATTTGAAAGATAACACTCTCCCAAAAAGCAGCCTCTTTGGTTACTAAATAATATAAGACAGTTCTGAAGTTTGAGCTCCGACTTCTTTAGCTTAGTATCATTTAATACTTTCTGAGCTAAAGATAAAAAGAGCCTTTCCAGACACCAAACTGTCACAAGAATAACTTATTTAACTGATTGATGCCACTACACTGTAATAGGAAAGCTCAGGAGTTTTAGCTCACGTTTTTGGTGTTATTGGGACCTAAAAGATTTGCTAAAAGGATCTGATCAAAAGAAACAACAAAATTCAAAATTTGACCCTAATATTAACAGCAGTCCAAAGAAAAACAGGATTTTTTTCCCTAATGAATGCAGGAAAGCAGAAAACATAATCCCAAAACTCTGCAAAAACTGAATCTTAAGAAAATGAAAAGACCCTTGGTAAAAAAAAAGAGTCTTATTTTCTGTCCTGCAAGAAAAATAACCTAATTAACAATTATAATTTTCATGAATTCTAAGTTGAGAATGTACAAGATTAAATTCATGAATTAATGAGGCAAAAGTTTGTTTACCAAGACACACAACAACAACAAAAAAGAACTAATGTTGTGTTTCACTATAAGAGACATACAGACTAATTGTCACAGTTCTTCAGCTTTGGTTTCACAAATAAGGAAACACTTTTAGTGAGTCTTTTAGTGAGTCTACATTGTTTCATTATAGGGATACTGAAAAGAATTAGCAGGAAACTGGGCCTCTTCAGAAGACGATTCGTGACCCACAAGGAGTGAATTTCCAGTGGGTGAGCCGTTTCCATTGATGGCAGTATAGTTGCAGAGGTTCAAATGGATTATGGGACTTATAATAAACTAAAGCCTTAAGGCATCACCCGAAATGCTTGCATCGATGGATTTAGTCCCTAATTAATGTGGCTACCACTCATCCAACTTTATTTTTGAAAAAACATGTTTTTTTCCCTGTAAAAGTATGACTTTTTTCCTCATAACTTTTACAACTTTATTTTTCTTATATATGTATTTTTTTTATTTTTATGGTGCCCCTAATACTCCGTTGTAGGAAACAGTGTTGTCAAAGAAATGTCGCCTACTCTGGGGAAAGTTTTTGTTGAACTTTTTTGGTGATGGATGAGACATCAAAACAGGAAAGGTTCTTCCATTTCCTGTAATGATCTGACGTTTAACTCTGTGTTTCACAATAAACTGTAAATTTCCACATGGTTCTTGACCTCTAAATGTCACCAACAGGTTTTCTTTTATTTTTTTCCCCCTTAGGTATTTTACTACATCTTCACAGGAATATACATTTTCCTTTCTAAGTTGGAAGGAAGTTGCTCAACTTTGCAAAATTCAGTCATTATCCAACTGACTTTTCACATAAGATTGTGATAGTTTGAAAGAAGCAGTTTTCTATTAAAATGTTTGTGTGACACAAAAGTGCTCCTTTAAGTGTCATCCTCTAAGAGCAGTGAACAGACATTACCATTGCTACTATAGTTTTTACTATCTATTCCTTCCCCACTGTCTTGATCTATTTTCCATTCTCTGCTTTGACTGTCCTCTCCCCATTGGTTTGCGTCCCGAGAGCTATTCTCCATCTTTGTGTTTGCGCTCCACTCCCTTTCCATCTCCTCTGCTTCCTGGGCTATCTGTTGACTGTTCAGGTAGATGCTGCTGTGCGAAACCATTGTGCAGGTCTCTCTTGAAGGAAGATGCGCATCCACATCTGCGTCGACCTCCAGGAAAGCATTCGGTGGAGGTGTGAGGCGTTCGGGCAGGTGATCCATGAGCGTGTTGTGTCCCTGTGTCTGGCCTTGCAAGTGACTGTGCTTTTTCTTGCGTTTCATTGCAACCTTCAAATCCAGTGAGGCATAATTCAGGTCACCCTCCAAAGGCTGTGTGAAGCAATAGCAAAAAAAAGAGAGAGAAGTACTATAAAAACCAGCCCAATAAAGTACTTTTTCATTATTTAATGTCTTATTTGTCGTTTCTTGAGCATATTGTAAATAAAGCTTGACTAGTTTGGTTTTTGGATTATAATTGTCTTGTGTCTAGTGAATTGCAATTTCATTGACGAGACATGAGAAAGTAATGTTCAATAGCTTTAATAAAAATGCTACAAATGTACTTTTAATCTCCTCTCTGCTGCAATGAACTAAAATAAAATGTAAATTGTCCAAAAAACTAAACATTTGGGGTTAGGAGGCCATTTTTCTGATGAAATATGTGCACACTCTTTTCAATACATGCACAACTTGGCATTACCCTTATATCCCTAACCTTATATTCCTCCTCCTATAATTAATTAGCTTTCTTTTGTAATTAGAATTTTGAAAGCACCAAAGCATCAAATAAATATTGCTGAATCAAATCAAACTACAGCTTCATTCAAACTGCAGCTTGATTCAATTCAATTCTGTTGTATTTATATAGCCCAATATTTACAACAATTGTCATCTCAATGGGCTTTATTCGGGTAATTGTGTAATAAACATGAATCATAAAGAACATGAAGTCAGAATTCAATAGCTGATTGGTAAATTAAATTAAATTAAACATACTAAAGGAAACTGGGCATCCCTGCCCTTAGACCCTCCTTGATGTTGGTCTACATGTAAGAGTCAAATAAAGATGTCAGCACCTCAATCAAACCCATGGTTAAGGCCATGTCACACAGCCACTATGTACATTTTATGCATATTGCATGAACAAAAATTGGTCATATGTCAAAATGCGTGAAAAAAGTCAGTAAAGTTGTGGTCTTTGTGTGAAATTTTTACAGATGGATCGCGAATAAACCCCTTTAGAACCACGGAAGACGTACGAATAAACCACTCAAAGAACACGAAAATCAATGTAGAACATGAACCGTGCATAATTATTGCGCTAATGCAATTTATCAGTAATTTGAATGTGATATGTGGGCCATATGCGCAATGTAAAAAGTTATAGATCTGTGATAGATGCGTGAAAAGTACGTTACATCAATTAAATCAAGCACGATTACATAAACTGTAAAATTCTCAACAGACCAAAAGTTTTTAACGGCTCAAAACATAATTTACGCAAAGAATTATCAGGCAAAACCCTCTGCACACAACGACGAATTATGAACGTAAGAAACACTTACGTACATTACGCATGTATCACGAAAGACACGACGTGAAAAAGTATGTTTTGTGCACTATGACACAGCCTTTAGGAAATTTAAACCACATGTCAATAATGTAGATTTATCCGATTTTTATTCAACCCTCATTTTAAACATTCAAGAAAAATTTAAATCTTTTCAAACTCAGAAGTTAGAAAAGATGAAAATCTTCATATTATGGCAACCAAACACATTAAATTGTAGATAAATCATAGTTATTTAATAAATCATGACGTTTTTAAAGTTTTTTTTACCTTCTTGTGATCTCTATTGCGTTGCATGGTCATCCTCTCATAGCAATCCTCGGCAGCTTCTGTTAAAATATAAATTTTCCTTGAATTTGTTCACAAGTAATCCAATTTAGGTTGATAAAATAAAAACCATTGCAAATTAAAATGAAATCTACTTATATTCTATCAAAATCTTTTATTTTGCATATATACCAGCCAAATCTAGTCTTTGGCTTAACATCTAAATGTTGACATTGCACATTTTGTTGACCAAACTGCACAAATTCCACCAGAAAACAAATCTTTGGAGGTGATACACACAATCAAATAAAACACTTTTTATTTTCAAATAGATGTTAAACAGTCGAAGCCTCGGCTCACCATTTCTGTCAGTGTGGATGTTGCCATAGATTGGATTTTCCTGTTGTTCATGACGATTGCAGGGATTTTCTTGCGGCTCTCGATGACTGAGATTACGAAAATTTTGCCTCTCAATCTGCGAGTGGCTGCAGCAAGACAGACACATTTTTTTCAATACATTTTGAATTTATTAGTTTATTGCCACATTGCATGGTTTTGTGGTTGAAATTAAAGCCAAAACAGCTTTTTGCTGTATAAATCATGACATATTTGATTGATCTCTACATGATTAGGTACATATTAAAGTTAAATTTGAAAAGTAAAAATGGAGGCATACGTTTCTCTTTCAGAAATGTGGCCAAAGCAGCATCCATCTGGACCTGTAAAAAAGAAGCATGTCTTAAAAGAGTGTTGTATTGAAAAAGGAGGTGAAGCAAAATACTAAGTAATACTTTGGTTTACCTGTGCAGATAGCAGCTCTTCTTCTGAAGCAAAATATTATGTGAAGACTCAACGAGATGAACAAGGCCAGAGACAGGAACGCAAGGAGTATAATAAAAGTGTCTGTTTCTTTAAATATAAAAAAACAAAACAAAATACAAATTATAGCCTCCAAATTTGTCAAACCAGGTGGAAATGTAGACTTTTACTAGTCTGACGTTAATAACACTGACATCTTTTGGTGTACAAATAAGACATTTTTGCCTACTAACACTGTTTTACTGTCACTCTTTAAAGGGAAAACCAGACTACTGTGGTGTTCTTTACACACTTTGCACAATGTAATGGCAAATTTATCTTCCTTTTACATGGCTGCAGTTGTTTTTAGCTCTTTGCCGTCACATCAGTTAAAACCTAAACAAAAGTCAAGGAGAAATCAGAAAAACTACAGCCTTCACTTTTCAATTTACTTTTTATCAATCTATTTTTAAATGGATTATGTTTTTTCCCCCTGTTATATTCCCTAAAAAGAATGCAAAAAAAAGTCAATTCTTTTCTTACCCGTCATATTAAAGTTGTCTCGAACTGCACAAAGTATGATCGAATAGTTCTCCACCAGGACAGGACTGCGTTTTCATCAGCGGGGCGTGCTACAGTAGTCTATTTTTACCCTCCCTTCGCTACATCTTGCTTTCAAACTTACTGCTCTTCAGTTACAAACAGGAAGCATCGTAACCTCATTCTGAGGCAGGCTGTGTTTTTAGCTCTGTGGGATACAACACAATAGATCCCTCTATGTTTAAAAAGTGAACTTAAAGTGTCAATGCGTTCAAACAATCTGTTTTTTGAATTTTTATAAGCCCAGTCTTTTAAAAAACCTGTCAATTTTTTTTATTTGTAGTTTACATATGAATAAAAATGTCGCACTAATAGAAATAACAAAGCACTTCACACTTAAACACAGAACTAGAAAGAGTCTCATTTTTAAAATATTTTTTCTTAATCTAATGGCCTTTGTTAAAGTTTTTAAGTTTAATTCTTATTTTTTCAGTAAAGCACTTTGTGCTACTAAGGTATGACAAGTGTTTTATGAATAAAGTTTGATTTCATTCAACAGGAAAAAAACTAAAAGATGAGGTCTGATTTTTTAAACACAAATATTTCTAAAAAGAAAAAAAAGAAGAAAAATTAGGAATTGAAGGAATATTCAGGTGGTTGCCTGTAAAAAAAAAGAATAAAAAAACTTAATATGAAAAACTTGATAGTGCTGCTGTGGATTAAATTTATAAAGGTGGGGATTTAATACTTTAAAACTTGTCAAATCTGTGCATTGTCCATAAACCAAAGAGTGTATTACAATCTGCAAGAAGGAGACAACTAGAAGAATTTTAAATCAGACAAAAACAGAGTAAAACTGCTTCTTATTTTGTTATATTGACACCTTTGCTCATGTTTTATGTTCTTGTTTGAGTGCTGCACAATCTACTCTTTCTGGTTTCCTTTTTTTCCCTATAATATTTTTGTTGTTATTGCAATTGTCATTGATTTTAATGCATTAATTTGTTTTTGTTCTTATAAATTGTGTTTAAATGTAATTTTTCATGCTGCTGAAGCTGTCTTTGAAGCACTTTGAAATCCCTCTTTGTGGGAAAATAGCATTAGGCCATTCTTAAGCCTTTCAGATTAAAGTATATCTATATATGTAATAATTTATTACCTTTGGCACACAAAAGAATGGATTTTCATGGAAATAGGAATTATTTTCACAACTCATTTTCCTACCATCTCTGAGGCAGCGCCTTTCGCTCTTTGTGGGTGCCGTATATTTCTTGACGTCAACCTAAACCCGGAATCTGTAGCATGTCTGCTTTTTGCCCACGAAAACAATCAACGTCCGAACTTTTGCAAAGATGGATGTGCATATTGTGCCGTCTTTTTGCCGATCACCGCTAGTTCCGCAGTGAAAGTGTGTTCACCTGGGGGCGGTGATGGCAGCTCAGAATCTTTCTAGGAGGGGCTGTTTCTCACTTTGTGATGTCACAATGTGAGAACCTGCTAGTTTTCGTGGATTTAGGACAGGCTGGTGCTCTGAGAGTTGGGTTTTAGAGGAGTGCTCAGAATTGCTTGAATGGATCAAAAATACTGCTTTGGGGTGATTTTTTGTGAAAAATTAACATTGTAGTTCACTTCAAAGTTCAGAAACGTTGATTTAGCATCATATAGGCCTTTTAACGGGTTGGGGTTAAATGCCAATCACTGGTCTGTAGACAAATTCCTGATTTGATATGGTACGCACTGATGACCTATGCTCTTTTAGAAACAATTAGGGTAAGTGTAAATTTTATAAAAGACGTCTCTCAAACTTTCATTCAAGATCAACATTTTGTGAAAAGATTTTACCAGATGAAAAATGTTTCCAAATAAAATGATTGCAAGTCTTTTATTTTCACTTCTGGTAACCTGAGTGGGTTTGTTCTTTAAAATAGTTCAGATACAGTTTACAACTGGAGTATTAAAGCCAAGTTACATCCCTAAATTTTAAAATGCATCACCAAAAACGTCATTTTTCACACACATTTGGTCAGACTTTAGAACAATAGAGCTTTTCACATCACAATGCATGTTTGTACACGTCTTCTGACATGAGTTTATCAAGAATTCATATCTTGCAAGCACATGTGGTTTCGCTAGTGTGGTTGGAAAATCAGAAGACAGACTGCAGTTGTGAAATGTGTTTTAGCACGATATACGACACGTTTTGGCAATCGTGTCATTATAAGAGAATAAACGTTTGTGCAAGACCTTATGATCCACTAACTAGTTTATTAAAGTGATTAAAATTCAACTTCAAATGGACACATGAATTCCAAGCATGTGGGATTTGAAGAAATAAAAATTAAAATGCTAAAAAATTACAATAAAGAAAAATTGATACCTGTGTTTGATGTTGTGTGGTCTGTGGTGTTAGCCCCAAACTGTCAATACAAGTGTCACTTTGTGGTTGTGGTGGACAAGAGGGTCCTTTAATTTTTAGCTTTAGCTAGTTTAAGTGAGCCATTGACAAAACAAATCCTCTGTTGAGCTGATTGTAGTTATGTGTGTATATATAGACTGCATGGTGGTGAAGTGGTTAGCATTCTCACCTCACTGTGAAAAGACCCTAGTTCAAATCCTGGGTTCTTTCTGTGTCAAGTCTGCATGCTCTCCTCGTGCATGCGTTTGGTTTTTCAGGGCACCCCGGCTTCTTCTTACAGTCCAAAAATATGATTAGTTGATTAACTGATTAATTGGTAATTACAAGATGCCCCTTGAGTGTGTGGTTGTACCAGGCCTGGATTTAGCCAGCCCCACAATGGGGTGCAGGTAAAATACTGGGGGGGGCTAGTCGAGGTATGCTGAAAGTGTTATTTCCTTTCAAGTCCCTGAAATGTTTCAAAAACCTGTCTTGTCAGTTCATATATCCATATTTCTGTCTTCTCCTTTGAGCTACATATCTTTTAAATTTATGTTGAAAGCCCTTCCTGGCACATCTACCATGCTTGAGACCAACACAAGCAGAACATTGGTTTTTGCCCTGTCAAAGCTGCATCCTTGGGCAAAACCGTTCACGCTACTGCCTAACTATGTGGCCACAAAAGGGGCCCAAGTGTGGGTCTCCCCAGCCCAGTCCTCAGCCCGGATAAAAGACAGGCATCCGGCTTTAAAGTCTCTGCTAAACCACCGGTGCGAATCAGTGAAAGCTGAATAAATATGGCAACTCCAAAAGGGATATACAGTACGGTATTAAAAGGTGAGCAAGATTTTGTTTTTGTATGTGTGTATTAGGGTTTTTTATTTTATTTTTGTTTCTTAAGTTAATTTTTCATTTTTGTGAGGAAAATGATGCCATCAGGCCTTGGGTTGTATGTCTTTATGTTGCCCTGCTCTGCAACAGCAATTTGCCAAGAGTGAACCCCACCTCATCCTAATAGTAGCTGGGTGGGCTCCAGCCTCCCATAACAGAGGTAGAATGGGTGTGCACATGTTTTCAATATACACAAAAAAAATGTCTGCTTTATTTAATATAATGATAATTTACCATTTTTTTCAACTCATTTGCCATCAAGGTTAAAGTTAAACCAATTAAAAACATTTTAATTTGATCAAATATACACAGAAAATACACACAACAATACAAAACAGTAATTTTTCATCTTTTAGCCATATAAAGATGTGGTTCCATGAAAAAAACTACCAAGGTAATTCATATATGTCAGCCATCTCTTATCTTAATCTCCACCGTAAACCTAACAGCAAACACTTTTCTTATTTTCTTCAGACTGAATTTTAAAAAGAAGTTTACAATATTGTCAAGTGACTTTGTTTACATAAATAAAACTCACACTTCTTGTAAATTCATCCTGCTGCACAAACTTTTTTAAACAACCTGCAAGAAAAAGCAATGCATTTTACCAGCACTAAAAAACCCCAGCAGGAAACCGCGTGTGAGCCCCCCCTCCCCCAACGTGACGCAAAGTCTGTGACTGATCCTTTTTTCATTAGACATATGTGTTATCTGTGTAATCTGCTATTGAGTCGCATCTTGCAGTGGGGAAAAACTGGGTTGATGTTTCGTCTTGTCTTGTAGCCGTGTACTTGACTGGAGGTGGAGGGGGTTTGAATAAAGGGGGCCCTTCCATCTTCATCTTTCTGCAGAGAAAGAGAACAGAAGGTTGACTGTTGACACTGACAGACTTCAGAAAGTTGACCAGTCTAATAAAGACCCACTCCATTTAAAACCCTGTTTTTGGTCTTTTTAACATGCTGTTGTCACATTTTTCTTATGATGGAAATATATTAAGAAAATTAAGATACAAATTCTGAGTATTTCTTTAGTTAAATCGCTGTGACTCAAGAGGAGACCCAAGAAATAGTGTTTGAAAAAGCATGTAGTGATGATGTAGGTGCTACAAGCTCCCTGCTCCGCTCCATTCGGATGCATTCATTTGCAGATGACTAGATCCATGTACGTCTTTGTTTTCCCCGTCCAAGCTGGCATCTGACTCAAAACTGATTTTCTAATGAACTACTTCAACACTGCAGAAAATATGTCTAAGAAAACGATATAGGTTTTTTCAATTTAGGCTAAAACGACAATCATAATAAAAGACCACTGGGAACGCTTTTAGGATAGATCAAAAGATGATTGGAGTGGGACTTGAAGCCATGTAGACCTATGCCTTTTTGGTTTTTTTAAAATCATATTTATTTATATCATAGGCATTTCTGTAACCCACCATTTCATTAACCTAATTCAAACTTTCCCTAAAAACCCATTGTATGTAAGATGGTCCATGTTTTCTGCCTTGTAGTTCAACATCGGTCCACTAGAGGCAGTAGTAGGCCTTTTCCTGCTTATTTCAAAATGGCTGCTTTTGAAGGGAAAGGTTTTGCTAATTTTCAAAACTTTATGGTGGGCATAACTCATCTACTTTTATATTTTTATACATATTTAGATAACTACTTGCTGTAAAACTACTTGCTGTAAAAATGCAAAATTATGCATAATTGTTTCTTCATAATACAGGTACATCATGTTAAAAGTGCGTGGATTAAATTTGAGACGGTGTGTGTATGAGATAGATTTTTTCTGAATATTAATAACAATATTTTTGCATCGTAATCGAAAAATCTTCTAAATAAAAGCTCACCAAACCACCCAACATATCATTATTGATACTATCTATATGTGATGGAATAATGATATAGAAATTTTTTAATATGTATTTCATCAAAAGAATCTAAAAAACATCCATAAAATTATGTATTCCGTCAATTCTTCAATGTAGTGGGCTTTACACGGTTAAACATGATAGATATAGGTCATTTCAAGACCATCGACAAATACAAGACATTCATTGAGTGCATGAAAGTTCAGTAGATGCTGAAGGTAGAACTTTTACCTTTTATATGATTTTTGTATCCAATAGAGGAAACCAATGACACCAACTAGTGTCAGCACTGGAATGACGATCAACACCAAATGACTGCGTGTGGTATCTAGGAGACATTTTTTAGTAAAGACATTTTATCTTAGGAGTCAAGAAAAGAAGATAGCCTACATTTCTAACTGCTTGTCTTGCTTTAGTAAAATCATAACAAAACAAGTGATTTAAGTAAACAAAAATATACCCTTTGCTGAAATCGAGTCAGTTGTGTACCAATGGACACTCATGATACCTTTTCCATCTTGGAAAGTAGCTTAAGGCTCAAAAAGCTGGAATTTGTCAAAATACAACATATAAGGAATATGCAGATATTAACTATGACTAAACATTCACCTGAAGCTCTTAGGGTTTCTTCCTTTGGAGGATTCGACTCCACTGGTATTTAAAAAAAAAAAAAACTGTTTATTGTCGATTTTACGGCCCTGAGGGTTTACATCAGGAGCCACAAACACATTTATCGCCCATAAGATAACTTCAAACATGGGGAATGTGAAAACCCACTCCTATCTGCAAAATTGATGCTTTGATCTCTAAAAACACCATATTTTTAAACACAAAAAACATGCAAAGCTTTTCAAAAGTTACCTTTTCCATCAGGGGGAGTCACCTTTTGAGTGGGGCTCAGATTAACATTTTCAGAATTTTTTGTACTGCTTTTGAGGGTCCTGGATTCTTCAGTGACTGATGAGTTAATAGTAGTCAGGTGCAATTTGTGATGATTGGGTTCTTCTGTCATCTGATCCCCGGTGCTGTTGAGTGTAGATTGGATTAATGTTGTACCAGCGTTTGTCGTAGTAGTTGCCTTCTCTTCAGTTGTTTCTGAAATATTTGTGGCCAAAGAATCAGTGACTGAAGCATCGCTGGAATTTGGATGAACTGTCCAGTTGACATGTGCTGAAAGCTCTGTAGTTGATGGTGGTGTAAGGCTGCTGTCGAGTGTAGATTGGATTAATGTTGTATCAGCGTTTGTTGTAGTAAATGTGAATGGCTGATTGGTTGTAAAGTGGTTATCAGGAGTAGCTGCAGATGTAAAACTGTTTGAGAGGGTTGCCTTCTCTTCAGTTGTTTCTGAAGTATTTGTGGCCAAAGAATCGGTGACTGAAGCATTGCTGGAATTTGGATGAACTGTCCAGTTGGCATGTGCTGAAAGCTCTGTAGTTGATGGTGGTGTAAGGCTGCTGTGAATTCTTTCAGTCAGGTTCTCTGGTGCAACTGTCACATCTGAAGAGGAAAAAATAAAGAATACAATGTCAAACAAATATAACAATCTTTGTGGACTTTCAAACACATGCAGCCTGTGAAACAAACGACAGTCTGGTTTTTGCAACTGTTTTTATTTAATTATTCAACACTAGGTACTGTATTTTTCACACTATAGGGCACAACGGACTGTAAAGCGCACCCTTTAATGGTCTATATTTTAAACATATGTCATACATATAAGGCACAACGAACTATGAGGCAGATTTATGATTTTGTTGTGGGAAAAAGTAACTGAATCTTTCTTTGTTTCTTCTAGTCCGAAATCTATTTGCACACAATTCCTGTATGTGTTCCTTTCTTTGTGTCAGTTCTTCATCCATTTTGTCAAAATGTCAGTCATTTATAAACTTTATATTTGACTGGAATATGATGTTGAAAAGTTAAGTAATGCACCAATAAGTCACTGCGTTTGATTTGGATGCACCATAACCAAAGAAGCCTTTCTCCATGTACTCTACAACTGTTTAGAATATCGAGCAGACAAAAACAAACTATAAAAACTATAGTTAAATCTAGTAACAGTAAAGTTATACTTGAGACATAAAGTTTGTAAGTTAGAATTAAACATTGTCTAATATTATTGGTTTATTTGTGGGCATCTTGACTTGTTGCAATTCTCTAGTCTCACCAATAGATTGTGCTCTCACTCCACCAGATCATTTGTTTCTTTGATGACTGTTTATGGCTTGAAAGTATGAAGAAAACAAGAACAGGAATTCTACCTGTTTTCCTTTTCACCTGAAACCCCCCATTTTGTACGAGTCTATGAAGCCTCTGTACAAGAAGACAGACACTCAAGGCCTTGTGTGAACATTTACTGTACTGGAATCAATCCAAACAAACAAAAGCTGGATTTTAAACCCACACAGCTCTTGTTTTTACAATCAGACAGAGGTTCAGTTCTAAAATTATCTAAAGGAGGCAGCGTGTTCTACTACCATCTATGCTTCAGATCCTTTGGAATCCTCATTTTTTTCCAGCCAGTTTAACAGTGAGATTTTAACAGAAAAAAAAAAAGTTTGAAGTTTCTGATTAACTTGTTCTGGCATGATTAGACTTCTCCAGCTCTAAACAGCTGAAGAAAATGCTAAATGGCGACTCAGGTTCATAGTGGGTCAAGAGGGTTTAAAGAAAAAAACAAAAAAACATCGACAGGAAGACTTGCCTGTGGTTAAGCTTATTTCTGATTGCACAGTGATGCTAAATTCTGTATGCAGGCTTTTGTCTAACTGTAAGGATATAAATCCCTGCATGATCGTCTGTCACCAACCAGAGATCCAGAAATTCTCTCTCTGATACCAGATTCTTGTTCTGAGGCAAAAAACATATAGCACACAAATCTCTTACATACTATTGAGATAATTTTGAATGTAAATGTTCCAAATGTAGTCAAATTCCCCCCAAAATGGCAGATTTTTGTATTTTTCTGGTAGTTTATTGTTCTGGTTTGTTTTACCTTGATCCATCTGTAATGTGCAAAAGGAAAGGCTGTGCAGCCAATGGTTACATTTCCTCCATAGAGAACCTCAACGGTTGCATTAGCATTGCAAATGAGTTGAATTTCATCTGGTTAGAAAATAACATTTTTAAAAGATGAATATATTAAACCCTTACAGTAATGTTATAGCCATAAAAAAATAAATGTAAGGCACTACAGGTTTCATCAAGATGAAAAAAGTTCATTGAGCAAAGAAAGAGGGTTTTTTTGTTAGAAAGAAAAAACATTTTGAGGCAGGAGTAATATTTAAGAGATAAAATGAATTATATGTAAACTGTATGACAGCACAACAGCTTTACTTTATAATTTTATCCGAATAAAAACCTCACTTGAGTTGAGGTTTGCAGGAATAAATGTATTAAAGCTCATCTTACCTTTGACTATTAGACTTGTTACACTTATATCAGAACCAAAAGGAAAACTTGTAATTGTGCAAGCATAGTTTCCACTATCCCATTTCTCTACATTTTGAAGGTATAGGTAGGTGCCCAATGTTTTGCTTGTGCTGCTTTGCTTAATCTGGACAGTAACATTGGGCCAATGGAGGTGCAGTCCATGCACCACGCTGTAAACCGCCAGCTTTGTTGCTCCATTTTTTGTCCATTCAATAATGGTGATCTTGAGGTCATGATCGTCTTCCAAGATACAGGGCAAGCTGATGTTTTGGCCCACGACAGCTTCCACTGTTGCTCCAGGAATTACATGATTCTGGAGTCCTACCAGAGAAACGAAGCAAAAAAAGTTAGAGACCAAAGCAACTAACTAACAAAACGCAAGCCACAGATTTGACAAGAGCTACTGTAAGTGTGGATATCCAGAATTACCTTGGATGACGGAGACTAAAAACTGAAGAAGAAACACCCCAAAAGCAGCTCCAGGCATATTTGAGCTCCTCTGAATGGATGACGCCAATCAGACTAAACTGAAAGATTTGCTAAAGGACACAACAGTTATGCGATAGTTGCAGTGAGGCTGTGACTGTGAACAGGATGAGCGTTTGTTTAACAGGAAGCCACAAAGAAGTGCATTTTGAGTCATGCGTGGTCCTGAAGCTTTGTGGCCTAAAAAAGAAAAAGGCAAAAAAAAAAAAAACTTGCAAGCAAAACAGATACCTGACACAGATGTAAATCATTGTAAGTGCTCTAACATCCTCTCATGTATTCTTTTCATTTGGGCCAAGCATTGCTTAGCAGTTTGAAAGTGGGTCAATGCAACCAAAAAAAGTAACTACAATTTCTGCAAAGTATGGTGCTATAAATATAGCACCATACTTTGCACCAAATATAGTTTTCTTTTAACTTCTTAAAATATACATATATTCACATTATTTCATGACACATGCATTATCTGTTTGCTATCTTGTTGTCCCCCTCACATCAAAACTTTCAAGTTACATTAACATGCCTTCTGCAACACATGCTTAAGCGACCACTTCCAATGAAAATGCACATTCCTTGTTCAAAACTTTTGCATTTATGCATTGCTACGCAAGTTTTCATGACTGTTTTTGGACTATACGGACAAAACGTGGTCAGTGCACAGGCTGAACTTTGACAAATCAGGGACTCCAATTTGGTAGTGATGTATGGATGGCGTCCCTTTTAATTCACTTAATTCATTTAACTCAAGTGCCAACCGTTAATCATGGAGGAGAAATGAATAATTATGGTTTATGCCTGCCCGGAATTAGTAAAATAAAAAGCAAAGTTTGCGAGATTTGAGCCACTTTGACATTTCGCACCAAGCCTCTTTTAACTGTAGGTGCCGGACATGTAGAAAAAAAAAGAAGAAGAAGAAGAAGAAGCCCCTCCCTGCTTGTCCAGTGTGAACATTATGAACTATACTTGTACATTCTTCTTCTTTTTTTAAAGCTAAACAGAAATGTTCACCTGCTAAACACGTCGAAACTCACTGAATGCAGGTTCTTGAACACTCAATAAATTCTCGGTGTGCACGAAGCATAAGATCTTTGTCAAGTAAACTTTATTTTGTTTGTTTCATTTCCTAAAACAATTGTGTTTTATTAGGTTGCTGACAAAGGATGGTACCATTTATATTCAAACAGTCTCAAACAAAACTGCAATTAAATACTCAAAGGAAAGTATTCATACTCACTATACCCATCAGAGAGTAACACCTAATTTGTTTATTCACCCCCCTAAGGGTTGCTGTCTTTGCAAAACTAAACAGAGGAGGGCAAGTGTTAAATGGCATGGTATACCAAGTGCTATAATAAAAACCTAAATGGTAGAAATGTGTTGGGTAGTTAAAGTATATTACACCATATTATTCAATGGGTAACACAGAAAAATATTCTTTTTATGACCGAAGAAAAAATGTGTCACAAAACAAAAAATCCTCATGCAAAAAATTTGGAAGGTCTTTAACACAATTTAGGTGATTTAAAATGTACTTTAATACACTCAAAATGTCAAATCTTTTTTTTTTTTTACTTTAATCTAAACATAAAAACAAGTATGTGAAGGAAAATCATAAGAATGTAACAATGAAGCAGATTGATGGCATCTATTGGTTTTGGTGTTTAGGCCTGGAATTGCACCCCGCCCTTACTCACATATACATCAGGATCCTGTTTGTCAACCAGCCCCAGGCGACTGATCAACACCCTGCAGACATGGCAGTTAATTAAGGACTTCAGATAAAGAAGCCTCAGTTTATCAGGATGAACAGTTCAGTGGCTCAGTTGTTTTCTGGAGGTGAACTTTTAATATCATTGTTGGACCAGAGCAATAACCCTTTTTCCCCTCAAATGGGACAAAGTACTCCAGTTCTTGGAGAACCAAGAGCTGGTCCTGATGGTTTTTAGGTTGAAGATGGCTTGAAGATGATCAGGCTAGGTCATGGAGCTGCAAATACTAGTTAAAGGAGAGGTAACATAAAGGTTTTATACCCTTAGAAGTATTTATTGAACAGAATTTACAGCCATTTATACGTTTTTTTTCATTCATTTTATTTTATTTTGGCCAGCCATGATTGACAGTGTGTATTGTGGATCATGGCCATCTTTTTTTCATTTTTAAATCTTTTGTACAACAGCCACATGGATAATAGAAAACATTAATGTTTATCAATAGTTTTAGTAGATTTTTTACCTGATTGTGGTCAATTTGTTAAAAAAATGTGTTAAAAAAACATTAAACCATCAAAGTGCTGTTCTGCAACATTAGAAAAAGAGGTCAGGTTTTCTGGATTTAGAAAAAGAAATATTTTAGTTTTGCACAATTCTTTTTGAAAGTGAAAAAAGTTGCAAAAACAATATTAAATATTTATTTGATGCCTAAGTTGTTATGAGGCATTTTATGATGCAGTTTATTATAGGCATTATTATAGTAACTTACCCATTTTCTCTGCCACAGATGCTTGTTACTGATGTGCTTTTTAACTGGGGGGACTGATAGCTGCTTCAGAACAGCATTCATTTTTTAAATTTAGGAAGAAAATTTGTCTTGACCATTTGCTTTGTTTTCACTCTTTCTCCTGCACCAAGATCCAGCTCCACTGTCATTCTGGACTCACAGGAGTTCATGGGAACATCTGCTAAAGCCAAACAACAGAATTTTAATGCACATGATGCTTTCTTTGGCATCAAATCAATTCTTTAAGTTTGCAAGTGAGGGAATGCTGCTAATGACTCTCAAATAACAACATCCCTGTGATCAAACATGGAGGTGGAACTACCAAGAGATTGATTTATTAGAGTTTTCAGCCAGACAAAATTCTTCCTTTAATGTATAAGGACCTGAAATTTCAAGTAAGAACAGCCAAACACTTTATTGCTCTAAAAAGTAAGTCCATTTGTGACTTTCTGAAAAATTACCTATTTTGTTACTCAATTGATCACTCGTTGCATTCCTTTCTTCTACTGTCTTGCATTGACTGATAGCTACAGAAGACTTTCATGGGCATGAATGACCTGTTTTGACAAACTAGCTTGAGGTCCCAATTAGCTGAAAAAACACCACCGTATAATGCAACTTTTGATAGAAAGAGCACTGTCAGCAACACCCTTTTAAGTTCTAAAATAATGCAAATCATCAGTCTCTAAAGAGTCCTCCAGTTGTTTCCTTCCTGACAGGAAATATTTGCCTTTTCTATTAAATGATTCATTTACAAATTTTAGAATAAACTGCATTGATACCACAAAGGGGAAATTACCTTGTTACCTTAGCTCCATTAAAAACACCAGATAGACAATACGTAACATTAAAAATACACTTAAAAATTAAAACAACAATAAATATTGTCCAAAGTCTATAAGGCATTGTAGAGTTTAATAGCTGACATGAAGAAAAATCTGCAAAAGCACTTCTTCCCGCAATGAGTCTCTGATTAAAAGAAGCTCTTCAGTGAAGCCATGGAGGATGATGAAATAGAGGATTGTCCATGATGGGTACCAATTTCTATTACTTCCTCTTCTCACCCACCATAGCTGACTCGTAAAATTGAGCTGGATCTCCGCACCAGTTTGTCAATTTCTTCTTGTTCTCGTTAGTGCATCTGACCCCCAGCAGCAACACAGTCCGTAGAAGAGGGCAGATGCAAAAACGCCATCACAAGAAACTTTTTAGGAGTTCTGCAAACTCTGAAGGACCTAAGTCTCCTCTGTATCTATCATTTAGTTGTTGGCAAGCTACAACAGCCAATCGTGCAAATGATGCACCTGCAGACCGCCCCAGACCTAAAAGCAGCAGAAAAGCAGCACCAAAAGTAGAAGCAAGCACGCCACCACACCCACTATGTGAAAAAAAAAACATCAAAAACAGGCCAACAACAAGAGATTAAAAAACAAAAACACAAAATCTAGTAAGCTAACATGAAGCTGCGGGTGCCAGTACATCATTTTTACCAACAATAATAATATGTTCTCCTTCATTGCATAAGAAATGGGTTCATATCTGGATATAAGCTTCATTTGAACAACTCTAAGCCCTCTAAGAAAAATGTTTTTTGCTTTGAAGCAATTCTCAGATGTGAACACATAGTTAATATTTTAGTGCATATCTATTAAAAGACCGGAGCATTCATTATACACTTTAATGTTATTTTATACTTTAATATATTATGTGATTAGTAGATAACAAAACATCTCACCTGCCTTCTGTTCGCTGCATTTAGCTTAAAATGTTACAGGCCCCAACTTCAATTTATTTTAAATGATTGCTGTGGGTCTGGCTACAATCCAATGCTCATTAATGCCATCACTCTATGTGACCTTTAGCACTTACTATATGACTCCCATAGATGAGATTACTATCAGCAGTCGTCCAATGTTTTAGCAAACTGTAGAAAGACATTGCTGCTTTTTTCATTGGGATAAGGATTTATTCTTGGATCTGGATGTCTCAAGCCATTCTGACAGAATCTAATATTACTACAGTTAAATGGTTGTAGTTCCTTTAACTATGAATTCATAATTAGAACTATTACAGTCTAATAATTATACATATTCTTTTGGGTAATAGTGACAACTGCTCAGTCTTGGGTTTCTTTCTTAGTCTCATAAATATGATCTTTAGAGAATTTAAATTGCATAATTGTGCAAACGAAAAACATAAATACATGAGACACTCACTCAAATAATTTTTAATGTAATGACAGATTGAAACATTTTCAGTAGGTCTTCACCTCATTTGCCGAAATCCGGAAATGAAATCTTGTCTCATTCTTCCATTCAGCTTTTCTCAAGAGCTTTAATGTTGTGAGGTTGTTCCTTGGCATCACAAACTTTCAACTACCTTCGCATATTCTCTTTTGGATTGCGTTCCACTAGCTGCGGTTACATGTGCAAAATATCTTTGATCGGATCAAAGATCGGATGAGAATTGAACTGTCTACAATGCTGCAATGTGCATCTGGACTGAACATAAGTATGTGGGAATAACATCAGCCTTTATTTTGTCTGGACTTGATTGGAAACATAAATTCACATGATTGTAAACACAGTTTCTCAGGACTGCGTGGCATTTCTCCATTTAAAAGCTGCCGCCGTTAGCTCACACACCGTCTAAAAGCCGCTCCTCTGCAGCTCGCTCACGAAGAGCAGCCACACGGACTGCTGTCCGAAGCCTCCTCTGGAGAGCACACCGTAACAAAACGAAGCTATGAGTCCGGCTGCACTGCTCAGAGAGACAAGCACACACTGGGACACAGTCTGCAGTCAGAACATACAATCCATTGTTTATTGGTGCAGGTGCAGTTTAAATAGGCAGTGACATGGCATGACCACAGGGAAAACACCTGAGAAGAATTCTCAATAATTAGGAGCACACCCATTGGACATAAATCTGTTAGCAATAATCCACCTATCTTGATCGGAAATAAATTTTGATCAGAATGAGTCTAATCGGGGCAGAGTATTCTGAACGGCGTGTTTACATGGCACTTTTTCTTTTTGATCAGGCGTTCATTCTGATTACTTTTGTCCATGTAAACACAGCTACTGACTGGCTAGGTCACTCCAGAACCTTGAGATGTTTTAACAGCCATTCCTTTGTTGCCTGTGTGATTTATTTTGGATGCTTCCACCCACGTATTTAACATATGGTATGGTGTTTTTGGAATGCAACTCAACATTCTCTACTTTCATAAAAGGGTGTCTGGCCTTTATGTCAAAGAGTTCTATTTTGGTCTCATCTGATCACATGAAATTCATTTGATCCTTCTCTAGATTATACATATGATCTTTTGGAAACTTTAGACAGGCCTGATCAAGTGCTGACCTAAGAAGAGATTATCAGTTATCTTGCATTTCTTCCATATTCTAATAATTGCTGCAACAAATGATCTCTCCTCATCAAGCTGTTTGCCTAAAGTGAACTGGTTCATCCCAGTCTTTTTTAGGTCTACAAACTTGTCCTTTGACAGCTCTCTGATCTTGGTCATGGTGGAAAGTTTGCATTCTGACTGTTTAAGTGTGTAAAGAGCGTCTTTTATATAGAAAACCAGTTCAAAAAGTGACAATAATACAAGTGGAGGATGGAAAGAACTTCTTACAAGTAACAGGTCTGTAAAGGACTGGATTCTTGCTTGTTTATAAGAGCTAAATACTTTTTTTCTGCACTGTCACACAAATAAATTATTTGACAATCTTACAATATAATTGGATTTGTTTTTAATTTACATACCATCTCACAGGTGAACATTACAGACCTATTTTTTAAGTGTGACAACTTGCAGAACTGGTGAGTGACCAATACCCCCCCTCCCCCCACTGTGGTGGATGGTTCCCAAAATAACACAACTAAATAAAAATACAGGCATAGGTGTAGCAGGATTTATTTGTTAAAAAAAGTTAATTAGAAAAAAAAACAACCACACAAAAATGGTCAGAAAACTGTTTTTAAGAGAGCATAAAGCAAGAAAAGTTAAATCAGAAGTAGAACTACTGAAAAGGCACGAGGCTCGCCTAGATCCCAAAATTAGGAGTGGATTTCCCCCAGACACACTGAGTGGGCTGCCTGGGCATTATTTAACTGCAATTTATTCTAGGAGTTTGCGGCCAGAAGAGTCATTGTTGGCGAGGGTTTCCTGCAGGTGGGAGCACACATAAAGTAAGGATACTGGTTAGCGTTGAAGAACGCAGCTGTAACAATGGCTCATATTTGTCTCACAGTTTTACTTCAAGTGCAGCAATGAAACATTTAGCATGTCATTTTGTTTAAAGGACTTTAAAAATTACTATAATTTAGTTTTTTATTGTGCTACTTGTGGAGTTAAGTCCATTTAAAATGGCTTTGCTAAATAACTCTGCAATGACTAACATAAACACTACTTATGGATTTTAAATATTATAGAGGCAAACACCCAGCTATATAATCATGGTAATAGAGCAGCATTTGTCATTTTAGAGGACTTTTATGCTATCTTTTGTGATTTTTCTTTTAAACATCACTGTCTCCAAGGAAGGATAAGGAGAGTTTATAGTTGTTCCCACAACAAGCAAAATGATTAAACAGCTTTGTCAACTGTGTGTGTGTGCTACCCCATTAACATTGTGAGATCCTTTTTAAATAAAAAGACAGTTAAAAAACAAAACAAAAAACTGGCAAACTGAAAAGTTTCTTTCTGATATTTCCGAGATCCTAAAGGCATAGCAAATATTGTCAATGTTTAATTTTAGTTGCTCGTTGCTCTTTCTTTCCACTGTGTGTGTGTGTGTGTGTATATATATATATATATATATATATATATATATATATATATATATATATATATATTTTTTAGCAATAGGTGACCTTCCTGGAAGCTGTTGATTGCCACCAGCTGACAGGAATCAGCTGATCAAATATTTTGTGCTGAATGCAACAATTGCAAATATCTTTCTATAAGTCAGCTAAGTTATTACAGTTTCATTTAAAGTCTCTTATTAACACCATTTAGATTCAGTTTGCTGAAGAGTGCCATTTCGTGAAGTGCCAGGGAATCAGACAAATCCTTAGTGCCCAAAATGTTCAGCTACTTTTCTCTGGACCTCCAACAAACTGGACTTGAGTTGGTGAAAGTAATTCTGCTTTTCCATTTCTGCAAATTTGGTTGAGTGGCACTAAACACATTTTTAAGTGTAGCGTCTGAGGTCAGTCCCTGTGCAGAACACAGCATAACTGTCACCAGGACACAAAGGCAGTAAAGCCACTCAGAATTAAAAACTGGGAAAGACTGACCAGCAGTATGTACTCTGTAAGCCTTTATAACTTTGACCTTCAAGGTATCTTTTACTTAATCAATTTTGAGATATAGCTATTCTAATATAGACCTATTAATCAAACAAAATCAATCTTGATTTAGAAGAGGAAATATTGACCAATCAATTCTCATAAAGCATGTTCTTGCTTTCCCCCCCACAAAAAACTGTTTCCTGTCACTGTGTAAAAACTCCTGAGTCGCAGCTTTAGTCCATTCGAATCAATGGTTACATCATCATGCTTATTCCCAGAATTAAATCAAACTAGTTTTGCAATAAGCATTTGAAATGCTTATTTTCAATGCTAATTTAATGCTAATTTTCTCCTTTAATAAAATGTCATTTTGTGTCATTCTCCTGCCAAGATGGCAATGATAAAGTATCCCTAAAACAGGCAAAAGATCAGATATATAGAAATGACTGGATCAAAGAATCTCACCTGTAGTCAAATTAATTTCTTAAAAAAAAATGTTATTAGTCAGGCACAGCACAAACTTCTGAAAAACTGCTATCACTCATGGGTAATATACATAAAAGTAAACTTTTGTTAATAATAATAACAATTAACTTTAAATTATCTAAAAACTGCTCATTCCTTTAAAGACCCACTCCAATCATCTTTGAGCGGTCCCAGTGGTCTTTTAATTAAGATTTTGTCATTTTTAGGCAAAATCAAAAATCAGTGTCGTTTTCTTGGACATCCTTTCTTCAGAGCGACAGGAGTTCATTCACCCCAAAAATTCACTCAAATCCAAAATTCTTAAAAACTCACACCCCCAACCAAATGTGCAGTGCTACAAAAACAACAAGCCATATTGGGGCTATCCAGCTGATAAGTTTTGAGACAGATGCCAGCTTGGACGAGAAAAACAAAGACGGGAGCTTGTGGCCCAGCCAGTGTATTTTTTTTTACAGCACAATATGACATTCTTAAAACTTTCTTTTTTAATATAATATTTCGTTTGCAGTTCATTTGAATGAAGAAATACTCACAAATGTAAATTGAATCCTAATTTTCATTGATATATGTTTAAAATTATCAGAAAAATGCCACAAGAACACGTAAAAAGCACCCAAACCACCATTTTCATCAGTACAGTAAATGAATGTATGAAAATCTAAAAAATAATATTTTTGTTTGTTTTTACAGTTCAAGACTATCTGATTGCAGCAGGAAAGACCCCCACTGCTTGTAACAAAAGGAGCAAACTTTCCCCTTAATTTGTGTTAAATTAAAAGGTCAATCCTCTCTGTGTCCTTCTATGTCCCTAAGGTTATGTCTCATGCATGTAAAACAGTCTTTAATTAGTTGCAAGATGTGATTTGACGAAATGACTGGAGGTAAATCTAATGTCTTTATGAGCTGAACTAAAAGCTACAACAGACTAATGACAAGTTGAATGAAACGATTTTGAAAGTACTTGGGTAAAACACATTGGGTGGGAATATTATATAGGTTCCCACGAAAATGGGAATCAGTCGGGAGGTTTTTCTGTAAAAATCTTCCCAGTTGGGTCAGTAAGTTACTGCTCCTAACTCTCCCCATCGGTCAGAACACGCTGAGCCACTCTGGACCCAATAGAACAGAAAGATCAACATCAAGGCTGCACTCAAAGAAAAGTTTAAAAAAAGGAAGGTGTCGAGAGAGGGAACAGGAAAATGGAGCATGGGACAATTTTCTGATGATCTTCAAATTCACTGGTGTCCAGTGATTACTTTCCAACTCTGTCCTCTTCCTGCATGGCTTCTTTTTTTTTACTGGGGGTGGCTGTTCTCATTACTGCAAATATAAGAAGTGAACTACTTTTTTAAAAGGAAAAATGGATGGAGATATAATGAGTGTGTTAACCTCAAAGTCTGATAACCACTAAGTTCTAAAAGTTTGACATTTTAGAGACCTTCTGAATGGTGAGAGGGTAAAAGAGAGGAAAACATAGAGCCATAAATTGGACTTTGTAGGGTGGCACACAATGGGGCCTTGAATGAACTGGGTGTGATGTTGAATTGAATGAGTGTGAGGAGGAAGAGGGATGTCAGAAATATTTCTGTTTCTATACACAGCATACTCTCCCCTTCAGCTTTTACCACCGTGGTCAGAACTGTATGCGACAAATTCATTAACAAAAAAAAAAACATTTATTAAAAAGACTGCTTTTTTGTTGGTTCTATTTCCATAGCGACCACCTTACTTTTTAGTCACCTGGAAGTGAAGACCAGGTCTAGCTCTTAGAAGTTTTTAGAAGAATTGGCAAAAGTAAAATTTCCAGATTTCCTTGGCAATGGAGGTTTTTGTTACGCCCACATTCCTAACATGTTTTTCGTTCAGTTTGTAAGGGTTCATGTATTCACATTTTACATTTTCTTGTAAAAAATGTGCGAGCAAGCAGTGCTTCCCAATGATGTTAAAGGGGTTAGGAGATAGATAAAATCCCAAGAAGGAATTTACATTTATAAGCTGGGACTATATGGAGTCCTATACTGTTCATAATTAATATTTAATTAAATAAATAAATATGACCTCATGCAAATACACAATCAACCAATAAATCTCTCATAAATATATAAAAATGAAATAAAAACAAAGCTGCGTTGGAAAATATTGATTTTGAAATACTTTTTTCTGAAAAAATAAATTATATATAATATAATTTAATAAATATTATAATAATATTCCACATGATTAAAATGAATATTTTAAAGTGCTGTTTTAAAATAATGAACAGAGTTTTAAAGCTAAATGAAATATATTGAATAATATAATGGCTAATTTAAAATCTGTGTGCATGTTTTTCACAATTTCATGATCTTTTTATATATTTATGAGAGATTTATTGGTTGATTGTTTATTTGCATGAGGTCATATTTATTTATTTAATTAAATATTTATTTATTTAATTTTGAACAGTATAGGACTCCATAGGACTAAAGGTGATCTTTTTGGAAAATTCAAGGTCAAAGGTCAATGAAACATCGCTGGAACAAAGGTTTGTTTTGTCTCCTTTTGGGGAAAATTGGCAGATTTCACACTATCCGTAGATCCTGTGGCCATACCGTAATAACTGTCAAACTTCCTTTCACATGTGTTTTGGTTTCATTTGTGGATTTTTATAGTTTTTTATTTTTTTTATTTTAACTCCATAAGAAATTTTGGCTGAAATCTTTTTTTATTTTTTGATGTTATTGCCTGCAATGATGTCATCATTTTTTTTTTGGGGGGGGGGTGTCATTTCCTATGCCCAAAATTCCTTTTTAACAGGTTTTATAGGTGTGTGCAAATTTTGGTGAATTTTTGAGTATATCCCTTGCAGTCCAGGCCTTCTACGGGCCAGAATGACGGCTTCAGAATATTTTCTCAAACATCAAAGTACAATAAAAAAAAAAATCAAACTTTATAAAAAAGAATGTTTTAGGTCAGCCCAGACAAATGTAAACAAATGCAAGGAATATAATTATTTTTTAACATTTCAGCACTGAAAACTACGTCTTATTTGTGATGAAACAAGCAGAGAACATAAAGAATAGGCAGAACAATTTGCATAACACAAGGGGCAACGTGTAATTGGTCGGACAGTTTCTTTTTGAGCAGGAAATCGTTAGCGTTTATTTGGACCAGACTTTTTTTTATATCTGCATAATTTGTCAGTTCATATTAAAAATAAAAAGCAAACTTAGAAATGCACTGTTAATGCTCTCAAAGCATGTCATGGTTCTTCTAAAGCCATCAAAATGTTAGCTAGAGGTGATAATCCCCAATTATCTCAGGGATATGCATGTTTCTCTCAAACTTCCCCTTTTTTAATTTCCTGTTGTGCACAAAAAGGAATGACATCAATCCTTTTGCCTCCAGTAATGAGGAGTTTATTTGTGTCTATCTAACACTTTTCCTTTTTAGTCTACAAAGCCAAGCCTATGTTTGAGAGACATGCTTGTTTATTCAAACTCTTTCTGTGGCTTGTGGCTCCTTTCAGTAGTTGTTTCTTTTTTTTTTTTTAAATCTCATGTTTACTTTGTGTCCTTCCACAGCCTAAACTATTTTAACAAATTTGTTGAGTTCTTCAGTTATTAGAGCAATGCATCTTGCAGTCCCACAGCACTGTGACACATAATGAGTCATGGTTTTATCGTAATGCCAAATGCCTTAAAAGAAAATGCAAAGTAGGTTACTTCAATTTCTTTTTTTTTTGTTCTAAAACAAACCATTTGCTCTGATGTCTCAGGGCTTTTTGCTTAAATGCTGCACTCCTGGGAACGCAGTTTAGTGCACCGAGGAAGAAATAACCAAACAGATGAGAACCTCAGGCTGCGACTGTTGGCTCCGGACTGTTGTCACAGTGCTCCTCCACATGTGATCCTCCTAACAGATTTTTCTATAGTTTAGCTGCTGTTGTCAAATCATCATAAGTGAAAGGACACATTACTTAATTAATGGAGTAAAATAGATGAATCGACTGTTATAATCAGAGAATTCTCGGTTAAGATTTCCATTCTAAACCAGTTTAAGTAAGCAAAATTGGCTCATAAGATTTTACCTCCATATGTTTTACCTTTGGTAGTTATTTGTAAGCATTATTTCTTATTATACATACCCCAACTTTCATGCTGGTTGCAAATTATGCTTCATGGATGCAAACAAGCATAGAAATAACACACTTAGAAAACACTTTTCATTTTTTAAGTGAACCTATCAAGCCACAATCTGTCTAAAGATTCTAGATATATAAATTAATTTCATTTTTTTATATCATTTAATTTGTCTTCATTTAATGGTACTCTAGTGACAATACTTTCCTCTGTCTTCTCCTTAAAACTATACAAGTGTGCTGTTAGAATCATACACATATCTAAATACTTTATTCATACCAATATAAAATTTTTGCAATCCAAACTTTCAAATTTTCCTGATCTAGCAATTTCTAATCAAGTTTAATGTATCATAATGGAATTTTCTGCAGCTCTTTAGTCCAGGACGGGTGGCTACTGTGAAAACTGGTTATAGGAGTTATAGTAACTTTAAAATCTGTGCAGTACGTATTTGTTTCATTTTTGAATTTATTAATAATATTTTAATTCTCTTTTATTCTAATCTATTTTAAATATGACAATATATTCTAAATAAGAACTGGATCTGTATAGTTTCTTGTATTTACAATATTTGGTTCTTCTTTGTGTTTACTAATCACTTAACATCCCACTTGCACTATCTTCTAAAAACTTCACAAATACACAGTTTCAAAGGGTAGTAATCCACCTCAAGACAGCAGGGGGCAGAAAGGAGTAATTCACCATGAAACTCACCGGTGAGGATTCAAAGTTGTAATAGTCAGTTTGCGGCATGAAACTAGAAGAAGAAAAAAGATAAGAAGAAAACTAAAGGAGTTACTTTGGAAGAAGAAAAAAAATCTATTATTACTTTTTCATTCATTCATTCATTTTCTGTACCGCTTTGTCCCTTTCGGGGTCACGGGGCTGCCGGAGCCTATCCCGGCTACTTGGGCGTAGGCAGGGGATGTCCTGGACAGGTCGCCAGTCTGTCGCAGGGTAGAATGTCCACAATCACACACCCACCCACCCACCCATGCACTCTCACACCTATGGACAATTTAGAGTTGCCAATTAACCTATGAAGCATGTTTTTGGACAGTGGGAGGAAGCCGGAGATCCCAGAGAGAACCCACGCATACACGGGGAGAACATGCAAACTCCACACAGAAAGGTCCCCAATTGATGTATTTTTCATGTCCCCCAGCTGGGACTTGAACCAGGGGTCTTCTTGCTGTGAGGCAAGAGTGCTAACCACTGCGCCACCGCGCAGCCCTCTATTATTACTTGAGTATTATTATTCATGCCTTTCAAATATTCTGCTATAGAGCTTGGTGGCTGGAGAGAATGCAGTAAACTTTGAAATATATAAGAAGTTTGTTGTAATTATTATGTATTGAAAGTCTTAATTGCTTGGTACAGACATCCAACTTCTAATTACTGTGATAAATGTGCCTGCATCACTGCATACTGTCCCTGTATTCATTTTCCAACAGATCTATTGTATTATCATATTATTACTTCAAGAATGTATAAGGGAGGTTTAAAAAGGGAAAAAAACTGAAACCAGATCAGTTTACCAGGTATCCTCAAGTTAGCCCTAAGACACAAGTCAGTCCCTGTTTCTCAAAGGAAAAATAGATAAAAAATAAACATGCGTAGAGTAAATCTTAGAGACATATTCACTGGACTGATCACTTCTTGTGTTTCCCACTAAACTATGTACACATGGGCCAGTTGATGCATATTCAATAATGTACAAGTATAGCCCATGATGTTCACACTAAACAAGCAGGGAGGGGCTTCTTCTCCTATTTATTTTTTTTACTGTTTACTAGCACGTCTGCCACCTACAGTTGAAGGAGGCTTGGTACGAAATGTGGAAGCAGTGCTGATCTCCAGGCTTTTTCTTTCACAACTCCATTCCATATATGAAATACTTGGGGTCATATAATTCTGTAAAATCATTTCTCCTCCATGATAAATTTTCAAATGGTTGGCAATTGAGTAAATTAAAAGGGACATCATCCATATGTCACTGTCAAATCCAAGTCTCTGATTGGTCTAACTTAGATGTGGTGTAACTTGGAACTTGTGTTTGTACGTAGAGCCCAAAAACGGTCGCTAAAATTATTTAGCGATGCATGAACCAGAGAGTTTTGAAAGCGGAAGCCCAAAGTGAGCACATACCGGGGGGAACATAGACTTTTAGTGTGAATGTAGCTTTAGTGTTAAACCCAGAAAAATCAAGCCTGAAGTGACAAAAAGGCGGGACGAAAGAAAGTGAGAGCTGTGTTGAGTCCACTCCTGTCAATCAAGAAGTAGTCCTCTAAATGTATTCCATCCATCCATCCGTCCGTCCGTCAGTCCGTCCGTCCGTCCGTTCGTCCATCCATCCATCCATCCATCCATCCATCCATCCATCCATCCATCCATCCATCCATCCATCCAGGGTTATTTTAGTTATAATGTTCACATTGGACACTTAAAATATACATAATTTCAAAAGTTGCAAGTGGTTTTCTTTGGAGATTAAATTTTGTTCATATTTTGATGCGTCTTTTTACATCAGTATGACTTTATTTTTAACTTCATTAGTAAGTAGTGATAAAAACAAACCTCAGGTCTGGTGAGCTTTTACATGTAACAATCAGCCGGAACACTCACACACACACTAGGTAACAGACCTTTTGTGCTGTTCAAGTGAAATGATCACACCTGTGTTTTAATGTTTTTGCAATCAGTATTCGGCTCACAGTGTGTCCTCGTAGTGCTGGTTTCAGCTTGTAGCAACAGTAGCAGAAGATGTGTTTTAGCAGAGAACTGTAATAACCAGCGAGTGGAGAGCAGTGGGCCCTTATAAACACAACAAAACAAGCAGCACGGGCATAAATAAACACGAAAAAGAATTAAAGAAAAAACTGCATCGATTTAAAAAAATGCTTAAAAATATATTTGATTGGGTAAAATTAAATTGAGATGAATAGAGAAATTGATTAAATACGAGATAAAATGAATTTAATTCAAAGGTTGCTGGACAATGTTCAAACATAAAAGTGTAAATGGCACAAACTCAACATCACCAAAGCTACCGGGAGCTACCACAGATATTTTTTTGAGAAATACAACAAAGAACCCTTTTCCTTTATGCTGAGTCTCTGATAGCGGCTGAGCTGACCACTCACATTTGAAGACTTTTCAAAATGTGTCGGTGGCTTGTATTGTGTTCAGCCGTTTCATGGGAACTATAAACTCTTTCTGTGATCTTTTACTGTCTAAGACAATTGTGAACAATGCGATATGAGCAGGAGTAATCTTTATATTCAATCACTGTGACTTTGATAATTTTCTGTTTTAACAATCTGTGCTTCTTTAATGTTGAGATCTTTAAAATATAAACAAAAAATGTTATTTATGACAAAACATGTATAATTTTAATATATTGGCTTTATGAGTAGATATTTTGTTCACAAAAACACACACAACTCAGGGATATTAAAACAAAAATTAAATAAAAGTAACTTGTGTTTTTTTCTTTTTCACTTTTGTTAAGGTTTTGGTCTATGACACAGCTTCCAAAAAAGGTTTCACAACATGAACTTTCTGACTAAAGGGTCAGTTCTTTGGACTTTAAAGGAAAAAAAATTGCAGACTAAGCACAGAGAGGTTTCTGTGATCCTTTCCAACTTACAGAAGTGTGCAGAGTTGCCAAAAGGACAGACACGTTTGGAGTGACATAAGGTGCTGCAGCGCTGGCATGTTGCGACAGAGTCACATTGAGATGTGACTCATTATCCTTGAGACTTTTTCTAAAAAATCCTGTTGTCAGTTTCAAAATAATCTTTATTTTAATTTTTACATGTAATTACTGATATTATGATATGGAAGGGTATTGTATTAAAAAAGGGGGTTTTCATTCTAATTTTTGTATGGTAGTCAGAAAAACAAACAAACAAACAAACAGAAGTATAAACAGGCGGGTCACCTGGATGAAAACTACAAGATGACATGCAATAAAAGTGGAAAAGCCACATTTACTGGAGCTGCATTTTGTGGAACAAGCACCAAATTTGGCATAGAAGTACCTTAAGATCCCCGTTTTCAGAGAAGCATGTTAGCCATGAGAAAATCCAAGATAAAAAAAAAAAAAATATATATATATATATAATATATACATATAATAATATATATGGTAAATGGCGCATACTTTTGTAGTATTCTTTAGGTATCTGTCAAGTATAAAGACTGCATGTTGTGTGCATGGACCGCTCATATTTTTGACACTGGGCCAAATAAACATTAAATATATAACAGCTGAGTGTATGGCATCCATCTTTATAAATGGCCGCCACTTTTGGATTTATCTCGCAGCTAACATGCATCCCTGAAAGAGGAGGTCATAAGGTTCATCCTTGCCAAATTTGGTGCTTGTGCCGCAAAATGCATTGGTTTGTTTAATATCAACCTAACAGGCTCTGCTAAATGTGTCCGTGTCACAGAAATGATCTGTGTCCGTTTTGTTTTTCCGCCTTCACAGTCTGTTTTGTTCTATTTACTTTATGCACAAACATACCAGAGCAAAACTATTAGTTACATTAACCTGCTTTTCAGCTATTAATTGCAGGTCATCTTATAGGTCATCTCATGAGTAGATGAGATTGGTGCCCAGCCTAATTCTCTGTTTTGTAGTTCTTTACAAAGACCGAAAAACACAAAGAATTACTGACCCTTTTATTAATTGAATAAAATACGCTTCCATATTATTCCTATTTTACATTATTTTTATGCATTTAATTTAAATATTGATATATTGTATTAAATTGTCATTACAAGACAGACAGTCATTGTTTTCAACAGAAAGTTGACATCAGATTAAAATGTTACATTTTGAATTTTGTCCTCAAAACTTACTTTCCTGGTGCTTTAAGTAAAAAACAAAACAGGTTTTGCATTTGCTGTGGTTACTGTGTACCTGCAAACTCTCATATTGAGGTTTGCATAAAACCCTTTTGTACAGAGCCTAATAATGCTATAAAATTATTATTTTTTTGCTGGCATGTTTTTTTTTATCTTGGCACACTAGTTATTATTTTGTGCTCACAGAGGAAAAAAACAGTTCCGGGGAGTGTGGGGCTTTGTGCTTTAGCAAGTGCATTTGTGTAAGTTTTTGTGGAAATCTGCATACTGGTGTGCCACAGACTGTAAGCTTTGAAGTTTGATTCACTGTCAAAAAACTTAAATTTCTAGCAGCACAAAAATATATATACATACTAAATTTGCTTCTAATAATATTCTTTTAATGATGCCAGCATGTCTTTGAGCTGGTTTATGACCGAGCTTCTGTTTTCCGTATTTGACACACTTTACTAAGGTTATGCTTGCACTCACTTAGCCTCCTTTTATATAGTTAATAGACCATTGTTTACTAGTATTACATTCAAATCTGCTTGGAGTAAGGTGCACCATCAAACAGGAAAGAGTAGCACATTTGATGCTGATTTTGTACACACAGACTTTCAAAATGTTGCTAAGCCCCCACAAGTTGAGCAGGGGGGCTGTTTTTGTCTTTGAAAAGAATAGCAGAGACAGCAAATCGGACGTCAAAGACGATTACACATTAGCTGTCTCAGGATTGCAAAACGGGATTTGTGTCTGACTACTTTACCCTCATGCAGCCTGCTTATGCAACTATCTCTGTACTTGTTCAGGCAAACAGCCAGTCAGTAAGCTTGTAGAGCACAGCAGCAACAGCAGCTCCAGTGTCCACACACTGAGAAAGAGCCTGGATATGATTTGTGCATCCTGCCTTCCAGCTGGTTAGCTGGCTCCTCCATTTACACTGTGGGCTCTGTGCCACTGCAACATAAGGAGGATAGTGCAATGCATGAAAAGTAAGGGCTAGGTTAAAAGGTGACCTATTGTGGAATACTTTTTATAGTTCTAATTTTGTCAGGATTCAGATTTAGTAGCTTTGCATCTTTTTTTTGTTGCTTTTTTTTGTTTTTAGAATTTTATGACTTCACTTCACAGCAATGAAGCTTTTATTTAATCTCCAGCTGGGGCCTTAATGTGTGAAGATTGCATCTCCCAGTGTGCATATGGATTTTCTCCGGGTATCCCAGCTTACACTCATGTTAAACTGATTTGTAACTTCAGATGGATTTCTGGAGTGCGTATGAATATGGATGCTTGTCACATGTCTCTCTGTGAGTCTGTGATGGATTGGCATCCTGTCCAAGATGCACCCGCCTTTTGTCCAACCACAGTTGGCATGGTGACCCTGAACAGGTTGAAGCAGACAATGGATGGATGGATGAATTGATGAGGTCAAAGGAATTTCTCATAGCTTGCATGATTTAAAATTTAACACAGGAATAAAAAGTTTAGTTTATAACTCATTTGCCTTACTTTCTCTCATGAAGTCCTCTTCATTGATGCTCACGGAGGGGGTACAGACAGAGGAGGACAGATGATGTTGTCATCTGTCAAAAACAAGTCAGAAACGACAAACCCTGCTATCTTTATACTCTCTTGGTGGCATTCATTCAAATATAAATTTTTACAATTACAGTCTTTAAGACATGGTAATTACTGACACCATAATTTTAAGCATGCGCACTATTTAAAGACCTACTCTGATCATCTTTTATTCTATTTTAAAAGTGTTTCAAGTGGTCTTTTAATTAGGATTATGCCGTTTTTAGTTAAAAAGACCTGTGTCGTTTTATAGGACATAGTTTCAGCAGAGCGGCAGAAGTTTGTTAGAATTTTGTTGTGAGTGGCACATTGGCGTGGGGCAACCTCACCCCTCCCTTTCCTCCCCGTTGTTCAGAGCTCGAAACAGGGAACTGTGGTGTGCACCCAATGTATTTTTTTGTCACAAACGCTCTTTTTCAAATGACATTCTTTTCATTTGCTCTCAATATTTAAATAATGAAATACTCAAAAATGCAAATTTGAGCTTAACTTCTTAATAAATGTCCTGCATCATCAGACAAATGCCACCAAGAACACGTTAAAATCACCAAAAACACAATTTCCTTCAGAGCCGGTCTTGAAAATAGCTTAAAAGGGAACAAACATTCAAAGTAAGATATGGTTACAGCAAAAATATTGTCAACAGGGACAAAACGATAGAATCGAGCAAAAACAACCGTACAAAACTCCAAAATTAAATAGCTAAAAATTGGATTACATAATACCATAAAAAACATATAAAAGTCTAAAAGGATTCATAGTGGATATTGGTTCATTTTGAACAATCCGATTTGATCCAATTAATTGACCTAAAATGGATCCAGTATATCTTTAGCCAAAAATTCATCCAGTGTGACTCAGAGATAAATTTCTGGGTACTGAACAGTGCAGGAAAAAGATACCTTCTATTTCTTACTAAATGACAAAGTGTAGATTAAAAATGTATACAAACAAACATGTAAACAAGAATGAATTTCAAATCCATTCACATTTTAGTTTCATGAGGTTCAGCCCCCTGGGTTTTTCCAAATCAAAAAATCAAAAGGAAAATTATTAGAAGATCTTTGCTAAATTCAAAGTTTTTCCACACGTTGGACTGTAGTAATGGCTTGATCATTTTTTGCTGCCATCGCATGTGTGTCGTCTGTTGTGATGGTACTTGGTCATTTTTACGTAATAGTCAAATAAACTTACCATGTCTCAATCCAAATATTAATAAAATAGTCGATTTCATTGATATTTTACATCAGACATAGATCTGGGTGGATCATAGGAATGTAATTCGATTCAACGATTAATTCAACTAATTGTTTCACCCTAGTATCGCAGCAAGTGAGCAGTTTTCAATGCAAAGCTGTTTGAAATTCTCAGTTGAATTTTTAAATCAATTATGCTTTCCTTTTATATGCAACCAGAAAGGCTAGCTTCAAGCCAACACCTGGATGAATGAGAACTTTCACTTAAAAAAATAATAATAATAAAACAAGAAAACCCAACAATGTATGTTATTTACTATCAACTTTACTGAAGGAGTTTGTTTTTGAGATAGTGCTCCTGCCTTATTGTCTTTTTTTTAGCTGAACTTCTTCTTTTGTTTGAATATGAATATCTGTGAGCCTCATTTTCAGAGAGTTGCTTAAGCAAATCAATGTCAGGGTGTGTTCCTTGATAAACGTTAGAGCTGAGAAGACTGAAACATGTAATATGATCATGCGAACAATAGTAGTATAGAATGCTACGTTTTTCTGCAGAAGAAGACAATTTCAATTTCAATTTGTATTATTCCATCCATCAGTATGTCCATTTTTTGTCTAAACTTTTTTTCTTGCAGGGTATGTTGCCAATCTATCACACCCCACATGTATTACTCAATTAAAAAAAAAAATGTATTTTAGGTTGTGGCTGAAGAACAGCTTTTGGGGGCATGTAAGTCTTTTTTTCATTCCCTGAAAACAACTGATATGATATTTTATACATTTTCTTTTTTTTCTCTCTAATAAGATTTGACACCTGATCTAAAACATGTTTAGCTATTTCTTGAATGCTTGGGATGTAGGATTTAAATGTTAGTGATGTGTGAAAATGTAATGCTGCCCCAAGGCCAAATTATTCTGTTGTTTCTGCTGAAGAAAGAAGGAAAGCTGTTGAAAGAACTGAAGATGACAAGAAAGCCTGGCAAGAGATTGTTAGAGGGGAGAAGGTGACCCAAAAGCAAAGTGAATAACTGAGAAAAAGCTTGTTAAACATTGGTTTCTGTGGCTACAAATACACAGAAACGGTGACTAGCATTGATTACGGCAAAATGACAACTCTCTACATGACCTTAAACCTTACCTTAAAGAGTGTGGTAATAGGATAACATGAGATTAGATAGCCCTTTAGGTTTGATATAATTTTGTAATGTTAAGAGTTTAGCAAAAAGAGGACAGGTTGTCAAAATAAAGACTTATTTTACTGTATTTCTTTTCATTGGAATTGCTTCCTTTTTCACTATAACCAGGGGTGGTGCAGAGGTAGAGCGGTTGACCTCTGATTGGAAGATTGCAGATTTGTTTCCTGTTTGGCCCGCCCATGTGACGAAGTGACCTTGGGCAAGACACTAAACCCCTAACTGCTCCTGGTGGGTATAGGTTGGTGCCAATGTTAGGCATCTGACCCGCCATTAGTGTGTGAATGTGTGTGTGAATGGGTGAATAGGACTGTGACTGTAAAGCACTTTGGGCTTTCTAAGAAAGTAGTAAAGCGCTATGTAGGCATAGGTCATTTAGTCTCTTTTCTTCCTGCACCTTTCTTAAACGTATGTCTTCCTGCAACTCCTTTGGAAAGATTGTGATGGAAAAAGCCAAAAATAACAAAAAAGTTCCTTATATAGTGATGGAAAATTCCAATAACATTCCTGTCACCACAGACAATCCTTCAATTTTTTATTTTAGTCATTTCAAAATGTACAAAATCTGTTGTGAAACAATTGTTCCTTTCTGTTAGATCTAAGTTCTAAGTTTATGGCATGCTTTCAGATTTTATGTTTTCCCCTCTGCATTCTAATAATTATGCATCACTGTCTTCACTTAAGTCAGTCATGCTCAGTAAATTTGGTGGTAAGTGGTAAGTTTACCTGCTTTGTTGCCCTTTCTGTTTCAATATTTAATCATAGTTCGGTCAAGTTTGTTTATTAACCTTTTAAAACTCACTACATTAAATCATTGACAGAAATGTAAATTATTTGGAAATATCAGAAAATGTTTAGCTATGTAATAAAAAAAAAACAAGATATAGATAGTATAAATTATGATCAGTTGAGTGGTTTGTACATTTTTCGCACACAACAATGTTAGTTCAGGACTAAAGAGTTCAGGAAAAAGAGCACCCTATTTACTCATTGTCTCGAATCTTATTCACACTTTTGTGAATGGAATAACTGTATTATAAAGGAGTAAATTTTAAAATGTTTTGCATTTTTTTGAGTACAGAATGTATTCATATTCATTCAACAATAATTGAGTTATTCTCACCAAAAGTAAAAAAAAAAAAAAAGCAGAAACTACCATGCATAAGTGAAGATTTTCCTCTGCCATACACCAGATATAGCAGAAATCATCAGGAGTTCCTGTTCTTACATACATTAGGATTGTTGAAGACCCCGCTGTTTGTTGCTTTGGGATCCACCAAGACACCAAAAAGCCTGAGAAGTTTTTTAAGGACTACTCTGTCTAAATTCTCTGCTTGTTTTTGTATTTTTGTTTTAAATGTTGACACTTTGACTGAAAAATGTTATAGCCAAACTAAGTTGGTTGTTAAGTTAAACCTTTAATACTTTTATTAGGAATTTAAGATTAGTTTTAAAATTGTAACTTTGCAAAATAGTATGTTCAAAACCTGTGAATATAAAAAGTCAGTAATATTTGGTTTAACCACTTACAATTCCACTTTTTTCAGTAAACTACAACAAATTACTTGGAAACATTGCCTCAATTTTTTAAGTAATATCAAAGAAATACGTTTTGCAGTGAGGAACATTTGTGTTTAGAACAGAAATAAAAGATGAATCTCATCTGTAAAAAGCAAATAACATGAACATGTTATAAGAAAAGAGAGAAAGAAAAAAAAATCTGGCTGTGTGCAATTGACAATTATAATCTTTAATATATTTGGGGTAAATGACCAGGAGCAGCTGTGACAAATGTGGTAAAGCAACAAGTAAATGTTTTACTGGCAGCTTTCGATCTGCAAATAAACTAAAAAAATGGCAAAAAACAAAATTTCATAAAACTATGATTACTGAAATTATGAAGCTTTGGAATATCAGCCTTTTCCAAAAAGTATCACTGGACCATGGGAAGGTTTTGCATGCCCATGCCTTAAAACTTCAAAAACATTCTACCATCAACTTTTCAGTATTTCTTGAAATATAGAAATATATTCTTGAAAAACCTAATATGGAAAGTCTTTTTACCAACGTTTTTTTCTTCTTCTTCTTTGAAATCAATCAAAAGGCTTCTTGGAAAAATATACAAAGGTCTGTTGCAGTATTTGGAACAGGCCGGGACTCCTTGTACGGTTGTCTTGCACTCTTTTTATTGGACTTATATTGTTGCTTTCCACAGCCATGAACCATGTGCGCATGTAAAATGCACAAGAATTCAAAGTATTAATAACAAGGTGTTCACTTTCTCGGGAAAAAAATAGATCTTTGGGAAAGAATAAGTGGCCTTCGGGGAAAAAACAACAATATTCTGCTCTGGTTTCTGCATAAAGGGTGCTGTCACAAAAGCAAAAAACTTTTGCATGAGGCATTCATACCACACCGTGTCACTTCTAAACCTGGCTTTTCAACATACAGTTCAGGTGAGGGACGATCCATCCAGCATGTAAAAGTTTGGATGTTGTAGAGGGAGATCTTTTCAATTCCTTTCTGATGTTTCTAAGAATCAGAATGATTAAAGAGGCCAGCATTATTCTTCACATTAGTTCAAGAGCCCAGATTTGAAGTACTCTATTCTTCTGTTTTTGAGGGATTTACGATACTAATGGTGTGTTTCACATCACATCCCACCTCCAGATTTAGCATGTTTTCTAATTGGTTATATCTCATGGGTACAACCGAAATGGTATTCAAACTTTCTGTCGGCTGTCCTTAGACTAGCTTCAGGGGCTGTGCATTTTGTCTTCCACACAAACAACAGCTTGTCCATCCCACTTCTGTTTCCTTTATCACCACCTTCTCATGAGTGGAACGGTAAACCCTTAAGCTCATTTAGAAATAAGAAAAGCCTTTGTTTTGAGTGTGCAGTGCTGATAAAATTCATAGAGGCAACATCGTATGGTAAACTTCCCCCATCTTGCTAAGGCACTGTCACACACAAAAACAACGGGGGAAAAAAGGCAAACTTCAGCCTCCTGGCCGCGATTTTCCTGAATGCATTGCCCCTGTGGTGCAGTCAAAAGCTGAATATTTATGACATCAGTGGTACTGAACTTCCTTCTGGAATAAGGTGTTAAATTGAAACAAGGTCAAATCAGGGGGTGAGGGTGAACTGCTGCAATCCCCCAAGAAATGCACACATTTTGACAATAAAACCATGTTTATTTCCCAAATTTAAAATTGTAACAAGATGTTTACATTCAAAACATAACTATCATGCTCTGTCTTTCTTAAAGTCCCACTCTGATCATCTTGCGATCTTTTTCAAAAGCGTTTCCAGTGGCTGTCAAATTAGCCAAAGTAAAAATCCTGTGTTGTTTTCTAGGACATAGTTTCTGCAGACTGTCAGGGGCTCACTAGAAATACACCTCTGAAATGAAAGCCTATTTGGTCTTTTAAATGGTCAACTTCCGTTTCCTTGGCTTGGAGAGCATTGCCGAAAAGATAATTTTTTAAAACACAACTGCAAGAGCACTATAAAGATAATCATAAACCCTGCTGGAGACAATGTGGATCAACTACAGCAAATCATTTCCACGTTTTTTGGGATTGTCTCACCTTAAAGACATTTTCAGAAGATATCCTCCCTGAACTCTGTTTTTTAATATTCCAATACCCTTTTGCTTTACGCTTCTGTACCTTGAATTTGTACCATTTTTGAAATGCAAAAACGAGATGAAATTGTTACAGCTTTCTTTTGCAGCATCTAAAAAAAAAACATTACACGAAAATGGCTGAGCCAGAGTCAATCGACAATAGAAGACTGATTTGGAACTGTTTTAGAAATATTTAGAATGGAAAAACTAACTTAAGAATTAAAAGCAAACACAAGTTCAATCAAATTTGGCACAAATGGATCTTATTTATTGGCCCTATAAGAGCTGATTTTCTTTGATTTTGTTGGCATTTTTATTCTTACCTCTATAATTCATTTGTCTTGCATTAAAACAATACTGACAACCCCCCTATATAATTACATAGTGACATAATAATTTGATTTGCGTGAAATGATCATTTATTTTTTTAATTACTCATATTTTCGATTAGTTATTAATTTACATTATCTATTTGTGGTTTACGGGTTTCTTTTTTTTAATTTTCCTTGTTGAGCCACTTTAATAATGAGATTTATTTGTGTATGATTAACCCATCCTAAATTGGATCAAACTAAATTTGGAGAGACTTGATTTCTTTTTGTCTACTTCTAATGAAGAGGTGTATGTTAATATGTTTTGAGATCTATTCCAAATAAAAAAAATAAAAATAAAAAATAGAATGTCCCTCTGAGTTGGACTCCTGGCGGGGAGCAACCAATAGCTTGGAGCAAGAAAATTGTGCCCCGCCCGCTTAATGTTGTTCGACGTCACAAATAAGCTCTTTTTTTTAAACTGCATTTTTTGTCCGCTCTTTTAAAATTTGACGATTTGAAAAAGAAATACTCAGAAAAACATTTTAAGCTTAATTTACTTACTGTATGTCCTCTATCAACAGAAAAATGGCAGAAGAATGTGTTAAAACACCAAAAACATAATTTTCTTCAGTCCTTGTGAATTTCCTACATTTGTCTTGGTTTCATTGTGCAGGATGATTCCCATCTCTCGTTCAGCGGCAGACATCCTCTCACCTGAACTTGATTAAATAGTTTGAAAATGGATGTTAGATCAATTTTGGGTTAATGCAATGCACATGGAGCCATCATTTCAGTTTTTTCAGTATGCACTTCTTACTTCTCGGAAAGAGCAATGAAATTATTACATATGCAAATAGTATATCCAGATGACAGTTATTACATGTGCAGTTGGCCTCATCTGAAACTTTCCCAGATTGAGATTCCATACCAGTTTTCAGCCTCTGCTGCCTGGGATTCTTTTACGCTGAATATATGCTTTGCATTTGAAATCCCTAGAAACATCGTATGACAAATTATAACATGACAGGAATTTGCTGTTGCACTACATTCCCAAATGCACTCAGCACAACAGCATGACTGAGTTGTCTCTTTCAATGAAACGCTAGGTGAACTGTATGCAGCAAAATAGGTCTTAATGAACAGTCTGGCCTACATGATTTTTCATCTGTGTCTTCAGCTCCTGTAGACCCTCTCTGGTTTTTAGTGTTCCTGGTAAGCTTGGTTGTTGAAACCCCTTTGAGCTCAACTAAATTGTTTCCCTTTTGACTTTTAGGAGGGTTTGCTTCCCGTGGCCTTTCATCATACTTTTAACCCTTGTGCTATCCTAGGCACTTTGACGTTGGGAGTGAGGTCCTCTGACCCCACAGTGCGCTGAACTTTTTTCTTCAATGATTTGTGATCTTCACTGGTTTCCATGGATTACCGGTACATGACCTTTGTCATGGTAGGGAGAACACATCAATGGTCATCTTGACCCCATAGGATAGCACAAGGGTAAAACAAAAAGAGTGATGCTTTTGTGTCACTACATTTCTTTGAGATGTTTTTGAGCATCGTTCATTCTATATGTTTTTTGTCCCAAACCAATCATTTTTCATTTATTTTCAAAGTGTTCCAAGTGGTCTTTAAATTGTGCTGCTTTTAGCCCCAAAAAAATTGTGGTGTTTTTTAGGAAAGGGTTTCTGCAGTTGGTACAGAGTGAAACTGCCCCCATTTCCCATCATCCCTTTGTTTACACTCTCTCCCACTAGCTAACAGCCTCACAAGCCCAACCAAACATTAGCGGTGCAACAAATATGGCAAACAATATTGGAGCTATCCAGATGTATTACCTTTTAAGCCAAATATCAGCTCAGATGGGGAAAAAAGGAAGACGTAGATTAATCTACTCATCTATAAGTGGATAGAATGGAGCGGAGCAGGGAGGTTGCGCCTTGCCATTATAGGTCCTGCGTAACATCTACCAATTTTTTCAAACATTTGAATTAAAAAATACTCCGAAATGCAATTCATCAGAAAAATGCCATAGGACCACTAAAAAAAACGCACAATTTTGTTTGGAGTGGGTCTTTAAACTGTGGCTAACAATTCAGCAGTGTTGCTCAGTGTTTTTCTCACCGTGACTTCAGAATCAGCCTACATCACAAGGTGTGACTAAACATTACATCATGGCTTGACACCTCACACAACAAAAGCTATAAACATTTGCACTTCAAAATGACAACACATAAGAGAACAACATATCTGATTTTTTTATGCTGTTGTACAATGGCCTATCAATTCATTCACATTTTATTAAAAGAAAACCCCAAAAGGATCTCAATTGTGAAAGCCCACCAACACAACCGTATTTTAAGTAATTAGAGCATTTAATAACCTTATTAAATGTGTAATCTGGGAGCTAAGAGAAGAGCTAGTTCCCCCAAAAGATGTGAAGTCTCTATTGTGTGTAAGTCCATGTGTTATACTGCCACTTTTATGTAAATCTGTCAGATACACGATCTTTCATTTTATTTTCCATTACAGAGTACGTTTTCAACGAAAACACTTCTAATAGATTTATGTTTGACAGGCTTTTGTCAGGGGGAGTAAACCCTTTGCTGTTAGCTAATATTCTATTGAAGTGTGTAACTGTTTGGCAGACAGAGGTGAGGTAACACGCCAGAGACTATTATACCACACAACAGAGGGTGAAATGCAAGAGAACAGACTCATAAACCAAAAAGCTTTGACATGGTCCAACACACGCATCTCTTTTATTTGGTCAAAAAACTCTTTTGTCTCCTTCCTTCGTTGATCCGCCCAGTGTCCTCATTCTCTGTTCCCATTATTGCAAAAGCAGCATGGCAGACTTTGTAGGACTTGTCATACATTCTAATTAGACTACATTTAAACTTGCAATGTTTTAAGGGTAGTTTTCAGTCTTAAGGAGATGGGCAGAATTTTAATCAGTCCTCTTAATTTTTTTTTTTAAATAAGAGGGAACCAGAGAGGCATTTTCAAGTCTTGTCACTTTTAATTAAATTACAAACGTTTCTGCTCTTTCATGCATCTGCAACGTAGTGCCCCCTTGCTTTTCGCCCTGCAAATTTCAAAGAGTCACCTACATACAATAAAAAATAAATAAAAAAAGAAGATCAGAAGTGGTTGTAAATGAAGCAGGATTTTTGTTTCTTATGCTTTCACATCTTTTGTAAGGGATTAAACAGTTGCTGTAGCAAAGAATCCATCAACTGAGGGTTTGCTGTCAATGAAATAAACATTGAAGAACACAGAGCAGCTGGAAATCTGATTCATGTTGTAGAAAACAGGAATTCCCAGAAACAGCCATTGATAGGACACGGCTTTGACCTAGTACTATGCTCAGCTTCTAAAGTAGTGTTTTTACACATCTCTTTGTTTTGTATCCCCTTTCGTGTTTAAGCTCATAAATGAGCCTAGAGGGTATTCGTGTCTTTTTCTTGTTTTAGTTGGCTAGTTGGATTCAAAGGCCCTGGTTTAAATCCCGGCTGGGTCCTTTATATGTGGATTTTCCATGTTCTCCTTGTACATGCGTGGGTTTTCTCTGAGCACTCTGGCTTTCACCTACAGTCCAAACACCTGCTTCATAGGGTTATTGGTGGTTCTAAATTGTCCCTTGGGTGTGAATGTGTCTGCGAAGCTCTGCGATCGACTGGCGAACTGTGCAGGGTGTACCCTGTCTTGCCCAACAATGGCTGGGTAGATTTTAACAACCTCCTTACCGAGAATATTAAGAGGACACTATAGATAAAGAATGAACGAATTATGATTTGTTTTTAATGCTACTAACTTGAATTCCTGTAGCTATCATTCGTCTTTGCTGCATGTAGACTATGCATCATGGGGTCTCATGGCAACGCCTTTAGCCTCTATTTGGGGAAAAATTTGGCTGCCTGTTGTCGTCCTGTGCCTTGAATGCTAAAAGCATATATATTCATAGGGAAAGCTATCAAACACCACTAGCTTTAATTAGTTGCAAAAATACAGAGAATAGCATCAGCTGACAGTACTTTAAGATAGTTGTGTTTTTTGTAAATTTAATGACAAACAGAAGCAGGGAAAAAAGGTACAAAGTTAAAAGTAAGGTATCCTTTATGCATGTAGAAGTAAAATTGAACTTTTTTTAAACCATTAAACCTTTAACCAGAAGCAGACATATGAAATACCAAGGTGTCTGACCGTTTGGTGGGCTTTTAGAGCCAAAATGTTCATACATTAACAATTTGCTAAATCGTTACGTTTTCAGCTCATTTCAATTTCACGTTGATTTTACTGTGATCGTCAGTATATTATCATTGAATGGTTAATTACCTCAATACAATTTACAAGTTACGCCATTTAACAAAACTAAAAGATTGGGAATCCTACTGTTTTTTTTTTTACCAGCTGTAAAGCTGTAACTTCTTCAGTAAAATTCAATAAAATGTTTTATTTAAAGATCTGTTTCTTTTCAATTTCAGTCAAAGAAAAAAAAAGCTATGGACTAAGAGACTTTTTCACTAGAGAACACATTAAAAGTTAAAGGAAGTAAAAAATAAACATGTTTTGTTCATATCTTTTCTATTCATCCAACAGACACACAACACATTGCTTTTGTTTGTTCATCCCACTGGTGCTTCTTTGGCAATAGCTCTGTCATTCTCAGGATGATAGCGGGGTTTAATGATTTAGTTTTGTGTTGTGGTTTGCTGCTAATTCAGTTTTTTACTAACATACAATGTGTATGTGATTTCGTTTTTTCTCTTTCATGAGATTTAAACTCAGAATAACTTGTAAATATAAAAAAAACCATTGAGTTGTATAAAAAAAAAATCAAATCCTTGTTGTTTTTTTAACTAAACAAACAGCTTTGTAAGATAAGGAGGAACTGAGGCAATTATTGCTACTGATGAAAGTGTTTCTATTGCTGAACTTGTGCTCAGTTCTGGGTTCTGTTTGCAAAGCAAATCATATTTATAGATGATAAATGGGATTTGAGATGCACAAATGAAGGGAAGATTAGAATTAAAAAAGGTTTGAAAAATATGAAACTTAAAACATCTTGTAAGGAAGATTAGAGTTCTCTTCCAAGTTCATATTGGCTGGATCATATGCAGTTGGAAAAAAAGCAAAGGACAATGCCCAATGAGGTGTCCATAATCAGAAATTAAAGCAAAACGTGACCAAGCAGAAAAAAGTTGCTTTCGCAAACTATTAATTTCTAATAATGGACACCTTGTTGGGCATTGTCCCCAAATATGAAATCAATAACAGTACTTTAATTTGGTATTTTTTTAGGTTTACATAGTTTTTCACAAGACGCAGATTATTTAATATGTGATGTGACGCACTGTCGGTCACATTCGTTACTGAGCCTGCACCGACCTTGCTTAATAAGAATAGGACTACATATAAAATCTGATATGTGTGGGTCTGTCCCGATATATCTGCGTTCTTATTGTGCTGTTTATATTAGATTAATTTAAACACAAAGTGGTATTAGTTCTGCTTTTGGCTACCATGTGTTGGTCACAAATGGCTCTAGAGCATACGCTGATTCATGCTGTCAGCAGCAATCCTTATACCGTGTAATGTAGGACACGTCAAATACCACACAAGAGAGAAGTGAAGTAGGAGGTGTGAGTCAAACATAAATCTGAGCTTCATAAAACACATTGAGCGGAGGGATTCCTGTTTTTGTGTTACCACCTCTTTCTTCAGCCCTTTAACCTTTGTGCTGTTTTACTAGGTATGGGTGTAAAGCTTTATGTGTCCATGAGTGGGAAGAGTTGGGCGTGTAAAAAGGTGGTCAGTAAATAAAAAAGAAATGGTATGACTTGTGCAGTTGCATTTGATGCTTCAAATGCTATTCTGGAATTAAAGAATGTTTTATTTTGCTAAAATTAGAGTTGTGAATTTTTCGAGTAATATTTTATTATCAACCTCTATTTAACTAGATAAAATCCATAGAGATTAAGATCTTATCTAAAAAGAGTAATTTGGTTTTTAGTCACAGCAGTGGCAATTAAGACTGTATGCATGTGCCAAAGAATGTATTAATAAAGTAACAGACACTCGAGTTATATTAATCGTTTTATCATTTGCATTGTCCTAAATGGTCTGTTATAGCACAATGAGCCAGAATATTCTACAAAAAATGATTTTGAAAAAGCCTGTTCAAATATTAAGTTCAATTCCTAATCTGTTTTAGTTTCTGTAAAATCATGATATCATCATTTGTCTTTCAGTTTGTTTGGTTTCAACAGCCCAATCTTAAAATGATGATTTATTTCAATGCCGAGCAGTTATTTTAAACTGACAAATAAAAAGTCCTAAATGGCATTATCTCTAAACGAATTGCTTTTTGTTGGAGAGCTACAACCAGATGACGACAAACCCAACTTGCGGTTTTCATTCAGTTTCGCTGCAGCTCAGCTGTTCGCCTTTATCTCAGGCGCCTTTCCCTATCACAGCCGGCAACCACCTGGTCCTGCCGACGATCCAGGCGAGTTAACTGTAACTCCCAATTTGGTTGTAACACGTAAAAAAGACAAAAAACAAACATACTGAAGCCTCTAAAACAAACGTTACTGTGACTACACTAAGGCCGAATCCAAATTCTTCCCCCTACCCCTACTGATTCTCCCAACCTCGACATTTTTCCCTCCAAGTGGAGAGTTATGGAAAAACACTACCCTTCAAGGACGTCATGAATAGTCACCGGTGAGCTATGTTAGCGCTTAGGTAACTTAGCTTAGTTAGTGCTTGGTCAGGTGTCCTAATCTCCTGACCTGGCCACTATTGTAAAAAAGCAAGCACCCAGCAACTAGACTGTTTTAAAAACATTTGTGTAAGTATAGACCACTCTCAGGAGCTCTGTGAATTCCAGCGTGTAACTGTCATAGGATATCACATGTGCAACAAATCCAGTCGTGAAATTTCCTCCTTTCTGAATATTCCACAGTCAACTGTCAGCTCACTCATAATAAAATGGAAGACTTTGGAAACAACAGCAACTCACCAAGTGGTAGACCACGTAAACTGGTGGAGAAGGGTCAGCGGAGGCTGAAAGGCATAGTGCAATTGTTTTTTAGGACTTGGGCTTGAACCCTTAGTTCCAGTGAAAAGAACTCTGAATGCTTTAGGATACCAAAACGTTTTGGGCAATTCCATGCTCCTAACCTTGTGGGAACAGTTTGGAGCGGCCCCTTCCTCTTCCAACTGTGCACCAGTGCACAAAGCAAGGTCCATAAAGACATTGATGACAGAATCTAGTGTTGGATGAACTTAACTGGCCTGCACAGAATCCTGACCTGAACTCCATAGAACACCTTTGGGATGAATTAGAGTGGAGACTGAGAGTCAGGCCTTTTCCACCAACATCAGTGTGTGACCTCACAAATGCGCTTTTGGAAGAATGGAAAAGAATTCCCATGAACACACTCCTCAACCTTGTGGACAGCCTTCCCAGCAGAGTTGAAGCTGTGTTAGGAATAGGATGTCATATGTGAGTCAAGGCAGGTGAGCGAATACTTCTGGTAATATAGTGTACATAACAAAATTGGTTTTATAACTTTAAAAAGTCATGCAAAAACAAAAAGTCATGACAGTTTACATTTAAATGTAAACAAGCTGTTCTTCAGAGCACACCCACGTGAAGAAATGTGTTTCTCTTGTGTGGCACAGTGCGACACCAAACACCCTCGCGGCGGAGGATATCCAGTCCTATCCAGTCCAAGGTCACCACGGCTTCCCCTAAGAAAAACAGTTTGGATACCACTACGGCTCCAAATGCCCCCACAAATGGAGGTGTAGGAAGAAGCAGGAGGGGCAGACTTCTGATTCAGCCAAAATTCCAACCTTGTTACTAACATGTAAAAAGCAAAAACAAAAGACAGTCTGACACAGCTACATGTTAGCGATGTTAGCATATTTACAATAGCACTCCAACTTGTCTGCAACACTTAAAATGACAGACTGACATTTTCAAAGCACACCACTTAAAATTACTTCAACAGAAGTAGAATTAATCCAAATTTAAGACCCTCCGTAATATAAGGAGGATTGTAATTTTTTGAAAAAAATTACCCGGTAAGCACCCTATAGTGCAAAAAAATACTGTAAGCTTTCATAATAAAAAGCTGTCTGATTTATCATTTTTGCATGATTTTAAAGAATGTTTTGTTATTTTGATTTTTTTCTTTAAAATGACATAAAGAGGATTCATTAAAGTGCCTTGAAGTTCATCTTTTTAAATGTATACTGAAGCATTGGTTATTATGTGAAAGGGGAAAAAGCTGTTTCAATGCATAACTTTAAAACCTTCTCAGTTTCTTTGTACAAAATAAATTTTACGATTACACTCCAAATTTATTTTTTGGCTTAGCATTAACATATGGTAATGTTTAACTGTGTGCAATGCATTTTTATGAATGATGCAGCCAACAGCATGGAAAATGTCACAAAGTGGAGGATAGGTATTGTGGAGAGGATCCAAATGCAGGACTTGGGAAGCTGCTGGATAATAAAAAAACATTTTTTTTATAACCAAAGATACATAAAATGAAAGGAATAAAATGAAGAAGAAATTTAATAGATACCCGAAGCACTGCTAGCAAAGATCAGAAGATTGGCAAACATTTACCTTAGATAGAAAATTGGCGATAGTTATCAAGTTAGGTAGGTCAATAATGAACAAGAAACAGCTATGGTAAATGAGAACTGATATTATATGGGAGACACTGACAGAAAAAAAGGTAGAAACTGCATGAAAAAGATCATGCTTACAAATTACAGCAAGTTCTGACTCAAGAAGTAAAAAGATTCTTTAACCCTTGTGCTAACCTATGACCCCACCCTTAAATTGAGGTGGATAAAGGTGATAAGGATTTCATGTAATCCATGGACACCAGTGAAGATCACAAATCATTGAAGAAAAAAGGTTCAGAGCACTGTCTTGTGGGTCTAGATGACCCAACTCCCAATGTTAAAGTGCCTAGGGATAAAGGGAAGAACATCTAATTTAATCCAAGCGGAGATGGTGACTCCTGCTATCCGACTGTAATGCATTAATACTTTAAGAAAACAGACAAAAGCGTTACATGACATTCATTTGCCCGGATTGAACGTTGGGAGCTGATGTAGCTGGTTTAGGGTGGAAATCTGTTTAGAAAAAAAAAAGCTCAATATAGTGAGGTGAAAGCTTATGAGGGACGGCTCTCCAGCCAAAAAGGTTTTTTCATTTATTTTCAAATGGCAGAAATCTTAGTAAGTTTTGCCAAAACTAATGTGCTTTTTCATAAGAGATGGAAAGAAAAAGCTGTCAGAGTACAAGAAAACTTCTTTTAACTGCACAATATTACCAGTTTTAATGTTATTTAGATGTCCAAATAATAACATAAGAACATAAAGAGTATATCTCTTTTTTGATGAATACATCAAAAACTTAAAGTGCAAATTCTTAAAAGTAGGACGCACAGGTCTAATTGTTGCTCTGCAATGGAACCCAGACTGTAAAAGGCACTCTGACTCTTTAGAATGTGTCCTCAGTGCTGCTGCCTTCTTCTGATAAAATATAAAGGAGTATTTTGAAATCCAGCTAACCCAGAAGCCATTCATACTACATTTCTTGAAAAGGGCTGTGGGATGGATTAAATGTGACCACGGGCCGCACTTACCCTGCAGGCCAAACTTTGGACGTGCTCGGTTTTGGGAATAAATGAAAAAATAGCAAATCTGTGAAGCCTCTCATTCATCCAGGATGGTAACATAGCAGAAAAAAGTTTTAAAAAGAGAGGTTCTAAATTCAAAAAGCCCTCCTGGATAAGAGGTAAAATGTCTTCAACTTAAAAAAGTCCAGATAACTGATTCTGAAGTGTTATTCTGCTATTTAAGCAAGAGTGAATGGAAGTTAATGTAAAACTGTTCCTTCGTGCAGTGTGGCTAGTGGTTTTTAAAGGAAGTGCATTAGGATACATAAAGCGGATGACTTCCATCACTAACAACTGATGTTCAGGATTGCTTCGATTTGTAAAAAAATAAATAATCTAATATTACTTCTGATAAAACAAGCCTGATCCATTTTCTGTCAATATATTATACTGTAAATTCACTTTCACGAGCTATTGACGTTAACACTAGCCCGCTGTCAAACATGCCACAACAGGCTAATCCGTTTTGTCGTGAGCAGACACTTACAGTGATTGAGTATTACAACAACAAGCACGTACATTTGATCAGCAACCTGATACTGAATACCAACCGGTGAACTATTCATGGAGGCAAAATAAGATTCTCTCACACCCGAACGCCTCAGTGAGTCGTGCGAAAGGAACAGAAATTGACCCAATGTGACAAGAAAATGCAGACCAATGAAGAATTAAATGTCTTAAGTGACTCCTCTCTGAGACCGGGTGTCATGGTTTGTCAAAAGTTCAGAGTGACCCAGATGCTGTAACCCAGAAGGAGACTAGGACAATAAGGTGAGTTAAGAAGTCTTTATATAGAAAGGTGAGTCTTAGGCTTCTTTCCAACAGGGGCGCAGCGGCTGGCTGGAGGAGAGCAGCAGCAGGATTCCAGACGAGGGACAGCGTGGAACCAGGGGACAGCAACCAGGTGAGATCCAGAGTAGATTATTCCTGAGTCAGAGACGAGAGGGGCAATTAGTAACATGAAGCTTGGAAAACAGAACAAGAACATGAGCAAGCCAGACTAAGCACCGTGGGAGGAAAAACCAACTGGCGTCGAGTGGAGGTCCAGGAACTCCTTAAGAAGCCACGGTGGTGATGAGGGTAAGTGGAGACAGCTGGTCGCGTCCGGAGCAGAGCAGGCAGGGGAGGGGAAGAGTAGCTGGCAGAGGCACCATGTCAGTACCCCCCCCTCAATGACCGCCACCAGGCGGTCCAAGACGACGGTCAGGATGGGCCCGGTAAAAGTCGTCGATGAGGGTATGGTCCAGAATGGATGAGGGAGCGGGAAATCCATGAACGTTCCTCCGGACCATACCCTTCCCAGTCCACCAAAAACTGCACACCCCGCCCACGGCGCCGGACATCCAAAATCCTACTGACCGTAAAGGCCGGGGCGCCGTCGATGGTACGGGCGGGTGGCGGGGAAGTGGATGGCGGGCAAAGCGGACTCTCAGTGACTGGCTTGACCTGTGAGACGTGGAACGTGGGATTCACCTTGAGGGCAGCAGGGAGACGCAGCTTGACACAAACAGGATTTACAACATGGTCAATGGTGTAGGGTCCAATGAACTTGGGAGCCAGTTTCCGGGACGAGGCCTGAAGAGGAATGTTACGAGACGGTAACCAAACCTTCTGGCCAGGTTGGTAGTTGGGACTCACCACCCTATGACGGTTGGCTATCTGGCAGTTGCTCTCCTTGGTGCGGAGGAGAGCCGCCCTGGTCTGCAGCCAGATGTCACGACATCGCTGAAGGTGGAGCTGGACCGACGGCACTGCCAGATACAATTCCTGGGAAGGAAACAAAGGGGGTGAGTAACCCAAGGAGGCCTCAAAAGGTGATATCCCGGTGGCAGTGGACGAATGGGAATTGCGGGCATACTCTACCCACACCAGGTATTTGGACCAGTCCTCCTGATTCTGAGCCGCCAGACACCTGAGAGCCGCCTCCAGCTCCTGGTTAGCCGTTCAGCTTGTCCATTGGCCTGTGGGTGGTACCTGGAGGTAAGGCTGACTGTGGCTCCTAGGGCGGAGCAGACGGCCTTCCACACTTGAGATGTAAATTGAGGTCTGCGGTCAGACACGATGTCACTGGGTACCCCATGGTGTCGGAAAACGTGATGGATGAGGACATCGGCCGTTTCCATGGCAGAGGCCAACTGAGGCAGAGGAATGAATTGAGCAGCTTTTGAAAAACGATCAATGACTGTCAGAATTACCGTATGGCCTTGAGACGGAGGAAGCCCAGTAACAAAATCCACCGCAATACGAGACCAGTGGCGGCTAGGCGTGGATAGAGGCAGAAGATGACCTGAGGGGGGCCTGTTGGAAGCCTTGGAACGGGCGCAGATACTGCAGGCTGAGATATATTCCCTGACATCCCGTTCCAGGGAGGGCCAGAAAAAACGCCGCTTTAGGAGGCGGATGGTCCTGTAAACACCCCCGTGGCAGGCGATGCGGGACGTGTGTCCCCAGGCAATGAATTCTGACCTGAGGGATTCAGGGACATACAATGTACCAGAAGGACAGGAGATGCCGGCAGGAATCTCACCTTGAGCTTGCTGGACTTTGCTCTCAATCTCCCAGGTGAGACTTCCAACAAAACAGGACATAGGGAGAATGGATGAGTCAGAGGAGGAATCAGAGGAGGAGTATTTGTGGGACAAAGCGTCAGGCTTAGCATTACGGCTGCCAGGACGGTAGGAGATCGTAAAGTGAAAACGATCGAAAAACAAACACCACCTGGCCTGGCGGGAGGTTAAGCGTTTTGCGCTGCGGAGATAGGCGAGATTCTTATGATCCGTCCATACTATGAATGGTTTTTCTGCTCCCTCCAGCCAGTGGCGCCATTCTTCCAAGGCTAGTTTTATAGCCAATAACTCCCGGTTGCCCACATCATAGTCTTGCTCCGCCGGGCTTAGTTTGCGGGAAAAAAAAGCACATGGTTCGAGCTTCCCAGAGGTGTTTTCCCGTTGTGACAGAACTGCCCCCACGCCAGAATCAGAGGCGTCCACCTCAACGATAAATTGCTTCGTGACGTCAGGTTGAATGAGGATGGGAGCTGAAACAAAAAGGGACTCAAGTTTTTTGAATGCGGAATCGGCAGCAGGGTTCCAGGAGTAAGTTTTATTGATGGAGGTGATTTGAGTGAGAGGCGCTGCTATACTACTGTAGTTACAGATAAAGCGGCGGTAGAAATTTGCGAAACCCAAAAACTGTTGAAGCTTTTTCCTGGTCTGGGGTATTTCCCACTGGGCAACGGCCTCAATCTTAGCTGGATCCGGACGTATGTTGCCTGCTTCGATGATGTATCCCAAGAATGGGACGGTGGAAACATGGAATTCGCACTTTTCGGCTTTGACAAACAGTTGATTAGCCAATAATTTTTCTAGAACTAGGCGAACATGATGTTTATGCTGGGAGGAATCGGAAGAGTAGATGAGGATGTCATCCAAATATACGAAGACAAATCTGTTAAGGAAATCCCCCAGAACGTCATTTACAAGGCGTTGAAATAGTGCGGGGGCGTTAGTGAGGCCGAACGGCATAACAAGATATTCGTAATGACCTAATGGCGTGGTGAATGCGGTTTTCCATTCATAAAAAATCCCTTTTAGAGCAGAGTCAGGCCAACCAGCTTCGACCGCTAGAATGCGGAAGTCAATGAGATGGTCGCTTACCTTGTTTGAGACTTAGTAACCGCCGGACTGCTTCTTCCTGCTTACGGGGCTGATCGAAGATGAGCCGGAATTCTCCAATGAAACTGTCGTATGGGAGATGAGCGATAGGATGCAAAGCTAGAAAAGCTTGGGCCCATTGTAGCGCCTTACTGTGGAGAGAGTTAACAATTAATAAGATTTTGCTGTGGTCGGAATGGTAATACCTTGGAGCCTGCTGGAAAATGAGTTGGCACTGTAGTAGGAACCCTCCAAAGGTATCAACATTGCCGTAGAAAGGTTCCGGCTGAAGGCGGACATTTTCCGGGATGTCGGCGGATGCGGAAGTGGCTTTGTTGACGGAATCGGGATCTTGAGCAGCGGCTGCGGGATTAGCATGTTGGCTAGTAGATGCACTGAGGAATTGCGTGATGCTGTCGAGGCGATGAAAAAGATCCCACTGAGCCGAGGACAGGAGAGTGATGGCCTCCGCTTGATGAGTAAGAAGATTTTCTTGTATGGATAAGGCATGTTGGAGCCCTTCCGGGTCAACTGGGTCAGGAGTTTGGCCAGTTCGTTCTGTCATGGTTTGTCAAAAGTTCAGAGTGACCCAGATGCTGTAACCCAGAAGGAGACTAGGACAATAAGGTGAGTTAAGAAGTCTTTATATAGAAAGGTGAGTCTTAGGCTTCTTTCCAACAGGGGCGCAGCGGCTGGCTGGAGGAGAGCAGCAGCAGGATTCCAGACGAGGGACATCGTAGAACCAGGGGACAGCGACCAGGTGAGATACAGAGTAGATTATTCCTGAGTCAGAGATGAGAGGGGCAATTAGTAACATGAAGCTTGGCAAACAGGACAAGAACATGAGCAAGTCAGACTAAGCACCATGGGAGGAAAAACGAACTGGCGTCGAGTGGAGGTCCAGGAACTCCTTAAGAAGCCATGGTGGTGATGAGGGTAAGTGGAGACAGCTGGTCGCGTCCGGAGCAGAGCAGGCAGGGGAGGGGAAGAGTAGCTGGCAGAGGCACCATGTCACCGGGTGTCTTATCACACCAACTGTCAAGTGCCTGTTTTTGTTTTACACTTGGTTGCAATTTCTGGTGTATTTAGACTGGACACATTTGGTTCGTATAAAGTGAACCTGAGTTTGTTTCCCCTGATAATCCAGAACAATTTTTTTGTCTGAATACACCTAAGTGGACCCCTGCACCCTGGTCATAGGAGCTGCTCTTGGACCCATCTAACAAAGTGGTTTTGGTTTGTTCCTAATCTTACTGAGTTCCGGTTCGCTCTGAGATTCCTGTCTGAATAGGCTCTGTGCTTGGAACGTAACAACTGTTTTTTGTTTTTCTTGAACAAAAATAAGCACATTTATGAAGGTCAGTAACAACACTGCCTAGATATTCTGACAATCTGACCATTTACTGTTTTTTTTTTTCAAATTCACCTATCTTTAAAAACTATCAACTCAAAAATAAGACAGGATTATATATATACATAAAAATACACAAAGTTTATTTATTATATGTCCAAAGGAAAAAAGGAAAAAGAGTAGCATCATCTTTTTTCCACCAGAAATAGATACACATATATGAACAGCAAGATGTGACATGTTACACCATTGCATTATTTATTAAACAAAATCTTTGCCAGAGTGCTGAAGCAGTGCCCTTCATGATTCTATTGCTTAGAGACACTTTTAGCTACATCAATGTGGGGACACTGTTTTTTTCTGTATGCAATTATCATGCATCATTAAAGAAAAAAAAGCTTTCTTTCAACTCATTTATGTTTTGGGATTTTTGTTTATGGAGTTTTTATTCTGTCTGGAATTTTAAAACACACGTGAATTTTTAATGCGAGCAAAAATAGACCCATACACCATAAAGTTATAAATAGTCCTACTAGGAACCATTTAGCTTCAGATGTGCCAACCGTGCCGTGTACTTGTGTCTGACAAATGCCTAAGTGACTTCTCTGCCTTCATTACTCAAATCTCTCCTCCTTGCATGCTGCAGTTTTTTGAATTTCCTAATGTGAGAAGCAATTGTGTTGATTTTATGAGAGTGAAGTTCAAATATGGGGCAACGGATGCTGGCTATAGATCAACCCAGACATCCAGATTTATGTTCTGGTTCCCTGCTTTAAGGGCTGACAATCAGTGGATTGATTTTGTAATGTGGATATTGAGTACAAAAATCCAGGTGTCAGTAAACACAGCACCAAGCTTTATAAAGACACTAATATGCATCCTTTGCACATTCAGTCCAAGTGACCACAATATTTACTATCTGTGCAATGCAGTTTTTCCATCTCAGCAGCTTGATTAGATTGAAAATTAAACTGCTACAGTTGGTGTTCATTTAAGATGATTTGGGAGTTGACACTCACGGTTCCCTTTTTGACTAGCCCTCAGGCTTGCAGAAAGAAAATGCAAATGTTCTCATGATTCCTGAGACCTCATTCCATTTAGGCCCTTCTCAGCCATTAATGTATGTATTCATGTTTGGCTAGAGGGTTAATAACAGTTTTTCTCAGATAAATTCAACATTTTGTTATCAAGAATTTCAAGGTCTCTTGTGCATGTGGAGGAGTGAAAAAAAAGATGGTTTTAAAGCAGACTTTAATAAGTCAGCGGATTTCCAAGAACTATGAGACTTTGTGAAGTTAAATCCAAAATCAACACTAATGTGTTGGATCTGAATGCTGGTGCTGTACATTTTTACTTTTCTTGTTGAAATGGGATGTGTAATAGATTAAAAATAATCATAAAGTCCATTAAAAAATCTGCAGAGCACTACACCCCTGAGGGCTCTAACTGATGTCTTCAGAGTTACTGTCAGTGTTTACAAGAAGCTTCACCTGTAGTAGTGATAAAAATAATGATGACTGATTCATCATTTTACATTTACACATTTCACAATTACATTACCTATACCAAAGGAATACATGTTTTTTGAATATTGCATTATTATGCATATGAGTGACTGGATGGCTCAGTTGGCTGCATGTAGGACTGGTGCGTGGGAAACCAGGGTTTGTTTCCCAGGGGAGTAGTGAGTTTCAGCTACTGTGAGTCCTTGGGCAAGACCCTTCACGCCACTGCCAAACTATTTAGGCAGTCCGGGTCCAAGTCAGTCTGGGTCCCCCTGTGCCGGTCCCCATCTTGCATAAAATACAGAATTGTGTCAGGAAGGGCATCTGGTGTAAAAATCTCTGCCAAACCACCTGGCGATTTCGTATAGGCCGATAGGTGAACAGCAACAGCGCTGGCTTGCCTATATTGATCTGAACAAAAAACATAGTAATAGAATCACTTCCTAGCAATAATTTGCACTCCAGTTCTGTCCCCACACTCGTCTGTTAAGATGACCAATATGAGAACTGCTTTTGACTGAGATGAAAGAGAATACATTTAGGCGACAAACATTTAAATACTGACTGCTGTGGTGGACTGGGGACCTATCCAGGGCCTATCTTCACCCTAAATTATAGAGAATCTGGTTAGACAAAGTAGAACAACACTGAGTAGAACAGGAAACAGTCTTTAACAAAAGTTGAATGGCATAATTCCAAGGTGCTTCTGCAGACCAGGGTGATGCATCGAATTCTTTGGAGAAAAATGTTGTAGTCTAGTGGTGCAAAGCATCCTGACGTGAAAAGAGAAATCCAAAACAATACTTGTTGTGAACTAGACGGACAGAGCAGAATTACAGCCAGAGCCGATAGTCTAGTTATAAATTTTGTTGTTGGTTAACACAGGCGAAGGACTGGAGAATCTATTTGACGTCCAAAAGGAACTCTGCGCTTATTCTCGTGGAGAGTATCCATGAAGTGAGTCTTAAAATAATGAACAGGTGGTGGTCAGGAATTTTGCAATGGCAGCAGGAGGTCGAGCCAGGAAGTGGTCAGGATGATAAAAAGGCAACTTGTTGTGGAACAGGCAAGGGTCTGGATAATGGCAAAACAACACATTGTAAGGATATATGCCTTGACAGGAACTGTGATCCTGGAATGAGTAAGAACTACTACAAGCTAGCAGTGGTATGACGACAGAAGGGATTTTAAACACCTAATGGCACAGGTGAGTTCAATGATCGGAGAGCGGATAATGAATGGTAGAAAGGATAAGGAGTCTAAATTGTAATGGAAACCCAAACTGGGTCCAGTCATGGTAAAAAGACTGCTTCGCCGGGACCTAAAATTTACAGACTTAACTGTGAGCTATGCTTTACCCTACCATACTAATACCACAATCACTGTAAGGCAAGATTTTCCAATAGCAAATATCTAACAAACATTTGTAATTTCTAAATGGAATGGATTACAAAGATGCAATATCCCTTTGACCAATAAATGCAGGAAACGCATTTTCCAAATAATAATGCAGGGAAATTTGTATTGTAATGACAAGTCTAAATATGAATAATGAACTCTAAACATAAATTACCAGAAAAGTAAAGAACATGAATCCCTGACCAGGGATTTATGCAATGTTTGCAGCATCACATATTTGTTTTTTGTTTTTTTGTATTTCCTGTCCATGTCTTCACATTTTTAAAGCACATTTGACAATGTATTCTGCTTAACCTTTGAAGTGGCATAAAGAATATAGTGACAGGTGGTTTTCCTCTTGACTGACTCAAACCTTGGGAAGCACAAGTGCATACTTTTCATTGTCTGTGGTTTGAAGACAGAATACATTTCCTGTGAAAACATGCCCTTAAAAGCTTAAGCTTTTCAATATGCTTCCATTATCTATGCCATTTATCCACATGCAGGCCGGGGGATATGTTTTCTGTATATTTAAACTGCATTTTATTTAACGCTCCACATATTATAGATGTAGGGCATTCCATTATGTTTAACAATGTGAAATATTTCTAAAACATCAATTACAGATTATGATCTTTGCATTAGAGAATGTCAGAAATATGTCTATCAAAACATATCTATAATAATTGACATTATCAATCAGAACTGTCAAGTAAATTACTCCCCATTCATAAATATAGCCTAGCTGGCCTGGGTGATATTTTACTTTGCCAAGTGTCACATGGATCATTTATTATTATCAGCTAGAGGTAAAGGAACTGTTGATAAATTATGACCTGGAGGGTGTTTTGGTTGTTTGTGGAATTTGAAACTCTCAAAGGAAAGAGAAAACATGAATGAGTACCAGAAGCAAGGCTGCTACCCGCTGCACTCACATACTGGATAATGACCTGAAGATATGGGATAAACAGCTCCAAGCACTTTTCATGGACAAAATAACTCACACCCATCCACAGAGAACAACATTGTCTGTCCTGTAGAAATGAAATAAGGAATTGAGAAAGCATTTGGTCAATGAGTCATTAGTGTTTTGATGTCCACCAACAGAATTTGACCTTATATCCAAATATTTAAAATGAGAATGGGGCCACTGCAGGATGGGGCTTTATTTGAGTATAACTAATATTTGGTATAAGCTGTTTAACCCCTCAGTAAAATCCAAACACTGGCACTAAGAATACTGTTACTTTCATTAACTCTTTAAAATCCCACTTTGATCATCTGTTGTTCTGTTTCAGAAGCGCCCCCAGTGGTCTTTTTTTTCTGATTTTGCCATTTTTAGGCAAATTTCAAAAAGCTTATGTCATTTTTCTAACACATAGTTAGTGCAGTATTTCCTCAGGAATTTGCCTAGTTGTGGGCGGAACTGTTGACATGGAGCAAGCCTGCCTCCACATCCCGTGATTCATCTCTTTACACAGTTTCCAGCTATCTTATACCCCCATCAAATCCCAACGTACCATTACCAGTCCAACAAAAATAGTGAGCAATATTGAAGATTTTCAACCGTACAATTTGGAGCTCGGTGTCAGTTCAGACAAGGAAAATTAAGACGTTCATGGATGTTCATGGATGATTGGAATGGAGTGGAGTAGGGAGCTTGCTGATTGTGGCCTCGAAGTCACTTCTACTAGCTTTTTCCAATGGCATCTTTTAGCCTGCTTCGTTGTCTCCTCTTCAGAATCCCCTGGAATAACGCTAACTTACAGTTGGCCAAGTTACGATAGTAAAAATAATGTAAACACTGGAACTAAAGCTTCAGTGTTAAAGGTTTGATTTGTAATAGAAGCAATGTCACAAACACAAAATATGCAGTGCGATTTGCCTGCTGGAGCTGCAATTACATAGAGTAGGTAATTTTAACAGTGATTGACCTTCTCAGATGATAACATGGAAAAACCAAGAGCAACGTAATTTTGCACTTTTAGTTGCAATAGTAAAGTGCAGCTTGTTTTGCCTTCCTTTGGTTAAGATCCAATTTGTGGAAATCAAACTGGCTTTCACTGATAGAAAAACAATATAAAAGAAGCAGAAAGTAGGATTATCTCACCATGGAAAGCTAAAGTCAAGCAGCAGTGCACTGCTGAGTGATAAAAAACTGCAGCCTGAACCTTGTTTAAAGGCACAGTGTGAACCAAACCGAGAAATAAAACCTTCGAAGTGGAAAACATACAAATTATTCTGCTGCAGTTGCTCAGTAAATGGCACGAGAAAACTGCCATCAGCAAGGATAAATCACAATCAAAAATGCCTCATGACATTATCAGATTAAATAATTAGAACAATATTTTTTTATATTTATTTGAGGAATCATTTAAAGTAAACTACATACACAGAATAAAGATTTAAAAAATTTAAAAGAAAATTAGGTTGAAATTTAAACATTTGACAAGTCCAACCCCTTTTTGTCCATGATAGCATATTATTAACTCTTTCACTTAATTTTTTGTATAAAGAATAATAACACTTATAAATCCCTAACATACACGTACACCTCCCACTTGGAATACACAATTCTACATTGATAATATATACAATAAAAACAAAGTATTCATCTATCCATTTTCTGAACCCGCTTGATCTCTTTTGGGATCACAGGGTTGCTGGAGCCCATCTCAGCTATTGTGGGGTGGAAATAATTCTGTTGCGGGAAAACAAAATCTTGATTATAATACATCTCATTAATTGTTTCAGATTTTTAATTTTTAATTTTGTTTTCTTATACTTTGGGTAGGCTTCTTATTTCTGCTTTTTCTGTTTACAATTTTTGAAGAGCATGCATTTGTTTCTTTAAAAAATCCTGTTTGTGGCATTATATTAATTTTATTTCAGTTCTTGTTTATTAGTACGTCAGCCTCCTTTTGTGAGTCTTCTTGTTGTCATCACAACACATTGTGTTACTTTGTTGGTTGTAAATGCTGTTCTTGAAATTCATGTTTGCGCCTAAATATTATCCTTTTGTATGTTTATATTTCACATTGCAGCATGACAGAAAGTTTTGAAATATTTCAGCCCAGTGACATTATTTTTTTCTCTATTATGGTTAGAGACAAATAATTACTATGTCTCCACAACGTGGTTTCTTTTGTAGCCAGTGAATCCTTCTCCATTTGTCTGAACACATACAGTAGTGGCATCCATGAACACAAATAGCACCAAGCAGAGGCTGCAAATAGTCTTGGAGTAGCAGGGAGCAACGAACGGTGATGAATTTTGTATTAGATGGGAGTTTTTGTGCTGGTAGCTGGGGCCTCTGCAATACACAGAACTCAGCTTAGCACGTGCTGTGGTGGCTCATCACTCTGCATCACATGGGCTGCCATGCTTTTTCTGTAAAGCATGTTTTTGGAAGCTAAGGGAATTCTTCTAGATTCTGATTGGGAAGTTATTTTTTATATTAAACTAAACTGACTACTGGTTCTGGAAGCGTTACTGTAGTTTTGAATGGAAAGTTGTATTAATTAGTGTCTGTAAAAGAGAGAAAAGTACAGTGGCCCTAAGTGCAAATCACATCTACAAATCACTTAACGCTTAAGTGATTAACGCTTAATCACTTATAAAGATCCCAAAAAAACTAAAAAAGCAAAACAAATAATAAAAAAATACATTTTGTTTTATAAATCAAAGCTCAATTCCAGATAAACGAAATATTTAAAAATGGAATGTTTTGGAAAACAAAAGTAATTTTCAGACACCAACATGAAACGTCAAGAAACAAAACACAATAAGAAATTTGAAAAGGTCTGTACTATGAGACATTGCATATTGGATGATGATGTTTGTCTATCATTTTAACCAAAGATTATTTGACATGAAGCGACACTGGATATGCTTAGTACTAATCATTAAACTATTTTAGTATTCTGACATTAAAGACGCGTTTAAAACCTTAAATTTCAAAACTCAAAAGTTATCGTTCAATCAGCGATGTCCCATAGCTACATTTTCCGGTTTCTTATTGTGTTTCATTTTTATTTAATTAAAATGGTAGTTTGCACCCAGATTTGCTGTTGTGTTTCAGTATTTGTTCATTTGTAAAGGGATTTGTTGTTGTTTAAATGTAAACGTGTATTGCACCTCTCGGCCACTGTATTTCAGGACCACTGAGGAAAATGAGTACTACAATGGTTTGCAACATATTAAACAGGGAAAAATCAAATAGGGGTTGAGGTTATTCTGCTGCTGAACTGAGCTTTTCATTCTCCTAAAAACAGCAGAAAAATAAGCTGCAAATGCGTCGAAAATGCTTCAAGTGGCAGTCATGTTAACTGAGTGACTGAGCTTTGGAGCCATTCAGGGGCTAATGGAAAAACATTCTGACGATCAGGTCAATAGCCAGTGTAAGCTCTGAGAGCTCAGGTGGGAAAGCATTACTTTGATTGCTCCTGGACAGACGGAGAATCACAGGGTCAGTGGTTGTAAAACTGCAACCCATTATCTGAACCGCACAATAAAAGTGCATGCTGTGCTCAGAGCTGCCGCATGATACTGTGCACACCCGTATGAAAGAAGACAGGGAGTAAATATGAGGAAGTTAGATAGTGGGAAGAATTTTGGCCAACTGTAAAAATTGGTTTCTGGAGAGTCCACAAACTCCTTTTAAGATGCTGTTTCAATAAAATAAAGTAAAATGAAATACGTAAAAAGGCGGGCATCAGTTATTCTTAAAGCTGAACCATGAAAGCAACCTTTTTAAAACAAAGGATATAAATATTTTATAAAGAAACCTGGGCAACTTTTTTTTTTAGTTTTTTTTTAACCCTGCAGTCCTATAAGCATCATCAACTGCAATTTGCATTTACTTCCCAGTGTGTCATCTCCCTGACCAGTACACACAGTACTAAATATTCAGAAAACAGTGGGGATTGCCTTTTAATTTTAATTAGTTTTAGATTTTCTGTTTTGCAATTCATCTAAAATGAAGACCGATTTTCCCTATCAGCACATCAAAAATGTGCTTTCATGTTGAAATCAATCGCCATATCCTGTTGGAGTAAGAGCAGGATTGCATGCAGACCTGTCCAAAACATGAACACTAGTTATTTTCGTTCTGCGCTTTGGGAAAAAAAAATGTCCCAGCAAAAAATGTCATTTTGAGGACAACGTCACTCTAAGATCTTTCTGTCACTTCTCTTCTCAAACGCTGCAATCACAGAAGTGCACATTACCTTTGCCAAGGGCACCACGACAAGCCTGTGGCATCACAGCTCCTGACTTTCAGACTTTTTTTTACTGATAACAGTCATGAGGGCCCCATCAGTCGTCAAGCAGAAGCATACCACATCCCTCGCCTCTGAAAAAAGGTGGGGGAAATCACTGCTGATGATGAGTGACAGATCTTGTGTCATCTGTGGAGATCCAGTACAGGTAAATTCCCTTTTCTGTTTAAACAATTCAATAAATAAATAAATCAATACATTTTCCTCTAATATTTTTATTTTTGAAAACACTGGAGTATAAAAAGAGACTCCTAAATGTATAATGTACACTTTGGATTTTGTCCCACCCACATCCAGTTACTTGAATTCCCCCCTAATCCCTATATGGTGTAGGACTTTAGCCCCCTGGATTTTAATGAAATTCAGACACATGCGCACAACTTTCTTTCATTTATTTTTTTTACGACAAACAAGACCTCACCCATTTGCCAAGGTAAAAAACAAATACATATTAACATGTTACATAGACTATTAAACCTCTGTGTTCTGATGATGAAAACTTGAATAATTTATAACCAATAAATGTAAATACAATTTTTTACATGAAAAATCATTGTGGTCTATTCGCCGGTTTAGTGGGTGTCAATATTTTCACAATACATAAAGACTTCTGGGAAATATCCATGGTGTCATACAATTCCGATCAGCCACAATTCTCAATTATTAAAGCAGAGTCCCCAAATTGGTCAAAGTTCAATGGATTTAGCTTTCTATGCACATTCAAAAGTCCCACATTTTATTCATAGACATTTCATTAAAAGGGTTCGCTTGAACGAGTGTTTCCAGGCCAAGGGTGAACGTTGCATTTAGGTACCGACCATGCTGCTCACTCCCCCAGAGAAGGAGTCAAATGTGTAGAACAAGTTTCACACATCCAGATGTGTGGGAATTTCTTACTGTCACTGACTGTTTTCTTTTTTTTCTTTTGCCTAAAAACTAGCTAAAGCTAACTAAAGTACAACCAGAAGAAAACCCAAAATGTTGTGTTATGGAGGATTGGGACTCAGAATGTCCTCAGAATGATTTAATGAGTCTTAACTGATTATTTTTGCAAATGTTTAATCAAATGTCCAACACACACATGCACACCCCTTGATTATGACGTATATGTAATTAAAATGAGATAAATTTGACCATAAAAGTATAATGATACAGTATATTACAGATTGTGACATAAAACGTGGCAATGAGACCTTGCCTTGAGGGCATATTTGGAAAACGATGAGACTTATGGAAGGTTGTCATCAGTTGCAGCCACACCAGTTCCAAAAACTTGTCCCTAAAATTAGCTTTCAAAAGACCTTATGCTCATAAAGGTGACAGGCCAACATCTTCTTCATTACTTAGATTACAGCAGATGAGAGGAAACTTCTGGAGTTCATGATATTTTTGAGATGGTTCAAGTGTTTTAGCCTTTCTTATACCTATATATTTTTCCAACAGGGTTGAAAATTTGGCAGTCGTGACTCTTATTTTAAAGAGCTTCAATATTAAGAAAGTTTTAACATCATTTGCGAATGCAAACAACATTTTTAATGGAAATATTTGAAAAAGAAATGCAGCCACATGGGCAAACTTATCAAAAAACAAATTTAAATTCAACCATATTCATTTTACATGGACAAATATGTTTCTCTGAAATGTGTTAGAGATGAAAACTCGCCTGGAGACTTTTTCATGAAAAGGTAATATTTAGCTTTGCGCAACAGGTCTCAGGAAAAAGACTGCATTAATCCTGAAGAAACAGAAGCCATAGAGAGCAATCAGATCAGCTTTAGTCTGGATGCCTATGTGCATTGGTTTGTAAAAACCTGCCCTGAAGGAAGAATTGTTCCAAAAGTCAGACTGCTCCAAGATCAACACATTCTGCTGGTGTTTTTCTTCAGCCGAATGATGGCTATGTCTTTTCTACAAGAACATTTAAAATGATCTATTTTTCTTTCTTTCAGAAAAATACATTTTAAGATGTAGAGTTTACTACGTGTTTCTGGAAGTGCAGTCCAAAAAAGTTGTTTTCTCCCAAGTATGTGTCACAAAACATTGAACTTGCCAGTGAAATTTACAATTAGACTTAGTTTATTCATCGCAGACATTGCAAAGACTGGTTGGTGATGGAATCTCTTCTTATAATATGTCAGCTATAATTAAAGATTGGAAATTGTTGTTGCAAAAAAAGGACAAGGTTGGTGTAAACTTTAAAAACAAATAAACCCGAAACATGGAAAAATAAGCTAGAAAGGAAAACTGTGGTTCTGACACCCAGGACTAAAACCATATATTTACAGAGGTATAATTAACTCAAATTACAGCTGTGGTAATTGGAACTCAAACCTGGTGTGCTCATTTTATTTTGAAAGCAGAAAGGCAAAGAAAAAATAAGCTCAACATTTCAAACCCTAAAGATAAATAAAAACATGACAAAATCCAAGATCTCCATAGGATTTAGACATGACACTTAAACTTTTTACTTTATATTTTTACCATAGCACATATGACACCTTAAATTGTTGTTGTTTTTTTAAATTAATTTTATGTGCTTTTGTTGTCTTGTGATTTACTTTTTCTCCAAAGGGAGACAAAAGGAATTATTTCAATGCTTTTTAATTCAATCTTATTACATCTTTGTTGAAAAAAAATTGAGTTTACACTGTCATTGACTAAAACATTTTATAATTGCTATTTTTTTGCCATCCTAGTGTTATCTGTCTCTAAAGTTTTCATTTAAATATAAAAAGGAAACAACTGAAATTAAAATGGGAAAACAAAGGAGCAGGCTAGTAATCTTTTCCAGTTTTTGTCTACTGTCCCACTGAAATCGAAAATTAAACTTCTTTAATTAAACTTAACTGTCATTCTGTCTGAAATTAACATCTGCTTGGTTGAACAGAAGGGCACTGCGATGGGATCAATTATAAAAATGTAATATTTCTCGAAGACCTCAGGTACAAATACCTGACTTGATGCTTCCAATGTTTGTTTTACAGAATCATCAGCAAAGCATGCCTTTATAAACTGAATAAACATGGATCACCTTCAGGAGTCCACTTCCATACCAGCTTTTTCTTTTTGACACATCACTGAAATTGACCATCCATTGCAGCCAACTGTCTTTGTACTTAGAAATTACTCTAAAATGCATGAAATGACAATTTATTTGAATAGAAACTGTTTAAAACAGTTCAGTTAACTGATTTTTAAAACATGTTTTTCCAGTGTAAGGAAAAGACAATACTTTAAATACCTTGCTTTATAGACTTGTTCCTTAAACATACAATATCTTTATGCACATCTTCAAAGACTGACCCGAAATGATAATTTGGTCTTGTAGCCCCTCTTTATGATAAACAGACGACCAAAATGACCCTCATCAGAAAAAGAGCCAATCCCAGGTGATAAATTAACTAAGTAAATATAAAAAAGCTCAACAGTTGTTGTGGAACATCCTAACACACAGAAGTTCCCAGCCATTTACTGTTGCCTTTAGTCACAACACAACAAGAGACAGCTGCTCTCCCGCTTGTTCGTATTTCAATGTTTGCGATTTTATGTATTCACATATTTTTTTAGTCACGTGACTCCTCAAAACTCCTCCATCACAAAGATGCAGAAAGCTTATGATGCTTGTATGAGACTTTTGCGTTCGAAGGAGGTGCTGTGGAGGAAGGAGGGGAGCGGAGATGAATGTCTAAGGAATCTTGTGTTTATTGAATTTTGGGTAAAAATAGTTGGGTACTGTTCTGAAATTGTTACAAACTTCAATGACAGCTAACAAACCCTGGTTATTTCTGAGACATTATCAAGCTATCTAGCTCCATATCCATTCAAACTTATCTTCACATGTTTGTGGAATAAGTAAGGGAAAATAGCAGATGAAGTGTGCATTATCAGAACTAGACGCACACTGTGGAAACCTGAACCGTCTCCCGCTTCGTGTCTGACGGTTGCTTCTGCGACCACAGTCGCTTACAAAAAAACATTCAATTTTTAGTACTTTATTCTTGTTGTATTTTTAGTTTAGATCACAAACTTTTTTGTTACGTGGTGCAGTGCATGGTAACGGTAACATGACAACGCACCACTTAGATGGCTAAGCCGGCACCGACCTTGACTGCAGCGGCAAAGGAAAGCGATATATATGCTGATCGTCACAATACGTTAAACAAAGCATCAGTCCAGACAGAAAGTTCACCAAGAAATTAAGACATTTAAGGATGAAAATGATAATGGCCTCGTAAACCTATCATTATTGTGGGATTCATTGAAATCAGTGATGAGAGGGAACCTGATTGATAAGGCAACATATCTAAAGAAGAAAATATTGGAAACATACAATAAATTATTCCATGATTTAAAAGTCCAAGAAAACAAATAAAAAAATAAAAATTATGAATCACAAAAGGAAATCAAGAAAGGTAGGAGGGTAGATTTAAAACCAATAAAGCTCCAGGTAGTGATGAATTCCCTATAGAGTGGTATAGAAAATTTTAACTGGAACTAACAGCACTTCTATTAAGAGCCCTAAATTATATCCACAAAGAAGGTTGGACCCCACCCTCATGAAAAGACGCAATAATTACTTTAATCCCCAAGGAAAACAAAGATAGACAGAACTGTTCTAATCATTGACCAATATCAATGTTAAAAATGGGTTACAAAATCTACACATCAATTTTAACTAAAAGATTTGAAGCATTTATTGCTGAGTTAATCGATGAAGACCAAACGGGTTTTGTGAGAGACAGACAAAACCAGGATAACATTAGAACAAGACTGCATGTAATTCACACCATAACTAAAAACAAACTAAAAGCAGCTCTGATCAGCCTAGATGCTTTTGACAGGGTGAATTGGGATTTCCTTTACCAAGCCTTAGAGAAATTTTGATTCACACAAAACTCAATTACAACAAGCCTACAGCAAGAATAAAAATAAACGGCTCCCTCACAAACTGGTTTAAGTTAAAAAGAGGAACGACTCTTTTTGCTCTTTACATTGAGCCACTGGCCCAGGTCATTCAGCAGTGCGAGGAACTAAAAGGAATAAAAATTGACTGCAGGGAACAAAAGATTGGATTATTTGCAGATGACATGTTGTTGTTTTTAAAGGACATAAACACTTCCATGCCTAAACTAATGACACCCCTGAAAGAATTTAACCCCCTTGCTGGATACAAATTAAATAATTCTAAAACACAAATCCTGCTTTTCAATCACACCCCATCAAAAGAAACCACATAACTACAATATCAAGTGGGACAGTAAAATAATTAAGTACCTCGAGTCTTTTTACCTAAAAATCTGTGACTCCTTTGCGAAGAAAACAATAATACAATTACCTTCAACATCAACCTGGATATTAAGAGGGAGAGCAACAAGGGGGTTACAGCATTTGCCACAATCATAAAAAATAACAAGATGAGGGACTTTCAGGACTTAAAGGTGGAATTTGGATTCACCAATCATGATTTTTTTCGGTACTTTCAGATGAGGGAATATTTTAACAAAGAAATTAGATCAGAAGAAGGCAGCGAAAAAAATCCAGTCTTAGAGGCATTATGTCTGGTGAAAATATTACTAATTGCAGCAAGCTAAGCAATGACCAGACAATGGCTCAAGCCTGAACCACCAACCCTCACAGACTGGACTGAAATAGTGGAGGAGATCTACATCATGGAAAAGATGACTTTTGTTTTAAGATTGAGAGACGGAAAATGTAAGGAAAAATGGGACAGATGGGCTGTATATAAAAAGTTATTGCATTGCATGAACTTTCTGTTTACATTTCTGGAACGGCGGCAATCATGTCTTATCCCCCCCCCCCCCCTTTTCCCCCTTTTTTTATTTCCATCCTCACTTATTTATTTGTTTTTTTTTACTCTTCATCTCTTTGTTTGTAAGACTTATTTTGCTTGATGTCATGTACATTTGTGTTATATATTGCTTAAAAAAATGAAAAATCTAATTTAAGTACAAAAAAAGACAGAAAGTTCACCACTTACCGCTTGTTTTTGAATGAGTGTTGTTCAGATGATGAAGCAAAAGTTTGTTTTAAAAAAGCTGGCGCAGTCATACAGAACATTTAAGCAAGGTGACCGGAACTTCTTTTTTCACCGTGCAGTTATCCTGTGGTATATCACTTTTTAAATGCACACCCAGCAGCCAATCAGAATCGAGTATTCATCTGGACCATGGTATAACTCTTTTTAATCCAAAACCAGCAGCCAATCAGAATCGAAAATTCACCCGGATCATAGTATAATAATGATAAAATTCTGGCTATAAAGCATATAATAAATCTCAAAATACACAGCAGTTATTGTATACAGTATAAAGCTATACCTGTATTCAGAACTGACTGTTGTTGAAAAAGCAGTCAAAGAAACCATCTTTTCTTTGAGTTTGTTCATATGTTACCTTGACAGTGAACCCACTGGATTCATAAAATCTATTTTGATCAGTTTATCACCATAACTCACTCATGAGGGTAATCTCTCACTGCAGCTTCAGAAATTTCCAAAAACCTTGAAAACAGCTGTCATCAAGCTTATCCCAAAGAAGTTCAGTCTTGGCCTAAATCCATCTGCTGTGGCTTGTTGACTTTCTCCTGCTAACAAATAGTTTGGATATTTTTTCTGACATGTTTAAAATCTCAACACAGCACTGAAGTTCCTTTTAATCAAAGCGAAAAATGAGATTTGTCTGAAAGCAGACACAGGAAAGATCTGTTTCATTTACATTGGATCTGATTACTGCTTTCAGTATAATTGACTGTGTGATTCTACCACAAAGACTAAAGTCCTAGGTAGGCTTCTCTAGTACTTCCCTCGATAGATTTAAGTCTTATCTTGAAAACAGTGGTCTGTTAAAAATGTTTGTTAAAAATTATAACTGTGTCTCAGGCCAAATTGCTGTAACCTTTGGGGTTACCCGGGAGTTTCTGCTGGGACCCCTCTTCTCAATATATTCATGATTTTACTCGGACAGCTAATATATGACAACACTGTATATTACCTAATCATGCAAATGACTGTCACATTCACATTTCATTGACAGCATCAGTGTATGGAGCAGCGACTATAATGAATTCATTCTATCTCTGCATCCAACAGATCACCTAATGGATACACAACATCTTTCTGCGCCTAAACACAGAAGACAAGATTGAGATATTCATCTTTGGCTCAGAGAAACATGGATAAAATGTTAACAGCCACACTCTGTCAGGCTCATAAACACACGTTTGAGCAACCAATGAAAAGCTTATGGAAACACACTTATATGCGCATATCTAACTTCCGCATTCAAAACACGCATTCACACGTTGCTACACAAGTTTTTATTTCTGTTTTTGGGCTCTACATATAGAACACTTGGCAATGGATTACGCTGAACTTTGACCAATCAGGGACCTGAATTAGGTAATGATGTATGCTTAGTGTCCTTTTTTAAAACTCCGAAGTGCCAAACCCTGTTAATACTTGCGGTTTGTGCCCGGCCAGAATTATATGAAACCAAGTCTTTCATATATCAGAATAGAGCTGTGAAATAAAAAGCCTGGAACAAGAATCGTGAGATTTGCACCGGTTCGACATTTCGCACCAAGCCTCTTTCATCTTCGAGTATGTGCACTAGTTAGTATCAGGTATCAACAGAGCTGTGCGAACACCATATGCAAAAAGCTCGTTCCCTGCTCTCCCCAGCCAGTTGTCGCCCCCCTGAGTACAGCTGGTCTGCATCCCCCCAGGGGATGGGTCAAAGTGCGGAGAAGAATTTCCCCATTGTGGGATAAATAAAGTATCTATTATTATTATTATATGTCTGAATGGGTTTCTGAATGCGCCACTCATGCCTGGTATGTTAGTATAGTCATTATGGATATGACATTAACTTGAATAGTCATATTAAATGTGTATTATCATTAGTACTTCATCATCTCAAAAACATTACCAACATCAGAGGTAAGCCAGACTAATAGATCTTTATTGATGTGTTTGTCTTTGCTTTGGCATCCTGTTGCTCAGAGAAGTGTTTTTCTCTTCTTGAGCCAAGGTACGCTTTTACTTTGATAAAAAAATCACAAGGCTAAAATGTAAAAAAAAATAAAAAAAGCAGCTCTGTAGTCTTTAGTAACAATATACAGTCTGTCTTATCAAAGTGTCTTGAACAAGAAGCAAACACAAAGACAAAAATTCTTTCATGAGCTTTCATTTTTCTAGCTACTCAGTAGTTACTGCACTGCTCTTTCCTATACGTATGTCAACCAGTGCTGTATGCGATGGAGATGTCAATTTCCATGCGGGAACCTCCCAAATGGATAAATAAAGTTGTCTATCTGTCCGTCCGTCCGTCCGTCCGTCCGTCCGTCCGTCCGTCCTTCCATCCATCCATCCATCCATCCATCCATCCATCCATCCATCCATCCATCCATCCATCCATCCATCCATCCATCCATCCATCCATCCATCCATCCATCCATCTATCTATCTCTATCTATCTAATATCTATCTATCTATCTATCTATCTATCTATCTATCTATCTATCTGTATCTATCTATCCATCTATCTATCTATCTATCTATCTATCTATCTATCTATCTATCTATCTATCTATCTATCTATCTATCTATCTATCTATCTATCTATCTATCTATCTATCCTATCTATCTATCTATCTATCTATCTATCTATCTATCCATCCTATCCATCTATCCATCTATCCTATCTATCTATCTATCTATCTATCTATCTATCTATCTATCTATCTATCTATCTATCTATCTATCTATCTCGACCAAATAGGACAGGTGAATTTGTTTAATTTTTCTTACACTACACCTGATGATGTCTAATGACACACCAGTTGGTTGAAAAACACCTGCTTAGAGCAGACTCTAAAGCATATCTGCTTTTGTTCAAGTCTCTATGGCTTTTGTTTCCATGACGTTTTGTCTTATGTAGGAATTGTACAGTGCATATAAAATTGCTTTGTTTTGCCTTTTCTTATTGGCAATTTAAAAACCAACATCAAGCAGCTAGAAAACATATGTCAGGGGTTGTGTGTTTTCAAAAGATGAATTTAAAATATGCATAGAAATATGGAAATGAACACTTAAATCACTTCTTTTGGATTTTTTCCTCAGTCAGTGCTTTTTAATACCCAACTCTTTGCCAAATACAAAGAAATTTGTTTTCTTCTTTTTTTTTGAAAAGTTTTTAATAAATTCTGAAATTGTTTTAAACTTTCTTGGAAAAACACTTTAAATTACCCTTTTGAGGATGGTGCATTTGGGTTTGGTTTTGTCAATAATATTTCTTGTTTTTTTTAGTTGTTCTCTTTTCATACACACCAGGATGTATTCAAGTGTCTGGTGGTCAAGGCATCTGGTTAGTCACATTTTGTTCATGGTTTTGTCATTTTTATTTGCTTGGATTTGAAAATTAGTCTTCGGTTTATGTATAAAATGTTTTATGGTTTTATCCACCAAGCATGGTCTCCTGCATTTTGGGTCTCACATCACTGGTTTTACTGACAACCTTAGCCCTTTATTTTCAAGTGAACAAACAGTCTAAACAGCCAAAGATAGTCAGATTAATTCTCCAATGTCTTTCTCTCAGATTAAAAGAAACTCTGGGTTGTGTTAAAATAATTTTCTGTCAGCTGCAAAAATCTTATTATAACCTTATTTTAGTTAAAATAAAGTAAAAAACACCATCTCCCCATTTACTAAAAGTGAGAAATAAATGTCAATGAAAATAGGTTTGCTTTTTTTTACTTTTACCTATCAAAAACAGTTTGACAACCAGAGCTTTTATTTTGTCAAAATGTCTTGTGATTTTTCTGCTTTCATTAATAAGATGCACAAGAATTCACATGTCTTGTTTCTGGAAGCCTTAAGCATAATGGAGTTTTAATTGAAGCCTTACTCAGATCTTAAGTGAATGAAGTAAACTACACTCCTTTCCTGAATTTATTTTTCATATTTGAAAAAAAAAATGCTATAAATCAATCGTATGTGGGGCGGCCATGGTGCAGAGGTAGAGTGGTAAACCCCTGATTACAGGTTGACAGGCGCGATTTCCGCCCTGCCCTTACGTGCTGAAGTGTCCTTGGGGAAGACCTGAATGCCACATTGGTCCTGGTGGTTTCAAGTTGGCACCAGTGTGTGAATGCGTATGGGTTAATGGGACTCTGCTGTCAAGCACCTTGTGCTTTCTATAAGTTAACATCATATGTGCCATTGATGCAGTGGAGACATCCATTCCACGGCAGCACCCAAGAGGACACCTGTGTTCAGTAATGTCTCTGCTCGTCTCATTTTGTGTAGATTAACAGTGATTGTTTTTACTACGTATGTGATCACGTCAGCCCGATTAACAAATGGATATGTTGCTGCTTTGCGGACTTATGGCCGGGACTTTCTCCTTCAAATTAAAGAGTAAATGGAGTTTCTCTTTGAAACATGGGACGGCTTCAAAGAAACATTTCTTACACCATTAATTTGTGCGCCTGGCCTGTCACATGTACTGTATCTGCCTCGACCTCCAGGGAAAAGGAGAAAGTGGAGGGAAAAGGGTCTTAGTACTACTGTCCAGGAGCCTCAACAATGCTGGCATTCTCACTACCCGATTACTCTACCGCCCTGCACTTCCGTGTTTTCACCGGTGTACACTCAGCTTCCACCGCATCGGACATCCAACTGGAAGTCACGTGACCGCTGGACCTGTCTGCTTCCAATCCCGGTGCACTCCGCTGCCACTCCGATAGTGATGTCACCACCTCCAATACAACTTGGCTTGCTTAACACTCGCTCTATTGCCAACAAATCCTTCTCATTGAACGATCTAAACCTTGATTTTATATTTCTGACTGAGACTTTGCAAAAAGAGGAAGATTTTATTCATTTAAACAAACTCTGTCTGGAAGGCTGTTCAGAAGCCCCGCTCCTCTCGCCGTGGTGGGGGTGTGGCAGTTTTGTATAAGGACAACTATATATGCAAAGACATGAATGCCCAGACGTTCTCTTCTTTTGAATCTCTGTCATTCAAGGTTGAATCCTAAGATCCATTTTATTGTTTTTTAGTCTAACACCCCCCTGGTCCTGCTGCCCCCTTTTTACATGATTTTAGTGATTTCCATCATAAAACTGGAAAGGGTTTTAATATTAGAGGATTTAACCTTCATGTAAATGACTGTTCATCCTGCCCAGCAATGGATTTTTCGACTGAAAACGAGCATCACGTCTCTGACCCCACCCTTCAAAAGGGTAACACTTTGTTCGACTTAGTTTTTTCTTTTGGCCTGAGCATTAATAATCTTTGTGTGGAGGATTTACATATGAGTGATCATAGTGCACAGTGGGGCAGTGGTTAGAGCTCTTGCCTCACAGCAAGAAAGCCCCTGGTTCAAGTCCCGCTGGGGACATGAAAACAGAACAACAATGGGGACCTTTCTGTGTGGAGTTTGCATGTTCTCCCCATGCATGCATGGGTTTTCTCCGGGGACTCTGGCTTCCTCCCACTGTCCAAAAACATGCCTCATAGGTTAATTGGTCACTCCAAATTGTCCATAGGTGTGCATGGGTGTGTGAAATGTGTGACCCTGGGACAGACTGGCGATCTGTCCAGGATGTCCCCTGCCTTCGCCCTTAAGTGGCTGGGATAGACTCAGCCAACCCTGTGACCCCAAAAGGGACGAATGGAAGAAGATGAATGATCATAGTATCTTCTTTGAGTTAAACGTCACTCCTGAACCTGTTTCTTCAGGCATATTGTCTCAAAGGTGCATTATCACCGCCAACACTGATGGACGTTTTTCAGTGCTGTTTGAACCCCACTTATATAAGGAATGTCTCCAGACAGATTGTGTCACAATCCTGGATCAGGTGGCTCCTGTCAAATCCAATTTATCAAAGATAAAAGTGTTCCTGGATTAATGAAGAAGCCATCCAAAATTTAAAAAAGACAGTGTCATCAAACTGATCGTCTTTTGAAATCCACCAATCTCATGGTCCACAGGCTGCATCGTAGGGATCTCGTGTCCTCATACAACGAGATGATGAAAGACGCCAGATCTGACTACTTTCGCCAGCCAATGTCCTCGAATAAGAAGAGCCCAAACGTTTTGGTTGACACTATTCTATTGTTAGTCCTGCAGCCCCAGTACCCTCTGTGTCCTGCAAAGCCAACAGCAATTAATTTCTAAAGTTCTTTGCAAACAAGACTAAGATCAAAGAGCAGCTCCTACCTCCTTGTTGTGATGATTGTGTTGTGGTGGAGACTGTTTCACACAAATAGTCTACTTTTAGACCTGTCAATCTGGAGGACATAGCTGCTCTGTTGACTAAGTTGAAACCTTCTACTTGTCCATCTGATGTCATTCCTTCCAAACTCTTCTTAAAGGTGTTTGATACCATCGGACAAATTGTCACTGAAATGATAAACCTTTCACTTTCCACTGGTGTGTTTCCAAATGCATTTAAACATGCCATAATGGAGCCTCTGCTGAAAAAGTCTAATCTGGACCCATTAGTCTTCCAGAGTTATAGACCTATCTCAAAGCTTCCATTTATCTCAAAGATTCTGGAAAAGTTAGTGTCTGAACAATTGTCAGAGTTCTTGGATAAAAGGGGTATCTATGACACCATTCAGTCAGGTTTTCATAAACATCATTCCACAGAGACAGCCCTGCTGAAAGTGTCCAGTGATATTTTGATGTCTGGTGATCCTGGCAAATACACAGTCCTCGTCTTACTAGATCTTTCATCAACCTTTGACACGTTTGACCACCAGATCTTATTGGACAGATTGAGGGACCTGATTAGTTTGTCAGGGTCAGTTCTCCCTGGTTTTCCTCTTACTTATCTGGTCGGAATTTCAGTGTCATGGCTAACCACATAATGTCTCAGTCAGCAGAATTACTGTGTGGGGTTCCTCAGGGCTCTGTTCTGGGCCCTGTTCTGTTTCTCCTATACATGATTCCCTTGGAAAGATCATTCAGGATTTCAGCGATGTTTTCCTACCATTTCTTGCTTGAGAGCTTCATTCTCAAGCTCCTCCATATGTTTCTGATTTGATCGCTCCCTACAGACCATCTCGTGCACTGAGGTCTGCGGATCAGAACCTGTTGATGGTCCCTCGCACATGGTTCTGAACTAGAGACAGATCCTTCCAGACGCTCCCAAACTCTGAGCTTCCACTGTCCCTGCATTCCCTGAATTTCAGTGAATTTGTTTAAAAGTCAACTGAAAACCTTTTATTTTTGCAAAGCATTTTAACTGAAACTGCTTTTATTGGTCTTGAGGTGATTGTTTTACGTGGTCTATGCTTTTTATCTTTTATCTTTTTATATGTACATATACATATTTTAACCTGTGAAGCACCTTGTGTCTTCTGTCTGTGAAAGGTGCTATACAAATACAATTTATTTACTTACTTACTTATTTACTTACTTACTTACTTACTTACATTTTATTACCTTTTCTTTTTAATTTCATTTCTTGATTTGTTTTAGTTTAACCTCTGTGTTTCATGAAATGGAGATTCAGAGCGAACTTAAAAAATCAGAGGTTGAAGAGCAATAATTCATTCTCATAACAATATTTAATCTATCTATCTATCTATTTACCAAGGCTGTGTCCCACCAAGGTTGGGTACCCTAGACAGGGCACACAATTTTAACTCCCTCCGTCTCTTCCCCAAACCCTCCTCCTTCAGTGTGTGAGTGTGTGTGTGGGTGTGTGTGCGTGTGTGTGACTGGTCTAAGGCCTGGTCTAAGCCACACCACACTGCACCAGGGTCAGCTGCACACTCCAGTGTGGGCACCTCCACAGCAGGGCCTCAGCCAAGGCTGGTTTCCCCTTGCCGCTTCATCCCAAGACCAAACCTCTACCACACCCATTCATTCATTCATACACAAACTCTCTCCACCCATCCCTGTCATGTTCAGCCTCTCTCCCCTGCACCACAGTCATCCCTCTTGCATTCAACGCTCTCCTTACACCCTCCATCCATCCCATTCGCGGTCTTCCTCTCATTCTCACTCCACTCACATCAGATTCGTATACCTTTTTCACCAATCGCTCCTTTTCCATTCTTTCAACATGTCCAAACCATCCCAGTGCCTTTTGCTCTGCTCTATAAGCCAACTCTTGCATCACACCAGTTCTCTCTCGGATAACTTCATTTCTCACACGATCCATACGCGTCACACCACACATACTCCTCAAACATCTCATCTCAACTACATTCAGCTTCCTCTTTTCCGCCACTTTGAGACTCCATGTTTCAGCCCCATATAACACTGCAGGCACCACCACACCCTCATACAATTTCCTTTTCGCATCCTTTCCCAGTGACCTACATTCAAACACTCTTCATCCCCCCCATATCTTTCGTACTTCGTTCATTCTAAACTCTACCTCTCCCCCTATTCCACCATCCACACAGACACACGACCCCAAATACTGAAAACACTCTACCTCTTTCCTACTTTTAAATTTCCCACAGCTTGCTCAACTTCCTTTCCCGTAATCAACGCTTCATTCAACTCTCCCAATACATTCAGTCTACTTTCCCTTCCATCCATCCCAATCACAGCATCCCGATCTTCCTCCACATTCAGCAGCCTCTCGAAATACTCTGCTCATCTTTTTCTTACTGCATTCCCCTCATTCAACATCCTTCCATCCTCTGTTTTTACTTTCTCCTCCCTCCCCGACACTCCCTTTCGCACCCTCTTCAACTCCTTCCAAAACAATATTTAATCGCAATCCTGAAATGTATTCCTCTATATTTTTCTTTGACAGAATAAAAGAATCCTGTTTACATGGTTAATCTTTTCTCAAACTTGCAAATGTTGCAGCTTGAAGACCAAGTACAGCAAGAGCAGACCAAGTATCTAACCTGGTCTGTCTAAAATGGACAGAAAAGCTTCCAAAACAATTCTGACTTTCTTGAATTTCTTTCAAACAGTATCATTAAAACTTTGCAAAGAGAAGAAATGTGGTTTAAATCCAAACAACACTCGTAAAAAATCTATCTGATTTGGGTTCCTTTCTTAACAATTTGTGTAAAAGTTATCGGTCAGGGCAAAAATAAATACCCACGCTCAACATCCACTGCAACCTTAAAGTACTGATTCTGTGAAGCCAACTTTTATTACCACCTTAATGCAATTCCTGTCAGAATAAAAAACTAAATAACTAATCAAATATCTAGAGCCAGCTGCATGCTCCAGGCAAACCTTAACACTTGTTTAATGTTTGACAAGCTGCCGATTTGCACCAGAGGAGTGAAATACAAGGAGTGGCCACACAGAGATGGAAAAAAAGACTAAATGAAAAAGTCTGATGAATATTAGTTTTTTTTTTAATTAACACAAGATAACAGGTTTGCTAACCTGACAAAGAAAGTAGGTCTGGTGAAATGACCACACTTCACTTTTCACATTTTTAATTGTGTTTGACTTTTTTCATGCTGTAACAAATCTGTGCGAATCTTCAATAAATACACCATATTGTGGAACAAATCAATTTTGTTTTGTTAAATCTAACAAAAAAAAGCTGTACTTTTCTGATTACCTCCCCAGCTTTCCAACTTTCAAACACAAAAGATTGGTGCAGAGTTTTAATGGGCTACGTGTACCCATCCTCGCGTCAAACTTGAAAACACTCAGCAGTAATCTTTGTGTATCCCTTTGGCCAACCTGTGGTGTTGATACATTTATGATTCCGTTTGGTTGTCCACTTGCTCTGTCTGCGAGCACAATTACGGAAATATTACCAACTTTTTGAAACCTGGAGAAGAGGTGAAGTGCTGGGAAATGAAGAACCCATTAAATGTTGATATGGATCTGGATTACTACCTTTGAAGTGAGATGAGCATTTGATGTGGCTCGGGGCGGGCCTCTCCATGGGCCCTGAAATAAATTCTCAATACAAAATCAGTTTTTAGAAGAAAATAAAGTTGCAGTTTAATAAGCAGGACTTATCAGGAGAAAATTAGAAAAGGTTTAGTGCTGTGTTTTATATGTTGGCATATAATGGGTCATAATACTTCAAACTCCCATTGACGATGATATCAAATTAGTCTATCATGAAACCTATAGTATATGCATATTTAAACACGATTAGGAAATCAGCCATTAATTATAACCAGACAATTATAGTAATTCTTGTCTTTAATATTCTGTTATTCTTAATTTCAATTGATGCAATTGTTGCTCTGTTCAGTTTCTATGAATAATCCTGTAACCCTTGAAAATGTATGGCTTTCTTATTCCAATAATGTTCTTTATTGTAATAATCTCTAGTCTTCTTTGTTTTTAGGGTGCTCCCTTTTGGAGTCACTCTATCCCAAACAAACTCTTCGAGAAGGTCGGGGGACTGGAGTTTTTGTTGAAATGTGATTATAATCTATCAAAAATACCAATGAAACTATCAAACTTTTACAAGCAAGCCTTAGAATTTGTGAAGATGCTTTTCACCCATAACTTCTCCCTTCACAACACTGTTTTATGGAACAACAGATTTATAACTGTAAACTAGAAATCCTTGTTTATGTCTGAATGGTATGATAATGTCGTGGGTTTTTTCTATGACTTGATGCGTACTGATGGAATGCTGTTATCATACAATGAGTTTGTAACTAAATACAAAATTAAGGATTAAAATAACTGTTATAACAAAGTCTGTAAAGCAATTCCCATACCTTTACTTTATTTTATTCACAACATACTACAATACAATGCAATCAAACCACAATTTCCAGAGCTGGAAATTAATGATATTCCCCTAAAAGATACAAAATGCAACAATAATTTAGTAACAATAACCTTTAAACAAATAATTTTCTGCAACTTTAGTATAAACAATAGACGCGACTCATAAACCACCCTGATGAACAAATATTTGTCTTTATACACAAAGTACCCACTTCCACCTAAAATGAAAAAAACACATTTTGAAATAATATCTAAAATTTCCCCTTTTGGAGATGTTTTACATAAAAGATTCAAATTTCAATCGGAATCATGCATCTATTTTTCATCTGAAACTGAAACGTTAGAAGATCTCTTTTATGGTTGCAACCAGATACAAGTATTTTGGACTGATATTCACAATTGGTTGTCACTCAAAGTTTTAAATATTCCCTTTTTTCTCTTATCTGATGTTCTTTTCTATATGGAAAATCTGGACTAGGGAATTTCTGATGTCATCAATTGTTATTATTTTATGCAAACATTTTATTCATTTATGCGAATGGAAACATACCTGCCCTTTGTTTAGTATTTTTTGAATAATTTTTCTGATTATTATAAGTGTCTTAAATGCATTCCAAGCAAAAACAAGAAAGCTACAGTAATTTATCAAAATATGTCAAAAGTATTGTTATTTTGAATTGTTTTTTTGCCTTGCCTTTGCCTATTTTTTAATTTTAGTTTTGTTTCTTCTATATGCACATTTATAACGTTTGTTCACCCTAACTTGGTTTGTATATGAGCATTTATAAAAAAAAGAGGCACACATTATTAATAATATTACTATTATTGTTTTTTGGGTCTTATATGTGTGTTTGATATTAACAACTGTTTCATTTTTCAAGTGAATGCGAATTTCTGTAAATTGAAAAATGTACAATAAAGTTTATTAAAAAAAAGCTCTTCTTTGGTTTTCCTTTAGACTTCTTTCCTGGTAGTTTCAACTTCAGCAGCATAGTCACTTTATTTCATCATAATGTGTCTAAACCGTCTCAATCTGCTTCACTTCATTTGTCGGCAAAACCATGAGCTGTTCCTTTGATGGCTTTATTCCAGATCCTATCCATCCTTGTTACTCCCAAAGAGAACCTCAACATCTTCAGCTCTTTTTTCTCCAACTCTGCCTGATCTCTTTGTCAGAACCACTGTCTCTAAATCAACAACATGGCTGATCTCTCTTCACTGCTCTCATCACACTTGAAAACTTCTTCCACCTATTCCAACTTCTTTCTTACACTAAGGACTTAAAGTCCTCCTTCATCACTGCTTCCTGTAACCTCACAGTTTCACTTAAGTTCTTCTCATTTGCACACATATACTTGGAGGTCTTTTACCTAGAGCAAACCATGTCCACTGCAAACATTATGGTCTACAAAGATTCATGTAATTTCTAAAACTCATTTGTCAGTCCATCACCACAGCAAACAACTAGAGATCCAAGCTAATCCTTGGTGTAGTCCAACCTCTACCTTGAAATCCTCTGTCACAACCGTTGACTATATGAGAACTGGATTGAGTTACCCCTCCACCCTTGCGTTGCAAATAGGAAGCACGTAATGGTTCCAAGAAGTCAAAATCCCACACACATTTATTGAGAAATGAACGGCAATTACGTATTCTTTTTGTCAGAATAACAATTCTCGTACCGCTGCATTTTTAACGTGTTCTTGCTAATCTTAACTTTTTAAAAACATTTTTTTTCATTTATTGCAATATACATGATATAAACCAAACAATCAGACGCGTCGGTAAAAACAAGTTGTTTCACTTTGAATGTTCTAAACCATTTGACAGATTCTTCCAAAACCTGCTTTTGAGTGGTAGGGGTGTGGACTACCAGCCACAAAATATTGACCTAGGCCAATTCAATCAGTAAGCACTGATTGGTCTGAATTGGTCTAGGTCAGCATTGACTGACGATTTCTGGTTCCAAAAATGTAGACTGAATTGACTTCATTTGATGGAAGCCAGAAGTAAATCATTTTCTATGAGTGACGTCACACTCTGTCCAGTTCTCATATACAGTCAGTGCTCACACCTAGCACATCTCACCAATGTCTAAACGATCAACTTCAACGTACTTCTCTGCCATTCCACATAACGTCATACAAACCACACCTCTATTGGCTCCCTGTCATAGACCTTTTCTAGATTTACAAAGACAGTGCAACTCCTGACTGTCTCTGAACTTTTTCAGAAGCATCCTCACAGCAAACATTGCATTTGTGACATAACTTCTTTGCATGAAGCCATTTTGTTTTTTGTGCATTTTTAATTGAAATTTTTGCATTTTGTCTTCTGAAATCAGCACTAAATAGTTAAGCCTTCTGGGCACAGAATAATAAAGAAGTTCTATGTAATTAATTCAGTTCCTCCTCTCATCACTCTTTGTAAAACAAAGAGTGATACATTTAGAGAAGATATGGTCCTGTAATGAATGCAGAACAGTTAGTTGATTAGTTATAGAATACACAGCCATACATTAACTTAATGAGCTGTCTAAATATGTATTTCTTGGTCTTTTTACTTTTTACTTTGATGTGGGCATGTAGAGTTTGTTTTCTTCTTACTAAAAATATATACCAATATTTTTTTACTTTATAGTGCTGTTCAGTAGTTCATTTTAAATTAATTTTAAGGAAAGTAATGCTTTAGATCAGGGGTCTGCTCTCTATAGTAGCTCTCTGGTTGAAGAATAATACAATAGTGACCGTAACCTTTCAGAATTACTTAGTTTAACATTGATTTTGTATATATTAGTTTGTTTTACACATTCATTGTTTCTAGAACAGTAAGGTCAATTTGTGTTTTTTACACCCCTGCTGACATTACACCAACTCAAGAAGCCTTATGCTCAATACCAGTCTTCCAAAGAGATTTCAAAAACTATCAAAATTTTAGTACCGGTAATAGTTTTATTTTCTCTGACCACTCTATTTATATTATAAGTTCAAAGGACATGGCATTTTATGTTGCACAAAAATTGTTATTATACTGAAGGGAGTTTCTAAGAAAACACGTGTTTATTCTCTATATCAAATTTTGTTTTAATCTTAAACCGGTACTCATGTTCAGGTTAAGGGTAGTAGTAAGTGGGTAAAAGAGGACAGCTCACCAAACTGGGCCAAAAAAACCAAGAGAAAATTCAATTTTGACTTGCATTGTTTAAAACTTATGGCACAGGATGCCTTTTAATTAGAAAATAAGTCATACAGGCCAATGTAAAATACAAAAAACAATTTCACATTTAGAGAAATTGCTCTGTATATTTCGGGTTTTCATTCATGCCAAAAATATGAAATATGACTTATAGGTAACAACAATATAATGCAAATCAGAATCTACATTTTCAAACGGGGAACATTTTTCCTAATGGGGAGAGAATACTTTATGGCTCCTACTAGATTTTAATCACTGAGAAACAGACTTTAGATGCATACCCAGTCTATGCTTTGTGTGTGCATCTTCAACCTGACACTATAAAAAAGCAACAAATGAGTACTTGGTATTTTATTGCAAAGGATCGAATTTTTACATTTCTGTTCTTGTATTTTATTACATTTAGACATCTATGCTGTGCCTGCTAATGCCCTGTAAGCAAACATTACCACATTTCTTTGTGCTTTTTGGGGGGGGAGATTGACTCATATTTGAACAAGACTGCATTAAAATCAACTTTATTTATAAAGCGCTTTAACACAGCCAAAAGGTGCTACAATAGAACACCAAGAACACTAATAGATAAAATATGAGCATAAAACCAAGCAAAACAATTCAATAATTAAAAATAGGTACCAAAGCAATAAGCACAGCAGAGTCTAATGAAAGTTAAAAACTGGTTGGGTTTTAAGCTTCGTTTTAAAAATGGACAGAGGACGCATGATGAATATTAAAAAGAAGAGTGTTCCAGAGCTTCAGGGCACAGAGGGAAAAGGCTCGATCCCCTCTACACTTCTTCTTAGACCTCGGTACCTCCAGGAGAATCTGATCAGTCGACCTGAGGCACCGGGGAGTGGTGTAAGGAGAGAGAAGCTCATGCAGGCTGAGACCATTAAAAATAATGTAAAAACAAAAAATGACACAGTTTTGAAACATTTTTTTTTCCTAGAAACTCTTCTTTTTAAGGTCCAATCTAGATCTGATGTTTTGTATTTTATATCGAATGATGCAATACATCGGAGTGCATTTTATTTTTATTTCTTTTTTCATCTGAGTTATAAAATAAACAATAAAACATAAGTGTAGTTTGTCTTTTGTTGGTTGCATCTATTAATTTCAAGAATAAAAAACAAAACAACACATTTTTGCCTCTGGAAGTCAGAGTTGTCTTGCTTTTTTCTTCTTGGATATGTGCACTTCTAGTTTACTCTAGTCTTCCATCAAACAAATGTGCAATTGCAAAAAAACAAATGATCAGTTGTTATTTTTTTGCACATCTGCCACATGGACTTGAATGAATAGCAGGGAAATCTTTGACATTACAGCTCCAACTTTCCGGGCTGCAAATAAATTAAACTCTGAGAGCTGGTGGAATTTAAAAGAAGTGTGTGTTGACAGGAGCACAAAGCACAGCATTTGAGCTGTCTCCAGTGAGTAAGAAGATGAACTAAGCTTTTAGAGAAAGAAGTTATCTGAGTAAGGTAGAATGAAACATTAAAAAAACATGAAGAGTAAGAGGAGGGTTTATTCAGGAAAATCACAGACAATTAAACCCAAGTTGTTTGCAAGATATGAAACAAAAAGGCAAAGGTAACATTATGCTAACAGCCTGTGAATTTGGGCATATGAAAAGGCATATGAATACAAATGTCCCTATGTCTGTTACTTATGTATTTTAATCCACCTAGCTATGTAATTAAGAGCAGGAGATAAAATTGAAGATCAGGGGAAAGTCAGCATGGATTCTCTGTCACTTCCTATTTGATCTATTCAGCCACTTGACTTGGGAGCGTATTCATCATCCCTTTGATTGTCCTCTATTTGTTGCAGTTGTCGCATGGTGTTACTTCATGATTTAATGCAGCCAAATCCAGCCTGCATAAGGCCTTTCATTAGCACGATCAGGCAGCTCACTCTGACCTTCTCATTCAGCCTCAGACATGCAGTAAAACTGAGTGCACTCCTTCATCGCAGAGCCAGCAAACTAAATTTCAAGATGCAGACAGGAAAACCGAGCAATTTACAGAATATAACTAATTTCTTAACATGGAAACTACTTGATAAAACCAGTATTTATGTATTTATGTATTGGAGTTAGTGCTTGTCCAAAGCATAAGATTTAAATAAAGTCCCACTCCAATTATTTTTTTCTATTTTCAAAGTGTTCTCAGTGGTCTTTTATTTAAGATTATACAATTTTTTAGGCAACATTTAAAAAAAACCTTTGTCATTTTCTAGGACATAGTTACTGCAGAGCGGCAGTGGTTCATTTGACATTTACCTCTGAATTGTGACCGGAACTGTTGTTGCAGATTAAGCCCGCTCCCTTTCCGTCATTCAATTCTTCACAAGCTCTCCCACTAGCTTGCACCCCCTAATAACCCTAACCTAACATTTGTGGTGGAGCAAAATGGCGAGCTGTATCTGAGCTATCCAGCCGTACAATTTTGAGCCAGATGCCAGCTCAAACCAGGAAACTTACTTCACGTCACTTACATGGATCTAGTGGTCTACTGGTGATAGCATTAGAGTGGAGCAGAACAGGGAGCTTGTGGCTTGCCGTTGTAGCTTCTACGTAACATCTACAACCTTTTTCAAACTGTGTTTTTTGTCTGCTCCTGATTCACAAAGATTTAAATAAAGAAATACTCAGAAATGCTATTTAAAGCTGAGCTTTCCTGATAGTGTGTGGAAAACACCAAAACACAATTTTCCTTGGAGAAGATGTTCAAAAATAACATTTTTTAAAATGTTACCATAACTTTCCTACAACTGCATGTATGGTGTTGTAGGAATCTTTTTTGTTGTTGTTTTTGTTTTCAAGCAAAAAGAATTGCAGATGCAGAATGTGAGCAACTCTACTTTCTGCAGTTCTGCAGGCTTCCCTTCAGACATCACACCGATGGGAAGCTATAAAAATTACTAGAACTTTCTGTTGAACAGCTTGACACATGCAACCAGTACTTGCGGATATTAGAGCTTACGCCAAGAGTGATGTAGATCAGTGTTTTTCAACCAGTGTGCCTTGGGAGATGGTCAGTTGTACCGTGGGAAATTACCCATTCACTGATCTAAAAACATTTACCATCTCCAGGATATCAGCTCTGTGTTCATCCAAACAGGCCCTGATAAAACACTCAGTAGGAATATGAAAGATCGTAAAACACTTTTTTCTTTGTGTTACTTTTGATTCTATTACAGACACTTTGATGAACAAAACAATAAAACTAAGAGAAGCATCTCCCATGATGCATCGGGTTAAAGTGACAGCATCTCTGCACTACAGTGAGTCATCCCTGTTAAACGTCTGAAACCACAACGAACACATATCAAACAGTTTTGAAGTCTTCTTGATGAAATCAGAGGTCAACAGTTTAGTTCTCCTTCAAGGTTTGTGTTTATTAACAGCCAAACATCCTAGAGTTTGGTCCAAGACATCTTTCTAACTGAAACACTTTTCTGATAACGTCTGGTTTATTTTATATGTTAAACTTAAGTAGAAGTAATAACAATAATTAAGAAACATGATTAAGGTGAAGTTGCCAACAGACACAATTAAACTAAATTCAAACAATTTAATCATCTAAAAAGAAATAAAATATTTTTGAAAATTTTTCAAAGACTTCATCTTTGATTAAGACAAAAGAAAAACAATAAAACTTCAACATCTTTAATTTTTTTGTAGCTGCAGAAAACATAAATATAATGTTGATCTTTTTGTGTAAAATGTGTCAAATATATTATGATCATATAATTGTTCCAAAAAGTACAGTTGCCTTTGCACTAACATTGAAATAAATATAAAAAAATAAATAAACCACTGTTTAGAAAGAATACTTGGTTTTTTGTGAGGTTACCTAAAATTACATGTTAATAAACTGGAGGGAAAAAACAACTACCAGGGTAAAATTTCAAATAAATTACTTGAAAATGATTGTTAAAAACGAACTTAACTTTTATTACATCTTTTAGAAAAAAACAGCTGCAACTTCCAGCTTTTTCTGCCACAATTATCACAGAAATGCATGCTAGATTGTGGAGGGCCTGTACATCAATACAGACTAGGAGTTTCTCCTTTTTTAATTTTTGGATGCTGGTGTGGCACGATTCCCCAATCAGAAAAATACAATAAAAAACACTGTTTTGTGTTCATGTTGACATGTGGACATTTTTGCAGCTAGCAGGTGTGTTGATAACATTTCAGTGTGTGTGTGGACAGGCCCCGCCATTTTTGTACTACATTTGAACCTTACCGTAATCCATAACTGGCTTGTCTCAGACGGCTGTCTGTGCCCAGAGGCCTCTGCCTCACCCTGTGGGTCTGTCTCCCTTGGTTTTTGTTCCTGTGGTGAAGCTTAATAAACATCACCTATCTGACACATTCAGTCTGACTCTGCTCTGGGATCCGTCTACACGCCGTGACAGAATAACCTGGCCACAATGGATCCCGCGGAGCTAGACAAAGTGAAGCAAGCCACCACATCCTGCGGGGTTTCCCCGGGACAACATGACTGTTTCAGGAGACTGCGTCTTCTTCAACATCTCTCCACCGAACCGTCGGCGGTCGCCTGGACGATCTCTCCCAACTCACATGTCTCCAAGTTCAGACCATGTCATCCGGGACTCAACCCAGCCCGAGTCCAGCTCCTCCTCCGTTCCTGCCTCACAGCTCCGGGTGGAGCCCTTCTCATCCTACTCCAGCAGGCACTGTAGAGAACGACTCTGCAAACCGTTTCTCTACCAGTGCAGGCTTGTGTTTGAGCAGCAAGCCCTTCTCTTATTCGTCCGACAGAGCAAGAGTGGTTTACAATGAGCTTGTTTTCAGGGGAAGTGTCCGGCCTGGGCTGTAGTTATTCATGAAACTCCCGGTCTGTGAATCTCTGCACTGTTCACACTGCAGAAATGCTGCGCATTTTGATCATCCCCGAGGAAAGAGACGAGAACCGCCTGTTCGCCCTAATACGCCTGCTGTTCTGGTCCGTCGGCTTACTCCATTGACTTCCGGACTGGCTGCAGTGTGGGTGACGAGAAAGCGCCATAGGAATCTTCACGCGCCTCAGGAGGACATTAAAGATGAACTGGCAGCTCGCGACGAAACGCCAAGTCTGAGGCTGATTTCCTCCACCAGGACTGGAGCCAACCGCTTCGAGAGACGCAGGGAAAGAGCAGGAGGAACGCCGCACTCAAACCGCCTTTCTCCGCTTCGAGGTACGCCACCAGCCCGGTGAGTCCCCCGGCTGCGGCTCAGAGTCACCAATCACTTCAGCACCAATCCAGCTGGTCAGCAGTGAGGAGCCCATGCAGCTCGGCAGGACTCGGCTCTCGGCTGAGGAACGCTAACGCTGTCACCAGGGGTTTCAGACTGTGGCCTGTCCGCCATCTCCTCCGCGCAATGGCCCCGCGGCCAAAAGACCAGGTCATCAGGCCTGAGGCAATTGGTGAGCTCTAACTCCTGCTGACCCTCCTCCCGGCGCCTCCTCCTTGAAGGTACTGTTTCTTTGATTCGAAACTACATGGTAGAGATCCAAGGCGAATGGACTCGGGTGCGGATGAATAACTTCATTGACTCTCGGTTTGCTTCTCAGTCCAAGATCCCTACAGAACCACCCCTGTGGTGTCAGAGAGTTTATGCTTTGGACGTAGACTGTTGGCCTGTGTTACCATCGACTCTCCTGTGTCTCTGGTTTCTGAAATCACAGAGAACTGATCTGCTTTTAATGTGGTTCCTCTACGCCAGTCCTCAGCTTCAGAATAGTCTACCTTTGGTTGAAATTGTGCATAACCCAACATAGACTGGTCATCACAATCTATTGTAAATCAAGCTCTGTTTTAAGGCTCATTGCTCTTGCATGCTGCCAGCGCCTGTTGCCTGTTCGTGACGCTGCCCCTAGGCTCTGTGGTAGACCTTCTCTTGTCTCCCACCAGAATATCATGACCTCAAAGATGTTTTTTCAAAAGACCACGCCAAGTCTCTACACCATAGACCATACATATGACTGAGATGAGCTGATTTCTGAGCTCCACTTCCTCTACAAGTTGTACAACCTCTCTAAACCTGAAAGGGAAGCCATGGACTTATATCACAGAGAGCCTGGCAGCTGGTCTCATTCGGCCTCTCTTCCTCCAGTAGCGCTGGGTTTTTCTTGTTGGATAAAGGACAAACCCTCCGCCTCCCTGCACGACACATACAGAGGTTTAAACGCTATCACTGCTAAGAACAAGTACCCTTCCACTATGGATTCTGCCTCGCTCTCTCCAGACCAACCACAGTTTTCACTAAACTAGACCTCCAAGCGCTATCACTTGGTGAGGATAAAGGAGGAGATGAGGAAGACGGCATTCAACACCCCCTGAGACATTTGATACACTGTGATGCCCTTGGACTTACCAATGTTCCGCGCTTCAGTAATGTCTATTGAACACAAAGGCGCTGACATGTTGAATAGATTTGTGTTTGTTTATTTAGACGACATTTTGATTTTTTCACAGACTCTCTGCAGAGCATCGTTCAACATGTCACAGACATGTCCTTCAGCTGGTTGTTAACTAATATATTCTATGTCAGATAGGGAGAAATATGTTTTTATGTTTCAACTATCAGTTTTCTTGTTTTGTTATTGGTGCTGGGGCAACCTGGCCAGACCCTGCTACATTAAAGCAGTGGCGGACTGGCCTAGGATCCACTAACAGAAAGTAACTCCAGAGGTTCTTGGGTTTCGCTTAATTTTACCGTAGGTTTATCCGGGGAATTATAGTTCAGTGGCTCTCCCCGCCCAGACTCACCCTCTGTAAAAGAACAGTTCTCTGTCCAAGGAAGCCATTTGGCTTTTCAAAGGGAATGATCTTTCTGTTCTGCACCTGTGTTGTCTCACCCTGATCCTACGGCTCAATTTGTGGTAGAAGGGATGCATCAGAGTCTGAGTTGGCGCTGTACTTTCCCAGCCGGTCAGCCCTCTGATCAGAAGATGCACCCCAAGCGCTTTCACTCCTGCAGCTCTCACCAAGAGAAAGAAATTACGACGTGGGAAACCGGGAGCTGTTGCTGTGGTGCTGGCCTTGACCGAATGGCGCCATTACGGAGGTGCATCCGTTTCCTGGTATGGACTGGACCATAAAATTCGTCGCACTGCTTCCGCACCGCAGAGACTAAACCCACGCCAGCCTGGTCCTCTTTTCCTGGGACGCTCAACTTCATACCACCTACCGCCCGATCCTCAGACAGAACCATCGCCATCCCAGACAGCCGACAACCCGCTTCAGACCCGCATCTCTGCGGATACAATACTACCTCTACCCCAGGTGATCGGTGCCGCTGTCTGGGAGGGTGGAGCATGCTGTCCAGAGAGCCCAGGTGAATCGCCCTTTCTCCCCTGAGTGTCCCCTGGACTTCTGTTTGTTCTCCATCGAATTGCTCACGCGTTGCAGTGGGGTCACTGCTTCCAAGGTGTGAAGTCTGCCATCCTGGCATTCACCGCGACTCAACCTACGCGCAGCGTCGCGGCTCTTCCATGGTATTCTGTGCACACCCGGCGCTCGCTCCAGGTCGCATCGCGCCAAAAGGCCTCCACCGCACTTTGCGGGACTCTATACCACTTCTGTACCGCACCGCCCTGGTCCTATTACTGATCATTACAGGCCTTCACCTCTGGAAGGTAACACTACCATTTTGACCATTGGTTGATCGAGTTTCAAGTCTGTCCACTTCGCGGTTTCGTCCAAGTTTCCTTCCGCTTTGAGAGATTGCCCACTCTCGCCCAGCATGGTTCAGGTTTTACACGGACTTCCCCCAGACATCGTGTCGGACCGGGCCCCAGTTCACTTTCTAGCGTGGAACGCCTTCTGCCGAGCTACAGCCACAGCGAGTCTCTCTCAGGTTACCATCCCCAGACCACCTGACAAAACGAGCGGCTAACCAGGCCCTGGAGGCGGTTCTCACGCTGTGTGACTGCCAGTCACCCCTGCACTTGGTCCACTTTCCTGCCCTGGTCAATACTCCCACAACACCTTGGTTTCTTCATGTGCACGGTGTATCCTCCCTTCATGGCTTCTGCTGGCGACGCCCACCCTTCAGGAGAGAGTGCGGTGGCTGTCCCATCTGTCCAGGACCACCTCAGGAGGGCTGGCTGGTTTGGCGTGAGGTTCGGGCGTGCTCCTGCTCCCGGGACTACGACGGGGCAAAAGGTCTGGGCTGTCGCACCCGGGACATCCCGCTGCAGTGTGAGTCTCGAAACTCTCCTCGCCCATTGGCCCCTTTGTTATTGGACCGTCATCAATCCTCTGTCGTCCGCCTGACTGCCTCCTCCCTGAACGCTTCATCCGCCCTTTCATTCTCTCTCCTGGAAGCCTGTCCTCCAGCTCTCTGTAGCTCCGACCGAAAGCCCTCTCCCTCCTCCCCGCTCTCGGGTCGCGGGATGGCGTCCGGCTTTGCTGTCCGTCAGCCAGTCCGGCGGCGGGTCGTGGGCCTGCAGTTTTGGTGACTGGTAAGCAGGGTCCTGAGGAGCTTTCTGGGTGCCCCGCTTCTTTCATCCTGGACCCTGCCCTCATTTCTGACTTTTATGCTAGCCGTCGGGTTGGTCTGCAGCTGACTACTGGGGCGTGCATTGAGGGGGGGCCCCAGCAGATTAGGGTTTTCTTTATTTGGTTTTGTGTTGTTGTGTTTCTGTACTATGTTTGGTTGCTTTGTGCTTCTGCAGGGTGGCCTGGGGCAGGAGGCGGGTTTTCTAGACTGGTGTCTCTGCACACCTGAACCACCCACACTGTCCTTTAAAAAGCCTCCTGGTTTCTCCAAACCTGCCAGGTTATTTCCTTTCCATGTGGCTCCCCGCCTGTTCTGTGAACGCTGTCTGTTTAGTCTGCCTCTGAATTCCCAGTCTGTCTCTTGCTTTGTTCCTGCAAGTGGCTTAACAAACATCACTTATCTGATTACATTTCAGTCTGACTGCTCTAGATCCGGCTCACACTCATGACACACTGTACATCAATAACAGACTAGGAGTTTCTCCTTTTACTCAGGATGCTGGTGCCGCGATTCCCAATCAGAAAAAAATACACAAAAACACTGTTTTGTGTACTATGTTACGGTGTGGACATTTTTGCAGCGGCAGGTGTAAGTAATAACATTTCAGTGTGTGTGGACAGGCCCCGCCTTTTGTACTACATTTGAACTCCACTGTTATGATAAACAACCAGTAAACCTATTCACTTATGCTGCTTCATGGTCTTATCCTCCCACTATCACCCCCTCTAACATCCCTCTTTCTTCTTCTCCCTCCTTCCTTCTCCAACTGGGTCCAACACCAAAGATTTTTCAACATGATTGAAATTAATGTAAAGTTTGGCCCACTGTAAAAAGGTTTGTCTAGACACTTTGTCTGGAAGATTCACAACCTCTCTTGTTAAAGTAAATATGTCCAAGAGGCTCACTCTCTCATCTGTCTGCCCAGCTGTTGACACAGGACAGTTAAAAACATAAAATATCTGGTTGATGGGGATTGAGATTAAGCATGAACATGTAAGGTCAAAGTTGCTAGCAAGATTTGGATATAAAATCTATATCTATATATAAAATCTATTCATCTATCTATATCTATCTATCTATCCATTCATCTATCTGACTCATTCATCTTCATCTATCTATATCTATCTATCTATCATCTATCTATATCTATCTATCTATCTATCTATTCATCTATCTATTCATTCATTCATATTCATCTACTTTACATCTATCTATCTATCTATATCTTATCCATCTATCTATCTATCTATCTACATTCATCTCTCTCATCTCTATCTCTATCTCTATCTCTATATCTCTCTCATTCTCTATCTCCTCATCTCTACCTCATCTCTCTCTCTCTATCTCTATCTATCTCTCTATCTCTCTATCTCCATTCATCTCTATCTCTCTATCTCTCTATCTATCTATCTCTCTCTAACTCTCTCTATCTCTATCTATATCTCTATCTCTATCTAATTTCTATCTACTCCTCTATCTCTCTATCTGTCCCATTCTATCATCTCTATCTCTATCTCTCTCTATCTATCTCTCATCTCTCTCTATTTCTCTCTATCTCTCTCATCTCTCTATCTCTCTCTCTATCTCTCTTATTCAATCTACAAACAAACCTGTGAATGAAAATCACAGGTTTGTGTATATTACATTTCCAACATGTTCATTTTTACAGATTTTGAGCAGACAGCTACAACCTTTCATGGAAATTTGACACAATTTTATCAATTTGTGTTTGTGTGATGCACGATTAAGCATCATAAAGCAACAAACCTAACTTAAAAACATATCAATCCTACATTGGTAAGTGGAAGAGCTGAGCAGTAAAATGGAAATAGCACTATGTGGCTAAATGGAAGCGAAAAACAAAAAAAAAGCATAAAGCCCAGATTTTCAATCAGCACTGCAATGTTATGATATCCTACATTACTGGAGGTAAAAGATCTGTGAACTCCATTTTGGAAAGAGGTTAGCAAGGTAATGAGTTTTGAAAAGTATTGCAGAAAGTGAGTGATTTTTTTTTTTCCAAATCTTTTCCCCATTCACTAAAGTGGCCAAATAACCTAGAATCATCTGTAGATGATCAGGTCATACTATAATGGACTGGCCAGACGGTAATGTAATTAAAATTTTAATCACATCATGAGAAGAAATACAACTCTTTCCCAGTGCAGTTTATTTATGTGAGACAGTTTCAGAGATTTAATGCCACTTAGTGATTCTCATTGTGGCTCAACTGTTAAACTGCCTTCAAAGTTTTCGGTGGCTCTGTAATTCTTTTTGACTTGCACAACTTGCATCCAAATTTCCATTTTATCAAAGGAGTTATAATGAACTGATCTCAGATTACTTTTTGATGTCATCTTTAATCTTTCTAGTCAAGCAACTCAGAGACCTTCTGGACTGCCTCTGCGTGAGCCTATCTGGATCAGGAAAGATGGGACTGGCTGCCAACCAGCATGTGAGTGTTCAGCATATTAACACTGACTCATTCAGCATGCAACCGGGAAATAGCCTATTAACCAAACTAGATCTATATGCAAAAATAAATAAATAAACACAAAATGCAGATTTATAAATCTAATAAGAAATCTGCTTAATAATATAATTCTGTCATCATTGAAATAAAAGGTGAAAGAAGAAAAAAAATAATTATGTATTTAATAGAAATTTCAGTGATGGCTGAGGGAATATCAAGATGTCTCATTGCTTTGCGTACTTCCTGCTGGCACTTAGCATGGCTGCATCATAAGGGGGAGAATAATTAGCCCATTTTGTTTGTTTAGGTGGAATAAATATGTAAAATGAAGGATCTGCAGACCGCCTTAATACCAAAAACAGTTAAATAGTTCAAATTAAATACTAGTTATTGAATATTTAACTTATTTAAAACAAATAGAAATTGGGTTGATTTAAAATAAACTAAAATATGTTTTTTCTTAGGTCTGATTAGATTGTATGTACATTTCAAATGAAAAAAACAGCCAAAATAAGTAATGAAAGAAAAAAGGAAAGTTTGCTTTTAGAACATCTTCGGGGTTTTTTTGGCCCTTTGATGTGGTGTCTAAGATTTTCCGTCAGGAAAGATGACATATTTACCTTCAACTTACCTTCAACGCATAAAACAACCCTGTCACCTGTAAGTCTGAAAATATGGAACTTGGCGAGCTGCTCGTTTTGACAGTGTTACATCACAGAAGTAGATCAGAGTAGATTTATCCAGAATCCTCAATTTTATCACAACGTACAACTTCAGATCAAAAAGCATTTGTACAGGCGGTTGGCTTGTGCAGAGCTATATCTCATAGCAGCAGCAGCAGCAGCAGCAGCAGCCGGTAAAAGACTGAGAGGAATGAGAACCCCTGTTATTCCCTCAGAGTTGACTGCTGTGAACAGTGCTGTGAAGACATGGTTCATGTGCTTTTGTACCCGCATATAATTGCAGTGATTTGACATGAGTGGGAGTGCACTACCCTCTGTCTCTGCATCCTTGTGATAACATGTGACAAAAAGCTAAACCGAGGGAGTTTCATTCAGTTAACTACCCAGAAAATGCTGATTTCATACTGATATCTTTAAATGCAAGCTCAGTACACATGATAGCATGGAAATTAGCATTAAGCAAACACAGTATTAGCATTAATGCAAACACAGTATTGGGCCTGATTAAAATGATATAGGCCAAACTGAATAATTGCAGTCTCAAAATGTATTTTCTTTTTTATAGAGCTTCGAAAAACGTTAATTGTTAATTAGCACTAAAAAAATAACTGGATTATTCAATTCAAATTAATTATACTATTTTATTTTAAACAGCGCTAAAATGTGATCTACTTTGTAATTGACCCGAGGACTGTTTGAGAATTGAGCTTTTAACACAAACAATACCGTTTTCATATCCCCTGAATCTCAACATTTAAGGAGTCGTCACTCTGCAAACAGATTGTTAGTGTGTTCCATGCTGCCTTTTATTGTTGATTGTTCTGATTGCTTTTTTCTGAAGTTGAAACAAGGGCTGTATGTGGGTAGAATACTAATTTTCCCAGAGTTTAATGCAATGACTTACATATAGAAGAATAAAGGTACTGCCAGACGTCAGAGATCTATCTCCCTGTCTGGTCACCAGCTTGAAACTGTCTCTAGAGTTCTAAATGCACTTCATCTCCCAGCAATCCCGGCTCATTGTTTCTCGATGCTACACACCTGACATTCATTAGCAATCACTCACAGTATACTTAATCACTGTACTGAGCCTCATTCAGTGAGAAGTATTATTTATGGCACTCTGCCTGCATTACTGAGTGTTACATCCAGATTTGAACTTCTGCTTTCCTGACCCTGTTTAATCTCTGGCTCTGTTTGCCTGAGACCTGCCCAGACTCTCGTCTGAATCCTGACTATTCTTGCTGTTTCTCTGATGTTCCCATGCTCGTTATTGACCCCTGCCTGCCTGACCCGTATTTAGCTTTGTGGACTTTTAGCTGAGCTAATAAACCTGCTGCAATTGGAACCAGCTGTCTGCCTGTTTTGTGACAGATTCGGTATAACACACGCAAGGAGTGACTGATTTTCTCCCCAGATAATTAGTGTGGGCAATTCATTTTTACTTTTCATCCAATATAACTCCAAGAAATTTTACTTCATTCACTCTGCATAACTCGGTCAATGTTTGCAATTAAAAATTTTTTTTGGGGTGATTACTCAAAGTCCTGTAATTTTTTTTCCCCTATTCAGAATAAACTGATTTTCATTAGCCGGATTTTTCACCTTAACTATGTCCACTTTTATAGTCTATTAGTTCAATTAAATTACATACATACATACATACATATATACATACATACATACATACATACATACATACATACATACATACATACATACATACATACATACATACATACATACATACATACATACATACACAATTGACCCAACAAAGCTAATCAAAAAAGTGTTTTTGCTCATCTAAGGTTGTGCTAAGACTTTTTATGCACCAAACACTTTCTTTTTAAATGTCCTGAATCCCAAGACAGAAAGATAATGTACTTTCAATTTTATAAGATTGCATTCTGAGACTTCAATGTGTGATTCATGCTGTCAGCTTTTGCTTTTGCATTTATGTCAGAGGTTTAGGGAAAACTAAATGCAAAACACTTCAGGTGGTACAAAGTAAAGGTTTAGGCTTTTTGAATGGCACATAGGCAGATGAGTTAGATCGGCAGGGATGGGACCCGATACCGATCCTCCACACAGAGGAGGGCAACCACCGAGCTGATCTTTGCTGCTCCGACAGACAGGATACTGCTGGGTAATTGCTGAAGCAGCTGGTTGGTTCCAGAATGAGCAAGGCGTTTCTTCAGTCCAGTGAAGGGAAGCTGATGTCTTGAATCACCAAGCGCTCATTCCAACAGTTCTTACACTCCTGTCTGCTGAGTTAAACTTTTCAAAGGCACAATCCAAAAACAGTCTTTTTTTTTTTTTCACCAGACAGGCAACCAACATGGAAGATTCCAGGCCATATGAGGGTCAAAACAGGATCAGGCCAGCAGAGCAGGTCTTGAGACAACAGGAGAGCTGCAGAGAAACAGCAACTTTCTGGCAGGGAGGTAATGATGAATAGAGCAATAAACTGGCAGGTGAACAGATGCACCATAAGAGTTATTGCGGTGGAAGGCAGCGCAGACACCGGGAGGGTCAGAATCCTGACAATGTAAGGTTGGAATACAGATTCATGCCTCCCCTACCTGAATGGGGTAAGATAACTGTCAAAAGGAAACTTATGCATTTGGAAAAAATTGAGCAGTGAGTCTTGAGTCATAAATAAGAAGAAAATTGTATTTTCTCTTTTTAATATCATTCTATAAACTAATCACATAAACACACTTCTGTCTCTCTCAGTGAGCTCACTCATTAAAACAATAAAAACTGCGACTGGACATGCAGCAGTAATAAATAAGAGGTATCGCAAGTTGCCAACAGGTGCATTGTGGCTGGGTGTTATAAATGTTTCTGTTTTCCTGTAGTCTACATGATACACAGCCGCTATCATTTGCATTACTCTTTCCATACAATTAATTCAACTTTTAAGGTTGCAAATACTTTTTAGAATAATATATATATATATATATGATTCAATGAAGTTCATTGTGTCTATAAGTTGTCGGAAATAAGAAAGCGAGCCCACACTTCCATGAACCGGGATGAGGGGGCCTTCCTGCTCTCTCACACCTGGAGCAACATCCTCCAGAGAAAGACGGACATCAAGGGGCGGAGTCACTTATCAAAGTTTGACAGGTGACTCCGCCTCAGTCACAATCAGCTGTTTTTAAAGACGTCACACGCCACCATCTGATGACGACCCTGACGAAGGCGGAAGGCATTCCGCCGAAACATGTCGGTACGTTTACACAAAACAAACCCAGTGTCTGATAAAAAAAAATAATTTAAGTGCTTACTAATTAACCATGTTTGAGCATTTCTAGGCTATTAAACAAAGCAGCTTGGTAAAAATGCAATCATAAATTTCTATCCAAAAGAATTTTATATTGTTGAGGCGGTATAAAGAAAACATAAATTGATTAGTTCCAATTACTGTAAGGAGAAAAAAGTTGGTTCAAAGTAAATATGACTGTGTACTAAGCTTAAGGAAAAGAAAGAGCTTTTGAAAATCACCAAAGCTGTGCATTTCTGTGTGAGTTTTTGTCAAAGCATTTACAACCACAAGAAAGACTGACATCAGCAATGATCAGAAAAGCAATTGTTGCCATCCATCAATCTTTTCAGAGGTTGCAAATCTATTTTCGAACTGCATAGTCTATTATTTCATAGTAAGAAAGATTCTTCAGAGGTATAAAAACGTTCAAGACAATTGCTAGGATTCCCAATCCCTGATGTTCCAAAAGTCGGGTCTTGTAATGTTGTGATAAATTGCAAACAGTTTGGAAACAAACTAGTACAGCTCTGTCCACATTTAAGAGCTGCATTCTTGGAAATTGTATTTTAAAAGTACTTGCGTCACAGTATTGCTTCATCACTTCCAAATGTAAAAAACGTTTTAAATGTAACCCGAAAGTTTACATTTGCATGCTATTTGAAAGAAGGCTACAATGGGTGATAACTATCTGTTGTTCTTTGCAGTAATAAAGAACATAAAGGAGAACATTGGGAAGGAAGGAAGCAATGAGTCACTCTAAGGTCAGAGTTCGCTGTGCTCAAATTAAGGGGGTAAGTGGACTCCATTTAAAAGGATGGGATCTCTAAATTTACACAGAATACGTTTTTTATTGTGTTTGTAATATTTTTGTGGACATATTTCCTCAGGAGTGCTATGAAACTATTGAAGTGTTTAAAAAAAACACTCAGATCCAGATAATTAAGCTTAAAATTGGCTCTCTGAGTATTTCCTTCTTAAAATTATTAAGAATCAGGAGCAAACAGAAAAAAAAAATCTTTTTGGAAAAATGTTGTAGCTGTGACATGGAAGCCACAATCAGGAGGCCACAAGTTCCCTGCTCCGCTCCATTCTGATGCATCCACTTGCAGACAACAGACATGTATTTCTTTATTTTCACTGTCTGAGCTGGCATCTGGTTCAAAACTGCACGGCTGTATAGCTCCAATATTGCTCACCATTTTTGTTGCACCAATAGTGTTGGGTTGAGGGTGTGAGGAGCTGAAATCTAATTGGATAGTGTGTAAACATATGGCTGACGGGAAGAACGGGCGAACGTACTTTGCGCATACAGTCTTGCTCGCAATTCAGTCAAATTTCTGATGAACTACTGTCGCTCTGCAGAAACTATGTCCTAGAAAACAACAGGTTTTTGGATTAAAAGACCACTGGGAATACTTTTAAAATGGATAAAAGAGGATTAGAGTGGGACTTTATATTGATGGAGTGGATTCAAGAACCTAAACTCACAAATGGTCACACACTTGACCTAGTTCTGAGCAAAGGTTTTGTTGTTATGAACAATGCTGTCAATGATGTCGGTCTTTCTGATCGTGTTTGTATTTCTTTAATATGCAGTTTTTGGTTCTAAAGATCAGATGAATTATCATACCAACTCCATTTTAATTTAGAATGTGGATTGTTACCAGGTTTAACATTTTTGATGTGCTTAGTGTTGACCTTCACTGCAAAACTTATAGGTTTATTGATATGATTGCTCCAGAGGAGGGTGGGTCCATATCCAGCAGGAGAAAAGCTTAGTGGAGAAACACTGGTAACTCTTTCTTTTACCGACACATTCTGCTTGAACTTGAACAAAAAGTGTGTAGAAAACTAGAGCAGAAGTTTCATAAAAGCAATTTTCTCATTGATTGTGTGTAAAGAAGGAATTTATTGTTTACAAGCCTGGGTTAAAAAAATCATAGACTTTTTTGCTAATTTAATCATCAGCAACATCGATTAATTTGGTAGCCTTTTTCAAAAGAAACTTCAGACATCAATCAGAGTGATATTACAATCAGAATTACGAATAAGGTGATCAAACCTCAGCTTCTGCCTGGGAGGAATGATCTGGTCAAATGATTAGAATTTACTTATATTAGTGCAGAAACACTCAGGGAGATTGTTTCTGGAATGAACTAATCAACCAGCTCTATGGACACTTTGCAAACCAAGCTCTTTGAAAATGTTTTCAGCTGTCCAAAAAATAATGGTGTGAAAATTGTTAACAGCTGGCTCCAGTCAGACATTTCAGCACAATCCCTCATAACTCTTCTCTGAAAGGATTTTTGTCACATTGTTTTTTGTTGATTATAGGCTACTATTTTGGGGGGTTTCTGTACTTTAATTGTTATAAACACCATTGTGTGCGAGTGTGGTTTTTCCAGCTTTACTTTTTCAGGCCTACCTTTTTAACCAAGTAACAAGTCATATTTGCTTTAAGCAACTGGATAGTTCAGTTGGCTGCAGTGTGGATCCTTTAGCATTACTGACCAACTATAGCCACAAGGGGGCCCAAGTCTGGATCACCCTGTGCCGGTTCCTAGCCCAGACAACGACTGTGTCAGAGAGGGCATCCAGCATTAAAATCTCTGCCAAATCAATGAAAGCTGATTCACTGTGGTGACTCCTTAAGGGATATGTTGAAAGGTAAATAACAAAAACCTAGGGAAACAGTAACTGCTTATTTATTATGAATCATCTTCATATAAACTAACCTGCTGTTCAAAAGTTTTAACCCCTTCGATGCTTTAATTATTTCCATGCTATGAAAAACTTTTTTTCACTGGTATTTTTACTTTCATGTAGATACAAATTTAAGGTAAGTTTGGAGAAGAAATGGTTTGATGCATAATTGCATTAATAGGGGTAAAGAGTTTTAATGTAACTGATCATTAATAAATCCAACAAAAAAAAAAAAGGAAAGGCAGCCGAGGAAAAAAAAAGTTGCCTTTGAATCCTGATTTAATATACCTTTCATGCTGTTTAAAGGTCAGTTAACTTTGGTTGGTGCACCTCCTGAATGTAAGTAGTTTATGTTGTTTAGCATTTTGAATTCAAGCTGCAGTTCCTCCCAGAAACTGCTCCTTTAAGTCATTTTTGTATGGACAATAGGAGTCATTTTTAAGCTTTAATAATAAAAAAGGAAAGTTATTTTACTGAAAAAAGATTTAGCCTGCTGCCTTTTACACTAGATGGATATATTTAGTCATTTGTGGAGTAGTAAAAAAAAAATCCTGCCCAGAAAATCACTGGCACCTATAAGCAGAGCATCAGAGCCATCGTTAAAATGAAATGTTTGCACAGAGTCCAGAAGTCCAAAAACAGCATCTACCTTGTTGCACCTCTAGACTTTGGCAGTATCTCTTTCCTCTGGCAATAAGTCTGCTCTATTTGTTCACACACCACCACCACAAGAAATTGCCTTTATTTTTTATTTTTTTGCATACCGTTTAAAACTGATCGTTTGATCCTAAAATGAAAAAGAGTGAAGACAGTGTCTACAATTGTAATTTGGGACAAAGTGATAATTCAGCAGCTCAAAATGATGCTTTATTAGCAGAAATCTCTGCCAAGGTTATAGATGAGTTCTCACGCAGCAACAAAACCTCCAATTTATTCAGGAGTAACATTGATGGTACCGGATAGCGGCTGAAAGCATTGACATTGAGGTTTATACAGTAAGAAAACAGAGTGGAAAGCCAACGAAAATTGGAATACCTAACGACTACCGCCCAACACTCAGGCAATGTCAGAGGAGTATGGGGAGTTGGCTGCTTTACAGTTCCAGTTTGTTTAGGACTGTTGATGTTGACAGAGCAGGGCTGGTGCCTGCAAAGCCCGTTGCCACAGCAACCGTGAGACTAGCCTGGAGTTCTGCGCCGCTATCACCTGTCTTCATGCTTCCGTGGCCCTCAGTAAAAAGTAGATAGCAGAGTCCTGCTACAGCTCCTTCTTCAGCAGTTAGAAAGTACAGTAATTGAACTTGAAAGTGGACGGATGATTGGACGGATGATGCCACCATCATTGTTGCTCTAAGATTTAAAGCTTGTAGGCAGTAAGAAACAGGCTTTACTCTGAACAAAAGACTTCAGAACTGATAGATTTGGAGTCGTTTTCCAGCCTGCCATGTTTATGAACCGACAAAATCCTTAAAAGTCTGTCTGTAAAGACTAACAAGGTCAGTGGGCAGGGACTGCAAAAAGCTGTTTGCTGTAATTATAGTAATTTCTGGCTGTTGTGAAGGAAAGGTCAAACCTGTTTTCCTTGTAAGTTGTTGCTCACCGGTGGGTCGGTGACTTCAAACACATGCTGTGTAGATAACAGTGCTGCAGCTGACTGAAGTTTAATAAAGGACGCAAAGTTTTTCAAACAGCTATTTCAGAAAGCTTGAAACAGATTATCAATAAGTTTTACCAATTACTTCAAGATGAAAAAAAAAACTGTACAAACACACAATTCTATTGGTTCACATAACACTACAAATAAAAAGAGGTCACAATTGTGATTTTTTTTGAAAACTTTAATAAAAAACAAATAGGGGTATCAAATCACCACATAATCACAATGAGTTACAGACGAATTAGCATGTTTTTTATCGCGTTAATTTGAATTTGAAAATATTGCAAGTATCTATTATGTATGGGACAATGCGCTCCAACAAGGTTCTCATTATCAGAAATGAAATGACAACGCAAAGGGATCACGTCTGATGGTTACCTGCAAAGTCTATTCATTTCCTATAAGGACATTATTCTGCTTACACCATGGTAACCTATGAAAAAATGAAATCTAAATCAATTAGTCCTCTCATTTTTTGATTGTTGAAATCGTTTTACACAAAATGTAGACTATTTGAGACGTGGTGCGATATGTTGTCATGGTAACAGCTAAAGAACCTGGATCATAAGTAACATCATACGTAAAACGAAGTGGGAAAGTTCTTTCTTTCTCTTCTGCTGTATCCCAGTCTTCAAAATGCTCAAATTCACCCAACAGGTTACAGAAAACTTCACATTTAGTCTTCTTTTCTACTGTTTTGCTGTTCTGACAAAAAAAGATGTGACAACATATGGTTTATGGTACTAAGAAGTTTGTGATTAATATTTTTTTAATTGTGTTCCTACTGTTTTTGATGTGTTTAAACTAGAGAACTCTAGACCTAATTTTCTTATATTTTTAAATGGTTTAACATTGAAACATTCTTGTTGATAAAAAAAGTAAAGGTTGGAAGTCTGTTATAATAAAAAAACATTATGAAGCCACTTATTAAATTGTATTTTGATCTTTTACTGCACCACAATGCCATGAATTTAAATGAAATACCTAAAAATATGGCTTTTCACAGCAATTATGAGGTTAGATTAATTGGATAAATTGCTTACAGGTCATATCTAATTGATAGCACAAAACATGTATTGCATGACAGCACAAAAATAAAATCATTTTTTGAATGAAATGATTTCACAGATCAATATTAAGACTGATAAATTCAGTGATCTTTAAGAAGACGTATAGTTTTCTTGCGTGAAGGTCTCTTTGCAGGCACAAGTGACAAAATATATCTATTTTTCAAAAGACAACACATTATTATTGGGTTATCTTGAGAAAACAAAAGCCAGAGTTCTTGAGATAGTGAGATAGATTAGCTTGTCACCTTGTACAAACAAGCGTGGTTATCTGATGACAAAAAATAATTTCTAGAGATTACACCATCAATATAAATGACTGTAGGGATTGTCTGCTTCTGTACTGCAGGACTACGAAAGAAAATACTACTTGACAACTATTATTTCAATTGAAATGAAGAAACATATTCATTCTATATATGTAGAAAGGAAAAAGCTGGCTCTGTGACCCCTCTTATTTTCTAAAGGCTTGTTGAGAGCAGTATCTTGCCAGATACTGCTATCTTAAATGTGAAGAGGTCTAAAGTCAAAGGGGTGAAAACGTTCAAGCTCATGCGTTTCAATTGGCAGATTGGGGGCACCCCACTCCCCCCTTAACCCTTAATTCAAGCTCTACTGAGGTTTGAGCTATTCCCAATAAGCTTTATATGATTAAAAGTAAAAACTAAATATGATTTCCACGTAACAACCCATAACTTCTTTCATAATATTAAAGTATTGCAATTTTGTGAAACACCAAACTTAAAGACCCACTCTGATCATCTTTCATCTATTTTAAAAGCGTTTCCAGTGTCTATTTTAAATTATGATTGTGTAAAACTGGTTTTGTTTTCTAGGACATAGTTTCTGCAGAGGGGCAGATGTCCATTAGAAATCTGTCTCTGAATTGTGAGCATTAATGTTGGTCTGGAGCAACCCTGTTCCCCCGCTCTTCCCTGTTGAGCTATCACACCGCCCTCAGCAAAGTGCAGTCAAGCGACCACTTTCAATCAAAAGTCTATGTAAACACGTACGTATGAATGCTTTGGGCTTCCACGTTCTAAACTCTCACGCTGGCAAGTTGGGCTTTACATTCAAAACGCCCATACACTGAACGTGTGTTAAAACGAGTTAAACCAAGTTGAACTTTCACCAATCAGGGACTCGAATCTGGAAGTGACAAATGGATAACTTCCATTTAATTGAAGAAACTGCAAAACGTTTCAAAATTAAACATGGAAGAGAAATTCCTAAGTGCTGTTTGTGCCCAGCCAGAATTATATGAAGCCAAGTCTTTCGTTTGTCGGAATGGAGCTGCTAAAAAAATAAAAATAAAAAACCTGAAGCAAAATTAACAAGATTTGCACCGCTTCGACACTTCGCACCTAACCTCTTCTAATGGTCAGTGGCGGACATGCGCTAGGATCCGGTAGCGACAATCCAGTCTGAACACCAAATACTAAATGTGCAATGCAGAACTTGTTCTTGAAAGCGCGTCGCATGCCTGGTGTGAGCGTGACATTACTGAGAGCTCTCCCTCTAGTTAGAAGACGCACGTGGATCTATTTGACTATCAGTGGATGTATCAGAATGGAGTACAGCTGCCCATTGAATTCTCCTTGTACGATCTTTTTCAAACTACATATTTTTATCTGCTCCCTACTCGATTTAAAGAAAGAAATACTCAGAAATTCAAGTTTAAGGTTATATCATTAGAAAAATGCCACAAGAACATGTTATACTTCAAAAACACATTTTTCATCAAAGCGGGTCTTTAAATGTGTGATTTTATTATCATGACGAGGAGTTATTAAACATGTAATAACAGAGTTGGTCTAATTCATGGATCATCTTGGCTAGTGTATATATTAGAAAGGGGGTAAGTGCACTTCAGAACAGTAAATGTCCACCTCCTTCTTTAGGGCAAACACAAACAGGTGATCTGAGCCTGCTATGAAAACCACTCGGCTACAGGGTGACCTGAGGTCAAAGAATGAAACTCTTTTCTGATCTAGTGAACTTGTGATATTCTCTGTGGCTGCCTGCCAAAGGATACTGCAGAAAGGGCAAATCCTTTCCACGGAGGATGAATCGTTGGACAACATTATTAAACATTTCCCTGCTAATCACTTCAGTATCAGCTTACTTTCTAATCAGCAGCACTGCTGTGATTTAAAGGGCTGGCTTTTTAATAAAAAAGAGGGCATGCAGTGTTGGAAATGTGCTAAAGAGCAGGAGTGGAAGGAGAGCAATCTACCAAAAGCAATGCTACGTGGTAAATTGGTGTTGTGATTGAGAACATTATTCACAGAGTGGCTTATTTAAATCTTCTTTAGACCACTTATTATCTTTTTTTTCTCTAATACCCTTTTTAATCATGAGAATCAGTCAAAGCCTCATCAAATTATGATGGCCTACAATTGTATTCATCATGAGGGAGCAGCAACTCCTATCAACTATCATTTACTTCTTTCTTTTTTTGTTTGTTTGCCACTTTTTAAGAGTTTCTATGAGATATGTGATTGGAGGAAGGATTGGCAGGATTTCCTTGGCTTAACATTTTCAAAATATTTTGTTGTTCCTTTTCCATTACGCTTTTTGCTTATTTTGCAAGTGTTTAGACAAATGTACATCTAGAATTTCTGCTATTTTGGCAAAATTATAATTTTAGTTTTAACCAGCAAACATGGGAAATTTTGCAGTAGAGAGGCAGCATTTAGAGTAAGATCTATGCTATGCTCACTTTCTTTGGAATATTAATAGAAAATTGGACTATAACTGTAAAAATAACGTAATCCATGCTTTTATAGATCTTCTTTTCTTGTGTTTTATCCACATGTCCAACACAAAAAACTGACAGCTAATCTGTGTAATGAAATGCATTTTCCTGTTACTTATTCATGATTAGGATTATTGAACACGTATCATGTATGTAAAAAGTAGAACCAAACATGTGGTTACTTTATAAAGTGAATTATCATATTTTAACATTTTAACAATGTGTTTCTAATGCTGCGTTCACACCGAACACTACTCTTGGAGTGAATTTGCATCAGCCATCTGACTTTTGATGCGCGTCAAATTTACTGCTTGATGCTTGTCCAAAAAATGTGTTCATAAGCTCCAGACGCGTGTGGGAGGAGCTACTGTTAAACGTTTTCAGCCTCATCGCTACGTGTTAGCATTTACTGTATATCTCATTTACAAAGCATGGAAAACACAGATGATGTTGAGTAATCAGGTTTCTTTATTAGAAGAGCTCTATGACAGACATGTGACTTGCGCCCAACAGTGCTCCATCAGCTCCATCAGCCCTGTGATCCCATAAGGAAAATGGATGGATGGAGCTCTAAGAAAGTATTGATGATCATGTCTCCATGTCTTGGTTCATAAGATCATTCAGTCTCTTCCAGTATGGTGAGCCTCACCAGCAGGAGCTGCGTCTAAATGACGGCCGCTTTGACCGCTACTTCTGTTTGACGACTTGCTTACCCACATTAGTCCGAGGAGGAAAAAAGTAAAACTAAGAATCAAATCAGAGGGACTTTTTGTTGTTGCTTCGATGCAAATAAGACAAAATATCAAAGTTCAGGAGGGGAACGATCAGATTCTCGTTCATGTTGGTTTAGGACTCCACTCCACGAACACATAATCATTTTTCCTTACTGAGAAGGAGGATCTAAGGACAGGGTAGTCCAGTTTAGCTCAGTCCATTTATTTAGCAACCAGCCATTGTATTTTATAACTGATTTTATGTTTTGTACAACTAGTGAGTCTTAAATAATATTCAGTGGGAACGTAACTCAATGCTGTTCACCTTTACGGGTATAAGGGCAGACCTGAATGCAGTTTATAGTGTAAAGTAGTAAGGCTTTGTGGCCTCAGGGAGATAAGGGCATTTAAATGAAGCCCTGGAAGGCTAAAAACACCCAGTTCTGAAGCTCCCGAGAGTGGCAACCTAAAGATAATTAATTCATTTTCTCTCAGTTCATTAAATGCTTGACAGCCGGTTTCTACAAAAAGTTATAACTTCGTGAACTGAAAGTTTTCAACCATTATGGAAAGCATTGGAAGATTGTGTTAGGAAATTGTTCATATGTTTTGCAAATGTTCCATGAGTCCAGATGCACAAGCAAACAAACACCTATATTTGATAAATCAATTTTATTTACAATAACACAATGTTTTGGGAGAGCTGTACACATAATGCATATTTTTTACACATAGAGTTCATTTCGATGAGACTGACTGTCTCAGCCAAGTCTTTTGAATGTTGAAATTTTAAAATCCATTACATTCCACAGATTTCCCTTTGGTTACTCAGACCGTCCTTTGGGCATCATCCTGGCTTGCCCCTGTTAGTGAATTCTTGTCAGTGAGCATCGGCCATAAATAACATCAGACAAGCATGCACATTCACACAGCCCCAGGAAGAGAAGACAATTATCAAGACACAAAAAGTCAAAAGGCTAAATGCATGAAATGCCACTTCAGTCAGCAATTTCCAACATTTTCTGTATTCTTTTTCGTATTTTTTTATGGTTTTATAACCTTCATAAATATAAAAAAAATTAAAATTCAAATTGCTTTTTCTTTTTTGTTTTTTTCCACAAAAGTCATTGATGACATCAGGATACACACTCAGTATAGCCACAGTTGAGCAGTTTCACACGAACACATCTTTTGCGTGGATTTACCCAAACAACTTGGCATGTTTCTTTGAACATTTAAACCATAAATTCATACCAGAAAGGTTGCAGACAAATATAAATACTTCCTGTTTTTAAAGGAGCTGGCGGAAATGAAGTGGCCACCAAGTAGATTAATTTAGCTTCTTTAGCTTTTGAATTAATGTTTGTAATCATATGTGGCAGTGGAGATGAGTTTGAAATGTCGTGCTTTGTCATTTGTCCATACCAAGACATTCGATCAGTTGTTGTTAATCCTGTTTAAGCCTTTAAGCCTAAAAGAACTACTGTCTGTGACAAACATGAAGTCATGCCACGAGGGCATGAAACTCAGATGTGCTCAGATTGATGCTGGCATAAACCACCCAGCAGGGTGGTGCTAGGTGGTTTGCAATGACAATAAAGTCTACTTTTCTCTAACTGTCTGAAAGGCAGTTATTAAAATAAATGTTCTGCCATTGCTAATGTTATACACTTTATAATCCTAGAAGTTGGTTTCCAAAACCCTGTTTACCTAATCTGATTAAATTCTAACAAAAGGCCCCATGATTTGTGGTGTGTAACTGCAAAATCTATTCACTTAAAAGAGGACCAGTTGTTATTATTTTTTGTTTGCTTGTGTGCTCTCTGACCTATTCAATCACTGTTACAGATTTTGCCTCAAACTCAACTGTATGGGAATACAGCAGAGGATTTAGTTTCCATGGAACATATTAAAAACATGTATTTTTTTAACAACAGCTTGCCCAAGACTCCTTTAAAAGCAAAGATTAGTATGAATTTGATTTCAAAGACAGGTTGGCACTAAAACAGGCAGCTGTTCTGGCTGTAAATTAATGCTGTGACCTCAAAGTAAAGGCGTGCCTGCTTTGTGTTGGCTGTTAAAATGTGCGATCGTTCAATCTATTATAAAAGTGTTCCCATAGTCTTTTAATTATGATTATGTCGTTTTTAGACAAATCAAATCGTTTTCTAGGACACAGATTCTGTTAAGCGGCAGTAACTCATTAGAAATTTGCCTCTGAGTTGTGCATGACACGCCTTCCTATTCAAGACATCTATCTGTTTACGCACTTTTACTAGTGCAACAAAAATGGTCTGCAATATTGAAGCTATCCAGCTGTACAGTTTTGAGCCAGATGCCAGATTGAACAAGGAAAACGCAGACATACATGGATTTAGTTGTCTTCAAGTCAATGCATCCTAAAAAAGAGGAGTAGGCCAATCCCATTTTCTATGTCAAAAATATGATGTCTTTTTTTTTTTGCTCCATATTAGAGTAAAGTAAATAATTTTAAGCTTAAAATTATTAATATTTCAAAAACAACAACACAAGAACAGGTAAAAAACTACCAAAAATATGATTTTCATCAGAGTGGGTCTTTAAAGAAGGGTTTGTAGGGACTAGTTGAATTGAAGTTAATCACTTGTAGCAGAGTTCACCCAGCAGCACCCTTCGTATCCTTTAACAGTTTGCAGGTAAGAAGGGGATCAGGATGAATTTCCACCAGCTGCCAGAAGCACAGGTCCTGAGCTTACACAAGGTGTGAGTTTAATACCATAAAAGAAAGGAGTTTAACTGAGGCAAAATTTTGGTCATCATGTTCAAGGTGACAGTTTGGAGTGAAACCATTGACTGTTTATGAGAACTGTGTTGTCACCCATAGAAAATGGCTTGTTTTCGGTTCCAACCAAAGGAAGTCAATTCAGTTGACATGTTATGGGGATATGGATGCTGCCATGTTGGAACCAGACAACGTCAGTGAGCAGCAATTCAGTAATTGGTCATTTCTATGGCAACCGTGCTTGCCAATCAGGAATGAGCTTATTGGAAGTCCACAAACCTACCACTGAAAGCGTTCTTGGAAGAAGCTGAGAATTCTTGTATTGTCTATATTGTCTAATTTTCCACTTTATACCTAAAATAACTTTCACTGCAGTAAAAAAATACTATGAAAAACTAGAGGATTGAGCAAGGGCATGTTTAAAAAAGGGTAAAAGAGCAATAATGGTAATTCTGACAAATATAATGAGTAATAGCTGTTTATTTTGCAATAGAGGTCTATGGTCTATTTTGGTCTATTTTGGCTTCCTGGAGCCAGGGGGTACCTCCCATTTGGAACCTGAGAGGGGAGGGGTCACTTACTCCAGTTCTCAGATACAGTCAATTAGTAAAACACAAGTTTTTTTACTGAATCAAAAATTAAAAAGTAAAACAACAAATAAGCATTGTATAATTTTTTTTATACTCATTTTGGTTTGGGCTCTAGAACAGTTGAGCAAGTTAGCCAGCAGTTGGTTATGCCCTCATGGGAACTAGCCAATCAGACACCCTGCATCAGCAGAAGGTGGGCGGGAATGATAATTCCAAGTTGGAAGATGTGTTTTCAAATAAATAAGGTCTTTGAGTTTGACACAACATGACAAGATAAATTAAACGGGACCAATACTACAATTAAACAACTCAAAACTTTCATACTGGGTCCCTTTCAAATAAAGAAACTTTATTTGTATAGTATGCAGAAATTGTCAAAAATGCAAAGCAACCGTGCTCTTTTCAAACACAGAACACATGGTAGAAGGAGAAAGAAAAAGTGACAAGAAATTCTGTTAGGAGACAACAGCCATGCATGAATATTGCATGTACGATTGGAGGAAGATGTGAGGGAAACCGTAATATCACAGCACAATGTTAACAGGATCGGAGTCTGACACCTCAATCTGTATAGAACTCAGAGGGATTAGCTGCACACACACACACAAAAAGCTTTTTTCTAGTAAAAAAAAAAAGACAAATTATTTTTTTTGTATGTTTATTTTTTTTAAAATTGGCTTTCTGATCTAAACTCAGTTTTTTTAATCATCATAAAATATACTGCATATAGGTAGGTTGATTTGCTGTGAGACCCATAGCAATTTACAGCAGCATTTCAATTATGTAAACAGTTCAAACACATAATCAAGAGCGAAAAGCTATATTTTTGGAACATGGTTAATCTCAGAGTGAAACTGCAGCACTGTCGTTGCATTTGAGACTGAAGTTTGGCGATTGTGCTTTCTTTACCTTATGTGATAGGGAAACAGCTTTTCAGTCACATTCAATTAGCTTCCCTCTATTGTGATTACGGAAGATGGCGAGCTATTTGGTGACACGGAGAAATGGGCCAATTGTAAAAGTTCAGACAGAGCGTACCACAGGGAACACAATTGAACGCGGTTACATAATTGTGCCACCGAGCGTACTGAAAGACAACACAAAGTAGGAGAAAGATAACATTTGTTCTCCTGTTTCATCAGTTGCATCTCCTGCCTCAGGTCTGCATACGAAGTTCTACACAATACTGTGGAGAAAAACTCCTTTATAGACAATTGTCCTGAATACATACAAAGAAGCAGTACAGAGGCAAAACAAGCTGATAATTGATAAAAACTGTGGCACATGCCGTCATATTTTAAACTTTGACACTAGCATATTATAACCGTAAGGCAGTTTTTTAAAATAAATAAAAAGACATTAAGGGAGCAAAGGTGGTCTGTAGTTTTTCTCCTGCAACCTATGGACAGTGTATGTACATCCTATCAATTTCACCTATACACATTTCTTTGGTTTAAATTGAAGACCTTTTCCCTCCAAGTGTATATCATTTCTATTTATAAAGATTAGTCTTTTTATTTTTATTTTTTATATTGACTCTTGCTTTTTTAATGCTGAAATTATATTCTTCAAGCTGTGGTATTTCTTGTTAATGAAAAGAAAACTATAAAACAAAATGTCAATTTACAAATGTTTTGTTTTTTCTGGTGCACAAATGCCAAAGGCAGAGCTACAGGGGGACAAGGGGGAAGCTGTATCATTATTGACAAAGAATAAAAAAATCAGCAATCTTAGCTTCTTGAAGCATTGCAAAAAAAAAAAAAAAAACCCAAAAGCATGTTTTTCGATCCTTACATTTATATTGGCCTTACACATTACACTCTCTTATACTCATTTGCTACCCTTCCAAAGTCTTCTGCTCCCCTCCCGCCCCGCATTGAAAATGTTTTAGCTCCGCACAATGACAAATGCTATTCTTTGCTTTTAAATTTACTGGCCCAAAGCCTCGTTCCCACTGGGTAGTGCGGTACCATTTAGAATGGTCGAGGCAAACCAAGTGAGCGTTTCCACTCAATGCTGGACTGTCATGGCATATGCAGGGTGTTGATCAATGGAATCACTCGGATTCAGGCTATTGCCAAGGATACCAATGATTGTTTGTAGCTCCAGTGCCGACCATTCCTTGCAGTTTGTTGCAGGCATCTTTTCCTGATCCACGTCGACTGAAAGAAAAAATTGAATGTTTGGAAATATAGGCACTGGTTTGGCACTGTGCTTTGTTATAATGACCTTCCACCAATCAATGAGTTTCATTGTGTGATGGCAGTAGCTCCACCCTAACCATGGTGTTTCATTTTTCTTTGGACCAACAACCAGCAGGGGGCTGAAAGATGGTGTGGTTCAGTTTGGTTTAATGGATCCATTTTATAATGGAAAGGCTTTAAAATATCGTACCAGACTATACCGGTGGAAACGAGGCTTCAGTGTACCAAAATGCACATTTAAATGCATATTTAAACTCTGAATAATTTTTGTTTTTACCTATGGCTTTAAACAGTTCACCCTGTTTTAGAGCACATAAATTTTCTGCAAACGGGTTTTAATATTGAGGAACAACAAAAGATTTTCATTCACCACTCATTTGTCATTCTTATGCAAATTAAGAGTCAACTCCTTTTCTTTACACTTTAACATGAAAGTACTTGCAGTGATGCAATGTTTGTGCCAAATGCGCAAATAGTTTGTTTTAAATGCACTTTTTTTTAAGTGTAGTTCCTTAGGGGAAAGAGATGTCAGGTACTTTCCAAAAACCAACAGCCTTAAATATCTGGGGTTATTTAGCTTCAAATATACAAAAAAACACATTTTGAACACAACTCCAGTAACAATAGTTGTTAAAAACCACACAGCAAATAATTTACAAAATACCCTTTTACAAGGTCTTCAGACTCCCTCAAGCAGCTTTTTAACTGCAATTTGTTTTGGATGAGCGTAAATCCCAACAAAATGTTTTATAGGCACCCTGAGATGGGAATACAGATATGAGTTGTATGTTACTAACAATCTACATAGTTTAAGTTTGTCTTCATTCAAAAGACTATAAATGCCACTCAAGGACAAATTGAATAGTGCCAAAATCTTCACCTTTACTAAAATCTACTCTGGTTAGTTTGTCTTTGTTTGAAAACCCCAGTGAAATTATCAAAATGTTTCCCTGTTAAATAAAGTTTTAGAAAAAAAAAACTCATATAGCTGTGAAATACAAAATAAAAAGCTTTTGCATAATAGTTTCAGAATAAAAACATAAACAAGAATAACAAGTAAAAAGGACAACCACATGCTGTGCAGCATATGATGTAGGAAGCGGAGGAGCCTTGTCTGTATTGCATGCTGTGCATTTTTACCAATTTCTACTGGGAACTGAATTTATTCCTACTTTGTTCGCATTTGAATGTCTCTCAAATGAACATCAGACTAGGATCATTTGCTTAACTTGCAGAAAGTCACTGATATGTAGAAACATCTTAAAAATGGCTGTACTAAGGTGATTGACTCAATTAACTAGACATCATTTTCTAGATGCAGCTGATGTTGGATAGCCTGTAATGTGACACCCACAGCAATACAAATTGCATAGCAAAGTGTGCATAAAGCACTATTTCTGAATCCCGCTCAACGGGGCCCCCTGCCCTGCATGTTTTACGTGTCCCTACTCTAGCATGTCTAATTTAGCTCACCCGCTTCTCATCAAGCTCTGTAGATCTTCAACAATGGCATTAAATCAAGAGTGAGACGAAACATGTGAAACAAGCACAGCAGGAGACCAGGAGGATCAGGATTGAGAAACAGTGGAATAAAGAATATTTTTATACAGTAGAACTTGGCTTTTTGATGGAATTCAAAACAGTTATTGCATTGCATTTTTAATTTAATTTAATTTGGATGGAGCTCTGTCACGCTGTCCTTGGAGCAAAACTCTCCTTTGCATTGGCAGGGCTTTTGAGGCTAAGCTGAGAGGAAGTGGAGAGGTGCCAGCATTTCCAATTTCACCATGCTTTAAAGATCATGCAAAGGTTAGTTCTGCTTGACAACTTTTGCTTCCAGTAAAACTGACAGTGCAACAAATCCAGAATACAGTGTTCCCTCGTTCATCGCGGGAGTTCTGATCTAAAAAAAATCTGCGAAGTAGGATTATGTGTGTCTTAATGGTGTGAAACTTTTCAGAACACACTTTATTATATAGTTTTCTCAGAAAGACGTAAACCTTTTTACAATCTTCTCTTTTGTGTAAACTCTAAAAGTTCAAACCTTTGTGGAAAACAAGTCTTGTACTATAGAATAAAACTAAAGATCTGATAGCGATCAAAGATTTATGCAGATTTGACAAACTGAATCCATTCTGTAAAGGAGAAAAAGCATGTCCAAAGTCCAGCTTGTGGGCTGGTCATTCTAATTTCCACAAGGCAGCAGGTTCCTGTCATAAAATCAATACCTTGCAGCCACCCAGGATTTTCTAAATAAACTTTGTGTAAAATGTCTGGATTGTGACTGGCTAAATTCCGTTATAAGCCATTGTAAACCTGTGTGACGCGGTGCCCTTCTGTGACACTTTTTAGCTAATTTCTACAATGTCAACTAAACAAAATGAACAGATTTGTTTCACTAATCGAAACCACAATGTTTTGTAATTCTAAATAACTATTTATGTTAATTTCCTGTTCACATGATCTACAATTTGATGTTTACAGTGAGCAGTTATTAATGAATATTGTGAGAAATTGTATGTGAACCCAGATTTTATGTTGACAAAAGCTTTTGCTTTCTTTACAGACTTTCCTCATTCAAATAAAAAAATTACAGTAATTCTGGTAAAAAATCTATTTATAAATATTTCGGTTCTGTGTGAAGGAATGAAAAGTATACTATTGCAAAAGAGGTTTATTAAATAGTTAATTGTTATTGTAAGGGTTTAAAGAATGCAAGCTGAATGGTTGGTCCTATCATATTTTCACCTTAACACATCTGGCCCTTCTTGCAAAAGTTTGGCTGCTCTATAGACAATCAAGATGCAGAACACGTCTAACACAAACGTAACACAAAAAATCTTCAAAACCAAATAAGGTGAACAGCAATATAGCGAGGGAACACTGTATACTCCTACTGCTGGAAAGCTTTACAATTACTTTAAAAAATCAAATACCCAAACATGGTATCAGCACTTGTAACCAGCACAGTAAGTGGAAGTAAAGTAAATAATTCTATTTAAAGTAAAGAAGAAAGTAACAATAAATTGCAGTATCACTTTTTTTTCTGATAACAAAAAACCATTGATGGCTAAATGCAATAATTTTAATTAATTCTCCAAGTAAGTTATTAATGACATATCACTTTTTTCTTTTTTAAAGTAACACTGACCATCCAGCAGATATGTAGATTTAAACAGCAGCAATAGTAGACATGTAGGTGCCGTCCACAAGCTACATCACATGTACAAAATCAAAAATTAAATAATAGCACCTACAGAACTTGGTGCTAGGTTTAACTTGATATTTTGTTAACTGTAAGTCAACTTTTATCCTGAATGAATTTTGTGTATTACTAAGTTTCTGTTCTTGTTCTTTTCAGTGCAAGAATGTCAGACGAGGCAGTATAAAGTACATACACTGCAGCATTTAGGCCAAGTGTGTAAATCTGAGTATACTGCCATCATGTACAACTCCATCTGACATCATACATCAACATACTCATATTACCCCCCCCCCCCCCCCACCCCTTAATACTTGACAGCATATACATAGGTGAGGCGAGTTGAATTATTTGAGGCTTTTGAAGTTACTAAAGAGACTTGTGTTTCAAAGTGGTGATTACCCAGTTTTGTGAAAAAAGTTTACTTGTCTACAGAAGCAGACATTAAAGGATATCACATGTTTGAATGTTATATAAAAAGTACCATTCAGATTGTAAGAGTAACAGTAACAACATGAAACTGCAATGCATAGCTCAGTTCTTCCAGGAAACAGCATCTCTAAAGGGTTTGCTATAGTAATGCAAATCACAGTTATTTTTAGTTTTCTTTTTTTGAAAACAAACCCACCCCTGTTAAGCCATTTCAAACTAACTAGATTCACTTTAAAAACTTCCAAGAGCTCACAGAGGACATTTATGATTGTTTGTATTCCTATAGTAAAGTAGAAAACAAAGCCATGTCTTTCAGTTTCATATGCTACGTTTGACTCTTTAGCTGCACAACTGTCGAAAATTCACATAAAAACAGCAAGTGCCCTTCGCCAGGCAGAGAAATCCAGTTTCATTCCTTGTTTGTGCGATCTCTCACAGACTCGTTGTTGTTGAGAGGTGGAGGCAAAGACTGCTTGCTTCTCATGCTCCTGCCGTCAGTGGCAGCTCGCGATGTTTCAGTTACGAAAAGCCGGGTCACCCAGACAGAGGTCACAATACGTTTGTACTCATTCCTAAAATTCCTGTTGAGTAAACCGTAGATGACTGCATTCAGACAGCTGTTGAAGTAGGCCATGAAGTAGCTCACAACGAAAAGCCACTCTGGGATGCGGGGAGCCACACGGGTCGGATCTATTGCCACCGCCAAGCCTATCAGGTTAAGCGGGGCCCAGCAGATGGCGAACAGCACAAAAACAACAAACATGGTTATGAAATTCCGCAAGTCACTTGGTCTGAGGCGAGGGTTTTCTTCAGTCTTTACTTTACGCCGAACCTTGACATTTTGAAGAAAACAGACAATAGTGGCATTAAAATCTCCAAGTTCACTGGTAGCAATTTTTTCAAAAACAAAATAGCTGAAACATGCACAGATAACCTTCTAATGATCTCATCCATCTCTCTCAACTGAAATGTTAAAATTTCAGTCCCATTGAATCAGAGGCGGAGCAATGAGGATTGAGTGCAACTTGTGCAGTCCCACTGAAGGGCCTCTAAGCTGTGCCACAATCAGTTCTGCTCAACCCACTTCTGAGATCTCGGTATACCCACCAATCTCACTAATCTTAAATCTTAGATATTGTCTCGGAAACAATATGAAAAAATAAAATGATGCAGAACTTAAACTGGTGGTGTTGTGTAAAATCTAAAATGTGTTGCCCCTCAATTTTGTCTTTTACTGTTTAAAAAATTGTTTAAAACATACATGTCCTCCTGAATTTTATGTTGAATTTACCTGATACTCTCAGGTGAAAACAGGTCTTACTGGTAGATTTTTAGTGTATGTGCAAACTGACACTTGGCTGGACTTTGGAAAAAGACAATCAAAACAGATCACAGGAACCAGTAGGTCAGCTGTGACATAGTGCTATGGTTTTCTTAAAACAACACAATTTTCAATCATCCTATTTGACCAGCACTAAGTGGCACCATTTTGTGTGAAATTTGATTTGTGCTGTGATTTTGTGTCTCTTTTGACGTTCAGTGAATTTGTTGGTGGATGCTTGTCCAAAAATGTCTTAACAAACCTGATGTTCCCACCATGTGTGTTAAGTGCTACTGTCCAGTTTTCTGCTTCATTGCTAAATAGACAACATTGACTGCATATCTGTAGATACATGAAAGACATGGATGACGGCGAGAGATCTGTTTTTTTAATTTTGAAGAGCTCTACAAAGACGTCGGTAAGCAGGTCTCCATGTTTAGGTTTCTCGAGGTCATTCAGAGACTCTCTAGGTATGGCAGTGGCAGTGCTAAAACATTTTACATAAGGGGGCAAAAGACTTTGGGACGGTGGCCCTTTAAAATTTGACCCTTTTTTTTGCATAGGAACAATAGGAGTGTGTGCCTATCAGGGTGTGCCTTGTGGGGAATCTCCTAAATAATTTAGAGACGATTTGAACCAAAACAATATGACTGTTAGGTAAAGGTCTAAGCATTAAACCCCTATTTATAAACTATACCAAGACAGAAACTAAAATGTAAAATTCACCAAACTCACCTGGATGACAAGAACCCAGATCCGAAGGTAACAAAAGGTGACCACAGCAATGGGAACCAGAAAGTGAACCACCACTACAGCCACCGTGTAGGAACTACTGACATTCTGGGCAAAGGTGCACGAGTAGACCCGGGGATCGTAACGTAAGGAACCAACAAAGAAATTCGGAACAATGGCGACAACTGTGAGCACCCAAATTAAGGCAACAAACAGCAAAGTGTTGCGATAGCTGTACAGTCGGCTGTAGGAGAACGAGTGACAGATGTAGCAGTATCTGTTTACTGCGATCCCAGTGATGTTGAAAATGGAACCAATGACACTTAGTCCCATCAGGAAACCACTGACCTGAAAAAAAAATCAGTGTAAAAAGTGTGTTGAAATTGTAACTGTAGTTATTGAATTCATGGTGAATGAATATGGTTTTACCATGCACTGCGTGTTCCCCAGAGCCCATCCGTCATGAAAGAGAGCATAGAGGACCAAGGGATAAGGGTAGAAGGCTACCACAAGGTCAGCAAATGCCAGGCTCACCACAAACACATTACCTGGAAAAGAAACACAGAGAGACAAAATTGGTTCTCTCTTATATTTTTGCAAAACATTCAATTCTCAGTTGGGCCATGATTATTACAGACAGTATCGTCTAAAAGTTGAATTACAAATGCATTTATCCTCTGACGTCTGCAATGATTGATTCCACTCTCCAGCAAACACATCCATTTGCTATTTCTACTTGGACTCAGGCCTTATCTGAACTGGTCAGAACAGTTTACAGTTCATTTAGAGGACATAAATCCCCAGTTTGAATCCTTTTCTAGTGCTTTACACAGTTAGAGTACATTTCCAAATGAATAACTAAAAGACCATTTAATGGAATGTTGATTTTTATGTGCACTTATATTTTGGCAAACCTGTTACAGTATATGCTGAAAAAGCAGAAATTAGAAACGCCTGCAGTTTTTTGCTGATTGTGTCATCCCAAACAAAGCTGCACCATGATTGGCATCCCCATATTTGACAAAGCAGGATGGAACATCAAAGCTGAACTCAGCAAAGCTGAACTCAGCAAAGCTGGGTTTTGTTTTATCTTACAGCCCAACAGACTAACTCAAAAGAATCCATAATTTGCAAAACTGTCAAAATCCATCAGCTAAGTTAAAGCACATCCAAAGGAAGATTGTCTGATTTAAATGGGTTCATGTCTCAATGCGATTTAGAAGTTTACAGAGACCAGGGCCATCTACTGCCTTGTGACATTTAATCATACTTAGATGAGCACCATATACCCACGTCACACCCTTCACCCTGCTGATACACTGAATGCACCACCCATGCTGGCATCTCATCCACTTCTGTGCTCGTTCTCCTTCTCTACGTTTGTTGGAGAGACAAATTACAGCAGAGAATGGGGTCAGAACAAATAACCCGATCCAAAGTCAGGCTCTTTCATTGGTTCACTTCCAGTTTCTTTGAAGTTGAATAAGGAGCAAAATTTAAAAACAAAGAAATTGAAACATAAAATTTGACCTCCATCACCTCTGTGCACATAAAGCTATGTTCACACCGGCCTCGGCAGCATGCGTTCAGGCAATCACTTCCAATAAAAAGTCTATGTAAACGCGCATATATGCATTTTCGGGGTTCTGCATTCAAATCTCTCGCGTTCACCTATTAGCCACCCAAGTTTATAAGATCATATTTGGACTCAACATACAAAACACACAGCCACTGAACGCACGTTGAGAGTTAAACGAGTTGAACTTTGACCATTTAGGGACTCTAATTTGGTAGTGACACATGGATGTCGTCCCTTTTGATTCATGCAAGTTCCAAACATTTGAAATTTGATTATGGAGGAGAAAATAATAATTGCAATTTATGCCCGACCAGATTTATATGACACCAAGTCTTTTACAAATCAGAACAGAGCTGTAAAAAAAAAAAAAAAGCATGGAGCAAGATTCACAAGATTTGCACCGCAAATCAGCAACAGTCCAGTGTGAACACCATATGCTAAAAATGCGTTCAAGAACCTGCGTTCTGAGTCAATGTAAAGTATCATGCAGTGACCCATGCCCTTCGCTGCTTTAAAAAACAATATTTAGCTTCGAAAGTTTAATACATAGTTGTTTCTAAGTGGCTGTCTGGACATTACTAGAAAATTTTGCTTTTTTACTACCTTTTTTAAATATACCTTAAGGGAATTACTGGAACAACCCCATAAAATAAAGAACATATTGTGTCTCACAGCTCCCTGTGGTTGTAGCAGTCGGGTAACTGCCTAATAGTTTTAAAAAATTAAATAGGCATTAAGGAGGGTCAGTTTGGGTATCCACACACATCTTCAATTTTATGGCTTTTTAGTGTGATTTTCAAAAGTAAAAATTCGGATGAGGCACAATTTCATGTCGAAATGGTTTATATTATTTCCATAGGTAACGGTGGGCATTAAATGCTACAGACTTTCGTCTAGCCTTTTGCATGATTATGGGTGGGCTGCAGAACACACCAGAGACATTTTTCCAATCTATCACAAGGATACACATCGACATACAACCACATGATGGTAAGGGCAATTTTCAAATCTCTAAATAACCTCTCTGATGTCTTTTTGGGATGTGGGAGGATCTAGAGACAATCCATGGACAGTGATTGATCACCTCCAACTGAAAATTAAAGGAGTTTTAAGGGATTAAAGGAAAAAAAAACATAAAAGTCATCAGTCATGTTGACAGATTACAACATGGGGAGGATGTACTATAATGTGATGTCATACTGAGCAACAATTTTAATACATACCATCTGTAGTAAACACAGGCAGAACCTTATAGTTTATCTACTTGGATTGTGTTTGAATTCTTCTCAACTTTGTCATTAAGCTCCTTTTAACCAAGGCAGAAGAAATATTGTGACTAAGATGAAAATAATACTCAATAGTTTACAAAAATTAAAATAAAATACCTGGACCATAATAACAAAAAGACAGTTATTAACACATTTTAATGTCAGTCAAAGGCTGGGCCGACAGCTCTTAACTGCAATGAGTCCTGCTTGTATTTTAGTCCAATTTAAGCTTTAAAACTCTGACCACAAATACACTGTGCCATCTTTCCACTTTTTGTCAAAGACATAAAACTAATTAAAGAATATGAAAGGTCACCACTGTAAAATGGGTTAGAAATTAATCATAGTTCAGAGGAAAAAAAAGGTTTAAATATCTTAATCTGCACTTTTTTTAGAAGCCCAAACCTCCAAAATGTTCAAATGATTAAACTTTTAGAAGGGAGTCACCTTTAAATGTGTTTAAATATATATAGTCTTTTTAACAAGGCGGTTACTGTCCATTTACCCCCACTTTCATCTTTCACCTTTCACCACATGGGCTGTCTTGGGGTAAAAACGCAGGTGGCCCCCACAAAATATCAAAGTTGTAGATCGCTCGGTGAACCCCTAGGGCAAAAATGTTTATAAACTTTTTATAAAATGGATTGTGCAGTGAGCCTGTTAGTGCTGTTAAAGTGAAAGGTATGCACCCGTTGGATGCTCTTTGCACATCCTAGTACACAGCCTGGCTGTTAGAAATAAGGAAATTAGACAATCAGTGTAGTTTGTGTGGGCATCCTTCAGGTATCTGGCAGGCACTTGCATATCACTTGCACACCCCATGCGTGCAGCATTTGCGTGCGGTCAGCAAGGAGTCAGTGCTGCATATGGGCCATCATTCAACAGCATCACCCATATATCCTGAGTGCATGTAACTTATGTTATTAATCTCTGTTTTTCTTTATGTATTTTATGCCTTTTACATTTTTCTTTTAACTCCAGTGCTTTTCTCAGAGGGACCCTCCACATCAGTCATGGAGCCTTCTGAGTGGACAAGCACGTTGCAACGGGAATTCCCAGGTTTGGCTCCTTGCTTATATCTTATCGGTGTCTAATTTTATGTTTTATTATGTTGTGTGTGTGTGTTTGGGGGGGTCATGTGACTAGCATTAAGCTTTCTCTGTACATGCTGTAATCTATTCAGTGTCACCATGAGCCTTTTCAGTTGCATCAGGCAAAAGTCAGGGCACAATCTGGACAGGTTGCCAATTCCTTACAACGCAACAAAGAAACATTCAAGGACAATTTAGACTCACCTTACAAACCCTCACACCGCAAACACAACACAGGAATGTACATTTCATTTATGTGCTGGGATTCAACGCAGTTTTCTATCACAAAGCAAAAAGACTGGAATGATTGTTAGATAATCAAAGGTTATACTTTTTACTCTATGAATAGGTGTTACTTTTCTATACATTCGAAGTTATGCATCTAACCTTGTGTATCATCCGCCTTTCCCTGAAGGGATCATTTGCAAAAGAGGATTTGTGCTTACGATGTACAACTAATCATCCCAGTGCCGCAGAACGCCCTGTCAGTGATGGCAGAGGACAGAGGCATCTTGTGTGTCACATTCTCAGACGACTCCCAAAGGATTGTAGAACCTTGTTGGGCCTAGTTCAATACCGTAGCCACGTGAAAGTGCATGAATTACACAGGACATGTATTTATTGTCTTCTTAAAGTTCTGAAAAGCTGTTTGCACAATTTGATTTCTAACTATAGAACATACACACGTGTGTGACAGTCAACCTAGAAATGTCACCATGCTGGGTGATTCACAAAGAAGAGACATCAACTCAGCACCTCTGGTACAAAGTTACAAGGGGAAAGGAAATGTGATTCTTACACTGTAATGATTTGCAATACCTTTCTCTACTCCTGAACAACTGATAACTAGTTATTTGTTCAGCGCTTACATGCACATTAGCAGCAAACTGATGAGTTATCTAATTACAGGAGATAGAAAACTCGCATTATAAACCTCAAGAGGTCATCACACATCCAGGAACCAATGAACAGGTCTGTGGTTTTGTTTTCATCACATTCAAGCTATGATTCAACAAAGCTCGTTGTTTGTTTGTTTGGTTTTTTGTTCCACCATGCTTGCAGTGAATTATTTTATTTACCTGCATCTTAGGCTGCAGAAGTTCTTCCCGAGCAGTGTGTTGATGGATTGATCATGATTGCTGCAATGGCACAGATGTGTAGATGTAAAATAGCACAAGAGCAGAAATGAGGTTGTTGAGCAAACCTTATTAAAGGAGGACTTTTCTTCTGATTCAATGGCTTCACGCAATGCTGTAATAACACATCAAAGTAGGTACATGTAATGGTATTAATGATGGGATTGAGTTCAAAAAAAGTAAACAGCTAAGAATAATTAGGCCCGTAAAATAGCTGATGTAATGCCACTCCAGTTTGCATCTTTAGCCCTTTAAAAATGAAGCTCCAATATCCCCAAAGCTACTTACACACCAGCAATATGACACGCGTTCAAGAACATGCTAAACACTGGTTCTTGAACATGTGTTTAGTATATGGTGTTCACACCAAAAAGAGGATTCTTCTTTTTTTGCAAATGTTACTACCAAGTCTGAGTCTCTGATAGGTCAGAGTTTGACCTGGTTTAACTTTCAATGCTCGTTCAGTGGACGCACATTCTTTTCGTAAACCCCGAAAACAGTCTTAGAAGCTTACAAAGTGAGGCTTGAATGCGAGAGTTTTTAATGCAGAAGCCGGAAACGTGCATTTAAATGCAATTATAAAGACTTGTCATTGAAAGTGGTCACTTGTTACTGAGTGCGGTGTGAATGTAGCTTGGAGGTTGCCTTAGAAATTACCAGTAATCATTTTGGTGTATCTGTTACTCTGGAGTCTAGAGAAACTTCTACAACACATTTAAAAACTCACTGAAAACATCAGGAACAGCCCAATTTCACATATGAGCCAAACTACTCATTTTTAAATTAACATTTTGTTCCCAGTTGTTTTTACTGTTATGGATGAATATTACAGCATCATGAAATCCCACTGTTATTTTGGTAACTTTGACGCAATGATTATCATTTAATTCACTGAAGTGGTCTGTTTAGCATTATTCATGTTGACTAAAGGCTTCTAAAAACTGCATTTGAAACTGGGTACACCCTGACAGACACTGTGAAGAGCTCTCTTAGCCAGGAGGAGAAAAGTGCTAATTGAGGAAGTTTGGGAGACCAATAAAGATGGCTCCTGCACTCTTCCCAGTGGGGGTGTTTGGGACATGTGTTGCCGGAAAGAGGCCTCAGGGCAGACCAAGGACTTGATGAGAGATTATGTCGCTTGGCTGACTTGGATACACCTTGGTGTTCCCTTGAAAGAGCTTGAGAAGGTGGCTGGGGATTAGTGTTGCAGTGACCGTGTCACATGCAAGGGGGTAAAAAAAGTGGATGGAGCTTTAAATATTCACTGCTCACATCAAACAATCAAACAATAAGTATACAAAAAAGTAGAACTTTCTTAAACATAAAATTAAAACAACGTATCCTCTTGTATTTGCTTAACTACTATACAAGGGAAAAGATTTTGTTTAAAAGAAGAAGAGGTAAAATTAAATTATTTCAATTCACATTTCTTTATATGTAGTTTTATAGTCATTCAAAGAATATATAAAGTAAAGAAATGTCTTTGAAAAAAATCCTATAATAGCTCTTTGTATTGATTAAAGGCGTCTTATGTACGGGACTTTCATAATTCCCTTTAACTAACTTTTAGTTCAAAAGAAGTTATGAAATGTCTGTCTAGTATTTTTTGTAACCTTGAGCATTTTACCTATATAAGCTGTCTGCTAAAATCAATTCAGAACAAAGGTGTAATATTTGTTCAGTTCTTAGCACTTCAAGCAGAGCAGAGTTCGCATGTTTTAAAATATTCAGCGGTTTAGACATGCACTCATATGAAAGAAAGATGTATACTATTATAAAATAGATGTTCAGATAATGAGTTATTTTATAAAGTCATTTGAAAATTAAATAGTCTGCGTTGCTTTTCTAAAAAGTTATTTTTTCATGTACTTTTGATTCAGCCTTGGACTTTTGACTAGGATTACTTAAGTTTTAAAATGTGTTGGTACTTAACATGGTCAGTTTCATCTAAGAAGACTCACACATACTTGGTGTTTCTGTGATACAATATGAATGTCTATAATGTCTGAATTTGAAGCAAACTTCTGGGAGTTCTTAGGGAGTTGGAAAAGTATTTCACAAAAGACACACACTAAAGTTAGAATACAAAATGATCCATATGTGTGAAAAAGTACATAGTCTCTCCCAGTCTACAGCGTTAAAATGCATTAGAAAAAAACAACAGAAGAATTTGTTATCCTTTCCTCTCAGCTGTTTCATTGTACTTTGTCGTCTTCAAATGTTTTTTGGCTGAAACCCTTTGAACAGCATTGTGTTGCCAGTGATAGTATGCACATATACAGGCTTATACTGCAGAATTCGGTTATGCCGTCAATTTATGCAACACTAAAAATGCTGCACTCGCAAAAAATAACCTAAAACTCTCGGACTAGTAAATTTTCGATTTTCTGATTTTGATACATTGTTGTTAGTGTTTGATATCACTTGTGACATCACTTTACACAGTTTTACAAGCGTAGGTACTTTTGGCATTGCCATAACACTCTATGTGAAGTGCAAAGGCTAGAGTACAAGTTTAAGTGTTGACTCACACTGTTACTTGACTACACAGCTAGACTGGTTTTCCTTTCTCCTTAATCCCTGATGTTGGTTAGTCTTTCTTAAACTACTGTGTCATTTTACAGTGGTATTTTGACAAACTCTGGATTCGTTTTTCAAACTTAACTTTTGGTGAATTATTAACTATCTTCATGTAGATTTAATCCTGAAAGTGATTGCATTCAAAACTGTTTTGAGTAGTGGGGATGTTCACAACCCAACATTCGGTCTCTTCACATAAACACAGCTGTTCAATTTGGGGTGACACGCATGCAAGAACGTGCTAAAAGTGCATTCTTAAACCCGCGTTTAGCATATAGCGTTTACACTTGGCTGTTGCTACCCGATACTAGTGCATGTACTCAATTGGAAGAAGCTTGGTGCGAAAATTAAAGTGGTGCAAACATCCCAACTCTTGCTCCAGGGTTTTTCTTTCACAGCTCCATTCCAATATATGAAAAACGTGGTGTTATATAATTCTGGCCTGTCAAAATGCGCCATTATTAGTTTTTCCTTCATGATTAATTTTCATACAGTTGGTATTTCTGTGTTTTAAAACGGACACCACTTAAGCGTCAATACCACCAAATCCGAGTCCCAGTTAACCCAATTAAACTTTGGTTAAAGTAAGATTGGTTTATCTTTCATTGCGCATTCAATGGTCATGTGTTTTTACGTAGAGCCCGAAAACTGACTTACAAATCTCAGTAGCGAAGCATGAACATAAATTTGAATGTGGATGACCGAAACATGCATTTACATATACTTTTCATTGGCAGTGGTCGCTTGAATGTACATTTTTGAGGCCAGTGTGAATATAGCATAAGGGGTTAACGTGCAAGCACAACTTTTTTTTCGTATATCCCTCCCAAATCCTAAGAATTTGCCAAAACACCAGTGTGCGTGTGGATCTAGCTTAAGTCCAATTGTGTCATCAGAAGCAGCTGTGGCTATATCCTCAACACTCCACTTTCCTTAACATATTTTCACTCTTGATAACACAAGGTGTCATGACTTTGGGCAAACCTGAGTGTCTTTTTCACATGTTCTTTTTCTTTTTCGGACAGGCTGTGATTTCTCATCATCACACTCTACAGTGTTTGGCAGTTTTTCTTTTGCCGTTTCCTGAGAAGAACTTTGCCTTTTAAACTTCTTTTTAATGTGCTGCTTTTCTTTTTTATCTGTTGCTACTTTGTCGTTTGAGCTACAAGGTTACTACTTTTTCTTATGGTCATTTTTACTGAGGCTACTGCAGTAACTTTTAGTTGAACCATGTGCTAGAATACAACTGTTTTATGATACATATACGTTTTATTTATTGGATTATTTTATTTCCAAGACGACAATACTTTAGGTCGGATTAAAATTACTGCGTTATTTTCACTTTCTTTCCAGTTTTGCTGTTGCCATCTATAAAAACAAAGAAAAATCATTCTTTAAAAATGACACATAAAGAAGAAGGAATAAAGCTTTACTATGCTTTTATTCAGGTAGAATTATATGCATGTAACCCTTGTGCTATCTTAGATGACCCCACCCTTACATTAACGTGTTCTCTCTACCATGACAAAGGTGGATAAAGGTGGAAAGATTTCATGTAATCCATAGACACCAGTGAAGATCACAAATGATTGAAGAAAAAAGGTGCAGCGCACTGTCTAGTGGGTCTAGATGACCCAACTCCCAATGTTAAAGTGCCCAGGATAGCGCAAGGGTTAAGTAATATCTGGACACTTTAGGTGTGATTTAATGACTTTGATGATTGTACTTTAGTGAGAAGTCAAATGTCAAATAATAGAAGAACAATGGAAAGGTATCTGATAAAACTATGCAACGTCAGGGAACAGAGGCATGAAGACAAAAATAAATTTAGTTGGTTGAGATATTTGTTTTGCTTGCGCATTACAGGGATTACACTAAACCCCCTAGATGTAACGTGTTGGTCACTTCTACATATCATTAGTATATAAATACAATAATCTGGTTTTGTTGGAATTATTTGGGTTGAATTTGATTCTAACAGTAATAATTTATAGTCTTGTCAGGTTTATTTCTTTTTTGAGTGGCGTTGTAATACAACTTCTGCTTTTAAGTGACTTTTTATAAATCCACTGAATGTAAATTGAATTAGCGAGAGAGGAGGTATTAAAATAAAAATTTTAAGGAACGTCCTGTGGACAAAAAATAAGGTTTTTATTTCAAACACGAAGGAAACTGATATGATTAAGTAGAAAATACAAGCCAAATTGCTATTAGACCAAGCATTGAGGTAGACAATAAATAAATGAAAGCATAAAAGTGAAAGTGTCGTCAGTCCAAGGAGCTATGAAGAGGAAAACAAAATATCTTCTCTCTTGCAATTATACAAAAGCTTTACTACCTTTCAAGAGCTTTTTTGTGTCTTCGATTTTAAAGGTCCCTTTGAAGAAAAATGTTTGGCATATGATCTCACTAAGGTAAATGTAAAACCTTCGTCACATGTTTAGGGATGCTGCTGGTTTTTGGGTTGTCTGGTCCCATGGAGGGTTGTAGAAAGGTAGAGATGTTTCGGTGTTTCCTTGAGGCTTATACGACCACTACAAGGGACAGTGGAACCATGACAGTGGAACATACGATTGTCATGCATTTGATAAATGTATTACAAGGCATTCATAAGGCTAAAGTTGAAAGCATTTATGACATTATCCTTACATGTTGTATAAGAGTTCACTATGACCTGTTGCTCGCAGCATACCTGTAGAAAAAAGTAGTCAAGACTTTAAAATTTCCTGCGGGCCATCTAAGTGCTCTTTACAGGTTTGCTAATTTTTCAACAGTACATCTACCTATAAAGGCAGTTGTGACTAAGACCTTAGAATACACTGAAGTGATCCTCCCTCAAGGGTAGAAAAGGAATACCAGCTTTCTGACAAACACATAGTAGATCTTTGTGTGACCGAATAGCTGAGTTTAGGTCCTGACTTGGATAGCACTCAGCAACAAAATTGAGTCTAATGGAAGATGGAGTAACAGGAGCCCTTTGTTTAAAAAGAAAAGCAGACATACAGTGTGTTATGGGCCATCTGTAGAAGGTCTACAGCAGATGAAGTCTCCATATTAAAAGCATGGAGAGATTTATCATTGTAAGTAAAGGCTCGCCTTTCCATGCAAGGAGACAGGATTGAGAGCTAATGCTACACGTGCACTACCTTTTCACTGGGAATGTCAATATTTACAGACCCTCTGGTCATCTTTTGAGCTATTTTAAAAGCGTTAAAGGAGTTATTTTATTTATGATTATGCGTTTAACCTCTGAGTTGTGGATGTGACTGTTGCCGTGGAGCATAGTGGACCAAGGAGCTTGTGGCTCGATCAGAATATTTTCTATATTTATGCCGTTTTTTCCAATGGCATTTTTTGTCTGCTCCTGATTTACATTGATTTGAATAAAGAAATACTCAGAAATTCAATTTTGAGATTAATTTTTACAACATATGTCCTCCAAATTCAGAAAAAATGCTGAAGGAACATGTTAAAAACACCTAAAACATAATTTTCAATGGAGTGGGTCTTTAATGTTAAGACAGCTATAAGGAGCTATATTTTATTTGTCTACTATCAGCTTCATGTTTAACAAAGAAGCAACAGGTTTCTCATATGTGGACAGGGCATACCAAACCATCGCAGCACACCTGTTAGAATTTTCTACAATCTGCTCTTGGAATGATTTATTATGATGGTTGCATCTCCTATAATTGTTATGTCTTCTTACTTGTAATCTATAATAAGGTTACATTGGGAATCAATTAACAAAAAAATCCAATGTAGGACAACTAACTGCTCACACTTTTTGATATTTTTTTCATGCTACTTACATGAATATGTTCACATTCTGAAAACAAACTGATTTTATTTCCCTCTTAAAGTCAAATGTGGATTTTCTGTTCAGCAACTTGTTTTGTTTTCTCTCTTTTTCATGCTTAATGGACAGACTGAATGTTCCTAAAGCTGAAGCTTGGAGAGCTCTCCATGCGATTACTCATGTGTTCATAATTACACTTGAAACCATTTCATGAAATGTAATCTTCTTTGATGAAAGGAATGCGTCAATGATTACTGTAATGAACAGTATCTAAACAAAAATGTTTTGTGTATTTTTCATCCATCCTCCAGGGAATGAGATTGCAAAGAGTTTTCCTCTCATTAGTTGTTACTCATGTCTTTCCTATGGGAGGACATGAGAGGCAGTTGCCTAGTTTGCATTCAAAATTAGTATTAGGGAAAAAAAGAGTTGTGGGGAGGGGGGGTAAGATCCAGAGGGACAGATGTAAAGGAAAAAATAGCCAGGCAGAAAAGAAATGTCTTTTTTTTCATTTAAAAACACAAGATATTAAAAACATGGAGAAATTTATCATTTTTGACATAAAATACTGCAGCCATATCTATAAATGTGGAGAGTCTACCACAACAGCCTATTAGTAAGTTGTGAAGAAAGTCGGAAAAGATTTTTGGATTTAAAAAAATAAAAAATAGAGAAAATGACAAAGCATTAAAGAAGATTAAAGTTCCCCGGGAGATAATGGAATAGGATCCTGAGAATGAACACAAGACAAAAGGCTAATAGTCCCCTTTTTTGTAGGATTGAGGAAAATTAACACTTTTAAATGATTTCCTCCTGGCAACATCTTTTGCGTAGCACGCTTGTCCTTGTGTGCAGTTCTATGTCCCAGCAGCCACTTCCCCTCATTGCCTTGCCTGGTATGAACATGAATCACCTCTTCTAACTTTTCCATTTCCTGTCTTTAAAACTTTGTATCCATTCATGTTTATTTTACAAATTTTAAATTTTTCTTTAAAATGTGTCATTTGATGAAAAAGAAGGAAACAAAGAAATGCAATAAAAAGTGGTGCTTAGGTTGTTGCAGCCCATTTAGAGCCTTTTTTGTCATTCTAATAGCAAAAAAAGACTTTTTTCTCCTTTTTTGTCAGAAATAGAAAGGTTAATAACAAATTAATTAAAAAAATGAGTGTCTACAATTAGAAACTGTTCAGTCACTGAATAGAAGCTGTCATTAAAGGCAAAGAAACTTTCAAAGTTTTAGTCAGAGCCTGGGCAAACACAGCTGACAGTGTGCATTATTAAATATTCTTTCCATCGCTTACAAACTTTATTTCTTCCGACATTTCCTGCTTTTTCTTTTTTTTAGACCTTGTCAAATTTCTGTCTGAAGTGAGCTTGTTAAAAATCTCTGGTACAAACATCCCTGTGGTTAAATTTAATTAAAAATTTAGAGAAGGTATCGTAAAGTTCTTTGGAGTTTACTTTCTTAATTTACTTTTGCAGTTTGTTCTGGATTCAACCAACTGAAAAACATCAAATAATTACACGCATATTTAGATGAGCAGGTGATCAATTACCAGAATTCACTTTAAAGTGGAAAAATTCAATCATGAAAGAATGAATTGAGTTAGAAAAAAACAAGCAGCATTTCAATGGATTAAAAATATTTTTCTAATTAAAAAGCAATTCAACACTTCGTTCCAAATAATATTAAACTTTTTTCTTTAGTTTTTTTTTTTATTATCAAAAATGTTTCCTAGCAATGTCATCCTTTAAAACTTTATTTGTAGTACGGCAGGAATGACAGATTTTGGTTTGAATCAGACAGTGGAATAAACAACTTCCGAGTAAACGTAAATGATGGTCAAACATAGATGATGTAATAGTGCCACGCTGCCCCTCTCTCAGAAAATTGCTCACTGACTTCCAACGAGAAAGTGCCTCCACACCAAAATTGAGTTCCAACATGTGACCCAGCCACCCTTAATCAAAACAGAAATAAGAGCCAAAATAAATGAATATGTGCGGAATATTTGCACTTATCTGAGGGGCCGGCTCCAGTGGAGCAACTTTTCTTGGATGTGTGTCTATAATAAAGCATCTCAACCATGGCTGCCCAGCCTGGGTCCTTCAGATCCACCACCCCTGCCCCTTTCCAGCTGTCCCTGCACTGCACGCAGCCATTTCTGCATTCTGATTGACTGATTCGGATTCTTTAGGAAAAAATCCAGCTTCCAGTTGGATCAGTACTAAGGTAAAGGGTTTGTAGTGCAGCCACAAGTAAAAAGTCTTTGAAGGTTTATCTCTGACCGCAAAAGTTATGTCATATCCTCCTATCTATACTAAAGGAAAAAAAATGTGTGAAGTCAGATTTTTTTAAATCTACCAAAAACTGCAATTACCAGAGCCCTACCCCTTCATATATATGATTGAAAAGCCCCAAATGTCCTCTGTAACAAAAGCAGTTTGCGGTGGTTGAAAGACATACATTACTGGTAATCTGGATGATATTAAATATTTTACAAATTTATGTATGTAAAGATAGCTTGCTCTATCAGTTATGGCTGCTTTATTGCTGATATTCCTTCTTTTCTTTAAATTTTGAGAATTACAGGGATGTCCTGTCACTTAATTTCAAGTTTTTGTTCTGTTTATGTTACTAATAAAAGTTCATTTTCTTTGTGTCTTGATTATATTTCTTTGGGAGGTTTTTGTTAGCATTAGATAGATTTGTTAACTTTGCTAGTTTGGCTTGACTCAGTCTGCAGACCAGTAGTTGACCCGGTTGACCGGGCGTTGCCAATTCAAAGGGGAGCGCCAGCTCAGCACTTGGAGAGAAAAAAAATCTACACCGCTATGGTTTTCTGTTACCTCTTTTATCACAGTGTTTGGATCGAAATGAAACCAGCAAATCGGCGCCCCCTGCAGCTGCGTGTACTCCTGTTGCTCAGCCAACGGAAGCGTGTGCAGCCATACAGATAAACAGCAAGAGCATCTATGGTAGGTGTAGTCTTTCAGTCTCACAACACATTATCAGTGATATTTTAATCAGTTTGATTAACAAAAAGAGGACTTTAGGGATATTTGTGTATTTTTTGGTGAATAAGAAGATACTAGATTACTTACTTACACATGCAGCCAAATATTTTGATGTTGTGTCTTAGCCTAAGTCAAGTCTGGTTCATCTTGTTTGAAACTTATTTAGTTTTTTGTTCTTTTTGTTCTAATGCTTGTTTATTTTTGCTGCATTCCTCTACATTGGCCTCCCTTTCTGCTGCATCAAGAAGGTGGTAACTCATTAGTGGCATTCCCTCAAGAGACTGCTTGTTAGAAAAGTATGCAAACAAATAGCTGAAGCTGCTATTTCTCTATTAAAGACCGTCTTTGTTCACTTGCTTACCTACAACATTAAAGCCGAAGAGCAGTGTCAGCCGGTCTCTCATCTCAACCTGCATCACGTAGGCTTTATCGCCCCCATCACCTCGACATTACTGAATCACTTCAGCTCTTGATGCTCAGCAGGTATTCTTAAACTGATGCTACCTTTACTGTAAGTGCAGCAGAGGCAAAACATGCATCAGAAGTGTGTGTGTGTAGGTGTTGTTGTTGTTCAACTGCTATTTTGTGGTAGTTTTTGTAAAGATGTTCTCCTTTTTGCTGCTTCTCTCAGGTGACCTACATTACTTTACCTCATAAAACACTGTTGACTGTGTAAACAATGTGTAAATTCAACATCAGAATTCCCTTTAAAAAAAGATCTCACCTAAACTACCAAAGCGATTGTAATATGAGGTCTTTTTAATGTATCTTTTATTAATTCATACAAATCATATATATATATATTTATAGATACAAATATGTACAGTATTCCCCCACATTCATTGCGGTTAGGGACCAGAGACACCCGGGAATATGCAGAATCTGCGAATATAGAGAACCACTCCCCCCACGCCTGTGGCCGAAGAATGTCCGTCACTGATCCTTACTCATCAAAAAACAATTCTGATGTTTTGTAAAACATGTATTAAAGAATATTGGAATATAGTTCAACATAAAGAGTTTATTTTACATTATTCAGAGCAATAGACTGCACTGTAGCATACTTTATAGCGCATATTAGGAATGTCACTCTGTGGCTTAAAACCAGGAGCCCGTGCTTCTTCCTTCATCAGTTAAGTGGAAGAGTGCATCTTCATTCATTCATTGTTTTGGATGATAATTATTCTCCATGATGCAATGTATCAGGATATTTTCTCATTTCTGACTAAGCTGATGCCTTTTCTTCATACAGGGGTACAAACTTTGTGTGTACCGGTGAAAATAGCTGTGAAATGTTCCTTAGCAGCCGCAAGGAATGCTGCTCCCCTCTTCCCCCGCAGCACCTCCATCGGAAGCAAAAGTCTCGTACAATGTCTTGAGCTGATTTTTGTGATGAACCGGAGGGGTCACATGACTGAAAAAAAATCTGATGTGAAACTGCGAATTTTGCAACATGAACAAGCGCAGGAACACTGTATGATTTAAATAACAAATCAAGTAAAATAATATGTTTTAGCTCCTAATTTTCTCCAAATAGAATACTTACACAGTTACTTGTCACATGCTCTTGTCAGAGCATATTTTGTTTTCTAAAATTTAAATGAACACATATTCAAATCTAATTTAGTAAACAGAACCTAACTAATTTGGTAGCCCAAGGCAAACAGGTACATGAATAGCTACTCAGTAATCCACCTCCATCTGTTTTTGACTATCCATTAATGAATGCGCTACATTTTAAACACTGTTTATCATAGACATTTTGATCCCTCTGCCAAACAAAGTACTTGACTAGTTCATTAACTAGGACTAAATGTGATAAAGTCCTGTTCATCATTGTTTTATCCTTTTTCAAAGCGTTCTCAGCCGTCTTTAAATTATTTTCATGTTGTTTTTAGCCAAAGTAAAAAAAAAAAAAAAAAAACCTGTGTCGTTTTCTAGGACATAGTTTCCGCAGATTGGCTGTAGTTCAATAGAAATTCGCCCCTGGAGTTGTGGGCGGACTGTTGGCACAGGGTAAACCCACCCCCTTCCCATCATCTATCTGTTTACATTGTCTCCCGTAAGCTTACAGCCCCTTACATCCCTAATCTAACGTTACGGGTGCAACAAGAATATTGTAGCTATCCAGCTGTGCCGTTTTGAGCCAGATGCCAGCTCAAATAAGGAAAACAAAGATGTACATGGATCTACTCATCTACTTCAAGTGGATGCATGTGAATAGGGCAATCAGGGAGATTGTGTCCTGCTCACTGTATTTTCTACGTAATAAAAGCGCTCTTTTTTTCAAATTTCAGTTTTTTTGTTTGTTCCTGATTACCAACAATTTGAATGAAAAAAGTTTACTCAGAAATTTTTGTTTAAGCCTATTAGTAATAATATACTGTATATTCTCCATAAACGGAAAAATGCCACAAGAACATGTTGAAAAATACCAAAAGCCCAATTTTCGTCGGAGTGTTTCAGCCAAAAGAAAAAATTACAGGCATTAACTTTGTTTTCTTTTTTTTTTTTTTGGGGGGGGGGGGGGGGGGGCATGACATCTTTGAAGTTTGCCATTGGAAATTAAACATTTATGCATGCTGCAAAAAATATTTCCATTCGTTCACATCCATGGTTTGAAACAACACTGCTCTGCTCAAAGATGCTCAATCAATCAGAACATGAAATGTAACATAAAGGTAGAAAAGGGGAATTTTAATTTTGAATGTGAGCTGGTTTGGTTTGTTTTATTCACAAAATCCAATTCACTAAATGAAAACTATTCAGATTACCCAGCAAAGTAATGATTTATTCATTAATAAAGTGCATTTTTTGTTATTAGGTGAACTGTTGCAAATTGAAAATGCTGAAAAATGTCTCCATTCACATAATTTGTCCCCTCGATGTACAATTATTTTGTTGAGATTACTGTTAGAACAAGTAGCACGGCATGTACTGTCACCCGTACTTTTGTAGAGAAGGAGCTTGTTACTTTTGAAAGGAATGAATGAGTCATTCACTGATGTAGTTGTGGACTTAACCATTACGGGGGGATACAATTTCTCAATCTAATGCAAAGTGTTTCAGAGCAAAAATGTCTTTTACTAAACAATTTTAATTAATCAATTAATACAATTAAAGTTTTTTTTTTTTTTTTTTTTTTTAGACTTTATGAAGACCCTAAAAGAATCATGGAACCACATACCTTTGCCTGATGGTTAAGTCAACCTCCCAGCCATATGCTAATTCAATTAGAAGTAATTTACTGCTTTGCAGCATAACCCTAGTTCCAGGCAAACACTCCAACAAGCTGGAACTGCTAAAAAGCTCCAGTTCTTGGCAAAGAGAGAACAAAAAAGTGTTTTCAAAAATGTGACAGTTAGTTAAAATATGATTCAGCTTCTGGAATGAGCTGCAATGGATAAACAGACCAAAATGTTTCACAGCACTTAAAAACGATTCACTTTATAATGTGGAAACAACTTAAACTATGGCCGGTCAGACAAAAATACCAAAGGAGAAATGGCTGCACAGTGTTAGTTGTCATCATTGCCTTTTAAAGAACAATTTGCATTTTAAAGTAAATCCTCTTTTGATCTATTTCAAAAGCATTTCCGATGGTCTTTAAAATATGATTTTGCCTTTATTTGCCTAAACCAGAAAACCTGTTAGACAATTTGCATGTAGTTTCTGCAGAGCAGCCGTAGTTCATTAGAAATTGGCATCTGAGGGTCGGAGTAAGCCTTCTCTAACTTCCCATCATCCCTTTGTTTACACTCTCTCCAGGCTAACTTGCAGCCCCTGACAGTGCCAACCTAAAATTTCTGGTGCAACAAAAATGGTGAGTAATGTTGAAGCCATCCAACCATACAGTTTTCAGGCCAGATGTCAGCTCGGATGAGGAAAAAAAAGCATAGTGCTTGAGTATTTTATTTAAATAAACAAATACCAGAAATGCAACTTTATGTCCTCCATTATGAGAAAAATGCCACAAGAACATGTTAAAAACACCAAAAAACATTTTTTTTTTATGAGTAAGTCTTTAAAAGACAGTTTTATCATGCAGTCCACATACAAAATCTCTCGTGGATATAGAAAAAAAAGAAACCAAACATGTCTGTAAAGGGTTTAATAAATATTTTATTAAGGAAATTAATGTTATGTGCCTTGTTGCTCAAGCTATTTGCATATTTGAAGACAGTCAGTTGCTTTTTAGTTTAATTCAAGGGCACTACTCCGATTTTATGGCGCTATGCTTCAAAGAATTAATCATAACCAAGTGATGCCAAAAACTATTTAAATGCCAATTTGTGTGCATAACTATGCTCGATTATGTTCCTTATGTTCTAAATAAATACAGTACAGCACAGAACGCTGTTTTTAAAGAAAAGCTAGGATAACTGTTTGGTCTTATTGAAACAGCAAAAATGACTTCATCTGTTACAATTTTGAATGATTCTGAATTTTTCTTTTTTTGTTGTTGTTGCCTCTCAGTTATTAATTTTATATACAACCTGATTTGAACCGGAACTCTAATTCAGGTGAGGTCCAGTATGGTGAGCTTTGTGGGTACACACTGCGGTGTCGATCTGAATCTGCATTTAGGCAGCTGTGTTAATTTTCTTTGACATGTGCCATTATGTATCTGAACCGTAGCTACTCGCTGCACATGAACTGAATTATTTAAAACATTATGCACGGTGAGGAAAAAAATGCACTTTGTTAATATGAGACTGCAACCCACTGGGATTTTTCTGCACACTGTACAGTGTGCAGTGGTTCCACAACACTTTGAAATTTTGACGTTGGGCAATAATTTTATTATGAATAATATTAGAAACTTCGCATGAAGTCAAGATTTTTAACAAAAAGATATGGAAAAACTTTAGTATGATGAGGCACATGCATATCTATCTACAAATATATCTACAAAGCAGAAGTTCATTTTATTTTAAGTATAAATTAAGAAAGATTACACTTTAAAGACAGAAAACATCATTAATCAATTCTGCAAGCAGTAAACTGCATCTCTGCTGAGGCACTGAGATAACAGATGGCTCTGTATCACGTGATAACAGTAGAATGGGGCTCAATTACCGTGTACATCAGGACATGTGGCACAGGACTTGAAAAAGATAAGAGCCAATTGAAAAAAAAAAAAAAAAAAAAAAGTTGAGTTAGGCACCGTCTAACCCTTATGAAATCAAAATCTTAAACCACAGCGGTTTGGCAAAAACGCTCAACTGTCTGAAAGCATGCTGATGAGAGACCGGGCTTTCAAACTGTGTCTGGCCATTGCATAATGACTGCTGGCAGTACATATGGCTGTTTCGTGCTCAGGCACGTGCTTTGGGATCTGTCAAGGTTTGGCTAACATGGGTCACGCTCGGCACAAGACAGTCAGCATATGGTCAACCGGGATGATATTGTGATACGCTGTGGTAGCAGGATAAAGAGCTTGTCAGGTGAAAGGGGTGAGAAAAAGATTTATAGCTAGAGGTTTAAATCCACACAGAGAACCCACAAACCCTCAGGAATTATCATGTCAAAGATTTTCTTTTGTGTGTTGTCTCCATGTCGTGTGATTGTTGACTGGGTTTGGAGCGCACAAGTCAGATACAGTAAATGGAATGTTACATTTTTTGAGATGACAAAGAGTATCTGATTTTTGCAAAGATGTGCCATGTCAGCATTTAGTGCAAAATTATAAAGCTAAATATTCTACAAATTAAGCCGAAATGGTTTAAAGCACAAAGGATTTATCTGTTTTACTTTGGCATATATTTATTTGTGTGCATTAAATTGAATCAAATTGCCCAGATGTGTTTGCAGTAAAAATTTATCCCACATCATGTTGCATATGTCAACCTAGGTCAGGAAAATGTGTCCTTTGGTGAAAGATAAGCCTTTCTGCTCTTTGTTACGTGATAGATTTAGATCAAGAATGGTTATCCAGGTCCACAACAACCACTTGCACAACTCTTGCTAAATTCAGGGATTGTAGAGGATTCAGAATTTAGTAAACTCCCTTGAAAAGCACTGAAAGATATTACTTCTGCATTATTTGTCAAATATGTTGATTGCAAACACCACAAAACTTTTATGTAGATCTTTTTTCTTCTTCTAAGTGGACTCACTACAAAAAGCTATTAAGCCAGCTTTTCTTCTTCTGAACCATGTATTCCTGTAAAAATAGTTTCCTCACTTGTGTACATGCTAAGTGTCAACCAGCCTTGTAAATAGCTTAGATTTGTTTATTATGCTAAATTAAATTTATCTTAAAATAACATTTGTCAAATATACTAAGCTCTGCTTACTCTACCAAGCTATGCTAAAAGAAGGAGAAAAAATAGGGAGATTCACCAGCTTACTGTGTAAGATGCCTTGCTTAAATGCAGTGGGAAAAAAATTAAAGATGTAAAGAATATCAATCCAACAAACGCAGACTTGTTATTATTTTCTGCCAATTTCCAAACTTTGGCATCATTATCAGGAAGCCCCAGCACTTTTCACTATTATTATTATATATTTTTGTTTATGTAAAGAAAATCTGTCAATAACTTAAAAATTTCTTACTTATTTCTAAGGGGCCTGTCTTAACAATGTGCACTTTAGGTTTTATAATGTATGCTCTAGAGAAAAAAATATATATTTTTTTGTATAAATGAAGAAAAACTGTCAACATCCTATTTCTTATTCTGGTAATTACTTTCTGCTGGTGTGCTATGTCAGTGTGGCGGTTTGCACTGTTACTTCACAGCAAAAAGGCCCTGGTTCCAATACCAGCTGAATCTATTCATCGTGAAGTTAGCATGTTCTCATTGGGGTTTTTGTTCGGGCTCTACGGATTCCCCCGCAGTCCAAAAATATACTTCATAGGTTGATTGATGACTTTAAATTGTCCTTCGGGTGTTAGTCTAAGGCCCGGCTTTGGACTGTCGACCTGAGTATCTAGAATAGGCTTCAGTAACCTTTGTGACCCTACAAAGGACAAAGGGTGTATACAAGATGGATGAATGGTGCACTTTGGTCCATTTCCCTGGTGCATAACCAAAGTGTGTTTTTGTACTATATCCTAAATGATGGCTTAAAAATCACTTCAATGGTTTTCTGACATCAAGCAGATTTGATGGATCTCTAGATTAAAGCAAAAGTAGTGGTAGACCTTCACATTGATACAACTATGTCTAAGTTGTATACTAGATAATCTTAATTTTTGTTCTTGCTCCTTGTATTTCAGTCCAATAGTCTAAAGACATTTGATGTACAAGCGATAACCACTGCAGTGTAAGGTGCTTTTATTTAGTCGTGGCATGGACATCATAAAAGCTTTTAAGTGCCTTTGAGGTTGTTGCCGTTAGTGTTTTGAAAGTAAAGCTTCAAAAAATAATTACTTCTCTATAATTGCACCTTGAATGTAGCAAGAAGGAACAAACGGGAAACAGGAAATGTACCCGAATCATTTTTTTAAAGTAACGCAGATGCTGGTGGGGGCTGCTTGTAGGACATATTCTTAAGGATAATTTAGATGCAAGTAGAAAGGAAGAGGCATTAATGAATAGATCAGGTGACATCCAAAGAATGTCTTAGTTAAAGGATGAACAGAAGGTAAAATGAAGAGTATTGATCAGGCCAATCAGTAAAGGAGCATCTAAAGTGTCAAGGACTTAGGGCAAGTATAGGTTCATTGAACAGTGTCATAAGAACTGATTTAAATAGGCCACAAAAGAAGCCGAAAATTCTTCCCAGATCTGAAGATCAGTCTGACCTCACTAAGTGAGCTTCGCACTGATATAACATCAAACATTAAAGCAGGTCTTTGGGGTGCACTAGACAGGTGCGGTAAGCAGCAACTAATGCTTTAACATTCAGTATCACACTGCATTCAATATTAATGTGGAGATGAACAAAGAATTTTGATTTGCATGGGACTGTTCTGGTAGAGGCTTATATAGGGTCATTTCTCTGGTCCTTATGCAGTGAAATTACATGGAGACAAAGCTCAATGAATTAATTTTACCAAGAATCCGGTTGACTTACATTGAAAACTGTTTGGACATTTAGATGAATAAATCATTATTAGGGCTTACTTTGAAAACGCAAAAAAGTTGAAAACAAAAAAACCTCACCTGACCTTGACTGCTTGTGTCTATGGTAACACCCACTTGTCATTAGGATAGTCACTACCATCTCACAGTATTGACCAATCTCTTGGTAAACTAACAGTGCAGATGGAACTCAGTAGAGACCACAAGTCCTGGAAGAAGGTTTGCTTTAATGCAGGTGACCATTAAGTGAGTCCATGAGTAATGTGCATGGTAGATGTGTCTTGTCAACATAAAAGCTTAATCACAGAAGGAAGCCAGTTTTTGTTAAAAATGATAATGTCAACTCTTCATTCATGCTCATCAGTAAGGATAATACTTTAAGGGGTTCTATTTGTTCCCTTTGCAACTTATTTCTTTTTACGTTGTAGAAATGTGTACTGTATCGGATTTACTCTCTGAAAAAAAAGATCTGTTATCTTTAAGGAAATTTCTCCAAATGGTTGTGAGTTTCACAAAAAATCCCATAAAATACTGTTTGTTTGTTTTTTTACTTTTTACTTAAGGGTTGTTTAAAGATATTCTGTAAAATTATAAAACTGTTGCTGAGTTGAATGACAAAAAAATGTGCATATTTTCTGACCCAGACCTAGAAAACACAATGGATGGGTCACATTTTTGCGGCACCGCTAATGTTAGGTGGGGGGCAGTAGGCTGGCTGGAGAGCATGTAAACAGATAGCTTATTTATGGGTGACGGAAAGGGAAGGCAGAGTTGCTTTGTGCAACTCCAAAGAACTTAGAGAACATTTCTAAAGAACTCCTGCCTCTCTACAGATACTATGTAATAGAATGACACATGTTTTTTTACTTTGTCATAACCATAATTAAAAGACCAATGAGAACGCTTTAAAAATCGATAACAAGATCAGAGTGGGACTTTAAAGGGTCATTTGGAGGTTGACAAAGGCATTTCGTGTGACGATGGTTGCTCTAATGTTTTGGTGTTTTGTATACAACTGTAAATATGCAACTATAAAACTGCAAGGTTAAAAACTATTTAGAAATCAAGTGGTTACCATGTAGTTTACAGTGTTAGAAGTAACACTTTACAGAAGGAATGCATTTAATATACATGTTACTTTTTATGGTAACAGAGTAGTATACGGCAGTGTTTTTCAACCTTTTTGAGCCACGGCACACTTTAACCTTGACAAAAATCCTGCGGCACACAAGCATCCAAAAATCTTTTTAAAATAAAAAGGAGAAACTCATAGTCTGTATTGATCCACAGCCCCTCCGCAATCTCACATGCATTTTTGTGATAATTGTGGCAGAAAAAGCTGGAAGTTGCAGTTGTTTTTTATAAAAGATGTAATAAAAGTTAGAAGATTTAAAAACTGCTTGATGTGTGTTCATTGGGGTTTCAAGACGTTTAACAGGGAAAACTCATTGTGCGCAGAGATGCTGTCACGGGATCATCATGGGAGATGTAGTGCAAAGAGCCGCCGAACGCAATCAAACTGGCTTCTCTGAGCTTCATTGTTTTGTTCACTTGTTCCACGATCTGATACAGGATTCTGTGGAAAGCTGCACCGCTAAAGACGAGCTTTAGCTGGTATTTTTGTTGGAACTGAGGGACTTTATGAGCACAATCTGAAAAAGGAAGTTAAGACTTGAACCACTTCTGATTGGTCAGACTAGGGATGGGTACCGTGCCCCGTTATTGAAGCAGCCCCGGGGCCGCATTCTTCAAGACCGCAGTATCGTTAAGATCTGACCTGAACGGTTCTGCTATCGGTACTGGAGAAGTAACTTTTTCTTTTTTTTGTGTGTGTCCCACAAAATATAAGCGTTATCTGCCATATTTAACTCACATTTTCATTTGTGCAAATTGTTTCTCATAAAATGATAAATAAAAAAGGAGGTGTTCAAAAATGACCCTCACCGGGCATATTATTGCCCTGCTTCTCCCTATTAATGGAACTATTTCCACCTGCACAATCCCAGCAACTGGTCTCACCTGTGGTGGGGGTTCTTTCTAAGAAGTGGGGAGACTTGCCTTACCTGACAGATTGCCAGATCTTGCTATAAACTTTTCTTGTCACAGTGTTCAGGTTTCTTCTTCCTCAGATGACTCGGTTTCCTCCCTCTGGGCTGAGTTTGAAAGCTTTGTGCTCTCTTTTGGAATCAGGATTTTGGAATTTTGATTGGTTTGTCTTGTGCGGATTGATCTTACCTAGTGATCCCCATGGTCTCTGAGAGTATTGCTTCCCTGCTCTTTGTGAACGTACCCTCTATGTTCGATTGATCGTCCAGCATGCCCCCAAGCCTCCACCTTCCACAGACTAAACTAGTCAGAGACTGAAACTTACTTTTTAACTTAATTTTTATCAGAACCTCTTACAATACCTTACTGCACTTCCAACAATATAATGTGACATAAACCTTTCTGTTTTGTAGTTTGTGAAACTACAATTACTATTTAAAAAAAAAGGTTACATGTGATCTCATGATAGTCAAGTGGTTTACTGTCATTTTCTATGGAGAGAAAATAATCTCAAAAATATTTTTGTGTGTAATACTTGATTTGTAACTTGTGTCCCCCTTTTTGAGTGTAACTTTGGATTTTGTGTGTGCGTAATACTTTTAGTCTGTAACCCGTACAATACATTTCGTCCCTAACTGTGTGCACTTGCAATTTTTTCAAATATCAGAAACGTACGAATACAAAATACAATTTACACATGCGTAACTTGAAAAAACACCAGCTTTAACTAACTATGATTTCAAATCGACTCCTATACATACAAATCTTTAAATAGTACGCACAAACTGCCTGATACACACAGTCAGAACCACATTTATGCACATATCCTTTTTTTCTTTTTTTAACCATTGTGCTATCTTAGATGACCCCACCCTTACATTGACATGTTATTCTTACCATGACAAAGGTGGATGAAGGTGGAAAGATGTCATGTAATCCATGGACACCAGTGAAGATCACAAATCATTGAAGAAAAACAAGGGTTACGTATCTGTCACCTCACTAACATCCAAAGAAGAAAATAGGTAAACTGATGACCCAGCATTCTACAGGCTTTTAAAAACATCATGTAAGCACAAATTTTGAAGAGTCTCAAAACGACTCGTACATTTGTAACTGATCTGTGCGTAAATGAAATTTTGTCAGTGGGCGATTGGGGCGTACTATTTAAAGATTTGTATGCATATGAATGAGTAGTTTTAGGCTGCTGTAATATCAATTGAGCATGGATAAATTGTATTTTGTATTTGTTGGTTTTTGATATTTGAGTGTACATATGAATACATAATTGCAAGTACACACAGTTTTGCACAACATTTCTTGTTTGAGTTCCAAAACAAGTATTACACACATATAGTTTTGAGACAATTTTTTCTCCATAATGTACACAGCAACATGTAGCAGTGAAGTTCTTGTGAGAAAAACATGTTATGTAGATGTAAAATGTATAGTGCAATGGTAATTGTGTTAAATATATGATGTGTACAAAGAAATTTAAGATGAAAAATGTACCAAAGTAATCTAGCAACATCCATCTCTTCATGGATTTACCTCATAGTTTATGTCTTTTTCTGAAAGATCATTTATGCCACATTGCAAAATTTGTTTAGAAATTGTTAGGAGAGTCATGCCTGGGATTTTAAAGTATTGTGTTGCCTTTCAAATTCCCCAAATCTCTATCCAATCGTGTTTGAGGTGTTCTGGAGAAACACCCCTGATGGTCGGAAACTTCAATTCACAATTTACTGAATTAGACTCTGCTGGTAAACTCTTGTTGCCTGATAGCACAGGACACCTTGGGAACACTGTCAAGTTCGTGACTTGACAATTCAAAGGGGTTGTGGGAGAACAAGGGGATTAAAGACCAAGGATGTGCAATTCAAGCAGAGGGACTGTTTATATTCAGCCACAGTTAGAAGCCCTTATAAAAAATGCAAAAGCACAAACAAGCACTACACTGTACTAACCCTAATCTCATGTTATGCTCATTCATTTTTCTTTGTCATGCTATTTAGTGACAGCCTGAACAAAATGCATTCATTTTACACTTCATATATAAAATAAGATCTAAAGCATTAAACTTTTGTTATTTTATAAATAGGGATTTTTATTAACTTGTCCTGTCCAACAGCTGAGAAAACAGATAAGAGCTAAGAGCCTCTTGTTTTGGATATATTTGACTGTTAAAACATGGGGTTATGAATCTTCTGACACACAAGGTGTATATTTAAATAAACTCTTTTTGTAATTTAGGGTAAACCTTATTGATATTGATTATATTTGTATCCATTTTTTGATGGACTTTAAAATACGGGACTTATTTTTCTGCAAAGGTTATAACTTGAGGGTTTACAGGAGATAGAGAAAAGTATGAAAAAATGTTCATTTCTGTCTGATAAAAGTGTATAAAATGTGTAGTGAGGAGTTTTACAGCCTACAATTAAACTTTGTAGATTTCACCTACAGTGGGTTATTTTTATGAATTAATCAAATGAATCAAATGAAAAATAAAGATACTTTAAAAAAGTGAAATGATAAGTTAAAAAATTTAAGCTTTTGATTTAAATAATTTTTGTTATCTTTCTGACTAAAACACAAGATCATTAAACAGCAAATGCACTGAAAAATAGAAAAAACAATACAAATATTTTCTTTTCTTATTAATCAACAGTTCAACAATAACCGAACATGAATCCAAAAAAAGCTGCAACTCCATTGATTCCAGTGTTCAAGAAAATGTGAATGAGCTTCGTTGCACACACCCAAACACGTGCAGCACAGGAATAGTAGCAAAACACCAGAGACAGCAGGCTGCTTAGAACGTGCAGTGACTTTACAGTGGTGGAAAAGGCACAGAACATCTGTCACGAAAACAAAAATAAACTCTAGCGCATTCGACAGAAAGTCTTCACTCTTCTGCTCATCATCATGTCCTATGTGATGTCAGGGGGGAACTGGTGGCTAATTAATAACCCAAAGCTACCTCAACGTCATGTTTGTTGTCATTTTTATTTTATCTTCTCTTTAGGCCATTCTTCATTCTTCGTCTTGTAACCCTCCTGTTTCATTAACGTAAGCAGTCTCTAACAGCAGACTTTGTTTTCTTGGACGGAAAAAAGGTGGAAGATGTTCATCTCCTTTTAACAGCTGCAGGAGGGGAGGTGCGCCTCCACTTTAAGTGCAAGTTGAGGAGATCCTGTACTCTCCTGAGTTTATGAGCCATAAATAACACGTACAGAGGAGATGCTTTGAAAGGATTATTTTTGTGTGGTTTAAAAAAATAAAAGTACAACCACAAATCAAAACGATAGTCAAATTAACAATGCCATTTGTCGCGTCTTAGAAGCTCTCTGAATATTCAAAGCAAATTAATCATTTTTATTATACAGGTGGTTTATTGTTGTCCCATCAGGGCATATGGGTTTTTATGTGCCAACGTTCTCTTTTCTGACTTTATGTTCTCCTTTTGAGTGAAACAAGACTCTGCAAAGTCAATATACCAAACCAATAAAGACTGAGAGGCTTTCTTATGAAAAGAAGTGCACCAGGCAAAGTCCGCCTCCATTCCATATTAGTCGCATCTAAATGTAGTTTTGGTGAATATTTTTAGTAAGAAATGATAATGCTTTTAGTTTATTGATGAGGCTGTGCAACACTGCTGGTCAAAACCTCTATCTATTAGTTATCTATTAGTCTTGTCTGTCTGTCTGTCTTTTATGTCTGTCCCATTTAGTTTCATCTGTATATTTGGGAAGAAATTAAAAACTGCACTGAATTTTCCTCCTAAATGAAGAGTTTACTTAAAATAACTGTTGGTAATATTTTTTAGAGAAGCCAGGGTAGTATTGTTACTGCCAACTATTCATCTTTTGCAAAGCTGTTAATCCAGCTCAAGCTGCCCTCAAACTAGATGAGATCAACTGTGCGTCTCGTGCAATGAACAATATACAATATATACACATGCACACAAACACACATGCTTCTTTAAAGACTCACTCTGATGAAAATTGTTTTTTATGGGGTGTTTTAAGCATGTTTGTTTGCCATTTTTTGATGATGAAGGACATACTTGAAATTAAGTATTAAGTATTTCTTCATTCAAATTGTTGCAAATCAGGCCAGATGGAAAAAAAATAAATAAAGAAAATTTAAAAAAAGGTGCGAACTTGTGATATATAAAAAATAAACTGGCCGGGCAACAAGCTTCCTGGTCTGCTCCATTCTGATGCTTCCACTTGCAGACAGATACATCCATGTACATCTTCATTTTCCTCGAATGAGCTGGCATGTGGTTCAAAACTTTATGACTGGATAGCTACAATATTGCTTACCATTTTTGTTGCATTGGTAAAGTTAGGTTGGGGATTTGAGAGGCTATAAGCTAGTGGAAAAGCATGTAAACAGAAGGATGTTGGGAAGCAGAGGGGGGGCTTACTCCAAGCCAACAGTCCTGCCCACAACTTAGAGGAAAATTTCTCATAAACGTTTGCCGCCCTACAGAAACTATGTCCTAGAAAACAACACAGGCTTTTTGACTTTGGTTAAAAATGGCATAAACATAATTAAAAGACCACTGGGAATGCCTCCACGTTAGACCAAAAGATGATCGGAGTGGGACTATAAATAAAAAGAACAGCACTGGAGATTTCTCCACTTTTTAACATTAAAAATTTTCCTCATTCTTTTATTTAAACTTTATTTTATAGGTACACAGCAGCAGTTCAGGGACAAATTCAAAAAGTCAGATCAATAACGACATTTTATAATATTTAAGTGGTGTCTCTATTGACTGCAGCTAAAACATAAAGTCTGATCTGTATGAGTAGATTGGCCGCAGAACTGTAGTTGTAGTGTGCAGAATTAAATCAGAAACGTGTCTAAGCATATTGTTTGAACACTAAACAATATCACAACTGGGAGTCTCCAGCAGCGCTGGACTGTAAAACAGGACAAATGCTCATTGGCATTTTGATTATGAAATCACTTAAGAATTATCTTTACTGCTGAAGTATGAAAGAGACTGCTGCTGTGCAAATATCAGTATGAGCTCCATCGCATCCTGCTGACTGGTTACAGTCTGGTTCTTAGGGGAGGTTCTGTGTTTGGTTGGAAAACCATTAAAATTTGAAAGCCTTGAACCAGAGGAATTTATCTGATGAAGCCAAGAAGGTATAAACACAGATGAAAACAGAAAAACAGAAAGTCATGAAGGCCCATATATTTATATAAATATATATTTATCTATAGGACGTTGTTAGACTAAATGTGCCATCCTATGTACTTCCTTCATAGCTGCAATACTGTCAGAATTGTGGGATTCAAGATCATATATCAAGTTAACAGACTACTTATCAGTCTAAAGCTATGTTCACACCGCATTCGGCAATCCATGTTCAAGCAACCACTTTCAATAAAAAGTCTATGTAAACACACATATGTGCGCTTTGGCCTTCCACTTTCAAAACTTTCCTATTCAAGAAAAAGTAAGTATTTCATTCTTTCAGAATGTGCTAGAATTACGTTATTTTAAATGGTTAAAGAGTTACAGTAATTGAAAGAATGTAAACACTGTAGATCAAGCTCAGGTGACGCTTTAGTTTTAGACTAGTTCAATCACAATAAAAAACAATTATTTTTCTTAAAGTAAATATACTAATAGAAATGAAAAATGGAAGTATAAATTATTTGATGTCTTGATTTCACAGTTTAATTTCAAGTGTTCAACAACAAAAACAAACTGGAGTCTCTACGATCAGCTGCTTTCACATTCAATTTTCCACACTGCTCATAATTATCTTTTTTCTAAGCAAATCACCATGCAGCTTATCTTTACATTTCCATATATCTTTGACTCTGCCTTTGAGACTTGAGCCATAAACTTTCCACATTTCCCATCTATACCAGTCTCCACAGCTCCTTGCCTCCATATGCTTTCCTGGCCCTCACCAGCCTCTTGACTGCAAGCCCCCAACATTATTGCTCCTTCAATTCTAATCTGCAAATACTGGGACTGTCTGTTTTTAAGTGAACTTTGTCCAGATTTACTTTGTTTCTTCTTGTTGAAATGGATGGTGGGTTGTGACGTATTTCAGTTGAAAAGTTTTGCCAGAGTCACCTTAACGTGTAGACGTTTTTTTATTAGTAAAATATAAATCAAAGGTGCACTAAGAGTCTGCAGTCCATGGTTAAGGCCAGTGCCTCATCTCACATTTTTAAAGGTATTGATCTGGATCTGCTCATGAATTTAATGGGCTCTTCCTTCAATCTTCTATGAAGTGAGACACAATTTGAGATTTTCCTCAGTCTGGCAGACTATTTTTCTTGTGTTGTTTCTGAGTTTGCAACAACTGTGATCGTCTTTATTAACATCACGTTGGTTGCATCCAAAGGTAATGTTGGGGCTGCTTGAAGCACGCACAAAGAAAACACTTCCACTGCCTGTTTTGTTTGTGGACTGTTTGCTTAAATGCCATCGTGCGTATTCCCACAGCACCCTTCTCCCTCCCTTTTCTTATTTTCATGTTTTTATGCCTTCCTTGATTTTCATGTCTTTACCGTTTCATCTCTTTCCTCCCTTCATTCTCCCTCTCCTCGTTTTCTTGCAGCAAATCTCTTGCTGCTTCTTCCACCTCTTCACCCACTGCTGCCTGGAGGGTTTGAGAAACTGTTACATAATGCACTTGAAATTATCACAATGCATGTATTATGGATACAACCAGATACAGCGAGCCTCATGGGAATTGATGAGCCATAAAGGAATGGAATGTCCAATCGCTCACTTGGCAGATTAAATGGGTCAATCTATCATGTTCATGGTTATTGGGATTAAAGGAAACTGTTCTGTCAGTTGTGTGTGCTGAAACTGTGCCGCTGAATCACCTCCCATATCAGCACTAAAGCACTGATAACAACTGGCTGATTCTGATGACACATGACAGTAGCTCTTACATTGTCTTGGCGACTGCCCTACAACATCTCTCCAATACTTTTACGTTATACTCCTCTCTTATATCTGAATGTTACTGTCTCATTCTGGATTATTCCAGGGTGTATTCTTATCTTTTTTTTTTTACTCCATCCTTGCTATTTTCCATCAAGTTTGGCTGGTTTCCCTTAATCCATCTGTCTGCCATTGCAAGAATTATAAAAATAATGCCTCACCCAAAAAGACACAGGACATTGCCCCGGCACAGCTCAGGCAAAAAGTAGACTCCCGGAGTACTTAATGCCCCTACAAACATCTCTAGCAGTCATGTCTAACCTTCACTTCTGCCTTTATATATCTGCGCTTGAAACAGAAAGAAAAAAAAAATCCCCAAAACAGTTAAACCAGATGATGAAAGAATTATATGCCAAAGCCTAACACACACAGAAAATCCCCTAAAGCCTCGCAGACACTCTTCTCCCATGCATTATAGATCAGTAGTAACTCAGCTCACCTATGGATTCAACATGAAGTGACACGATGCAACCGGACTGAGTGACTAATATTTGTCACAATAGGATGTATTATAAGATGCCAAATGCAATTTTCAAACGCAATGCCAAATTCTAGTAAATGGAATAATTCCAATCAAACTAGCAACAGAGACCCAGCGTCTAATCTCATCCCTTTCCCTTTTGGAGCTACAGCTTAACATCATAGCGTTTCAATTTTTATCTGCTGTGTGGAGTCTCCCTTTCTGCTTGCTTTTCTCCATTTTTACTATAATGCACATAAAAAGGTTGCAACAGAGTCAGCATCTAGATTCTGCTTTCAGCCGTCCGGTGCAGATCTTTCCTGTGCACTAGAAAGCTAAGAAAGCTCTGGAAGACTGAATAAAAACTGATTGATCTGACAGTCTACTGTGCTTACCTCTTGTTTTGATTTTAATGAATTTAAATCAAACGCCATAGCACCCCTTGTGGCAAAAGAGCCTTGGTCTGAAGCATAAATTATAGCAGGATTTAAGATAAGCAAAGGATCTGAGGAGCGAAGTGAAGAACCGAATATTTAAACAAATTGAGGAGTAGGGATGAAATGATGAATCAAGGTTGGGTAATTGCTGAGATAAAAGCCAAACTCTAGCACACCATATGACCTGCATGGCATAAAACATTACAATAGAGCTGTACCAATGTTTGTAACACAGGCAAGTAAGGAAATTCACATGTTAAGGTGTTTTTCTTAAATTCTCATTTATGAGCTAGCAGATGAAAAATTAGGGTAAAATTAGAGTAAGGCTGCCCCCACTTACCTTCATCCATTTGTTTACACTCTTTCCCACTAACGACAGCCCCCTACAATTCCAACCCAACCTAACATTAGCGGAATGCTGAATGAATATCAGTCAAGATACACTCTTGAGCTAGATACCAGATCATTTGAGGTAAACAGAGATCTAGTCGTCCACAAGTGGATACATCAGAATGGAGCGGAGCAGGGAGCTTGTGGCTTGCCCATTGCAATACAATCTTCTTTCTATGGCATTTTTCATCTGCTCCTGATTTACAATGATTTGAATAAAGAAACACTCAAAAATACAATTTGAAGCTTTTGTTTATATATGTCCTCCCTCATGAGAAAAACATTACTATTTTTATTAGAGTGAGTCTTCAAATAAAAATCTTGTGGAAATGTTTCTGTATAGGCATTGTTGGATTAATAAAATACAAAATAAACTGTACTAAATTACTGTAATGTTTATCTGAAGTAACTTGGTTAAACAGATGTTCTTCTTCTACAAGTGGCATCATTTTTTCCTGCTGCTTCTCTATAGTTTCCAAACATGGGGTTGCTGTTAATAACCCAGTTCCATAATTGACAGATAATGTATATTACTCAAAATTATCAGTAAAGACAGGAAGCCAGGGTGGCGTTAGTATTCAGACAGTCTGCTCACAATAGTCTGCCACCAGCTGTATGCTGGCAGGATACGTCTTGAAAAGTCTTTGAGCAAGACACAGAAATCCCCTCTGCTTATTCACTGCGAGACATTCTGGATTAATGCTGTCAGCTAAATGCCGGAAATTTAAAGATGTGAAATACAGACTTAGGAACTTTCTAATAAGCTAAAGGCTGAGGTTGCCCATTAGCAACTCCACACCAGCCAGCTCTCTTATTCTTCTCTCAGTGTTACGAAAAGCACCATTATCAGAAAGAGCAGGCTCTCCAGAGGTTAAGAGATCACTCCTATGCCCTTTAACACTTTCAGATGTTTCCTCTCACAAATACTATTCCCGTTTTTTTTCTAACTCTGATGGACACATGCTTTTACTGTTTTTTTTCTTTTTACAAAAAAAAAGTCACACAAAGAAAAGCCACAGCTAGAAGAAAACAGCAAGCATTTGTAAGGACATGGCATGAGATGACAAGGAAGCTGAACAGAAATTCTACACACAGACTGAAATTGGATGTTTCAGCACTATGAAGAGGGGCAAGGATAAATCCAACATCTCCCAAAATATTGTCATTGCCAACTTCTGAATGGCATTTTGGCAGTTCAGACTTGACTGCTTCATCTTGGGAGTCCAAATTCCCCATAACATAAGGTGGAGGCGCTGCAAGTGTACTTTGAGAAGCAGTGTTTCTGTTGACATTCCAGCTCAGCTGTGAGGGAATAGACTACACTTTAGCCCAACTGCGCCAGTCAAGTCTATGATATAACACCTTGAGTTGAAACTCGCAAACAGCCTTTCTGGGAGGAAGGGGAAAAAAATCCCTTTAGGAACTGTCAAATAGACTTTACTGTGAGATGCAGTCAATGCATATTTACCATACATACAATACAATTTTAAAGTCTACACAGCATGTAGAGGTAAATAAACTGCCGGTTCAAATCATCTTATTATTCCCTACACTAATGAAATTGTATTATTTTACCTTGTTTATCTTCTTTATAAAATCTTTTGTATTTGATAACAGATTTAGTCCTCCTGGGCTCAGAGGATAGCACTCCATTTCATAAATCTGCAGAGAGAACTTCTGCCAATCTTTATATATTGTTATTTTCTGTTGCTCTCTCCTGTTGGGGGGGGGGTTGTTGCTAATCGAGATGGAGAGCAAACTTGCTCATGTCGTTTTCTGTGTCTGTTGGAGTTTGAGATAATCCTCTAGGACCTTTGGAGACTGCTTTATTCTATAAATATATACGTATGTGTAATTGTAGTAATTATAAGTGTAGTTTTTAAATATAATCTCAAATGACTGCTTCCAATTAGCTTTTAAAAACCAGCAAACACGCTCCAAAGACACACAGACAGCATTCAATTTAGGCAGCATATGTGAACAAATATTAGTCAGAGAAACTTTACATTCACTTTACATCATATTACCAGAAGGAATATTAATTCTGCTTTCAGATCGTTGATTAATATAATATATATATATTTTTAAATTAGAGCTGCAGGATATAAGAAGAATGAGATTTGACTAAAAGATGTTAGACCAGTGCTTCTCAATTATTTTTCGCCAGCCCCCCCCCCTAGAAAAGAGAAAATGTTTGGCGCCCCCATAACCCCCCCCCCCACACACACACTCGCACGGTGACAATATATTAGGTTAGTATCTATAAGTATTGTGTAAGTATACCTAAAATTGTATCTTTTAACATTAACTAAAGAGAAAAGCAATATAAATCCACTTTTAACACACATTAACTATATTTAGCCACACAGAAACCCTGTTATAGTCTAAAACAGAAAAGAAGCTTAAAGTGCCTGAAATAAAAAAAATCTGTCATTCCTTATTTAAACTAGAAACATTTTGACCAACTGAACCATTTGATGCTGAGAAAAATAATTCAATCAATAAATAATATTAAATGTAAAGTGATCTGAAGCATTAACACAGCAGCACCTTAACATTTGTAGTCTGAAGAAACATGTAAAAACATTGTGCTGTTTTTTTTTTCTAAATTATGGATTGTTTATTTATGATCTCATAAATTGCAGCTATTTTACTGCATTACCTGCTGTCTTTATGTCAGATAATGGCACCAACAAAATGACAGGCAGACAAAGAAAACATTTATGAAAAATAAAGGCCCGTCATTAAAACTTCTACAAAAGTTAATAAAGAATTACATTATTTGTTACGGTTTCTGTTTCTTTACCTTTGTGTTTGGTTTCCTTTTGTTCTGGCATGATTTCAGTTCACTTCCTGTTTTATTTTGAAAGGTTCCTTTGTTAGACATTGGTTGTGAGTTTTACTTTGGTTCTCCTCTGTCCTGAGTGTTTCCACCTGTGTCTCGTTGTCTTGCTTGTATTTAAGTCCTGTCCTTCCCTTCCTCCTGTGCTGGTCCATATTGTGACGTTCCCTGGTTTAAAGTTTAGTGTGTTTCAAGCTTCGAGTTTCTAGCCTGCCGTATGCAGTGGTTTTGGTTTCTAGTCTTTTGTGTATTAAAGCCCTTGTTTTCCCTGCAACCTCCTGCCTCCTCTCTTCTCTGCGCCTGGGTACGTCCCCTACCACTCCCCGTAACATTATTAGCATGAGCCGAGTCATCTAAAGGCACATAATGATCCTGGTGTTGGGCAACAGGCTTGCAGCGCTCCGCGTGCGCCGTTCCACCTGGCAGCCTAAGCCCACTGCCCCTCCCCTTTTGCCGCGTGTGTGACAGGAGCAGCTGCAGGGACGGGAATTTACAGGTTTCAGGCTGTTACAAACTCTGTGATTTAACAGACAATAGGAACCGAATAGTGGCCCAGATTTTTTTCCAAGCACTGGGCCGCTGTCACCACCGCCCCCACGTTAAATTTGCGTCCCGGACTATTGCCCGTATTACCTTTGCCTAAAACCGCCACTACCACGCGCCCCCCCTGGCATCGCATTGCGCCCCCCCACTATTTCAGAAGCACTGTGTTAGACTAATGTAACAAGTTAAACAATCCCATATTCTTGTGTAACTGTAAGAGTCCACGCTCTGTTGTTTGTAAGATCTAATAAATACAAGTTTTTTTGCATCAAGTCAGAAAGCTCATATGCATAGTAACTCATTGTGTTTCTTTTTTTTAACTGAGAGAGTGATGCCCTGTCTATATTGGCATGACTTGCTAGACAATTACAATTTCAACATTAAAGCTGCAAGCGGCGTTGTATGGCTGTGTATGGTAAGCGCAGCTCGTCCCCATTGCCCACCTCTACGCACCACCACCGCCCTCACCGCCCACCTTTGATCAAGGTTAGTCAAAGCTGCCTGCAAAATATGCTTACTATGCTAGTTGTGCTAATGTTGCTAAAAGTGCTAGCATTGCGTTCAGCATCATCTATTCTCTCAGAAAAAACAAATTGCTTAACATATTCATAATGATTAGAACTACGTGACAAGTTAATAGAAAATCCACTTTTTTTCACAATTGCAACTTTTCTGTCGATTTTATCTTCATAGCAACCATTTTTTTGTGGCCTGGGGATAACTACAGATTGATGTCAGTTTCAGACGAATCGGAAAAAGTAAACTTTTGGATGTCCTTAACAGCGGTTTTTTGATAACCACGCCCACAATCCTTATATGTCCATATTTAGTGTTTTTCAATATGTTCAGTTCCAGCCATGGATGCATGGGTAACCTTCACTTTGTCGAAAATTAATTTTCAATTTAAACTAGGTGTGCGTACATCTTGGTGACTTTCGATGCAGGTGGCGGGGTCAAATTTTCCCTTAAAGGCGCAGAAATCTTTCCAACTGTGAAAACAATATTGTCCTTGTGGTAAGTGACTACTAAGGCAGGCCATAAAAACTCCATGCCGACTGTCTTTTTGCAATTTTAAAGTTATATTTCAATCGAACAAGATGTCCATGCACAGCAACAAACATAAAGTAGAAAAGATTCATAAATATAAAGAACAAACTCTAAGGGTATATGCACTCTGCCTTTGAGATTAATTTATCACAACCATTGACTGTATATGAGTTTGACTGCATGTGTGACGCCCCCCATAGAAAATGATTTACTACAGCTACAACAGAATGGAAGCAATAGACGCCCTATTTGCAACGACACGGACGCCGCCACTAAACCAGATGTCAGTACTCATGATTGGTATGAGTCAACGTTTCTATAGCAAATCCACTTTTGTCAATCAAGATTGAGTTTTTGAAGCTCACACCTACCACATGAACACAGGATGGCAGAATTCGTTGGACCAAACGTTTCAACATTCGACGTGAGACAACATCACTTTATCGTAGGCATTGATTAGTTTTAACTTATTAACTTGCACTATAGATAAAAATATAGCATAGCAAAACATGCAGAGTAAGAATTGTTATTTTGACAAACACAATGACTGAGTAATAGGTTTTTATCAAGGGTCTGTGGTTCACTACATCCCCAATGAACTGTTGTTCCTTGGGCAAGACACTTCACCTTACCTGCCTCCAGCGTGGCTCCACTAGTGTGTGAAGACATATTAATGTCCCAGTGATGGTCATAGGGGCCTTAGCCACTTACTGGCAACCACTTCGCTCTATCTGTCTACCCCAGGAGCTGTGCTACATGAGAAGTTTCCATCACCAAGTGTATGAATGAGGAGGAATGGTCACTGGAAACACATTGAAAGAGCTTTGTTATTTGGAAAAGCAATAGAAGAATCCACTAATTATTATTATTTCTCATTTGATATTTATGCGATTTGGCTTTGGAACCAGCGGGTACTTCCTGTTTGAAACACGCAGGGGGAGGGGTCACTCAAACAGCCTCATTTACAGCTTTTGATCTTCAGACCATGATTGTTTTACGTTTACAGCAACATAGAGCAATGTTTAGCTCACAAAAATATAAATGGTCTAATAATTACATATTTTTAAAATTTAATGCTTAGTATACAAAATATAATTAAATACACCCAAACTAGAAACATTGTTAAATTTGTTATATAACCGTAAGGACTATAAGTATAAAAGAATATAGATATACATTTTATATAATTATTAAATTAAAATTTATTTTTTAATAAATTAAATGTTGATATTAGAAAAAGGATTCTAAATGTTGTAACCCACTCATAATGTGTATCACAAAATGTTCGTATTTCTGTATAATACTTTATCGGCGTCTTTGTTGTGAATGTTCACAGATATACAAATTTTGAAACATGCGTTGCAACCCTTTCTGAAAGTAATGAGGAATCCTTTCTAGCCACAATCTTATCCAAACAATGACGTTAGCCAGCTTAGTGCAGTGAGCCAAAGGGTCTCTATTTTTAATGCCACAGTATAATTTGTTGAGGGAACATCACAGCTGCACAAGACTCTTCGTGAGTTTGAAACTTTGCCTTTTTTTTCCAGGCACACAACTTCGAAAGCTTACTTTTTAGATCATTGTTCATTGAGAGCCTTTCCCATGCCACGCTTTAACTTTAACATGCAAATAAACTTATGATGTTGCTGGTACAAAAATTTGTTCACAATTGTGATCTTGATTTAACTTTGTGCTATCTTAGATGACCCCACCCTTACATTGACGTGTTATCCCCACCATGACAAAGGTGGATAAAGGTGGAAAGATTTAATGTAATCCATGATCCACACCAGTGAGGTTCACAAATCATTGAAGAAAAAAGGTTCAGCGCACTGTCTTGTGGGTCCAGATGACCACCCCAATGTTAAAGTGGATAGCACAAGAGTTAAGGTAGCATGAGCAATTCAGGACCATGGAGAGTGACAGATAAAAACGCAGACTGTCAGGTTTCAGGACAATGGACATAAGATGATAAAGGCAAAAAGTAACTAAGCAACATTACAGTGAGACCCCCCCCCCCCCACGCAACAGTCTTAACCAAGGAATATTTCAAGCCTTATTTTTGGTACAAGGTGGAAGCTTTAAAGAAATTCAGCAGAAAAAGGAATTGCAGAAGTGGGGGGAGATGATGTAAATAAAGTCTCTTTGAAGAGAGTCTGTGTAATGTGTGATCCTAACTCTCTTTGAAGGTTTGTAACACCTAAGCGTCTTCAAAGACAAATCTCAAAGGACAAAAACCCCTGCCCCACGCAAATGTACCATCTACTCCCTGCATGCTCGCACGCAAATTCTGACTTTTGAGCACAACATTGTAACGTATCCAACACTGAAATTTTTTCTGATCGATTGCTTCTTTTCAAGAGAAATGAGTTTGAATGGCAATTTAGCTCTGAAAACACAAAACATTTCAGTATTAACAGGCTGTCCCTTTGGAAAGCAAGCTAAGAGATAACATTTGACCAGAAATTGTGGTTTGTGTAAATTCGATACTTCTTCGAACCAGTTCAGTGTCAGGACAAACATGTGTTTACTATATTATTCATAATAAACCCCGAATAGCTACAAGAAAAGTAGTTGTCACTCTTATATCATCCATCTGATTGAATATTACACTTGGCAGTAGGTTTGTTTTACGACTGAGACACCAGGGACAACAGTGTTGCCTTCTCATCTCACTGTGACTGTTAATATACTCCTGGTAAGTGAGGTGTTTTCTCCTTTAAGCTATTCAGTGGGTAGTGGGGCTCTACAGTAAACATCCTGTGAGTTTTTGGTGTGGGCTAAGCATAGTTTCTTTCTCACTTACTCGGCTCTTTGACTTTTTTTCTCAGTTTTAGAAGTAGGGGAGGCATTGACATGCGTGTATGTTCCTTTAGTCACACGAACCAGCAGGTGAACCAACTCTGTCCTCATAATATCTAGCAATTAGAGCAAATCATATCATTTTTGACACTACCCAAATACCAGAGTGCTTATATGAGTTTTGTATGCGGTCTATGTGTGTTTATTTAGAACATGGAAAAGACATAAAATTATATCCCTGGTCTCGTAGCGTAAGAGGTGCTATGGTACTATGGAGTTTGAGACCATGGACAACCTGTGTACAGAGCTAGGTTCATGTTGTCGATAGAAACTCAAACATGTTCCAAGTGAATATTGAAATCAGGCAAGGATGATTTGCGTCACTGGATCTGTTATTTATTTATTTATTTTTTGGAAAAAATTCTAGGTCCAGTCAGGGGTGGGAGGAAATTCAGTTATAGGACCCCAGGGTTTTATTGCTACTCTTTGTAGATTAGGATGTTCTGTTGGCTTTATTAAACCAGGACGTTCATTAAACTAGGACCTTCCATATGTATCATGAAAGTTCACAGTCCAGCATGCAGATTCTGGGAGGCGACAGTGGCTCAGGTGGTTGAGCGGGTCGTCCAGTGATTGGCGGATCGATCCCAGCCAAAATGTCGTTGTGTCCTTGGGCAAGACACTTCACCCTCCTTGCCTCCAGTGTGGCTCCACTGGTGTGTGGATGTGCATGAATGATCCCGGTGATGGTCAGAGGGGCCGTAGACGCGAACTGGCAGCCACGCCTCTGTCAGTCTGCCCCAGGGCAGCTGTGGCTACAACTGTAGCTTACCATCACCAGATGTGAATGAATAATGGACACACTGTAAGCGCTTTGAGTGTCTTGGCAACTCATGCTCTGAACATAACCTGGTCAGTAGCAGGTTTAGTTGAAGGTTAGGTTGTTTACAGAGCAGCATGGTGTGTCCATTTAAAGATGATTTAGTGGATGAAGAAGCTCAGATAATACTTTTTCCACCGTGAGAGGATGATAAGATCACATATGGATGTTGGAAAATTAAACTTTTTTTACTTTGATCTAACTTAATTATTTGCTTCAGTTAAGATAAATCAATTGTTTGTTAAGTCAGATTAAAAATAAAACGCAGTTTTCAAACAGTTATTTTACTTCCATTCAAATTTATTCAATTACGTAAGTAGGTGTAACGTTGGTCCTGCTGTTAGATTGGCACCGCAAAGGATTGTGGGATACCATTTCCTTTGCCTGTCTGGACGGATTTTGGTTTAAGTGTGGCTTTTTGACCAAATGTGTTTAGTTATTTAGCTGTTTTGTTGTGTTGTGCCATGTTTTGCTGAGTTGTTTAGTCTTACTGTGCTTATGTCTCTGCACCATGAGTAAGAGTGAAGGAGAGGATGATGAGTTTATTTAGCACCCCTACTGGAGAAACTTTAATGTCAATGATGGAAAATTCTTGAATTAATTTGTGCGCAACTTGCATTTTTTTCCTGTCCTTTTTATTATGAGCATATCTGCCAGCTCATACTTAGACATATGACAGATCAATAAATATAATTAATTAAGATGGAAAAAATATTAATTGAATTGGAGTAATATGACATTTAGTTAGATAAATACATAAATTTGAGTTGTATGAACAATTATTGAGTTTTATAGACGTAGGAAATTAGGTTGATTAAATTTAACTCAATTATTTGCTACCAATAGAAGTAACTCATTTAAGGTGGCAAAATTGGATAAGTTATATATACATATGCGTCACAAGGAAAATGGAAACTCTTTCTTTTGATGATGCAGCCATATTACTTTTTTGATGGACGTATAATCTTCATACGCCATCATTAAAACCTCAGACTTCGCCTCACCGAAGTACAGCGCTTTCTTTTTTTCCATGCGTTTCCATGGTGACTCCAGAAATCGGCAATCATTTGAGAATGTCTTTATGTACTTGACATGGACGTGCATTAACCCAGGGTTACCAAGTCGAGCGTAATTACGCCAACTCGTATCCGGTCTTTTGGAACCAACATACAAGCAAGTTCAGGCGGATTTCAGCCAGAGTTCAGGGTTAAAGTCAGGCTAGTTTAAACCTGCCTCCTGGAATACCCCCCAGGGCCCTCTGAAAAACACTTACCCAGCCTCTGGGCCTGCATAGCTAGAGGATGCATCATTGTAGATACCCGCTTCAGATAAAAGGCCAGAAATCTGTTGATACATTATTGTAATATTTCTTGATTTTTTTCTGCGCGTGACCCAATGACCTATTTTCTTTTTCTGTTGGACAGATGTACTAATATTTTATTTATAAGAGAATAACAAGTTGTTTGGGACCTGGATTTGCAAAACAACAAGACAAAAATCACCTCTTTGTTAGCAAAACTGAGTCTTTGGAAAGGCTGTTTTGTTGTCATATGATGTTTAAGTTTTCATATTACAGTTAAGCTGTGAGTAAAAACTTTTAAAAGTCTGATACATAGTCTGTACTTAAAATATGTATTTAAGATAAAGAAGTTTGGACTTGAGTTTGTGATTCATATTTTAACCTTCATACAAAGATTTGGAGCCTTGACAAACAAGACACTCTAGGGTAATTTTTTTGTTTTAAGTATTTGTATTTGACTCACTGTTACAAGCCTGACAAGCTTGTAACAGCTTTCTTTGTACTCCATACAATTTTTTTGTGGTAAAAGTGTAACAAAGCACCCAAATCTGTTGCATAATGATGTCAACAAATGCTTGCTTGCAAACTTCAGCACAATAACGAGTTTAAGTGATCTGGAAACACCCACTGTAAGAATGTGACTTAGATATTCAAAGAATAATTATGTGTCTTTCCCTGTATAAAATGTTTCTTTTTCTCTGTATAACAAAAGCATTGTCTTCACAACTCCAAAAAAATTGTTAGGAAACTCTATGTGTTGAATGAACCTGCAGACCAGTGGTTCTTAACCTTTATCAGGCAACGGACAGGCTTAATGTCACACAATATTTTCATGGACTGACCGGTATGAGACTGAGGTTGGCATCCCCTTTTTGTTTTATTTCTATTATTAATATTAACATTCTTTCCCAGTATTCTTTGAAAAGCAACACACTTACATTGAATTTCATTGTGAATTGGCCAGAGCCCTGAAGTGACTCTGAAGTCCAAAACAATGTTGTACCAAGCATGGACATTGGTGAACTTAGTGCCAAACCAGTTCCTTTCTAATATGTTGTGAAAGCTGGAGAATTATTAACAAAATAATAAATAAAACTGCTTGGTTATTATGTCAGCTTTTGAGCTTCACTTGGATACAAGCATCCTTCTTATTAAATCAACGGTTGGTGCTTCTCAAATGAATAGCTTCTTCGCTGCTACCTGCCAGGTTTGTCAACAATAAGCTTTGAGCCGCCAAAGATGTGCCATGACTGTTGCACAGCAATCGGGATAAAAGCAGCCTGCCTGTTCTGACTGAGGTTGTATTGCAAAAAATAAGTCATTTTTGCTTGCAGTAAAATTTTGTTTAATCTGAATCATAGTTAGTTTTGCAACTGCATGGTCTTAATTTGGGGTCAGCTAACTAGGAGGTCCAAAATGTTTGCAAGTAGCTGTTTTATATTTATTTATTTTTTGTTCTTCCAGGCTGATATGCAGCAACAAGTGCTTCTCTAACATCCCTCTGAAGTTGCTCCTCCTTGACCTTGCATTCACACAATTACTCAAATGCTGTAAACAACAAGTGCCCTAACAAACACAGTGCTTATCAAAGTGGTACCCCTTGCTGATGATTACTTAAAAAATTTCCATTTGATTAGCAATGCTTGACTGCTGCTTTACATCAAGTGGACTGACAAATCTCTTAAGGTAAGTGCAACAATTTTCCAAGGTTGTACTCTTTTTAATGAGGGGCCTCTTTATTTTCTGTAGCTTTAGCTTCTTTATGGTTAAATGAGGCCCCAGAAAAATTATTTAAGAGTGTGTATTGTTGCCGCTGGAATACCAAACCAGCTGTGTTTAAAGTCCCACTCTGATCATCTTTTCATCTATCTTCAAAGCGTTACCAGTGTTTTTTTAAATTGATTCTGCTGTTTTAGCCAAAAAAAAAAAGTCTATGTCATTTTTTAGGACATAGTTTCTGCAGAGCGGCAGTAGATCATCAAAGAGCTTGTGGCTTGCAGGGGCTTGCCATAGTAAAGTACATCACACTTAGAAGCTTTTTCCAACAGCATATTTTGCGTCCGCTTCTGATTCACGATTTGTACAAAGAAATACTCAGAAATTTAATTTTAAGATAAATTTTCTTTATATTTGTCCTCCATCATGAGAAAAATCCCACAGAAACACGATAAAAACACCAAAAACACAATTTCCCTCGAAGTGGGTCTTTAAAGAAGGGCGTGTATCTGGAGACCAAGCTGTTTCTATTAACCCTTGTGCTATCTTAGATGACCCCACCCTTACATTGACGTGTTCTCCCTACCATGACAAAGGTGGATAAAGGTGGAAAGATTTCATGTAATCCATGGACACCAGTGAAGATCACAAATCATTAAAGAAAAAAGGTTCAGAGCACTGTCTAGTGGGTCTAGATGACCCAACTCCCAATGTTAAAGTTCCTAGGATAGCACAAGGGTCACACTGTGGATGCGATCAACATGTCGGCAATGTGTCCAGGATGCAAGATTCCCTATTGAGCCCATTGATGGTGCCATGTCAGCAAAAGCTATACGACATAGCACCGTCTTCAAACATCTAATCTGAAAAGCTTTTTGTCCTCAAAGGGAGATTTACACACTGTAGGGAATGTTTTCTAATATTCAAATGACTGCTGGCGCTCCAGACTGGAAGTGCACACAGTGTGCCTCCCTCTCTTTAAAACAGGTTCTATCAGAGTAATACATATGTGCAACTGGATACAGATAAAGGTTATTTAACACATTCACCATTTGCTTTTACAACAACCACTTACCTTTTAAATTAGGTTTAATCTTTTTAATCTAACCAAAGGAACAGTCTGAATTAGAATTAGTTTAATTTGCATTAGGTTTAAAACAAAGACTCTAATGAAATAGGATAAGGGTAATGCTGTGTTATTTAAAAAAAAAAATACATTTTTTTCCCCCCCAGAAACCTGATTTCCATGGTGAGTGCATTGACAGGATAGAAAGTCAAGGCATTGTCTGGACAGAGACCCCTCTGACTGACAAAAGAAAGAAAACATGCTTGAAAGAGAAAACATCACTTTCATTGATTTTAGTTTCATTAACTAATCGTTAATGAGGAAAATAAGATGTTGGTGCCCCCAAGTAGATGGCAATGGCTGCTGATTATAAGATGTGCAAATAAATGCAAGTTTTCTGTCTTAATTGTTCCTTGATAGAGCAAAAACAGTCAGCAAAAGGCAGAAAATATCTATATCGATAAATGATATGTATTTGTAAATCTGTAAATCTATAAATATCTATCACTTTTAGCAGCAAATTTCTTTCTTTATGTAATCTTTAAAAAAATCCTATTTAGTGAATCTGTTTCATTCTAATTGACCCAAAATTTATATTTGCAGAACAGATTAAAATAACGAGGGAGATTTAATATTATTTAAATATGTGAAACTCATTTCTTTACTTTACCAGGAATTTATAATTACAAACTCAAGTCTTGTACCTGGAGCACAAGTTCAAAGACTGAGTAGCTATGTTAATATTACATAATTTGATATTATGCTTCTCTACGGTATGAAAGCTCCTGCTGGGTAATTTCTCACATTCACACCCGTATGTCATCACTAGTCAGCTTTTCCAAAGGGTCTTCACCTGTGCTTCTGATTCTGTTAGTCAGGAAAAAAAAAGGTGACTCAGACCGACTGAACTTTATCTGTAATTGAGCACAAACGTGAGAAAAGAGATACACAGGGATGACAGCTGAGAGTTCTAGGCACCCAGCGACCTAATCCTGCAACTCCTAAACTGGAAATGTAGATTAAATCCCCGTTTCTGGATATCACCGTGTTCATCAGCACCCTTGTGCCCTGTCCATGTACAGCTGGAAAAATATTATATATGACAGTTCAGATGAATTTTTATCCCCTTGCTCACAGATATAGGAAACTGTCTAGTGTATGGGAAGAATTAAGTGATTTACTTCCAAAGTAGGGATTTGACTAAAGTCTAGATGGAGCAAATCAGAAGTTTTGCCTACATTTCCATTCATCATAGGGGATGATATGGAGCAAGGTGCTCTAGGAGGTTTAACATGACATAGGAAGCGGCTTACAGAAACACTAAACCAGGTTTAGTCAAGAAATGACATAAACGTGGCTCATTTTAATAGTAATAAAAATGCAAATTTACAATATAGAATATTGACTTATAGACCAGGTGATGGTAAATTCCCCTAAATCCCAGGCCAACTCTCAGCCAGTTTACCTTTAGGTGACCTTACCAGAGTTCCTCAGTTTGCGGTTCCTGAAGACAGAGATTATGACCAGCAGGTTTCCCAGAACATCCACCACCGTGGTGAAGATCAAAACACTGGCCAAGATGCCAATGACCCAGCCGGGGCGGGCGGTGCCCTCGGGGGCCAGGGCGCGCTCCAGCTGCCCTAGCCGTGGCTCTGTCCGGTTCTTTATGAGGGTTATTGCGTCCGGCATCGCAGCACCAAGCTGCTTCCAGGTCCCAGCTGTGCTCTTAAGTCCCGCAGGTGATGTGGGAGCCGGTGTGTCGTAGCTGAAACATGGAGCTCCCCTTCCTTGAGTCTCCCGAGTCCCACAGGTAAAAAAGTCTGCTACTTAAAGGCGATAATTACTCGCGGGGATGACCACGTGTGACGCACGGACCTACACGCTGGTTCTCCTCACATCTTGGCACCAAAGTCGTCCATCCATGTGCCACATACGCGCGGACACCGCGGCGTCAAACCCGCGACTCCAGTCAGGAATATAGATATAAATGTGTGCGTAAAATGCAGGGAGTAAAAGTAGGTGCTCATTTGCTAAGCTTTTCTTCCTTTCATTGCGCATCGGTTTGTAAGTCTGCCCACATTATTGGAAGAAAAAAAATCTACAAAAAAGGAGTCATAAATGATTCATTAATTCTTAACTATCGTTTATCTAAATTAAAAAAGCGACATTTGGTTCCTTATCGTCCTCTTCCACGCGCTGGACTACGACGCAACTGGCGGTGTGCGCTGTGGCGAAATCTGGATCAGTAGCTTCTGCAAGAAGCCCCACATCTGCATGTGTAGAAAATCCACGTCCTCCTCATGAGGAGGAGGACGTTGGCTCCTCTTCCCAGTCGGGGCTCTCTGTCTTCTCTCTGTTCTCTCTGCATGTGTGTCTGCCCGTCCCCGTTTCCCTCTGCGCTCCCTGTCATTTACCGTTCCTCTTCATCTCTCGCTCTGCGTGCAAACAGAGACTTTCCCCAGATTCCGCCCCCCTTCCCCCCGCGTGACCTCCGCCGAATTCTGCGTGGATGGCTCGGAGGTGCTCTCACAGCGGCCGGTCTGCACGGGGAGTCCAATCACCTGTGGGCTGGAGGACATCAGTGAAACGAAAATAAATGTGCCTGTTCACACACTTTTTTATGCTTTCATTTCTTTTATTTATTTATAGTTGCTCTAAGAGAAAATACTGTAAATTATATTTTAATAGATATCAGCTAAAGCATGATTGTGGGCTGAAATAAAAGGAAAATCTGTTTTTAAGTAAAAAAATAAAATAATCAGCAATGTGTGGATCTCTCCATCAGGGTGTCATTTGTGGGATGGAGTAGTTATGCACAACACTGTCACAACAAGTGGAAGCAGCAGTTTAATCCCATTCATGCCTAACAAGCGTGAATAACTGGTGGCAGCAGTGCGGTCAAACTTTCTGTCCAGTCCACCGGATTCGAAGTTATCAATACTGTCAGTGGTGACACAATGAGGCCAACCCTAGCGCTTCTTTTTTTTCTTTTCTTTTTTTTTTTTTGAACTGCTGGGCTGCACGGATGCCCTCAAGCATTGTGTCTGGAACATATCAGAGCTGGCCAGTGTCAGTCTTAAGGTTGAGTTCAACAGGCCAGCAGGTATGGTCAAAAGACAGGCAGATACCCTCACATACACTGCTTTCTCTAAAGATATCCTGGGGTACAACGATTAATCAAGTTAATTGATTTATATTACCATCCAACCAGATCGATTTGTCTGAGCCAAGTTGTTAATCGAATCTATCTATACCATTATAAAATCGTTTCAAAATTAAATAAATCGATTATATTAGAAAATACTATTTGGATTGAGGCACAGTAAGTTTATTTTACAATAACGTAAAACACACGTGATGCCAGCAAAAAATGATCAAAACATAATTACAGTCTAATGTTTGAAAACACTTTAAATTTTGAAAAGTTGTGACCATGCAATGTGGTATAAAGATCTAATAATCTTCAGTTTGTATTATATTGATGTGGGAAAACAACAGTGAGATGAGCTTTAAGAAATTATTTAAAGTGTGAATGGATTTTCTATTCATCCTTATTTATTTGTTTGTTTGTAACCATATTTAATTTAATTCATTTTAGATCAGTGAATTGGATCGTTCAAAAGAAACCAATATTCACTATGAATCGTATCCGCCACCACAAATTATGATATGAATCGAATCGTTGTCAAAAAAAAATGGTGGCACCCCTAATACCCACTTATAGTGAGGATTCATAATAACACCATGCACCAGGGGAAATCACTTGATGCCAACTTAAGCCGGCTAATAGAAATATCTCGGAGAAAATTGTGCTTTCTGTGGTGGACGTGCTGAATGTACAGCCAGGGGTCTTCTTTTGGGCAACTTTCATCAATCCTAAGCCCCCACCTTCGATGGAATCTAATAATGTGAGTATGAATTATTTTCTGAGTGCTGCAACTGTGTTTTCACATCATTGACTCCAAAAGGTAGGAAAGCAGCTGCTCCATATGGCCAAGTCCTCTGTGCTGTTTTCACCATGGACAATATGGTTTATTAATATTGATAACTCTTTGCTAAGTCCAGCTACTGGCCCACAGAGTATTGTTGAGTCACCACATGGCAGAAACAGAGAAAATGTCTCAAAGCAAACCACAGGGAAAACAAAGCATGCACTTTAGGCACTTATTGCATTTTGTTTCTCCAGACTGTAAGAATAAAGTAAAAGGAAAGTTTTTTTTTATGTTTTCCACATGCAAACTATAACTCTTTTTTTGCTTTGCCAACATTATTATAAAGAAGCCTGTTAAAAAAACACAATTCCCATTCTCGATCATCTTTTGATCTATTGTAAAGGTGTTCCCAGTGGTCTGTGTTATTTTTTTAAAGACATATGTTTCTACAGAGCGGCGGCAGATCACTAAATTTTCTTCTGAGTTGTGGGTGGAACTGTTGGTGTGGAGAAACCCCACCCCCCACTTCCCGTCACCTATCTGTTTCTGAACATTTTTCTTACAGTAAGCACTGTTTTTTGATGTCCAGATAATAATAAAAAGCTGCATTAACTTTGTTTCTGCATGTGATGGTTCTCATTTCTACGCTTAATATCATTTATTGTGTGTAAAAAAAAACATAAAACTGTTATTGTAATTGAAAGTGTCAAAATATGGCAGATTGCATCTCATGAAAGCAGGACATTACTTATTACTCTGCTAAATAAATAGAAATTGTAAAAAAAAATCCATGTGCTCTTTAGAGGTCCGCAACATTTGGTCCTAAAAGAGCCATTTGGTCCAGTTTCTTACCCATCAAAACCCAACAAGAGCCGCAAAGTCTCACTTTTCTGTTTAGAAAAATACAATTTATTTATAACTTAGTGGCTTTCAAGCCATTCCTTTATAAAAAAAATTACAATATTAAATTGACAGTGCTATATTAACATTATACTACTACTATTATACTTTTGACAGAAGTATACAATTTCCCTTTCAAAATAAAATATTTCCTGTGTCATTTAACATCCTGCTACAGAAAAGTTGCTATTATACTTGCAGAACGTTGTCTCTTAGCCGCAACTAGACATACGGTAAGAACATTACTTTAAACCTATTCTAACAATAAACCTTTCTGACAACAGATCCATCTTTTTACCATTAATTTTTCCTTAGTTATCAGATGTGTGCATTTCAAAGGAATGGTAAAGCTCTTAATGCCTCTTAAGTTTAATGTCAGCAGTGGTTAGATAATAATACAATCATTTTTACTCATATAAGATTAACTCAGGTTAAAAATAAAAGACAATTTATACTGATAATTCTATTATTTTTTTCAAATCGTTTGCATTTTTCTTCAACGTCAAAGCCACAATAAGATAATGGAGTTGCATGTGGCTCTAAAGTCTCAGATTGCAGACCCTTCGTCAAAGTGCCATTGGGGAGTTGTAAGTTAAGCATAAATATCACTGACAGAGACTAAATATTGTATTTTTGTTGTTAGATTTTCTTTGCTTTTTCCTTTGCAATCCCTAAGTTAAAATTGAACGGGTTAGTTCAAAAGGTGAGCCAAGTCCACATTTTCTTCAAAATAGAGATACTATATGTTCTATGGTATTCAAGGGATAAAAGTCCAGAGACTTTAGTTTGCTAGTCCTCTGAAATTATAAAAGTGAGGTGCTTCATATTATAGCATTTATAAGCTGTGAACTGGTGCTAAATCTGGGTAAAGTATTAATCAGTTGGTGTAGCCTCCCTTTAAGCTATGAAATTAAAATCATTTCCTGGAAAAACAAACCTCTTGGACTTGGGCCCCTTTTGAACCAACACATTAAATTGTGTTCTTGTAATCGTTTAGTAAAAGTCTAATGCTATATTAGAATTTTTTCCATATTTACTGTAGAAACAGATAAACATAAGCAAAATTAACACCAGGAGCCACACTCTATACACAAGCAATTTAAAAATGTAACCATCAAAGTAACAATAAATAATAAAAAATATTCAAGCAGCATGAGCATTCAATCTAGTTCATTCATAGCTTTTGAGGGAGAAAAAAAATCACCATCCTAAAAAGATTTTAAAAAAAGGGGAATTGAATGTTCACAGATATACAGCTGGAAGCATCGTTTGCAAGTTCAAAGTTAGAGAACCGGTGGTGAACTTTCTGAACAGGGCAATCAGAGAGAGGAAGCTATCAATAGCTGCCACTAGATTCCAGAAGAGGCAGGTGATCAAAGACCCTGAAGTGACTGCAAAGGAGCTGCAGCGAGATTTGGTGTTGAGAGGCACTAAAGTTTTAGTTCACATTAAGGCGCGTTCCAAATGCTGTGGGCTGCAAAGTCAAACTCCAAGATATATGTGACTGCGTGTCTGCACAAAAGAATCATAAATAAGACCAGAAGCTTTTTTAATTTTTTTTAAGCTAATACAAAAACCTTAAAATCTTCAGTCTTTAGATTTAGGAAATTAGTGGACAAGAAGGAACAAAGTTCACTGCCTTTAGTAAAGCATCTAGTAAAACATTAACATTGTTTTAAACATTTTTTTTTGTTCTGGTGACATTTCACTCATGAAGTTTAATGAATTGCTTAAAATCTTAGTAGGAAAAACATTGCATTGCATAGAGTTTTACATCAGAAGCCTTTGCCCATAGGGCTTCCAAAATTTGAGTAAAGTTGAGAGCAACTGATGTGTAACAGTGCAACATTAAGTTCTAATAAAGCTTTTATGTAGTGGGTGAATAACTTCACAGTTGAAACCAACAACTGTAAAGGAGAAATGGACTGAGTGACCCCTCCCACTTTATGTTCCAAACAGGAAGTACCCGCTGGTACCAAGAAACCAAAATCCCGTAAACTTCTATAAAGAAGTAAAGAGCAATTATTTAGTCATTCTGTTTGTCAGAATAACCATTCTTGCTCTGCTATATTTTTTTAACATGTTTTTGCTAACCTTGTTTTTTCCCCATATTCTTTCTTTATTGCAAGGTTTTCAAGTTATAAACTGCCCAATCAGATGCCTCAATAAAAGTATGTGGGCCCCAACATTGAATGTTTGAAACATTTGATTGACAGATTCTTTCAAACCCACTTTGAAGTAGTAGGGATGTGGAATTCCAACAAACTCGCTCCTGATTGGCGAGAGCGGTTGCCATAGAAACTCTGACTAAGAAATGTCAAAGACCAACTACTGCTCACTGACGTCATCGGGCTCCAAAATGGTGGAGTCCATATCATGAATATTGGCAAATGAATTGAATTTGAAAGTAAGTCTGAATTCCCTCCCAACTCCCTAACGTCTAAAAAACGATATAGTGCGGGACTATGTAGTGCAATAAATAAAATTGAACATTTTACAGAGATTATTTATGAATCCACTGTTTTCTGATGATGACAACTTGGGATAAAGAAAATTAAAATAAATTGTTTTGACAAAACGTGTTGAAATACAATGCATCGTGGTTTATATTTGGGATTTTGTCATCATCAATAGACACTGGTTTTTCGCAGACTTCTGGGAAATTTCAGGGCACTAAATTTTTCTTATCATAGATTGAGACAGCACTACAGAATGGCAAACACACTACTGTATATTGTGAGTAGGGAAGGAATTCCGACACAACCATTCTCTACGGGTAAAGTCACACTCACTTGGTCCAGTTCTATACAGTCATAATAACCTTTACAAACGCTTAAAAAGTAGTTGTCCCCTTTTTTGTAATTGCTCATTAGTTGTTTTTAGTTGGTAAAACTTCTTAAAAAAGTTTATTGCAAGCAAAAAACCCTGGAACAGCTGATCCAACGTTGCAGCTGTAAAAAATTGCTGTGCACTATTTATTTCTTTACCCAAGTTTACATTCATAGGGAGCAGCATTATCTTACTCTTGTCCAATTGTATTTGCATTATAGGTGGCATACATTATAGGTGGCATACAGTAAAATGGAGTTCAGCTTTATTTATGGAACCGCCAATCCATTTTCTGCATCTGCCTCATTCAGCTCCGGGTCATGGGAGCAGCTTTTACTGGGTGAAAGGCAGGGCTCTCAGAGACAACAACAACAACAACTGTGTACACTCATTCCTGCACATAGCCTATCCATCACATCATGATTTTTTTTCAGACTACGACAGGAAATGTTGAAAATCAGGGAGTGTATGAACAAAATCCCAATTCTGTACAGAAACACCACTTGAATTTGAACCAGGTCCTTGTTTCTGTGAGGCAGCAGCATCAGTGTACAGCCTGTCATGTAAAAAAGTTAGTAAATAAGAATTTATTTTTTTCTTTCTATATTTGAAAAGTGTCATAGACTTCTATTAAAATGCAAAACATCTGCACTTACTTTTTGTATTTTCTATCTATTTTTGTGTGTTTTCGGCTTATTTAGGATAATATTGAGTCTTGTGGATTTTTTATTTTCCTGGTTCATGACATTTGATTCATGGTATTAGCTGTTAGTGGGTCCCAAACACACACGCAAAAAATAAGCAAAAAGGTTCAGATGTAATCCGGATTTGAATTTATGTCACTAGATTACAGTGGTGTACAGCAGCAATGCCAAACCTGGCACTAGAACTAAGATTTAGAAGGGGAGTGTTAGATATGCTTCACATGATGTCGGTAACAATGCTCAGTAAATAAATGATTGTTGACTGACCCAACTCCACAGTTTCCTCTTCGCTATGAAGTTGTAATGTTTTGATTGTTGAGTCATCTCTGTGATGGTTTGCAACAAGCCTTTCTCTCCCTTACAGTTAATAATAAAAATTATGGTAACTTAAGCACATCTAGATTCTTATTCTGCTGGCAAGCATAAACCCCCTGATGATCAAAGCACAGCGTAGAACTAACCTCTTGAGCTAAATCAGATCTCAGCAATCTCGAGGGTGACAGTGTACCAATTTCTTTAGAGCCAAAGGAGATAACAAGCTGAGCTCGGAGGCCCACGATTCTGCGGAATCGCTCTGCAGTATGTTGATCCGTCATTCTGTCTCACCCTTGTTTAAAGCAGCCTTTGTTTACAACATAAGAACAAACTAGGAAGCTTTTTTTTCTTTTGTTCTGTTTTTTTAAAAGGCAGAAGGTTTGAAGGCTGCCGTCAAATCAGCGTCTAATAGTAGGTAAAATAAAGATTGTCCAGAATATCAGATTCAGCCTTTTTCTTGTGTAGTTGAGTGAAACTGTATAATCCTAATCTAACACATGCTACACAGTTTGATTTAATTACAAGAATTTAATGTATAAATCATAATCAAAAGCAATTTCTGCATTTTTCTTAAATAAAAAAATGTAAGAAAGGGCTTAAAAGTACAAGGTTTACTTTTCTGACTCTTACATAGCACTTTAACAGGCATATGTCAGCAGATTGACTCAGTAATAATCTCTCCGAACAGCATGGGGAGGGCTGTGAGTGGATGGGTCTGGTACACAGCTTCCTTCAGACATGGGTACGGCAGATTTCTCATGCAAATTTATATATATTTTAGACATGTATACGGATGTCCTCCTTTCTGAAATATATATATACATATATATTTATGTATATATATCTATATATCTAGATAGATATATAGAAATATATTTGTATACTACTGTTTTTCTTTATACATTGCCGGTACAATTTGCAAAGTCTTTGTGAAAGAATTGCTAAAAAAGAGAAAGAAGTGCCACTTTTTTCTTCATGGTCACTTTGTACTCTTTGAGCGTTACACACGCATGTTTGCACGCATGCATGTTTGCTGTCACTGGCAGATGTTGGGCACATAGATTAGGTTTGGCCGCATGTGTAATCCTGGTGTTACTGAGAACAGCTTGGTTTTATAATCACCCACATTGCCCCCCTTCAATAACCCAAGAACTAGGAAATAGTAATCTCCCATACTTTTCCCATTTCTCTACTCATCCCTTGCTTTTCTTAGATGATTTATCCTTCAATCCCCCCCACATCCTTTATGTAACACTCCTTCGTCTGTCTGTCCTTTCCTCCTCTGTGCAGGCAGTGCAGGAGGAAAGTCATTGAGAAAAATGGAGCACAGGAGACGAAAAATAAAAGGTGGGTAGACATAAGTTTAATGTGGCTTAGCTGACTATGGTGTAAATGCCAGTTGGTCTAATAAAAAAGCCAAAACAGCCAGAGTAACTGCCTGGTTTTTGTCTGTCTTCTCACAAAAGTCACACAATGTGTGAAATAAATTAAACATGCAATCATTAAACTAAAGACACCATAAAGCTATTTGGAAAAAAAAGTTTGCCCTTTCATAATATGGCGGAATCTTTTCTTTTCTGCACATGCAAATTATCTTTTTTATAGTGGTGAAGCAAAATTTTAAGTGCAAAACTTAAAATAGTCACAGACTCAGTGCAGAGAAATAACATAAATGGTAAAAATTCATGGAAGGCAAGCACTCTACCTGTAGTATTTTATTAAACAATATAAAAGCTTAGCTCATCATTCAACTTGAAAAATTCTTTTTTCTCTATAGCCATCTGCATAGCTACAGAAGGCAGCAATAGAGAAAATACAAATTCAGGTGATCAAAGCACATCTTTTTTGGGGCTTGAAAGTAGTGTAGATATCCTGGAATATCTCTTGCAGAGACAATTTTGGTGATTTTACACTGCAGAGCATACATCAATACCAAGCTGAGCAATTTCATTTCCACAAGTTTGTACTTGTAGCTGTTCCTACAGGGGAAGACAATAGAGATTGGACAAGTCAGCTAACATTTAACCAAGCCCTATTTCTGCCTGACAGAGGCAGGTAGAGCATCCAGAACTGGTAGTTGGACTGGAAAAAAAACATAAATACTCTACTAAGAATGCATTTGAGTGAGAGTAAAGGGTGACTGGTTATAAAAGTTATTTGAGTACAGTACAGTATTTGAGGTATTTGCCACACTATAGGGCAACTTCAATTATAATGCACACTGTCAATTAATGGTCTATTTTTGGACTTTTTTGGAACGGCACCAAACTATAAGGCGCATTAAGAGAGATAAAAAAAATTAGAGATAAGTACATCAGTCAATCAGACTTGAGTAACTAACTTTACAGCTTGTTTGTGACACACTACATGAGCATGTTTGTGTATTTACAAAGTTCAGGTGTAGCTTTCAACCTTGTTAGCAACATGTGAAAAAAAAACATGGTCTGACACTGATAGATGTTAGTACATGTACATCATGTATGTACAATGAAACCCATCTTGTAAAACAGACTGATATCTTGACTGACCGCAATGTATCTTTCCCCCAAAAAATAAAAATAAAATACAGTGTATCTCTCTCTCTCTGTCTCTCTCTCTCTCTCTCTCTCTCTCTCTCTCTCTCTCTCTCTCTCTATCTATCTATCTATCTATCTATCTATCTATCTATCTATCTATCTATCTATCTATCTATCTATCTAAGTTATTATTCAAACAAATGTAAATCGAGTGGATGTAATGTTTTTACCCACCCTCTCTAATTGACAAACCCTTAAGATATGTTATGTTTCACTGTAAAACATTCTAAAAAAAATGTAAAGCTTTGAGGATTGTGCACTGAATTTTAGTGTTTCTGTCCTTTTTTTTGTTTGGTCATTTTTTTGTTTTGAATTGTGCCCCTGTTGTCACACCAGGTTAATATTCATAATTATCTCAGCTGTTTTCATTTTTATTAATTACTCTCAGTATGTCTGGTTATCCAGCTCTTTGTAGTCAGAATATCTGCTTTGTCACCTTTTTTTTCTCTCCATGGGTTTTGTCATGTTTGGGTTTGTTTTTTAAATGTTTATGTTTTTGCCACAAAGTCTGGTTGCCTGCATATTGGGTCCTATACCAACAGTTGAAGGTAGTAGGTTCAGCTGGTGGTAGTAAAGAAAAATGACACAACAGTTTGCAGGTGTATGAATGAATTCAACTTGTTTTGTCTCAAATCTAAAATGCCAACTTTTGAGCATAGTATTTTTGTTTGAAAATGCTCAAAAGTGAGCATATGCACATTTTCAGTAAAATAATTGCACTGGTGTTGTTTAAAAATATTATTTGGATATAATTGGCTATAAATTATTGGACTCAATATTGAGCTTTTAGTCACATTTCATTTAACAAAAATTAGTTTGGTTATTAGAACAGTGTTCACATTACTGGTCTTTTTATATAAAAAGTGGAACTAACACTTTAATTACAAAAACTAATTAAAAAGCTGTTTTATTTTTATTTTTTTTGCCAGACACACTAGAAAAAAATACTTCATAGATTTAATAAACTGAATTTTTAGCAATGACACTTTGTTCCAGTTTGGCAAATCTAAGCCCTATTGGTTTTTTATAGGGCGTGATTATGATTTACATATGGATGCAACAGAATCCTTATCAAATCAGTGGCCAAAATCTGTTGCATGTGTGTAAAGTGTTGAAAGATTTGACTTTTTTTTCACCTTGGCTTTGTGAGAGGTTGGATGATGCACACAGTTTGTGTGCATCTTCAACAGAAATCCACACCGTTCAGCCCAATCTAGAATGATTCTATTGTCAAATCCTCCATTTCTTTCATCATTCACTGCCAACGTTTTCGATGAACTGGCCTTAGCTTTTATTTTTTACAGGTGTTACAGGTACAAGTGTCGTACAAGTAGTCCAAAATGAACAGTGAGGCACACATAATATTTTTGATACAACATTTTAGCAGAATCACATCATGCTGTCTTGGAGAGGTATTACGTTTGCCATGAATTTATCTGACTCCCAGGATTTTCCAGAAGCAAATATGAGATTAGAAAACAAGATGATGTAAAGCATCGAATTTACATAAAGATTTGAAATGGTCCTGTCAAAGTCCAGAAATGAAGCCAACAAGAAGCTATTTAATTGCTAAGAGAGCAGTGTCTAAACACCAAAGAAAAGTTGTACAGAAGTGCCTGAATATTGGGAAACTGAATATTGAGAGACGCAGAAAATAAATAATTCAAGTTATTTCTTTGAAAAGTGAATCTGTGAGCTGAAAGACTGTGATCAGCAGTGTCCACACAATTCTTATGTTCCTTTTTTTTTGCTTCATTTGAAAAAACTACATTTACAATTAAAACTACCGGGATTGCTGTCATTTTGTCAACCTTGGTCAACCTTCTGGTTGCACATAAGGACATTCTGACCAACCGCCTGACCCATCATAGAAATTTGATTCAGTATCTCATGCAGGATTAAAGAATCACACTTCTTAATGAAGGAAGTTAATTCCATTCACTTTTAACCCTGTTTTGTTTCTTCTGCTTTTTATCTAAAGCTTGTGACCTTGAAGGAAGGTAGAAATGGACTTCATGGAAGAACCTGATGGCCTTACCTTTTAGTTTAGATCTGCCCTTCCTACAACATAACAGTCTGCATGACCACAGATAAAAATCTCATTCTCCCCCCAATTCTGAACATAATTGTAAGTTAGTTAAACTCTGGGGGAGACTAAAATATTCCAATACACACTAAAGACTATCTTTCAAAGTAAGAGTGGGCTGATTCTCCTCCTTGCAGGTCATTGCATATTAAGCTAGTTAACATTCTGGAAACAGTTGCAGTTTAGGTAAACGAAGTCAACAGGACCACATAGTGACTTGATCAGTTTTGTCCACTGGTGACACCTCTGTGACCTCAACTCCTGGCGCATTGCAGCCATGCTTTTAATGTGCACTGTCCCTGTTAAATAAACGAATAAATAAACTTGGGTTAGTTTCCTTCACAGGCAGCATTGTTATGAGTCAGTGTTATATTTCCTGCTTTGCTTGTGATTCAGTTAAAGCTTTGCTCCCTGCATGTTTAGGTCTTTAGCAAGCACACATCATACAGATTTATTTTTATTTATTTATTTTATTTTTTCTCCTTAAAATTGGTCTTTATTTGTAGGCACTTAATTTAAAGATATAAGGACTCATTGGAGATAGAAGCATCATTTAAAATTCTCCTATGAATTTTTTTTAATAAAAACATTCCCAGTGGTGTTTTCCTTATGATGGTGCAGTTTTAACCAAAATCCCACAACCTAAATGTCTTAAAGCCACATTTCCTGTTTACCTGAAGTCTCTGTTCCCAAAATCTCTTCTACATGTCGTCACCATTGGTCCTGAGCTGAGTAGCCCCGCAATGTGTGGAATGGCAAAAAAAAAAGTGTGTACAAGACCCTGCTGTTTAATAGACTCACTTAGTATTTTTAAATCTGCTCTTAAAACATTTTTTCATTTTGGCTTTTAACTGAGTTGGAATCCGGACCTATTTTATGCTTTATATTTTCATGTGCTTTTATTAATTTTTGTGTTGTTCAGCACTTTGGTGAACCTTGTTCTGTTTAAAGTGATTTATAAATAAAGTTGAGTTGAGACTTACACATGAAAAATAACTTTGATAAGCCCATTAACAATACTTTGAACCACATCATAATTTTGGCCAAATTGCACCAGCAAGCAGAAATTTAGGCTACATTGCACCAGATGATGGTGGTAAATGCACAGCTAGTTTTGGTTCTGTTTTTTTTTTTTTTTTTTGCTTTATTTTTGTATTTTAGGTACTATAATACTATTTCCAGAAATTTGATTTTTGTGTGTCCTTTGTATTCCTTCCACAGGATAAAAAAGAAGAAAAAAATGAAATCCCGGTAACAGTTTCCTGTCACTTTCAACTCATTTTCATCTCTGCTGGCTCTGTGACAGCCTGGCAACCTGAGCAGTGTGTACTCTGTCTCTTGCCCGGCTGAGTAAACTTCATTTGGCGTGAGCCTTTTAATAGGAGAAAGCAGGAATACTGTGGTTGTAAATGAATAACAGTGGGTGTGGTGCAACTCTGTTAACAGTTGATGAACTTCACTAATGTTATTCAAAAGAATGTGAAATTCAGGAATCATTCCTGTCTCCTGGCAGTGTGGAAGAACTCCAGGTCTATTGAAAAAGCAGTCAGTTATGCTCCATAAGGGTATCTATGTATCTCTCCTTATCTCCAGTGTGACTCATCGGGCTGACTATCCATTTATCATCCAAACACAAAGCAGGGGTTCTTGCTCTTCTAACCCTCAAACATGATGCTTTCAGCTAATGCACTGTTTGTTTGTTTTTGTTTTCTTTTTTGCTAGGTCATTTGCTAGTTCATTTTCTTTAAACTTTATTTCTTTCCTTGGGGAGTTTGTCGGCTGTAATCTGAGGGAAAGGGACTAGAAAATTGATTCCCTTTTTTATTATTTCACTGACAAAAGTTGTGCATTTGTAACCATTTCTCTACTGTTCCTGCATCTTTTTTTTTTTTTTACTTGAATCTTTTATATGCAAATTAGGGTAGTGTTTACACTTTGAGCAACACAGAGTAAAAGTCTAAAGAGGATGTTTTCCTGAATAAAACCAAATGTGCGCTTAATGAAAAGTTGGAAACTGTCATAGTGTGAGATGAAGCTCATATTTAATTTCTTCCTGAATTTTGAGAGAAATTGCCTTGATGTGCATTCCACTGGAAAAATGTAATATTCACAGAGCATTTTTCTACTTGTAACATTTTTTTTTCACCTGCAAAATAATGTGAAGTTAAAACTAAAAACACTATTTATTGCAAATGATCTATACTTTTTTACTATTTTTTTTATCACATTTAAAGAATTGTAATTCATTTGAAAAGTTCCCGATACAGAAAAACTACTATTCAAACACAGACACAGGATTTACTAAGCACTGTGCTGTATATAAAAATAAATAAATGAAACAAAAAGCACAAAGATAGTGGATACATTTATTCATCTAAATTCTGAGTCTGAGATAAAAGAGCATGATGAAAAGATTATGCAGAAATCCACTCAGATGTTTGACATTTATCCCATCAAAGCAATGAATGCCATCAGAATAACCTCAATGACTTTGAATGGGGGTTATTAACAATTTGAGCACATACAAAATGTACCATGTTGTCCCAGGACATGCTTATGCTTTTCTAAATAAATCTGGAGAAGGGGGAAGGGGCGGTTGAGAGGTGTGACGAGATTGAGCTAACAAGATTAAATATTTTAAAGAAATGAATTATGTTATGTTCAAACAGGTCTAACCGTCTGAGGAACATCAGGTGGATGTTCCGATTAGGAACAAAAATCCCTTTTTGATTAAAATGCATCTGAGCACACCCCCACTATTCCCGATCTTTCTTCTCTGCCACCTGACATTCTTCAGAATCCAGCAGATGTGAAAGTCTAAGATGGAAGTGTGATGATGGTGGTGGTCAATTACGGTGGCCCTGAAGTGCAAATCCCATCAACAAATCACTTTTTTTGCTGTAATATTTATTTTTATATTGTGTTATGAGTTGTAAAATGTATTTTTTTGTTTTGTTTTTTTTTTACTTGTCATTGTAATCTTTAATGTTTTTGCATTGAGTGATTTTTTAATATGATTAGCACTTCAGGGCCACTGTAGTCAAGCATAAAAGAAATTGACAGTAGTGTCGCAGAACAGACTCGTGGTGTGAAGCTCTGGGCATTTTCATCGTACTCTTTTGCTTGCATAGTCTCATCATATTCCATGGAGACTCGATTTCCCTTCTTGCCGCGTGGAAGAGCAACATCAGGTGAGCTGGAAACTGTAAAGTGCCTGCATGTGTGAATGTGTTTGTCTGTGTTTTAGAATGACGGGCTCTGGGATGCTCTTCAGGGATTCACTTTGAGTGGGCCTGAATCAAAACAAGCAAGAAGATGACAAGATGGATCATTCTGGAGACCACCCACGCAATGGTTGACTCCAAGCCCGGTGATAGCCAGGCTTTGAAAATCTCCAATTTCCATTGGACGCTCTTCAAAGAGTCCCACTGTATCATTCCATTTAAATGATCTGCATTTAAAAACACATAATTGCTTCAACTTAACATTATTTGGTGCCCTTGAGTTTGATTACATGCTGTCATTTGTAGATAACTTGAACGTATGTTTGCTGCTCTCTCCTTTGAGGCGCATAATGTTTGCTGTTTACACATCGGATGTAAATATTTCTTCCTGCAACCTCAAGAGGTTATTTATCGGAGACGCATTTGCTTGCAGATATGCCATACATGGTGAGTATCAGAGATAAACGGATGTTTGTCTATTATCATTACTAACTATAATTCAGAGAGCGGTTATTTAATTTGGCCGATTCCCAATCCACAGCTGCCCACGACCGCTGCCCTAAATGTGTTTATGTGCTCCAAATCCCAGAATGAGCGCTGTTTAACATGGATTTCATTTCCATTTGCCTTCCCTTTGTTGTGTGTGAACTGGGAGCATGGCAGAATTCACATTGTTATCAGTGAGCCAACCATGTGCACGTCCTGGGTGAGTGATTGTGTACTTCACGGTTGCATTTCCACAAAATTCTCTAAGCCTTTTTAGCAACTTATTTCTTGGAGGTCATTTCCCGTGTTAACACTGCTTAAACAATAGGTTTACCTCTATCTAAAAGTCTGAACATAAAAATATGCATAGACACACAAAAAACACACTATGTACATTCAGTGCTGGAGGTTGTGTCGATAAGTTCATGTACAATGAGGTCCATTTCTGGAAAAAACAACAACGTTAGGCTAAGTGAAAAATGCATAACTGTGATGTATGGGTTTAACCTCAAACAACAGTTATGAAATAAATATTCATAGAAAAATTGATTCCATACATATCAATCTCTGTTTATCTCAGGCACATCTCTCAGGATGCTTGTAAGATGTGGATGAAGAGTTCTCTACAAAATAACCTGGAGCCTGACTTAGAGACAATAATAAATTCATGTGCCAGCATGGCACAGCTGACTTCACAGAATAATTGTGTGTGGGTGTACGTCCGTGTCTGTGTGATCTAAAGGGATGTTGCGTGAAAATACACAATGCCGGGTCTGTACATTGGTGCGATTCAAAAAGGAGACAGACTTCCACCAAATGCTTTGCTTCAGTGACTCTAAATAATAAATGTAAAAGCATCGATTCACAGCCAATCACGGCTAAGCCTTAAGCAGCACAGGTGGACGCATTAGGAGGACGCATATATTTCTTCATTTTAGAGATGATCCATGGAATTGATGATTGATTAGTGCTTGTTTACACCAGACTAAAACATGGGAATATTACATGTCCCTCTTCAATTTGTGTAGCACTAGAAAAGGTTTAGAAGCAGAATATCTCTTTTTCTGTAACTTGTAAAGGATAGATAAAATCTATATATGTATATTTTCACAGCTTCATTTAAACTCGTCCCAGCCATCTGCCGGTTCAGATCCAGTTGAAGCCCTATTTGTCCGGGTTGCTCTTCTGGCTCTCAGCGACACCAAGTTCAGCAGTCTTTCCAGCTCATCCCCTGAACCTGCTAAACTACCAGAGCCAGGTCTGCCTTGATGCTCTTCCGTTTCCCCCCAGTTGTCTGCCTCTAAATCCCAGGCCCTTAGAGGGGGCATGAGCTGAGCCGGGTGCAGATTGAGGCCCAGAGGGCTTGATGGGTATCCTTCATAAGCTCGGCGAGTAGGGGGAAGAGTGTCATAAAGACTCTCTGTGTCTTGCTCCTGGTCATGGCTGGACTCCCTGTATTCTTCGTAAACAGGCGAGGAGCTGTCTCCACTGCTGTCACCATCGTGCTGCTGCAGATCATCCCCGTGGACCTGCTGTGCCTCAGCATTTCTGCTCAGTCCTTTCACTTTGTGCCTTCTCTTGTCCTCTCTGAGCACAACGCCTTTCCTTCTCTCCCAATCACCAGAATGATTCCTCTCCCACTGAAAGGTCCTCGTCCTGTTCTCCTGGCATTGGTCTCCGCCGCCACCCACCATTCTGTTGTCCAGCTGTAAAGAGTGTGTGCTGCCTCCACGCCGGATGTTCTGTTGGACATCACTTATGTCGAAATGGGATCCGACCACTGGTGAATGTAGATGTGATGGAGATAGCCAACTTGATGTCTGACAGGACATTTCCCACTGGTATGCTGAAATGAAAAATTGCTTTTAGTAATATTTCAAAATAGGTATTTGAGTTAAGTTAGCAAGAATTAATGATGCAATGGTACAAGAAAGCCATCCTTTTATTGTAGACAAACTTTGATGAAAATCAGGTTTTCTGTTTTTCTAACATGCTTTTGTGTTATTTTTCTGATGACAGAGGACATATGTAAAGAAAATTGAGATTACAGTTGAATTTCTAAATATTTCTTCAATCAAATCGTTGTGAATCAGTGACAGACGAAAAAAGTGAAGCTTCGGCCCAATTTCAATAAGGAACATCTACCTTACTTCCGGGTACGCTGAGTTCTTGCGTCACTCACTCTACACGCTACTTATCGATTACATTTTCCCTCTAAATCAATAGCTAAATTCCCAGCCTTTTATTCTCAGCCAATACAAATCATATTTCTGCTTTTAAATTCATGGATGCTTATCTCTACATTCTAGACAGTTGCCAGCCCTCCTCCACCCGGTTTTTCACCTGGAGATACCAAGTCGTGGACTGGCCTCAACCACCATCAGCATCTAGGCTCTAGGGTTTACCCAACGTTGTCTCGTGCTTCTCCCACCAGGATAAATAGCCTAATCGCCAAAAGACTATTGACTAAATCACGCATATTTTTGTATCACAAATAAATCTTTGTTATTCGCATTCCTAAGATTTGTCTTTATTGAAAGGTGGTTTAACAAAAAACGTATTTGTTGCATAGAAAATACAATGGGTGAGAGAGGATGTGAACAGAGAGCACTAAGCAACAAGAGGGGAAGGGGGGGTCCTCCCGCACCAACAGTCCTGCCCACCACTCAGAGGCAAATTTCTAATAGACTACTGCATAAACTATGTCCTAGAGAACATCATGGATTTTCTACATTTTAGCTGAAAATGGCTTAATCATATTTGCAAGACCACTGGGAACGCCTATTAAAAGGGCTCAGAAAATGATCAGAGTGGGTCTTTAAATATTGTAAATTATAATTTATTCCTGTCCGAAGAGGACTAAGTTTACCTGTATCCCTAAATTGCGGGAAAGTGCCAAAACAAGAACAAACAAAAAAACTGTAGCATAAGCATTTTTAGCTTCTAAGCACAAGGTTTGATCAATTTAATTTACTTTATTCTATTGTGTATTATTGTTTGCAGATGAGAGCATAAGACACAGAAGCTGAATTCCTTATATACGCGCTGTACTTAACCAATAAATCTGATTCTGATTTAAAGGTAAGCAAGAAAATTGAGTAAAGGCCCACACACAACAACAATTCTGTGTCTGGAACTCACCACCTCCATCTAAACACAAACTTTTCTCTGGCTTCAGTGAATGGATGGGAATATTCTGACTTCTACTTGAGCGTATTTTCACCTCTTTGATGGTTTCTGCACTTATTATCCCCTCCTTTTATCCGATTTATTTTTGGAAGTTTTGCTTGTTAGTTGTGTGCATTAGGATGGAAATGCACTCGCATGTGCTGTTTGTTCGAGACTTTGTGCTTCTGACGCCGCAGAGGGGCCTCGTAAAATGCCTTTGTTTCTGATCGTGCCTTTAAGGGACTTACTGCAGGATTGCACAAACACAAATCAAAGCTTTTTTTATTTTTTAGGTTGTAGTTTTTTTGACAGATGGACACAGAATTTCTAACTAATCCACAACTTCCTGCAAACTACAGTATGCAGGTTGCATAATTCATGGTCAAGTTAATGAGCTCTGAGAGGAAAACATATCATATTGATGAAGTGAGAAGAGCCAGAAGGGTCAGTTGCTGTGTGGGATGAAGAGTACACTTCATTAGTGTACCGGAGAGCTCCTGGGATGCACTGCATGACACATTTGTGGACAGAGAAATTTATTGGACCGGAATGCAAACAAATACATTGAGACATATTTACAGCCACGTCATGCTGTTAAAACGTTCATGTTTCTGAATAAAATCATTTCAGGTAAAGGTGAAGAAGTAAACTTCATGCAATCTCCTCCTTGCTCTAGGGATGGGACTGGGAAAAGTGAGGAGGGGGGGGGGCAGCCTCCTGGGAGGAAATTTGCACACATAAATTTACTACAAACTGCTTTTTGACTGTACACTGTGCCATGACAGAGGAAAGTGCTTTTTCCATGAAAGGTGGAGTCTGCTTGAGTAATTTATCACCTCCACATGAAAACATATAAAAACACACACGCGCAGATACACAACACACAGCACATGCCAGCTTGTTGACACTCTATTTTTACTTTTGACACCAAATGGACTCTCGTGTAAACACATTTAATGGTTCTTAAGCAAAGATGTGTTGCATTTCTCAGAAGACAGAAAACATTAGTTCTTATTACCTCACCACAAGCAAGAACCAACGAATGATGAAATGCCCAAAACTGGCAATTAGAAAAAAGCTTTTTCATTCAGCCTAATTATGTGAAGTTACACTGTGTGCAGTAATCCTAAAAAAGATATTTCGGAAACTTGAATGTCTAATTTTTGGCATTACTAATTCTGTGTTTATCCATGCTTAATTAAGGACGTTGACTGATAAATTCCATCTCCCAGAAAAACTTTGAGAAATTAAAACTATCAATACATTTATCTTTTAATTCCCTGCATATTTATGTTCTTTCTCTAACGACACACTAAAAAACGTGTAAATTGCTTGGGGCTAGGTGCCTTAAAAATTAGACAAATTTCAAGGCCGATATTTTGGGGTACTCAAAAAGTCACAATTTCATCTATTATATTTTACAAAGACTTTTTCATACTTTTAAAATGTAGGATTCATAATTTAAAAAAAGTGTTTGCAAGAAAAAAGATTGCAGAGGCAAAAAACAATAAAACAAGAGTAATTTCACAAATGGGAAAGTCAGACATTTGCTAAAAAGAAGAATCATGATCGGTTGTTTTAGTACTGGCATCATGGACAAAACAAAAACCTACAAAGAAAAATAAATTAGCAAGAAGTATTAGCTCACTAAATTCAAATCAGAAGGCTTTACAGATGTAACAACATAAATTGTATTACAAACAGGAATGTGAGACGCTCATCAGATCACACAAGAAAAAGCTGACAAGAGCAGGGGAAAAGTGCACTAAATGATAAATTGATAGCGTGTGAATTTGATTCATGTAACTGAATGAAGAAGATCAGTATGGAGGCAGGGTAAAATGGAGCAGGCTATGCTAAATGTTTTCTTAAGCAGCTGTTGGAAGCCTCTTACAAAATGAGCCAACTATCGTCTTGCTCTAAATCTTCACATCTGACTGCTGTCCAAATACTCCTTTTTAAAGTCACATTAGTAAAATCTGTCACCCTAAGCCATTGCTGACATCTGGGAACAGAACTGTCACATACACTGCTAAAATTATTTAAACTATTGGGAAAGGGGCACAAACATGCTTCTGTTGTGTAAAACTAATATAAAACCACCAGTGAGCATTGTTTTCCTTTTTGAATTTTAGCTTGCTTGCACAAACATCTTTGCAGGGTTTTTGTGTGTTGCATGAACACTTGGCTGCAAGTACAAATTGACTCTTTTAGACTGCTGTAACTGCTTCTTTCTTTGAATTACTCAGTCTTTTCCAGTCTGTCTTTGGCTGATCTAAATGCCAATAAACTGCGATCCATCTGTTAAAGCAATTTATCTTTTCCAGCTTGTATGCATTTATGTTGGCAGTAACACTGACCTAAATGCAGCCATAGCCGGGGTAAGTGATGCAACGCTTTGTAGACAAAATTATTACTTATTGTAAGATGATGATGAAATGCAACAGAAAACATGAGCTGATGAGTCAATGCAGACAGAAAAGTCCCACCGGTTGTTTGAGAACATTTGAAGCTTCGTTTATCTTTTGTGTCTAGATTTGAAGCTTATGAAATGAAATGGGCGAAAGACAGATAGTGTTTGTATTTTTATTTTTTAGTAATGACTTAAAACTAGGATATACAATTTTATGTTTTTAGTTCATGCTTTCATCTTATTAAATAATTCCTACATTTAAAAAAATAGCTGTAAGTAGGTTTTTTGAGATTACTGTATTTTACAGACTATAGGTTCATTGTTGAACCGAACTACTGTGTAAGATGCAATAAGCAATACGTTCCTAAGAATTTATTGATTGGGTTAATAAAGAACCTGTTTGTGAAACGCTACACGTTAGCTATGTTTGCGTATTCTCAATACCTGTAACTCCCAACCTTATTTGCAACACGTAAAATTAACAGACGGACATTTTGACAGAGAGCTGAGAACTTCTCAAAATTGTTTCAACATCAGGAAGCACAACCAGAATGAATCCATAAATGTGGCACACTGTCGTTTAAAAAAAAGGCTTTTAAGTGCGCCCTATAGCATATTAACCCTTGTGCTATCTTAGATGACCCCACCCTTACATTGACGTGTTATTCCTACCATGACAAAGGTGGAAAGATTTCATGTAATCCATGGACACCAGTGAAGATCACAAATCATTGAAGAAAAAAGGTTCAGCGCACTGTCTAGTGGGTCTAGATGACCCAACTCCCAACGTTAAAGTGCGTAGGATAGCACAAGGGTTACATCCGGTAAGTTAACATAAGAACATAAGAGGAGAGCATGAAAGATAAAAAACCAAGAACAAAACATAAGACAAAACATTAACATGTATCGTTTTATCCAATCAAAATGTGTCATCTTTTCCAAATTTTGTTTTTTTTGCAGCACAAAAACTAAAACAGACACGTAAAAAATAACTAGAAACTACAAAAGTACTTTTTCTACAATCGATTAAAAAAACCAGGCTAATTTATAATTTCATCGTTTGTACTGTCAGTTCAGTTCCATAACATACTATCAGAAAATTATACAACTAATAAAACTGGGTTGAGGATCACAAGAAGAGATAATAAGGTCAATAGGATGCTTTTAAAGTGTGGTGTGTTTTAGCTTCTTTGCATTTCACTCACCAGGACTGTTCCACCACCGCTCATCTATGTTTGACACTTCAAAGAGAAGGGGGGGGGGGGGGAGGAAAGCTAGAGTCAGACTGACACAAACAACGCAGAAACCAAAGGGAAAAAATAAAATCAAGAGATACTGTGTCAGGAACTGACAAAAAACATTAGAAATCTAAGCAGAATATTTAATTCCTTACTGCACGAGGCTTTTGAAAAGCAGAGACCATGCTGCATTTTAGTTTACAGAATCCATGAATTTCACAACAACAAAAGCTTTTGTTCTAAAAGACAGACTCACAAAAAAAAGTGGGGTTAACAAAAACTGGGGGGTATTCCAGAAAGCAGGTTATGTGAGTTACCACAGTAAGTTTGAGGCTAAGGAAGCAAATAACCTCAGCTTTCGGTTCCAAAAATGGAGGTATTTTTCAGGGTTTGCTTAGTTCCCATAGCAACTCATGCTCTGAACATAACCTGGTCTGGAGCAGGTTTAGTTGAAGATTAGTTTGTTTTCAGAGAGGTGAAGGAGCATTGAGTGTCCATTTGAAGATGGATGAAAAAGCTCAGATAATACTTTTTCTACCATGAGAGGGTGATAAGACCACATATGGATGTTGGAAAGATAAACTTTTTTACCTTAATCTAACGTAATTATTTGCTTTAGTTAAGATAAATCTTTTTTTTAGTTAAGTCAGCTTAAAAATAACACGTAGTTATCAGACATTTATTTTACTTTCATTCAAATTAATTAAATTAAGTAGGTGTAACTTGGGTGCTGCTGTTAGATTGGCACCGCAAATAATTGTGGGATACCATTCTCTTTGCCTGTCTGGACGGATTTGGGTTTAAGTGTGGGTTTTTGACCAAATGTGTTTAATTGTTTAGCTGTTTTACTGTGTTTTGCCTAGTTACTTGTCCTGTTGTGTTTAATTCTTTCTGCACCATGAGTGAGAGGGAGGGAGAGGATGATGAGTTTATATAGCACCCCTACTGCTTCATAATGTACTATTAAAGTCGGAGAAATTATAAGATATTATAATTCAAGTTAATAATCCATTTTGTTTCCTTCATTTTATTGTTATAAAAATGAGTATATCTGCAGGTTCAAAATTAGACATATGAAAGTTCAAGAAGTACAATAAATTAAGATTGAAAATAATTTTATTGAATTTGAGTAAAATGACATTTAATTAGATAAATATGTAAATTCAAGTTGTTAAAAGAATTATTATTTTAAATAACGTGTTACAAATAAAGTAATTCACTTAAGTTGGATAAGATATATCTAATCTATCTATCTATCTATCTATCTATCTATCTATCTATCTATCTATCTATCTATCTATCTATCTATCTATCTATCTAAATGTCAGTCACAATGAAGATGGAAATGAGATAGAAACTCGGGCGTTTCCTTTGTTGGTTCTTTTTCTCCAAGCAGAAACCTTTTCTTTTGTTGATGCGGCCGTATTTCTTTTTTGATGGACGTATAATCTTCATACGCCGTCATTAAAATCTCCCACTCCGTCTCACTGAAGTATAGCGCTCTCTTTTTTTCTCCATGCGTTGTCATGGTGAATCCAGAAATCGGCGATCCATTGAGAATGTCTTTATGTACTTGCAGTGCACGTGCAGTAACCCAGGGTTACCAAGTCGCGTGTAATTACGTTTACTCATATCCTGTCTTTTGGAACCGACATACCCAGAGTAAGCAAGTTCAGGCGGATTTCAGCCAGAGTTCAGGATTAAAGTCAGGCTAGTTTAAACATGCTTTCTGGAATACCTCCCTGCTTTTTCATACCTTTGCTTTCAATATCGTCAACAGCATCGTTGACTAGACGTATGACTGTTACTATGGAAGCTGGGCACAAAAAGAGAAGAACAGAAACAAGTTAGTATACTTTGAAAATAAAAGAAAAACTTTTATGTGCTGGAAGAGACTAAAACTCTAAGAATAGAAGGTGAAGAGGTATGTGAATAAGGAAGAATCTTCACCAGGGTGATATTTTGACCCCTAATGGATCGATTTGGTTAGAGCTGAAGCATAGGATTCTTAAAAAAATCTTTTATTTCTGTTAATGTTATGACTTTTTGCATGGCACGCAGATGACTTGGGGTTGTGAATAGGCATTCAGTAAACAAAACTAAAAAGAACTAAATCTGAAAATAGGTGTCAAAGACAAAGAGAAGACATGTTAGTCTTTCGAGCACCTTGCTTCACTAGTGGATGTTTTTGTTTCACCAACAAGCTGGGAAGACATTCAAATATAGCTACACTAATTGGATGGAAAATAAAGAATCGACAAAGTTTTCCTGTTTAAAGAACATGACAGTGCTCACATGCACACGTGATCATTGCTGCATTTTACCTTTGCCCACTTCTAATTGGCCAAGAAAAAAAAAATCAATGTTATCGATTTTATCTGGTAGAAGACACACTGGGGAAGAGTGGAAAACTTGTGAAGAAGTTGAGCTTTAATGCAATAGAATTCACCATGAATCAATGGTTTTTGTATACTTTCAACACATTAAAGTTGTTTCAATTTAGGTTAAGGTATGGCTTTTCCTTTTTGCTTGGTATGATTTTAAACATCACAAAGGCACAAAGTTATCTGAACTAGTGTTTTTGAAATGTTATCAAGGTGTAATTTGAGAATGAACATTAAAAAACTTCCCAATTCATCAAATAACTCCACCAGAGATTCTATTTTTAGCAAATTTCATTTTCTTTCAAGTAGATTCTCACCGTTGTCATCGAATGAGTCAGACGTGTAGGAACTCAGGGAGTGTTCCTCCGAGGTGGAATCTGAGTGACAGGCCACTTCGTCCACCAGATCTGACACATTTAAAAAATAAAAAAAACAAGAGTTTCATATTAATATAAAGAAGTTTGGGGAAAGAAAATAATAATTAAAAAAACATTTACGTTCCATATTTCAAAAAAGAACTATATGAATTTAAAGCAAAGAAACAGTTGAAACAGTCAAAAGAACTCAAATTATGTGATATGGTTGGATACAATATAACACAATTAATAGGGAACAAGCAAACAATGTCGTTTTTGTATCCATATGTGGAGCAGACTGAAAACAATGTCAAAACTTAAAGGAGTTTCAAAACAAATATAGAAGTATGATTATTCAATTTAATTTTATGAATATAGCCCAAATTCACAACAACAGTCGTCTCGATGGGCTTCATATCGGTAATTAAAAAACTTAAACATAAAATCAAAAGGATCATAAATATATAGAATTCAATAGTAAAATTCTAAATTGAACTTACAAACTGACTAAGCGTAAGTGGCATCCCTGCCCCTTAGACCCTCCTTCACGATTACAGGCGATTACCAGTACTCATGGAGAAGAATTAACTTATCAAACTCTACAACTACATATTTAAAGTCCAGCAGATGAGCTTCATCCAGCCATTGATAGGTACATGTACCAGGCAATAATAAACTGTAAAATCTGTAAATATTTATGAATACATGTATAAGCATGTGGGGATGTTTATGGATCTGTTGGGGAATTAGATTCAAATGGAACCAAATGAGTGTTAACAAATGTGAAATGTGTGTTGGATGTTTTCATGTGTGTTTGTTTAAATGTGTATTTATGCGTTATATGTGTATCTTGAACTGGATTTTTTTTGTATTTTTTTTTATTTGGTCATATTTTATCCTTTAAAGTTTATAATCTGAAATAAAGTATGATCATCATCACTATTAAAATATTTCACTAGAAATGTACAATTTACATCTTCAAATAGGTTTAAAAAGAACTTTCATTTGATTGTCATGGTCATTTGAATTTTTAACACAGTTACCCTCCATATAGCTGTGATTCATCACCACAATGACCTACCTGAACTTAACAAGTCAGACCTGCATTCTCTAACCTTCAGACAACAAAAGGTTAAAGCCTGTTAAGCGTCAGTGCAGCAGAATGCGTTCGCATTGACATTTAATTGAAAGATCACAGCTCTTTGATTCTAAAAGTGACAGAGAATTCAATTGGCATTGAACTTGATCATTTGGAAACATTTTTTTGTCCTTGCTTTTAGACCTTTTTTTTCTCTCTAGACATAGACGCAGCAAGTTATGAAAAAAAGCTTTAAAAGGCTTAAAAGGCATCTTTTACAGCACCTGATTTCAACGGGTGTGAATGTGGGTAACGTTTCACACGGGTCAAGTATAAAAATTGTTAGATCTAAAAAATGCTATTTAATATTTTGAGTAATTAATCCTTAGAAAATTACTAAACCTATTCATTCTCAATCAACTTCAAAAATGCAAATTGAGTGACTCTTTAGCATCAGATTTCTAAATAATCACTCGGACATGTACTAAAACAGTACGTGGGCTGTTGTATAATGTGAATAAAACAACTTTTGGAACTTTTTGTTGTAGAGTGCATGCAGACTTTTTCAACAAATCACAGAATAACGACTGGAGTACCTCTCTCAGGCTGTCAAGATCAGCTACAGCTTTAGTAACATGTTAACACATATTTTGCATACTAGCCAGGAGTTACACGTTACACAAATGCCAAACTCTTTCTTTTTTTTAATGGATGATAAATATCAGACTGAGCATAGATGTACCCTTATTTCTAACAATATTAACAGTCAAATTGTGCAGATGGAGACTACATTAAAAATACACTGGGATAGTTTGTAAAAAGGATTTGTTTCTTTGGATGCTTTGACTCTGGGCTGTTTGGCTCACACTAAAATGAGTTCTCTGTGGGGAAACTTTAGTCTAGACTAAACAAGGGACATCTGATCCAAAATGTGTCCAGCAGTTTGCAAGTGAACCCTGATGTGGTTCGGTTACAGAGCAAATGCAAATGTACGAAGCCAGAAAGAACCAAAGGTAAAGCAAAGGCAGTAAGTAAATAACATCTTTTGTTTTATTTCTTGAGCCTTTCTTTAGTCGTATTTAACTTGAATGCCATTGAGGGTGACATTTCAAATAAATGGACTAAAAAAAAAATCAATGCGTTTCCCAACACTGCTTTTCCTTCATTTCAAAGCACTCTGCTGGCTATGAGCGCCTGTCAGACAATCACTTGCATGCGGCTGTGAAGACTCTCTGCACTATTGTGTGCTGAACCACGGTAAAGTCAGGTAAATTGCTCTACCAAGTGCATTAATCTACTCGCAGCATAATGCCTGGTTTCATAGTTCTGCTGGGGCTGGAGATGGAAAAAATAAACTGTTGAATCAGGGAATTCATACAAACGGAAAAAAAGAAAAACAAAAATTGCAATTTTAAACATTTTAAAACCAGGATTTTTTTTGTTACCACCCGCATCTTATTATATCTGTGTAAATAATTATAAAAAATGTTAATTTATTCCATTGCTCACTGCTTTCAAGTTAAAAAGGTGTTTTTCCCATCATACTGGGAGCTCTAGTTGTCACTTTCCGTATAAAACACTGATTAAGATGTATTTTTCTTTAAGGCCCTGTTGTGTAATGCCCTATCTGTTCTGATTGATTATGTGATTTGGGAAGCCGAGGAGGATGTTAGTTCTCTGACTGAACTGTCTAATCATTCACTATATATGCCCCTGTTTGGTGCACTGGCTATTTGTTGTGTGAAAAAAATGAAAATGATTGATTATTTCATTTAGCACTGAAGTTAGGTTTCAGAATTGTGTCACAACTAATTTAGGAAAGTTTTATTCGTGATGGTGGATGAAAATAAACATTGTGAGACTTGGAACTGTGGATTTTGACTAACAGGACTGCAAGAAACACTACATTCATGCAAGACAATTCATAGCAATTTACTATTAAATAATAGTATATTATAATACTAATAACAATTGCTTTTCTAGTGTATTATTTTATTCATTATCATATTGAATAGCTCTCCTGGAGCATGAGTGGGTTATAGGCACTTCCTCCTACTGTCTAAAAACAGGCTTCAGAAGTTGGTTGGTCACTCTAAATCCTCTCTTAGGTGCGCGTTCAACAGTCTGGCAACATTGTCATGGTGTGATAATAGACTATATATGAAAACTGGACTGAGTAACCCCTCCCCTTTGGCGTTCTAAATAGGAAGTACCTGCAGACTCCAAGAAGCCAAAATCCCATTGATCCCATATTTTTTCTGTAGTGCAAGTTCTTGTGACCAATCAGATCCCTCAATAAAAGAGTGTGGTGCCTTCTGGCCTCCATGTCGAAAGTTTGAAACGTTTGACCGATTCTCCTGAGCCCGTTTTCAATTGGTAGGGGTGTGGACTTCCAACAAGCTCACTCCTGATTGGTTAGAGCGGTTCCCGTAGAAACTCTGACTCAGCTGGATTTGGACCAATCACTGCTTACTGACGTCGTCTGGTTCCAACATGGCATTTCATCGGAACCGGAAGTAAACCATTTTATAGGAGTGACACCCATTCAGTTCAATTCTCATTTACGGTCAATGGGTGTAACCTGTCTTCCCCCTAACGTAGCTGGCCTAGACTCTAGCATCACAGTGAACATAATACAGAAAAAGCAGGAATGGAAGATGGATGGATATACATCCTTATATAGTATTATATAGTCAATATAAAACAGTCTGTGTCTATACAGGCAGATTTATTGAATTCTTGATATTTTCATGCATTTATACTTTTACACTTAAGCCAGATTTTTGCAATGTCAGCACTGGTTAGAGATGTCAGTTACAACGTGAACTCAATCAAAAGCAGTTAGGCTGAGCCATTCATCACCTCGGGTTTAGCAGGAATCTGTCCCATTGCTGTTAGTTCATGCGACACGTGCCTGAAAAATGTCTGCTGAATAATTATGAAGCTCCACTGTTGTCGACCCACGTTGGAAATGCATCAGCAGCCGACTGCTTCCTCCGTAATTGACTCTTTTATATAGTGAGCAGTGTTTGGTACAATTCATAAGTGAATGGGAGGACAGTCTGAACGCGGTGTTGAGGTGTGGAAAGGGAATTGTTATGTTAATCCCATGTAATTTATTTAAACTAGAAAAGCACACAAGCAAAGAAGCCTGTCACTAAACACAAAAAATATGTAAACAAACAAAATGAGTTATGGGAACATGGAAACATGTAGTGTTGAACTCTTGCAGTATCTAACGGTAACTGATAAGTCTGCTTTTAAAGAATAGTTCAATTTCTTTTATTTTTAGAATAAAAATAACTGAAAACATAGTTTGTTACTTTTATATTCTGATTTTATCTATTCTATTTAATAATACTAAACCATTTACATTATGTTTAGCAAGAAAGGATACTCCTAAACAATCCTATTCTAAAATTCAGTGTCCATGAAGGGCAGAATGATGCCTGGAAATCAACCTCACCTTTCTACACCCAAGTTACATGGTCATGCTTCAATGTTTATAGAGCCAGCGGAATGCTCCTTTGGGAATTTGAGCAGTAAGACAGCACCATCAGTCAAACTAAACAAGACAGGCAGCGGAGTAGCTACTCCTTTGATTCAAGATGCAGGCACTGAGACACCACGAATAATTAAGCTTTCTGAAAAGAGGACTCTTACCTCCTCTATCTTTCATGATTTTTTGTTTTTCCTGTTTATTCATGTATGTGTGCCGTTACCTTGCCTATAACTACACCATGTCTGTAAGGTACAAACTTTTAAATCAATTGTATTGATGCATTAAAAAATACATAAACAAGGATTTAATGCCCAGATATAAAATTCTACAACTTATTGCAGAAAAACACATTCAATTACTATAACTAATATCCAAAAGTTACCCAATTTGTTTCATTTCAATCTTTCCAATTTTCTTTCCTTCTTTATTTTTTTGTTTTTTTCTTGTTAACAGCTCTAAGCCTCACTGGTTCAGTTCTAATTTCCAACTCGTATTTTTTTTTTTTTCCATAAATTGCTTTCTGTCTAATTTTAACAGGGATGGCTGTGGCTTTCAAACTAGTTTCCATCAAGAAAACTTACTCTGTCATGTACTATGTTTGTTTGACGTCCACAGTTGCCCCAACATTTCATGCCTAAATACATATTTTGTACCATTAAATAAAATATCTTTTTTGTGTTTTATTTTATGTATAATTTCTATTTTTTATTTTTTTTTAAGAAAAGGTAGTAAAACAACCAAGATATTTTGTTCATGTGTAATGCTAAGTTCACCCTGGGCGTTAAACACACGTTTCAGGAACATGCTAAAAAGATGTTCTTTAGCTGTGTTCACACCGATTGTCGCTACCTGAGGTGTGGTGTGAAATATCAAAGAGGGTCAGGTTCTGCTCCAGGCATTCTCTTTCAAAGCTTAAATCCGATATATGAAAAACTTGGTGTTGTAGAATTTTCAAACGCTCGGTACTTCTGGGAATTAAAAAGGACACTACCAATACGTCCCTAGCAAATCTGTGTCCCTGATCATTGGATTAATTTAATGGGCGTGCGCTTTGTACGTCGAGCCCAAAAACAGTCGTAGAAATTTGTGTAGCAACACGTGACTGCAAGAGTTTTGAGCGCGCACGCCCAAAACGCGCCTTCACATAGACTTTTCATTGAAGGTGGTCGCCTGAACGCGCGTTGCAGAGGGCGGTGTGAACATTATTTTTAGACCATAACTCATGACTTGTGTCCTCGTATTGTAGCAGTTAATACTATAGATTTACACAAAACTGTTATTGAACAAAAAAAATTGGGTTGTTAAAAGCTGTTTTCTTATGAATGAATAAAAGTTATATTAACTGATTACAATCGTAATTTTGATCACTAGAGTTTCATTAATCTTTCTTTTTCACTCTAGACACCCATCAGCAGAGTAGACCAACAAAATAACCATTGTCTGATTCCCACAGGAACAAATCAATGACTAACTAGTAGGAGGTTTCCACAGGAAGATGTATTATTTAAACAATTGGACGGACAAACAATGGAAATACCTGATGTCTACCTTTGGCACTTAAATGCTGCGTGACTGTTTTATTGACGTAGAACAAACTGAACCATGGATTTGTTGTTGACGGCGTTGGCAGCTTAATCTCATACTGAAGCGGATAAATCTGACAACAATTCCTTGCTGGTTTCCTGCACCGCGCAGCTGGCTGTACACAAAAGGCACCTGAAGCCTAAAAAATTGTCAAAAACCTGAAAGAAAGTTGAGTGTCTTTGTGCGGAAGCTGCTTTGATTTTGACTCAACTTTTATGAGTAAAAGTAGGACAAGAACATAGGGCATCAGTTCTGGCTGATTACTTTGACCACTTGAACAGAAAAACATGAGATCTGAGAAGAGTCCTCCACATCCGATATGACTGAACAGACAATTTGAAAAGCTTAACTGAAAGTTGTACTATTATAGCTCACGCAAATACAAATGAAAGATATTTGAAAAACAGAAATCCCAGTTTTAACTTGAATGATCCACAATGTTTTCTTTGATCTGTGTGATCAAAAGGCATATATCACTGTAAAAGAAGCTCTTTCAGTGTAAACGGCAGTTGGTTGGTAAGACGGTGAGTGAGACCTGCATACCCTTTGGCATTTCTGTTCAGGTTATGAACCCCACGCTTCTGTGTGCGTGCATCTGTGCACACACAGTGCTCCAGCCTTACCCTGTGGACTGTCGTCCCTGTGGGTTCTGGCCAGCTGAAAAGCTCTCTGCCCCCACTCCTCCTCTCTTTCATTTCTTAGCCTCTCCAGTTCTTTCTCCCTGCTTTCTTTTCCCTCCCAGGACACTTTGTGGGGCGGACTGTGCTCTGAGTGATGTGAGGACGAAGAGGGGAGATTGGGTGCTACGCTGCACACTGCGATACCCCTTCTGTTGGCCACGCCTCGAACGCCAGACTTATCTGGGAGGAAACTGCTCATCTGCTGAGACAGAAAAAAATATGAAAATGATTTGAGGTTACATGTGAGTACAGCTTTTACTTTAAATTCCAACAAGAAAGCCTTAGGTGAGAAAGAATTACTAGTAGAGTAAAGTGCCCTGTGATGCCATTTCCATATGTTTCAGCAATTGTCTTAGAATCACTCCCAAAGGAGTAAAGCACTAAAGCAGCAGTAGTAGAGTGTTTCAAAAATATCTTTATGGGTGCTAAATAGTTGCTTTATTTAGCTCTATGAGAGTTGTTTTTCAGTCACATCCTTGTTTAGTCCTCATGAGCTCTGTGTAGCTTTGAACCAGATACCAGCTCAGAAGAGGAAAACAAAGATCTACATGGATCCATTTGTCTGTAAGTGGATGCATCAGAATGGAGCAGAGCAGGGAGCTTGTGCCCCTGCCATTGTATTTTCTGTGTCACAAATGAGCTGTTCTTCCTACTGCATTTTTGGTCTGGTCCTGATTCCTCACAATTTGAATATAAAAAACTAAGAAATGCAATTTTAAGCTGAATTTCTTTAATCTAAGTCCATTATCAGGAAAAAGCCACAAGAAAAAACCCAAAAACATGATTTTGATCAGCGTTGGTTTTCAAGCACTACTCATTGACATGGGAGTGTCTAATTAGATTTAAAAGATAAACATTAGCCTCATGGGGAATAATTAAAAACATTTATTCAAGATGTTTCTAGATTAAAAATTGCTTTTCCCTTCCATGTCATTCTTTATAAATGCCTTACATTTTTCTTTACCTCATATGCACTTCTTTGTTTCTATCACTGATGTGCACAATGCTTGCATGCAAGATTTAGAAGGTGCAGGATTGTGGAAGAAAACTGAAGGGCTTAAGGAAATGCTGTTCAAACATAAATATTGATGTGACTTAAAAAAGTGATTTTGTGGCCCTGCTGAAGGGTGGCGACCTGTCATTCACCTGAAGGTAGTCAGGTTAGGCTCTGGCAAACCTGTGACCCTAAAGGAGACACAGTAGGTTAAGAAAATGGATGGATGGATGCAAAATTGTAAATTGCTTGGGGATTTTTATTACGCTGGCTTCATAATAAAGCATTCATGTTGGTATTTAGAGGATGTCTGATGTAGAACCATTTCATTTAAATTGTAAATTAGGAGACTGGAAATTCACCCAGCCATGCAAAAAAAGAAAAAGAAAAGAGAACAGATGTCGTATTGATTTTTTTTTACTTCCCGAATACCAAGCTCTTAAAAAAATGCCATCAAATACAGAGTTTATGGCAGCTTTTGCACACCTGAATGCCTTCACTGCAGGCAGTCCGGTCACCATCTGAACTGGTCACTCCGTGGTTGCTTGCCACTCCAGGGAGGGCTGAATGGGCATTTGGACGCACCATGACCTGGGGAGGGCCCCCAGTACTGCTCCCCACCTCTCCATACGTGCTTGTGGTCCCCGGTGAGTCAGACACGCGCACAGCTTTAAACTCAATCCCCTCCACCCCGATTCCAGTTTTACGCAACATATATCTGGTTTCTGTAGAAACAGCTGATATGCTGGTTATAGCATGGGTTTGTGGGCATGGGTCGGACTCTTTCCTGAATTTGATTTTCTTCCTGAAGGCGACGAAAAGGATCAGAAGCAAAATGATGACAAAGGCAAGGACTCCAATGCCAATTATCTCCCCTGGTCCGATGTAAGACAGTGGCTCAGCCTGGGCAGCATGAAAAGAAAAATCAGAAAAAAAACAAGAAATCAGTATTATTTTGCAAGAATGTGCAAACTCTATATGCTAAATGCATTAATTTCAACAATCAAACTGTCTTGAGTCTTAAAGGCAGAAAATGTTAAATATCTTTTTAAAAATCTCAATTACTATGTAATTATATGTGCAAAACAAGCCCACTAACATCTTACAATTTCCAGGCATTTGACTCATCAATCATTTCTATTACTTGGACCACATTTAAATGGTGAGAGCACAATGAAACACAAGTTTACTATTTCAAAAATTTTAGTAAGTAGTTTCTGTTTTGCATTTAAGAAAACATCCAGAAAACATCTGACACAGACAACAGATAAATCCATAGTCCATCCACTGGATCAAACAGCTTTCCATCCGAGGGATGCAGGAGGGAGACACAGATGTACAAATGGAGCACGTTATGTTGGCTGTCTTCTAAAAAAGACCTTGGAAACCTAAAGCAGCACACGAGCCAACTTTCACGCAGTGCCAGAAAACCAGAACGATCTCTAAAGTCCTATTAGAAAAGGTCTTCCGACGCTACCAGAGAAATTACTTTGGCATATAAACATTAAGCAGAGTTGGAATTAATTTTTTTTAACTGCTGTTTAATGAAAACAGATTAGAAAAAAACAAATGAAAGTCAATTATAATAAAGGAAATATATTAAAGAATTTTGCAATACTTTCAATTTTTTTACATTTCCATGCACGATTGTTTATGTGCTTCTTTTCACTAAAGAAAAACATGATCCAACTAGACATTTTTCCTATCTAAAGATTAGCTCTGATGCCAAACAGTACTAAATGGGCAAGAGCACAAGGTTTGGAAATTGTCACAATTTGTGCTGAAAAAAAAACGATATATATGCAACTTCCTGAAAAAAATCCAAATTTTTTGGCATTAATAAACATAACTAGTGTCAAGATTCAAATAGGTTCTCGCTCTCAGTCTGTGAAGTTAGAAGCCATACCTTTCAATTTAGTCAGGTAGCGATTTGAGACTAATACTTAATATGTATGCAAGGTGCATGATACAGTCCAGCTGCCCAAGCAGCTAGAAATATTGTGGTTAGTATAAATGAATGCATTGCATGTTGAAAAGGCGGTGGTCAGAAATCCCCTTGATGATAGAACTTGTTCCTTTTAAAATTGTTTTATTTGTAGTCTTGCATGGGTGCAGGAAATTATCAAAGTCATAATAGTCACAAATGAGCTTCAGTCAATAAGTCAAGCTTTTTCCTTTTTTTTTTCTTCTATTGTCATCAAAAGAGACCTTTAAAAGAACAAAGTAACCATACGTTGTTGGTTTTCAAAAGCAATGCACGGTGAACACTGTTTTTGCTTCTTGCTTTTCAGTTATCCAGGGAACAATGAAAGTACCTTCTTTCTAATGTGCAGCATGAACTGAGTTTGTAGTCAAAGTACACAACGTACTGTGATTTTTTTTTCTCTCTCTTTTGAAGTTTTTGAAATGTTTTAGAAAAATCATCAGCATCTGCACGAAACTCCACAATGGCAAAGCAAATGCAGTTTTTGAAGTCATATAAATCTATTCAAAATAGAAGACTGGAATATTGAATTTACATAAGTATAAAGCTCAAACGCTGCTATCAGTGGTCTGTCATTCTACTGCTTGACGAAGACCCCCACCTGCAATAAAATTATGTATTAAGAACAATTAGAAAAGCCAGACACCCATTAATACAGATTCTGACAGTTTATGGTGCGAGTCTGACTAAAAGCCAAACCAAGGTCAGAGAACTTTTCATGGACTCCTGAGTTCAGATTGTGTTCAACATTTCTGCACTATCTCAAGGATCAAAAAACACAGTCTTCATCATTCTAAAAGGGAAGAAAGCTTTGAGCCAACAGCACACGTTTACAGACAAGACATGCAACGTCTTAACCAGCGGTCGATAAATCTTTTCTGGGACTTCAAAAACAACAGCTATTCCTGAATAAAACTACTAAAGTGCTAAAACACCCTTTAGTGTTTCTTTAAAAAAACAACAGAAGCACGTTATTTTTAAGTGATTTAACTTTTATTTCAGACTGCTTCGAGGTCACATAAAAAAAGAGGCGATTCTTAAAACAAAACAATGGATTAGACAGCAATGCCAAAAGCAAAAATAAAACAACAACAACAAAAATGCAATCAATGTTTTTTGAAGTTTTTACTTTTGGAAAACAAAAACTGCTGAAGAGCTATTTTCTTGATCACAAAAAAGTGATGTAGGACAACTAATTAAAGCCTTAGTAACATACACTCGTACGGGGGTTGACCCTGATGGTACATTTACGCTGGACTCTCCCTATCCAATACTACCACATGTCCGCCGCACCTACAGTTGGAAGAGGTTTGGTACAACCTGTCGGTGCAAAACTTGCAAATCTTGCTCGAGACCTTTTTATTTTACAGCTCTTTGCCATTATATTAAAGAGTTGGTTTGATATAACTTAGGCCGGGCACACTCTACGATCACTAATTTATCCTCCATGATAAATTTTCAAATGGTTGGCACTTTTGTGCATTAAAAAGGGACATCATCCATACATCATTACCAAATCTAAGTCTCTGATTGGTCAAACTTCAATCTGGTTTAGTTTGCAATGCATGTTCCATGGATGTGTGTTTTGTACGTAGAGCCCAAAAACAGACCAAAAATCACAGACGTCATGCATGAATTTGATTTTTTTGCTTTTTATCGAAAGTGGCCACTTGAACACGCATTGGTGTGAACTTAGCATTAAATGTTTTTGTGGGTTTTTAGGTTGTCCTGTCGTACAGCCACCTCAGGAGATTTTAGTATAATGGACTGAACACTTGTCATGGGTGTGATAAGTGTATCGTGAAGTATTTTTAAGGTGCATTAAAGTTGCACGCACATATGACATACGGGTGATACTGTCGTACAATGCCCTTATGCTAAACTCCAGTCGTTCATGCTCCTTACTGACTGTGCACGAATGATGCATGCACGTGTTTGCAGGTGATATATATGTGCCTTTAGAAAACCTGTAGGATGCCCACAAAAACTATGCTCTGACTGCCTTATTCCTCATTTTTTTACAGTTAGGCTGCACTCAAAGAGTGTACACTCATGTGAACAGAAGCAGAGCGTTCCGAAGGATTAAAAAAAAATCTACTACCCCCTTACCTTGCATGAAAATCTGTCTTTTTTAAACTCTTGTGTTTATTTTCATTTTGTGTTTTAAATCAATAACAATTAAAACTTGAAATTGAAAAGTGAAAATGTATTGTATGTCTTCACTTGCCGCATGCCAGTAGAAGAAACGTTGCTCTACAGTGTCACTGAGTGATCAACGACTTTGATCTTTTCTGCAGGTCCCATACAGGTTTTTTCACTCGCAGATGGCCCATATCTACCTGTGAGGGCAGTTGTGACTAAGGCCTAAGGCAAAGTATCTATGTAGATCTCACCCCAACATCATCTCATAGTACAGAATCCAGGTAATCCTACTGTTTCCTCATCAATACTACAAGTTCATCCGCTTTGTCAGCCATCTCAAGTTCCCCATAGATCATGAAATGAAATTTTTGGGTTTCAGCAGCTCTCTTCCCTGCTACTTAGGGGTCTCTTTTGCTTTTTTGGTTGCAAAAGAAATGGCCAAAAAAGATTTTTTTTTGTGCAGTTGCAAGACGTTTCTCTGCACAAGCAAAAAGTTTGAAAGTGGCCACACCTCAAAACTTGAAATTACGACATTTCCAAAATGTAATTTTAGGATAGCAAAAAATAAAGCTGACATTTGAGCTTTAATATTTATCATAGCAAACATGGATCAAACTAACTGAATATTTCTCAGCTCATGAGGCAACACTGAGTGTCGCATGTCACATAGAGGGTGGAGGGGAACATCACTGTATGTGTTCAGACTCAAAGACTACTCAAAAGCCTTTTTCCATACTCAGAAAAATTGTTGTACAAGTGTTTTTTACAGCTGCAGGTTGCTTTTTGCTCTAGTGGCCATAAACAAAACATATATTAGTACATTCTGTATTTGCAAACCACCTGGACAAGATGTTTTTTGTGCTTGCTAAACCTCATTACGCCTTTACACATTAAGTTGCACACTAAAAAATAATTTTGATTTAAACATAATTGCGTACTCCTCCCCCACATTCTCGACTTGTTGAACAAATAAAGCTTCACTGAGTTACATGACAGGCATTGTTGCATTGTTTGGGCTTTTAAAAAGATTTTAAGCTGCATTTGCAAAAAAAAGAAAAAAAAACACTTGTTGACATAACACACGCAAAACCATACCGGCTATTATCAGAATTGAAGTTACTAAGGCTAAAAGGAATTGTGGGAGAAAGTTCAACAACGACCTTAAAAGAACGTTTTACTCTATTAGAATGCCAGCTCGAATGAAGAAAACTAAGATGTACATGGATCTAGTCGTCTAAAAATGGATGCAAAAGAATGGAGCGGAGCAGGGAGCTTGTGTCATGCCTTTTCATCTTCTACATCACATCTACAAGCTTTTTCCAATGGCATTCTTTCATCTGTTCCTGATTCATTGGGATAAAGAAATATTCATAAATGCACTTTTAATCTGAATTATTTTTATATTTGTCCTCCATCATATGAAAAATGCTACAAGAACATGTTAAAAACACCAAAAACCGGATTGTCATTGGACTGTGTCTGTACACATAAAACAGTGGGATCAGATGGCATTTAAAGTATTTTTTTTCTTTTTTTAAATCTATATTTTAAAGAAAAACAAACACTAGAATCTAAAGATGATGAGTAATCCAGGTCAGTTAAAAAAAAAAAAAAACTTTTATTGAAAGAACAGAAAGCTGCTTTGCATTGAGGCTCCCTACTAGAAATGGATGACTCTGTTTCTGTAATGGCCATAAATGAAGAGCAAATCTATACATTTGCAATATAATTCCTAACAGGACTTGAGGGTATCATGTATCATAAGTTGTTAAGACTAAGGGAAATTTATTTTATACAAGTAAATAGCCATTATTGCAATTCAATCCAATCCAAAGAACAAAAAAATTGTTTCCTTTGCCATTAAAACTCTAAGCACCTGAACGATAAAGGAAAAATATATTTCCTGGATACATTTAAGATCAGTCTGACACTTTCAACAGAAGGGTGGAAACTTAAAACGGCCTGAAAACTGCAGTGTAAGGTATATAGTGTAGTGCATAATAAAAGGCACAAGCGTGACAACTTCAAATGGAAACTGTGATTTACCCATTACTACACTTTCATTCATCGAATGCGCGGATGAGGATACTAAGCTGGTGAAAAAGCCTTCCAGGAGGCCCATGCTTACCCAACAGTTCTAAGCAGCTTCAGTGCATGCAAAGTCTAATTAGGTGCAAGCTAAAGGATAATTCTCATTTTGGATTTATTCAAACACGCACCACGAATCAAGAGTTAAAACTATACCTGAGTGTCATCATCGAGGGTGTCATCGTCACAGAGCTGACCCTCGTATCCTTCCGAGCAGTTACAATAGAACGATCCAAATGTGTTAATGCACTCTCCCCCATTTTCACAATCGCCCCGGTCACACTCATTTACATCCTCGTCACATCTGTGGAGGTGAAGACAGCGGAGACAAGTGAAGAGAAATTGAAAGTAAAAGGAAGAAGAATAAGAGATAAAGGCATGGCAATGGGCTGAAAAGATGAAAAGAAAATAAATTGTTTGAAGGTCAACCTCTGAAAAAAGATGCTTCTAGTGTTTAATCAGCAGATCTTTCTTTTTTTTTAATTCTCCATCATCTGCATTTGTTGAAAAAAACTCCCTGGTATATATACTCTAAAAGAAGTAAGAAAAATGTATAACAGCATCAGAAATAAAGTTTTACACACTGAGCGCATGAACTCATCTAAGCTTCTTGTATCAAAGACTATATCCAGCTGTGAAAGCAAGAAAAGAAACACTTGGACTTCTTCTTTTCAATTTTTTTCCTTGATGGGATTTTTCTAAACACTTCGCACAAAGTTAGTGAGACGGAATAAAAAGCAGAAGAAGCCTCATTGTATAACGATGTGAAGCTTTTCTCTTTAACTTAAAAAGTCAACTGAGTCATGAAGTTTACAAAGTTTACTTTTCAAAGCGTCAAAGCCCTGACCAGTTGCATCTTCTCATAAATATTTTTAATATTTAATATTCAATAGCCTTATTGAAGTTTTCAACTTGGACCATAAGCTTTTAAAATTTTAGCAAAAAATTGGCAAAAAAAGCTTATTTTTTTATTTGTATATTTTTAGTTATGTTTAAAAAACAAAATTATATAATATATCAAAATAAAATATAAAAATAAAAAATTTCCTAGATACTTAGATAGATATTTTAGTAATTATTTAAGGTCTGCACAATGAAACAAAAAAAGAGGTTGATTGTGGTGGCATCTGTTTTTTTTGCTATGTTTTCCCTATATTGCTATACAAAATAATTAATACAATAATTATATGCAGTAAAATTGTTTTATTTTCCAGTAAAAAAGCTTTTTCACAGGTTTGTAGCACTCATGAAAACAAAAACAGGTGTTTTCTTTGAGAGAAAACTGCCCTCTTGTGGTAAATCTAAAGAACAACGAAATGAACACAGGTTATTTCAAAGACATTCCTGAGCTGTAATTAAGAAAAGGAACTAGAGGCTGATTATAGTTTTTTTTTTTTTTATTAAGTGTTGAATCAAAACCTTTAATTTGCGGGGAATAATAGTAGGCCAAAGATGCAAATCTGCTCTGCGTTGTAAAGTGACTGTTTTTTAACCAAAATATGTTTAAAAATGAGATGCTTAAATAGCAAATACTCCTCTCTAACAGCATTACTTCAATCAGCTTCTAAGGCATGCATTTATGTGCTATTAGGCTGTTCTATCTTACATAACTCCCTGGAGTCCTCTTGGACAGCCACAGAGGAAAGCGTTGGCCACAGATGTACAATCTCCACCATTCTGGCATGGGTTTGGCATGCAAGATGTCATTTCCACTTCACACAGTTCCCCAGTGAAACCACCACTGCAACTACACATGAAACCTGTTGGGAAGAGATTTAAACTATTTAAAAAAATTATTTTGAGTAATTTAAAGGAGAAAAAAATGCACGTGAAGCAAATTCATTGACATAAATCTTCAAATGTAGTGACTATTAATACTCAGTCCTGCTTTAGAAAACATTGTGTCCAATGACAAGTGTGAGTGTGTGCAGATTCACAGACCTCCTGAAGGCAGGCTGCTGCAGAGAGCTCCATTGAGGCAGGGCTGGCTGACGCACGGATCTGGATAAAGCATGCAGCCCAACTTGACCTCGCTAAGCCCAGCTATCTCAGCGTAACGGCTCCTTTTATTCTGGAGTGGCAGCTCATTACCGTTCAGCATCAGTGAGCCCAGGCATCCTTGGAAGCCATCCTGTGCTCTCTGAGGGCCCCTTGCTCCACGGTCTCCGAGTCTTGGCATTCCGTTGTTTCCTCCTGGCCTCGTGCTGGTCCTCTCGCCTTGCCCGTTCACTGGCCTTACTTGGGCCCCAAAGAAAAGGGACGGATCTGAAGCCAGAGGCCAAAGACTGACAGGAGCTCGAGCGGCTCTGCGGCGCTCCACATAACTGTCATCCAGTGACAGAAGGGTATAGTTTGTCATCAGTTCCAAAGCAACTGAATGCCAAAGGCCATCATTTATCGGTCTGTCAGAGATACCCATAATGCCTAAAGTGTTGTCACAGTCTAGCTGAAACCACAGTCGACCCCCTTCAATCTGCAGAAAAGAAGTAAAAAGAATTAATTCCCTGTTTTTCTTTTTTGGAGTATTTACATTTTTCCTTTTACACTCAAACCGGCATAAACCAAGTGCTTCTCGGGGGGGGTAAAGTGCTGTGGAAGTGCAGTCAACTTCTAATTTACCTTAAGCATGGTGCAGGGGTTAACACGCGTGAACATAATGACTCCTCTTCTCTGAAGAGTCCTGATTCTCAGGCCGAGCCTCATCTCTCCACTCTGACCTCTCTCTGTCACTCTGTACTTGATGTAGCTGTTTCCAGAAAAACTCAGAGAGGTTTGGCCTACTCCGTCACAACACACAAACACACAAAGTTCAAAAGGTTTCAGCTTCAAATGGATGCTTATCCACTCATCCACCTGGAACAAGTAGGAATGATTGATCCGAATAAAAAGGATTTTCAAATTATACCTGCACACTCATCTAGTCGCTCAGGTAGACATTGGCAGACAGATGGCGCTGTAGGACTAGCGCGGACACACTGCATGTCAGCCGGACAAGACTGACCTTCACAAAGCTCCACAGGAATGGGGCACATCCCTCATGTTTTAAGAAGAGGGAGGTGCATAATTAGGAGAACATCATCAGGAATTTTGGACATTCATTAAATGAATTTCAATATGAAGGCACAGTGACATAATAAGCTGTAGTTTGTCTGGGTTTAGTGTGGAGGCATGACTGCTGTGCTCACCAGGACAAATGCAGGTCTCTGTACGGCTGAACCTCGGTGACACCAAGCTGACTCTCTCTGTGCTGTAAGTAACGAGGGAGCCTCCCTCCATCACTACTGTGATGTCACACACCTTGTCGCCACAATTCAGCTTTCCAGAACAAGTGCTGCCCACCACAGCTCCTCCAATCTGACCCTTTGCTGCAGCCTGCTCCAGCTTCGCTGATAACTCTTTCTTTGAATAAAACCCCCCAATCCGTCCACTTCCTGATGCCTCTGGCCTCTCCATAGCCAGAACTAAGTCGACATCTGACGTTCCCATCACTGGCTGCACACTGATTATGTGCAAAGGATCTTGTTGCCCTGGAGACCATTTCCCGCCAGCTAGTCTTCGTAATGTTGATTTGATTTGGTTCAGGTGGCTACCAAGTAATTCCTTTGGGGAGAGGGATCTGAAGCGTAAGGTCACAGCGTTACGCAGAAGTTCATCTGTTACTTGTTCAACCAGGATTGAAAGGTCAGCTATCACAGCAAAACGACCATCGCTCACTGTTGCGTTCATCTGGTATCTAGGAAATGACAAGCAAAAGTGTCACATTTTTAAATCAGAACTCTTATATTTGTGTGTTTTGGTTCTTGCATGTGTGTACCTTCCTGGTTCCAGTCCAGCCAAAGCTACAATGCTTCCATCCTGTCTGTTGATCCTAAACATGCTCTTAGGCTGCGGCTTCTGGGTAAACAACAAAACATCACTGGGATCACGGTCGGCTGCGTAGATCTGACCAACGGTGCCGCCCGGAAAGGTATCTGTCAACATGACAATGAAGATTTCCAGAGGGGAGACGGTGGGCTTGTACTGACTGTTCCCCATAACTCTCAGAGAGACCCAGGAGGATGAGGTAAGACTTGGCCTACCAGAGTCACTTGCCTAAAATGGCAACAAAAAAAATGTTAAAGAAAAGTTGGCGAATGAGCAGGATCAAGAAAATAGGACAGATTTGGGTTAAAATGATACATTTTTAGACAACTGAGAACCTGTCTTTGCTTTTTCTTTATTGCACACATGTATGGATTGTGTTTACTCAGTAAATACTAAGTAAATCTGCCTTGATAGAAGTAAATGCATAAATAAATGACCAGACAAATAAAAAGCATCCTTCACCTGGATTTCCAGGGTAAATTCTCTTGGGGCTTCAGGGCCAAACAAACGGTTGGCCTTCAGAGTACCAGTTTGATCCAAAGCAAAATAACTTCCTTCATTTCCAGACGCAATGCGAAACACAAAAGGAGCGCCGTTTCTGGGGGAGTCTTTATCACTAACTGACAATTTCAACAGTTCGGTACCAGCAACCTGATTAAGCTGGAGGTAGAGAGAAAAAAGGATGAGGTAGAAAAGCAAACACTTCGAGTGTGCAAACACAAACAGGCATGTACCTGTATGACAGCTGTGGAATTAGGTGGAGCAAAAACAGGGGGGTTGTCGTTGACGTCTGAGATGTCGATGTTAACCGTGACTCTGGTGGACATGGCAGGAGAACCACTGTCGAAGGCTTGCACTGACAAAGTGTACATGGACACCTAGATGGCATAAAAATACTAAATAATCATGGTACGGGACCATTGTGGGGTGTTATGCTACATTCACACCTGGCATGCGGCACCCGTTCAGCCCATGGTGTTTACACTGGACTGTCGCTATCCATTATTAGTGCACGTACCACCGAAAGTTGGAAGAGGGTTTGGTCAGAAATGTCAAAGTGGTGCAAATTTGGACTTTGTGTCATTTAATTCCAGCCGGACACAAAAGATAATTAATAATTTCTCCTCAATGGTCAATTTTCAAACGATTGGCACTTCTGTGAATTAAAAGGGACGCCACCCATACGTAGCTACCATGTTAGAGTCCTTGACTGATTAAAGTTCAACTGGTTTGACTTTTAATGCGCGTCCACTGAAAAACGTTTTGTACGTAGAGTCCAAAAACTGTTTTAAAAACTTGTATAGCTACACATGAATGCAAGTGTTGAACTGGTAGGTCTGACGCATGCGTATACATGCGTTTGCATCGACTTTTCATTGAAAGTGGTTCTTTGAACACATGTTGCCAAGACCACTGTGAATGTAGCATATCTCTTAAAATAATATCTTATTTTTGGTGCTAACAAATTAGAAAAGTAAAATGCAACTTTCATAGGATATTGCAAATTGAAATTATGCTTACAAGCTCCCTATCAAGTTTTTTATTGACTTTAAGCAGTCCTGTAACAGGGTCAATCCAGAAGTGGTTGCTCCGATCGCCTTTCAGAATGGAGTAAGTTATTCGCCCATTCACCTGGCTGTCCAGATCTTCTGCAGAAACCTAAATGACAAAACAAACACAAAAGGCATAAGAGGAAATCAAATAAAAAGCTTATACTTTAGTCACAACTGCTCCTGATGGGTTGATACGGGCCTGGACAACCCAAAAACCTGTAGCACCCATGTGGGTCAAGCCCCATACAGGTGCATGTGACCAAGGCATCAGGCAAAAAAGATGGAAAATCAATTGAAAGTTACCCTTGTAACTGTCTGTCCAACAGATGCATCCTCGCTGATAAGCACATTGTAAACATCCTGATCAAAGGTGGGGGCGTTGTCGTTGACATCCATCAGTTCAATGACAACCATGGTGGCTGTACTAAGAGGAGGGTTCCCACTGTCCCACGCCTCAACAGTGATGTAGTAGTCCTTACAAACCTCAAAGTCCAAGTCATCGGCTACAGATACTGAACCTATATGCAAATAAAAATGTATTTATTCAGGGCATTCTGGGTTCACGATTTCTTAAGTTATTCTTCTAATAAAGACTATGACAATGTGAGCAGGGCAACATAGGAAACATCTTCTCACCCAGTTTTCTGTTGATGATAAACTTCCCCAATTCGTTGCCTGACCGAATGGTGTACGTGATCTCTGCATTTGGACCGATGTCAGCACTCGTCGCCAACACGCGGAGCACCTCTGTCCCCACAGCTACATCTTCTGGGATTGTGACAGCGTAGTCCCTCTTCTGGAAAACTGGGGCATTGTCATTCACATCCAGCACCAAAATCGTCAAATCAACCTGAGGAAGACCCAGAACGTTGACAGGCTGTGACACATGAAGTCATTTGTTTTGTGGATGTTTTATCTGTCAGAGTTGAAGTTAAAAGTTATAAAAAAATAGCAATTTATTAGAGTTTTGGCAAAATCTGTGTATCGTTTATCTAGCTTTTCCTTTTGTGGAACTATCCCATCATAAGGTTAAAAACATTGTTTTTGTTCATTTAAAATTTACATCAATTTGTTTGATCATTGATTACACCTTCAACCATTTAGTTTGTTAAACTAAATATAGAAAAAATGCAACTAAATATATTAAAAAAGTTAAAAGTTTGTGAAGCTAACACTAATGAAAGTGGAAATATAAAATCAGTGACCAGACATTTTTATAAACTTTCATTTTATTCAATGATTTTTGTGCTTTCTAAACAGAAAAGAATATACACATTTCCACATAAGGTAGTGAGTCTGTCACGTTGGGGATTAAAGATTCAGAAAGATTAAAACTCTTAAAAAGCAGGAAAAAAAACATTAAAAAGATCTACAATCAAAAATGAATTTTTTCACAAAAGCTAAAATACAGCAGTGTCTTTTGCTGGTTAGAACTCAGTATTATTCTATGAAACAAAGCGTTTTTTCTTTTTTTGGTCTAACTTAGTAAAGTACATATATATCCTTTTTGTAGTTTAGAGTAGTTTTGAGATGTAAATTAGTTACAAAATACTACAGCAATCTGCCCACTTATTTTTCTATAGTGTCAGTATTTTATGTAAGAACTAATCCCTGCAAATATTCATGATATTATCACCGTTTCAAGGCTGCCAGTGCAGAGGTACAAATAATATGAAAGCAGGCAAAATCCTTCACCGACCTGGGAAGACATCGCCCCCTGCTGTCCAACTCTGTCAGTAGCCTGGGCACGAATTCGGTAGGACTCTTGGCTTTCTCTGTCCAGGGATTTTTCCAAAATAACTACTCCAGATATGGAATCAATTGAGAAAAATCCATTGAACGAGTCCACAAGAGAATAGACCACTGTTCGGTTCAGGCCTGTGCAGGAAAATGTAGAAAATTGATTTATGGCTGTTTCTTTTTAAATGCTTTAGGCTCACCTTTGTAAATGTGTAGCTTAAAAACGAACTGACTGGTGAGACACTGTCTCTATTTTGTTTTCATTGTTTGTTAAAACGCATAAAATGAAACCTTGGCTCACATAATAACCCCACATGCCAGTTTAATATCACAGCAGCTTACCCTCATCAGGGTCAGTGGCTTGCAGCCTGGTAAGCAAAGCCTTGGGGGCAGCGTTCTCATAAACACTTGCCAGGTAATGGGTAGATGAGAACAAAGGGGCATTGTCATTCACATCCAACACTTTGAGAGAAATGTCAGATCTGCAGAACAGCCCTCCTCCATCAGTTGCCTGGGCAATGAGATTATAGGTGGGTACCAATTCACGATCCATTACAGTGGCAGTGCGCAACTCGCCTTTGGACAAAAAGACACAAGTTACACTGTGAATGTTCTGATAGATAAAATAATTTAGTTTTATTCTATTTATTTTAACTTTGAAAGACTAATTTAAGGTACCAGTGTTTGCATCCATATAGAAATCTTCCACTCCAATGCCAAACAACGAGTACTGGATTTCAGCGCTGGAGCCTGAGTCGGCGTCTGTTGCACTCACTGTAAGGATGCCCTTGTTGGTGACAATGTCTTCCGGAAAAGAGGCACTATAGACTGCCTGCATTTAAACATATGACAAACAAACTAAGCATTTAGGCTTACAATAGAAATGTACTGAAAAATTAGACAAAAAAGAACTTGAATACCCTAATTATGTTCAAAATGTGACGATTATCCCCATCTTTTCACACAATTCCGGTGCGACGGAACTACCGTGATATGATGCATCTCATTTGACACATCAAATTAACATCTTCGCAGGTTGGATTGCTTGTCAGATCGTCACCCTAGATTTCCCTGTGGCTTGATGTAGACGTGAAGGCAAATGCCTAATGTATAATCATGGTTCATGATTTGATAAGTTGATCAAAGTAAAGACAAGGAAGAACATCCGACAGCTTAGCTGTATACGTTTTTTCATTCTGTCAAGTAATGTTATGATTAAATCATTTTTTAAGATGATCATATATCTTGCCAGACAGCCAATAATCCTTAACTAAATCCACCTGAACCACTGTGGTTTAAATTTTAAAAAAGGTAAATGACGGAGCGCTATACTGCAAGTTTTGGTGTGTTTTGAGGTTTATAGTCCTTTTGCTTGAACTTAAAAAAGAAATATAAGGCAAAAAAAACGTTATTTCTGTTGCCCTAAATTTTATGAACAATTTGTCATAAATCTAAAAGTACTGTACTAAATACAGTTACCATGTATGGTAGTGTACAGGTAATTTATAAAGAAACCCTTAACAGTTTCTTAATAAGTAATACCTAAACGAAAAAATTTGAATAGATGCGAAGCATGAAGTAAATGGGATTATTAAGCTAAAGTAAATAAAGTGTTCATATTATTATTTTTTGTATATTATTTTGGGATGAGTCCTGCTTAATCCACTTTTAGAGACTTTTAACGTCACACTACATCTGAGTTATGTTCTATGAAATATAGTCTTGAAGCAATTTGTAGGAAATAATTAATGTTTGTAGAGTAATTCACGATGGAACACCGAATCAATATTTAAACTCAACAAAACCTGCTTCTGATATTGGGGTCTAGACTTTACTTTTCTCACCATGTCATAAATATGCAGATTTCAATTATTATAAAATGTTCCTTTGTAGATAAGGCCTAAATGTTATTTGAAAAAAATCAACATGTTTTATAACAGAATATGATGGAATTAAATGACATAATCGAACAAATTCAGAACTTGTAACTATATATTTATTTATAAAAAAAGTATTTGATTGTTAATTTCTTATCCACAATTTCATAAATCTGTTCTGACCAAATACATTTCTTTTCTTTTCTTTTTTAAATTTATGTGGTCAAAGGAAGACATATTAAAATGCACCACCTCTTCATGTCTTCTTCCCTTACTTGTTTGCATATGGGGCTGTTGTCATTGGCATCCATCACCGTAACCTCCACAGCAGTGTGAGCCACATACAGCCCATCGCTGGCTGTGATATTGAGCAGATAATAGTCTTGCTGCTCACGATCCAGCAGTCCACTGACATACACTTTCCACTCCCCCTGAACAAGGGCCAGAGCAAACACACCACGCTGATTTCCACCTACACAAAAGAAGACAAACCACAGATGAAGATGAGGAAAGGGGGGAAAGAAAATGTGAACAAACCTTTTCTGTTGTCAGGCAAATAAACACAAGTTTATAAATCAATCTGGTTGCACTGGATTAATAATAGAAGGTCCCCCTTGGACCCAAAAAACCTTATCATCAAAGTGCCATGCAGTGCAGGTATAGACAACGCCCTTTAGTAACGTTTGAGCTTTTATGACTGGCATGTATTTTTGGATAGTGTTAAAGAATAATAAATGTTATTCTCATAAATAAGATATAAAAGCTTTTGAGTGGAGGGCAGTCAATGCTTATTAATCTTCTATACAAGAGTAACTATAAAAGAACAGCAATCTTTAAAGTTTTTAGATAACACCAGTTGTTGCTTCATCAGATGTATTTATTAAGATAAGTAGTTCATCTGTTCCACAGATGGGCTGCTTTTCTTAACATACCTAGGTTCTATATTATGTTTAAACACTCATACAAGGCCTCGGCATCGTTTTATTTTATTATTGAACAGTTAAAAATTAAAAGCACGTTAAAAAAATTGCCTATCCTACATTTATGCTTTTAATGAATGTTTTATGGTTAAAGGAAGTTTTCACTTTTGTTGAAGAGGGAATTGCATGAAGTACTTATGAATGGTTGGTGTTTGGAAAAGACACAGAAAGAGACTTTGTTGGGAGAAGATAGCTATGGGCTTTATGGAAATCAAAGCATAAACAATACATTTTCACCTTAGAATAGGTGGCAGCATCATAAGAAAATATAATTTTTTAAAGTATTATGTCAGCTTTCTGTTTCATTTAAAGACTTATCTGATGAAAATCTGGTTTTTGATGTGTTTAGCATGTTTTTGTGGCATTATTATCATGGCGGAGGACATATACGGCAGAAAACAAACTTTCTGTCTAATTTTAAACTTTAAAAGAGAAGATATGACGATTATGGGATATGCCTACATTTTAAATAAAAGCTGAAACAAAACAGTGGGAAAACCCTTTTCTTCCATCGTAAAACCCAGTAATTAGACCTAAAGCATAAATAACATCTTTGACAAAAACATTACTGAGTGAAAAATGGGAGACCAAAACTCTAGATCAGAAATTATGTAAACTTTGCACTGTTTATTCAATTAAACTCCAGCCCTTTTTTTGATCATATGCCAAAATCAAATCTTATGACTAAATTTAAACTTCTCGAGCACGCCTCCCTTGTGTATTCCGTTCCGGGGAAGGACCACCCACAGAGTGACAAGCTGCAACCCAAAGTCCATGAGTCAGGCGCAGCTCAAGGCAGAAGTTAGCACTCTGAGCCACTCCTACCACATATCCACTCATTTTAGCAATACAATTTGCACTACTGAGAGCTACGGGCTAATGTTAAGGGACAAAATGAACCCACCGTATCAAAAGGTGCTTAATTTATGGCATAATATTGCATTGAAGCTCTTGTAAGCCAGCTCGGGGCTCACAGTTCACGGTTATGAGTGACCCATGAGACTTGAGTCAGGTAAGCCACCTGAAGTAGATCAGAGCTGTATGCAGTGCTTGCCTTTTCTCTGATTTCCTCACCTGTGATGTAAAAGCTAACCAGACGGTTTTGGTCTGTGCCATCTTGGTCTTTGGTTTTCAGAACAGCCACCACCTCACCAAGAGGATCACTCTCCTTTACAGCACCTCTGTAGAAGTCCCTGTCAAACAGTGGCGGGTTGTCATTGATGTCCGACACGGTTATGGTTACCACAGCGGACGAGGAGAGAGGCAGCAACTCCGCCAGGTCAGAGGCCACTACTTCAAAACTGTAGCTGGCGCAGGCCTCGTGGTCCATCTGGCCCACTGTGGTGATCCAACCTGTTTTACTGTCGATGGCGAAGACAGAACTGGTGGTGATGGCGCTTGTGAGATATGGAGCGTTGATCGTCAGGTCCAGATTGTAGGTAAGCAGAGCCCCAAGGCTATAGGTCACCTGTTGTTTAACACGCAGAACTGTTTCATTAACATATTGGAAAATAAGGACAAAAAGAAGTTGGAAAGAATTGTGCCACATACCTGTCCGTTGGAGCCCCAATCTGGATCAAGGGCACGGACTTGGATCACTCTTGTCCCTGCTGGCATCCCCTCCATCACGGTGGCAACATATGCCTTGGTCTCAAATGCTGGCTGGTTGTCATTCACATCTAATATCTGCAAAATAAGACAAATCATCATAAATTCTGGTCTGCAAAGTGTAAAACACTCTCAAAACAACAAAAATTCCAACTTCGTCTTAAAAAACAAACAAAAGAAACTATTTTTAATCCCATCACATACATGAAATGTACCTATTTGTCCCCAATAGTTCAACATTTTCTTTAAATTAAAATATAAAAGCAAATTTTGTTTTGGGATTTTTTATGTTTAAAAGGAGGACAAGGCACTGCTTTCAGCAAAAAGTCTTTTGCCATGTTGCTCTCTGATCAAAACCTATTGTCACTATAAAAGCAGTTTGGAGGCAGAGTTTCCATTCGAAAGACGCAGAAAAATGTGAATAATTTATCAGGCTTCTGGCTTTCATTTTTTTGTTGTCATTTATAAACCTATACCCAAGGTACACTATCGTGTTTTGTTTACAGTGAAGTTGGTTTGCAGGAAAACAGCAGAAAACAAAAAAAAAACAAAAAAACAATGAGATTGGCTATTTGACAGGGGGATCTAGTCACAAATTAAGTGTTTTGATGATATTCCTAATATAATATTAATTTTAACATTTTAACAGAAAATGAGTTATGCAGGACCTTCACCGACCTTAACCTCCACATCCACAGTAGTGACAGACTCAGTCAGGTCTCGTCTTGTCATTGCTGCTACTTTAAAGCGGTAGATGTTGACGTCTTCATAGTCTAGCGGTTTCAGCAAGCGGATGAGACCTGTTTCCTTCTCCACCATGAAAGTTTCTCCTTGGTTACTGTCGAGCGTCTCTCCTCCAACTGCAGTGAAGAACCCCACCTGACCCGGACCCAGGTAAACAGAGCCCAGTGCTGTTCCTACTGATGTGTCTTCGGGGATGGTGAAAGAGTACTGAGGCTGACTGAACGAAGGAACGTATGCATCTGGGGGAACAACGTGGATGAAAGCTGAAACCAGCGAGTGCTTGGGTGGAGAACCCCCATCTGTGGCTTTAACAAAGAAGGACAACACAGTTCCCTGTAGGTGGTCCACTGTGCTTTTAGTCATCATCCAGCCACTGTCTGATTCCACCTGCACACCCACAGAAACATAACAATAAGCTTTAGAAACAACAATTACCATTTCAGTTAATATCCTAGATTCAGGTCTGCTAAAATCAAAGTATAAGTAACAAAAAATGTTTATGTTTAAGCCATATTCATGTTTGATTTTGTCATCATATCTTACATTTGGAGCAGATGTTTGTTTATGGCCTGAATATGATTATATTTTAGAAAATGAACCCAACATCAACCTCAATGCAACATCATTCAGTGGATGAATACAAATCTGTAATATAATGAACACAGATGGCATTTAATCCTCTAATATCAAGAGGAGGCTGTTAGCTTAAAGTACCCTCTAATTAAAAATTAATTTACCACACGAGTCTTTGCTCTAATACAGTGTACAGTATTCATTAGTAGTGGTTTATATCCAGCTTCATTAAACTGAATTTTTAGTCTAATGTTGTGTCTTTTTAGGGATATAATAAGCCGGATTCTAATGTACTGACCTCTAAAACATCAACAAGTGAGAGGCGGGCCTCACTGTAAAGGGAGTAGGTTATCCTTCCATTAGAGCCAGCATCAGGGTCAGTGGCCTGGATCTGAGTGACGAGAGAACCTTTGGCGACATTAGCTTTGATGCTCATACGATACTCTACTGCTCTGAACTTAGGAGCGTTGTCATTTTCATCTGCCAGGACCACTCGCACTGTGCAAAATGATGCACGCCCTGGGGAAGAATAAACATCCATAAATTATGATTCTGCTTCAGAAACAAAAAAATGACATTGGTGGATAATGATTTTCAAGGGAAGTTGTTATGTAAAAATGTAAAACATTGGTGATGTGATTAAAGTCCCACTCCGATCATCTTTTGATCTGTTTTAAAACGTTCCCAGTGATCTTTTGATTATACAGTTTTTAGCCAAAAGGAAAAATTGGTGTCATTTTGTAGGCCATAATTTCTGCAGAGTGTTACGAGTTTACCAGAAATTTCCGCGGAGTAAGCCGCCCTCTACTTCCTGTCATCCATCTGTGCACTCTCTCTCCCACTAGTTTACAGCCCCTTACACCCCCAACCTAACTTTACCGATGTAACTAAAATGGCGAGCAATACTGGAGAACGTATCTACAAGTGGATGCATCAGAATGGAGCAGGGAGCTTGTGGCCTGCCCAACATATTTTCTACATCACAAACAAGCTCTTTTTCAAATAGCATTTTTGTCTGCTCCTGACTCAACGATATTTGAATAAAGAAATACTCAGAAATGCAATTTTAAGCTTAATTCTCTACATGTATGCCCCCCATCATGGAAAAAATGCCACAATAAAGTCTTAAAAACACCTAAAAATATGTTTGTTTGTTTTTTACAGAGTGTGTCTGTAAGCGCCAACATTGCTAGGTTTAAAATAGAAATACCTCCACCATCCAGGGCCATGACAGTCAGCACCATGTCTTTGTTCAGAGGATTTTCTCGATCTAACATTTCTACTGTGGATATGACTCCATCTGCATCAATGGTAAACTGACTTTTCCCCAAGTCATTGATGAAGGAGTAGGTGATCTGGCCATTCAAACCTGAGTCTTCATCTGTCGCCCTAACCTAAGGATCAGTTGAAAAAAGACCACATTGATCACATTCATGAATTCAATAATGTTTCCTTTTAAGCTTAAGTATAGTAGAGCAAAATAACCTGAATGACTCTTGATCCTGGAGAAGAATTTTCCGGGACTTCGGCCAGGTAAAACCTCTGACTGAAAACCGGGCTGTACAGATTAGCTCCCAGGACACGCACGACCACCTGCAAATCAGTCTCAGTCATTCCACCACCCAATTCCAGATAACTGCATGCTGACATTTTGTTGCTGCTATAACATTAAATATCATGGGCTGATTTGTTATGCATTATTGGCTCAATGTAGAAATATGAAGCCTGTAAGCTACTAATGACCAATATTAATTACAGACTTGCAGGCACTCAGAACCCTTTAAAATATCAAAAATGCATTTTTTTTCTTTAGGTATAAGAAGATAGTATATATACCCTATATTCCATATATGCATTCCATTTTTAATTAACACAAGTTGACAGATGTGAGCATACTTTCTAGGTAGCAGATCAACTTCCTAGTAAATCTGAAATGACATGGCATTAACCTCACAGAAATCGACAGTTCTACTGGACAGCTGTGGCAGATGTTTGTAATAATTCCAGAATTAAGGGTTGCTAATAAAGAGCCTTCAGCGAATGATATTAATGCTAGAGGGCTTTCAAAAAAAAGCAAATCAGTTGACAGGACAAGATTGTAACTGCCAAAAAGTGGTTTCACCTGAGCGCTGTTGGTAAAGACTCCATCTGACACAGAGACATTGAGCTGATAGGAGAGTTTCATGCCTTGTCTCCTCTTGTTAGACAGACGAATCACCCCCGTATGTGGCTCCATCATAAAAGTCATTTTCTCATTTCCCGAGAGAATACTATACCTGTGGAGAGAGAAAAAAGGAACCTGATTATGGCACATAAAGCTTTAAGGATACAAGTGCTAATGGATGCTTCTAGTCAAAAGTGTCAAGCCACCAGTTCCTGCTAAAAGTCTAATTTAAAGAAAAGAAAAACTCAATGTTTTTTTAGTTGAGTTAAACTACAACTTTCTAAAAAAAAGTACTTTCTTACCTCAGTTTTTGTGCGTCACAAATGTCTGCATCTGATGCCTGAACGCAAACCACAAAATGTCCTCTGGGAGCCAGCTCGCTGACAAAGGCCTCATATAGCGCTTGGCTGAAATTAGGTGGGGTGTCGTTTGTGTCAGTTACAGTCACAGTGACACTAACATCACTGCTGAGGGCAGGTTCTCCGCTGTCCGTGGCTCTGACAATGAAGTTGTAGTACTGCATGAGCTCATAGTCCAGCATTCGTGCGGTGAATACTGATCCGCTGCTGCTGTCGATTTGGAAGAAGTCGGTGCTGTTGTACATGTCAGATAGGATCTGGTAGGTCACAGCAGCATTCTTTTCTGAGTCTTGGTCTTGAGCGAACACCTACAGGAAGGGAGTCAGCACGTTATGATTCCCAAAGCACCATTCATTTTGTTAGTTTACAAAAACGTCATGTATTATCACAGTGTCATCTGTAACAGAAAAGAACAATAGGGCATAATATAACTACACCTACTATCAGGTCTAAACCCTAACTCTGAATTTTAAAATGTATTTTAGCAATATTGTTTATATATAGCAATATTGTTTATACATAGTTAAATGAAATTTGCCAAGTGGACAAAGGTTGAAGGTTAAATTCCTGCAATTAGATTCTGCACTATTTAGCTGATCTGTAAATTCTATATTATGTATATACAGTTGATGTATTTAAAGATTTATTAGTACATTCAGTGTCATTTAGAAACTTGTCTACTTCCCAACTGAAAAAAAGCAGAACCGTGTTGTTTATGCATTTTGCCATTATTTACTGTCAAAAGCCTGTCTTAAATTTTGCGCTTGACATAGTAGGACAGTGGCAGCAAGGAGAATACAGATACTTTACAATGGTGGAGATTGTGTGCAGGAAAATAAATAAATCTTTTAGAAAAATAAATGCTTTCCAACAGTGGGTGAACATTTTGGATAGTAAATTTAAAAGACAACAATCATTTAGTTTAATCAGCAACAGAACAGTCAAGAGCAATATCTGAAGGACAAGCCAAATCAATTGGCTTTCAGCTCAAAAGAACAACCCTAGAGTTTTCACTGCACTATAGAGTTACATTATTACATTTTTGGGTAAATAATAGGATAAAAAGTTTCTATGAAAAATAAACATTGCCCTTGGAGGCATTAAAAGATAAAAACATTCTGCTTTGCTAACAGTAAATACCACCCCTGTTTTTTTTTTCTTCCAGGCTACAAAAAGTCAATTTCAACAGTGCACGACAACTTAAAGGTTAATAGGAAACAAATAATACATAAGCAGTCTTTCATGTGTCAGTTAAACAAATTCTTGACTTTAACAAATTCCACTTCCACAAAAGCATCAACCCACCTGTAGGACAGATGTTCCTGTCATGGAGTTCTCAGACAGAACACAGGCGTACGACGAATTCTGGAACTCTGGCGGGTTATCGTTAACATCCAGAACCACAATATCAACATCCACCTCAGATTTTGCTCCGGTTAGAGTATCTGCAGCCTTCACCGTTAAGCGGTAATACTGAATTGTCTCATAGTCTAATGGATAAATGACGGTGATAATTCCAGTGTCAAAGCCGATGTCAAATTGCACCATTGGGTCTCCGTCTGTGATGGTGAAGATAATCTCCTGGCCTTCAGGGCTGCTGGCATTGATGCATAGAACAGAGGTGAAGATGGCCACATCCTCTCTGACTGTGACACCATAGAAGGACTTGTCAAACACCGGCATGGCTTTATTCACCACAGTGACGGGCAGCTGCACCTCACTGGACAGACGGGGGAAGCCTCCATCCGTGGCCACCACTGTCAGCTTGTACTCTGTGTTCGACAGGTTTGCTCCAAAGGCTCTCTTTAAGATCAGCTCTCCAGTCACTGGATTAATCTGAGGGAAATGTTAAAGACGACTTTTTTGTAAAAAATAAAAAATAAAATAAAAATTGGGGAAATAAAAACATAAAAAATAAATGAAACTTTTACCTCAAAGTTTCTCTGCTGCATCTTAAGGCTGTAAGTCACTTCTCCATTTGGGCCGTAGTCCCGGTCCACTGCAGAGACCCTGAAGATGACTGACCCTGGTACTGCTTCTACTTGAACCGCAGCGTAGTAGGGGAGGTTCACAAACTCTGGAACATTGTCATTCACATCCTCCACCTAAGAGTACAGAGGTTTGCAAAACACTGTGTGTGCATGGTCCCATTTAGAACAATTCATGTCATAGCACAGTCATGCCAAATAGTCAAAAGTATTTCACAAAGATCATCACTGTCTCATATAATTTCCAATTGTGTTTCAGTGAAGCTAAACATGAACAGAATATATATTTTGGTTGGTTATTGTCATTTTACTTGGGAAAGTTTGGAAAGACCCTAAAGTTTAAGCTTTAAAAAAACCTTTTCTAGTAGGTTTCAATTAGACTTCTTTCCATAGCTCAAGCCTCAAACACAGTCATCTTAAAGCACTTCTCATTCATCCAGGTGACATCTTCAAGTTTAGTCATGGTAACTCGACTTAAAAACTTCTTCCTTAAAATGTTTCACCACTCATCCCAGAGGCTTCATCGATCTTACCCAAGCTGCTTCAGCAGTCTCTGATGAGGTCAGTTGGATGAATGGCGAAATGTTTCAGGGAAGAAGTTGCCATGACTCAACTTTAAGACAACCCAAGAATAAAAACAAAATTGTGCTGCATTATGTCCATTTGACAAACACAACTTGTTAAGGTTGTTTTACACCCACCTGAACTTGCACAGTCACCCTGGCTACCTTCAGTACTTCATCTTCCCTGCTGACTTCCACCACCAACTCATAACTTTCCTTCTCCTCTCGATCAAAAGGCACTCCGGTGGTGAGTACCGCTCCACAGGTGGGCCGGATGGCGAATCGTCCTCCAGGGTTAAGCAGTGTATACTTCAGTGGCTCATTGAGTCGGTGCCCAACTGTGTTTACAATAGTCACTAAAGTGACATTGGATACGTTCTCAGAGATGGAGCCAGAGAACACTGGGACAGGGAAGAGAAGGTCGCTGTCCATCGCATCTTTAACAAAAACTATGACCGATGCTATGCTGGAAAATCGTCCGTCCCATACCTTCAAACAAATAGGCCATTACATTTGAACTGCAGTTGTCCAACAGTTCTGACATTGATAGTCTGAGTATGAGGAACTTTAAAGAAGGAGACAATCACTTACCCTCACATTAAAGCGGTAACGTTCCTTACTGAGATTCCTGTTTGCGACAGTCACAACTCCGGAGTAGCGGTCCACAAAAAAGTATTCCATACTGCTATCGACCAAAGAGTAATGTAGCTTTGGTGTGGTTGACCCTCCAGGGATCATATCAGGGTCTATAGCTTCAATTCTGAGAACCTCAACCCCCACATAGGTGGGCAGCAGAAGAATTGTCTCATATATTTCCTGGGAGAATTTGGGGGGTGAGTCGTTGATGTTGATCACCTAAAAAAGGTGTAAATGTATAGAAATCATACAATAACATCAGACCTAAAGAACATGAAAAGATGTTGTTCACTTGCCTTTATGAAAACTTCTGCTGGGCTGTCAGCACACAGAGAAGGCTCTCCACTGTCTTGTACTTGAACCCGGAAGAGAAACTCAGAGAAAGTTTCATAATCCAGATTGGCAATTGTTCTAAATTAACAAGAACAAATGAACACCCATTAGAAAAGACATCTGTTTATAATCAGGTGAGATAAATCAGCCGAGTTACAAGCAATGACTATACCGAATGGACCCCGTGCCAGAGTCCACACTAAAAAACATCCGAGCTGTCTCATCTATGATCTGGAACACAAGCATGGCATTGTGATTGCGGTCCTTGTCTGTGGCTTGAATGACCAGAGGATTACCATCCTCCCCCAGGACCACGCTGTTGACCAGGGCAGCTTCACTGACTCTACCGACATATCTGATAAAAGGAAAATAATGACCAAAAAGATCACTGTACATTTGAATTGTCATATAAAATATATGAAAAATGTAGGTTAACTAATCATCCTGATACCTGATTTGAAGGAATTCTGGTGGGTTATCATTGATATCCCCAACTTGAACAATAACAGCGGCACTGGCTTCCACTCCAGCCATGCTCAGAGCACGCACCATCAGAAAGTAGGATGCTGTTTGCTGGTTGTAAATAAAAATCCATTAGGTTAATAAATTCTTGGTGTTTTTGGCAAAAACTCTCCTTTGTTTGAAGCAAACTTGGCAGTCTGTAATTTGTCGGTAACAGGATGAAGTGTGAGTAAGAAAAGTTGCCTCAGGACTTTGTTATTCCTTTTTGTCATTGATAAATGTATCTAAAAGGCAAACGTTAAATTAACAACTCAGCCTCAGCTGGATTTGTACTTTGTCTTGGAAAGTTCTTTTTTCTGTTCCTAAACACACATCTTGATATCTGTTCAAAAGTGTGATTGTTTTTATGACAAAATTGATTTAAAATCTTACTTGAAAGTTTACCTATTAAAACATGTCAATACTTACATTATATACATATTTACTTTTCTTGTTTTACACATTTTTTGCAAATAATAAACAAAAAAGATAGGAAAACAATGGACTTTGTTTGTCAACAAGGGGCCTATTTGTCACTCCAATATACAGATAAATGCTTTGGGGCAACATGGACTAAATGTCTTGCCCGAATCCTCACCTAATATCAGACTGGTAGACAGTTGATTTACTCCTTTGGCAGCTGCTGCCCATTTATTAGTTATGATTATTAACCAAATTCCTTTATTTATCATTTTTTCTGATGAGGATCTTCACATAAAACCACTACTACTTTTTTTAGCATTGTAACCTGAATCAGAAATTAACAAATCAAGCCTTTAATTGGGAATTCCTTCTTAAACAAGAAAAAAAAAAGTGACATTCTCCTCTAAAGTACAGTAACTGTGATTGCGTCAAATAAGATGCTTTAAGCATTTTCTTTTTTATAAGATGTTAGCATCATAATGACATAGTTTCATGTCAAGACACACAAGAAAAAGAAGTTAATACGGTCAAAAGTAGAGGAAAACAAAGATAATACTCCACAATGGAAAACCTCAACAAACCTCAAAATCAAGCGTCTTGCGAGTAGTGATTACGCCAGTGTGCTGATTAATAGAAAAGCTGCGTTCCTCATTGCCTCTGGTGATGTCAAAAATGAGAGGAGAGCGGCTCAGGGCAGTAACTGTGGTTACGTGTGTTCCACTATTACTGTTCTCCATTACCTTTAAAGAAAAGGACAGCAAAGATCAATTTTGAACGTATATATCTCTCTTATGTCCATGCATCTAAAGTTGCAGTACTTATTTCTCATATGTGAATTCTATGAGTTGAAAATGTAATCCTCTCTTCTACCATTAAATGTATCCATTGCTTCCTCCAAGCCCCCCTGTCTGATACAATCAATCTTCTATTTCCTTATTTCTGACTTTACCTCAGCTTGATACTCTTTCTGAAAGAATTTCGGTTTGGAGAAGTCAGAGAGCATCAAGGAAATGCGAACCAAAGCCGTGGCCGACAATGGAGGAAATCCATTGTCTGTGACGCGTACGGTGAGGGTGTAGAAGCCCACAGAGGTGATGTCCAGATCCTTTGCAATCGAGATAAGGCCAGTTGCATTATCAATAATGAATACACCTCTGGTGTTACCTGCATGTGGCCAGAGTTGTACATAATTACTGACAAAAAAAAATCTGATGGCATAATCATCACCTAATCGTCACCTTCTTAAAATAATTGCCTAAGTCATATGTTTGACAAAAATGATTTCTTTTGCCTAAATCCTCTCCTCATAGTGCTGGCCACCTCTGGTAAAATGGCCTACATCCTCAGTTAAACAGAACAAGCCATTCTACTCCTTTAGTATAATTGTCTATGTCAAGAGTGTGACTTACGCAGTTTTATTTTGCCTAAATCACGAGTCAATGTGATTTAGACAATTTTATATGAATTTAATGATGGCTGCTGTTTTTTTTTTTTCAGATTTTGAGGTTATTTCCATAATTAAGGGCTCCTCCCATATTGGTAGGTAAAAATGTTTACTATGCTATACACTAGGCTAAAATATTCCATTAGATTTCATCTTTTGATCCTTTTTTTAGTTAAAATTTCAGTTTAGGAAGTCAGTTAAAAAATCAAAAAAGTAATATGGCTTTTAGAAGTAATACTATTTCTTATCTAACAATGTTTGAATGAACAGTAGGATTTTGACGTCTCATTTTCTCAACAGTCCATAATCCAATTAACATTTTTATACTGTATTGCAATCTACAATCTAAAAAGAATCCCAAAGGACCCTCTTCACTTTGGGCTTTTATTTTAGACGTAAGAGTAATATGAGTTATCATAACATGATTTGACTGGTGTAATTGTATGCTGTTCTGCTATATCTAAAGGCAATTTGCAAAGCAGACCGAAAGATAATGTTTGTCAGATTAATCATACAATTTTTGAAGAGTCATACGGCCGGTTGTACTTCACAACTTTGGTCACAAAAATGAACATAAAACAAAAAAAGTTCCTGAGAGATCCTGGTGAAATTCAGCATTTTTCAACCAACTGAAGCTTAAAGATGGAAAAAAAAAGTGTTAAAGTGTGCAAGGGACTTTTTTTCTCTTCCTTAAGTCTTCCTGAAAAAAACATAAAAAAAATGGTTGAACAATCCCATTTTGATGTTTTGATTAAAATTTTAGTAACTATCACATATTCAACAAACTGTCCCGTTTTTTGCGTTTTCTGAAAATCAGAAAAAATGTCTTTGGCAATTATTTTAATAAGGTGTATTTAAAACTGAAAAAAGACCAAAGTTGTAATCTGCTATTGGTTCATATAGTACCTGCTTCAATGCTGTATGTCAATTGACCATTGATTCCACTGTCTTTGTCTAGGGCTGTCACCTGGAGTACAGAATACCCAGCAGATGATGTTTCATAGACCACAGCGTCATATGTGGTTCTTGTGAAGAAGGGAACATTATCATTGATGTCTTCCACTGCCACCACAATACGAGCCAAGTCCCGGTTAAATGGAAACTCTTGGTCCTTGACCTGGAAAAGAGCAAGTAAGAGATAAATGTCAGTGGAGCTGTAGGAAGAAATAAACGGACAGTAGCAGTAAAGCAGTACTGTATGTCTGTTCTCACCATAACAGTGAGGATGTGCTGCGTTCTGGCCTCGTAGTCCAGCCTGTCTGCAGTGTAAATAACCCCTGTACCAGGACTGACCCTGAAGAGTCTCATACTGCCAGGGTCCACGCTGGCGTACATGGAGAAGCTCAAACGGGCACGCTCATCTATGTCTGTTGCTCTAACCCGCAATAGCTCCATGTCAGCAGGTGCGTCCTCTGAGACAGTCACGTCATAAGTCGGTTGTGAGAAGACGGGAGGGTTGTCATTGCTGTCCTGTACTCTGATGAACACCTAAAAAACCACGAGGTGGAGCAGCAAATCTGTCAGCAGATTAAGTGCAAACTTTAAATGATCTTATTTATGAGGCTTTGTCGGGTGCTTCGATCTGTGTTATTCGCAAGATAAGCCTGTTAAAACCCAAATTACTCTGATATAGAAAAAAGCAGTTACCATTGGACCTTTTTAATATCCTAATACTTGGCCTTTATAAGTCCTGGATAATCACATTAAGCCAGGCACACAGAGCATCTTTCTCACTTCAAGGCCAGATAGGAAAAGAAGGGAGGTAAAAAGTGTGGAACAGCAGGCAGCCTAAAAGCCATGGCAGCCACTCAGACAAGAAATGAATCTTAAAAAGAAGTGCCAATGTAGAGAAGGAACCTTGAAGGGAACAGGTTTCCAAGGAAGAAGGTTAACAATAATTTAATGTGAACCTGGAGTGTAACAGAGTCAGTGCAGCTGAACAAAACACAAATCAAAGCTTTGTGCACCTGAGCTGTGGCAAAGCTGGTCCCATCCGTCACCTGTACAGTCATGTTGTACACTGACTGCACCTCCGCATCAAGGGGCTTGGCCACGACGAGGGTCCCTACTCCGACTTGAAGGTCAAACTGCATGTCGAAGCTTCCTAATATAACAGACACAGAGGTGAACGCACACACAGCATGAGTCATTCCAAATTCACTTTCGCGTGCCAAACTCAGGTGCTTTAAGTTATTACTGTGTAATTGTTTTGGCCGCATGCCGCCATCTGAAGCTGGAGGGTCTGTGAAATAAAACGATCTGAAATGTAATGCAGTGTAGCACCAAACCCACTTGGCAGTGTGAGGGCTGTTAACAGCCATACCAACATCTGTCTTATCACTTCAAAACACACCCCATCAAAGAGATCACAAACCCGCAGCCGGGTCTCTTCCACAAGCAGTGAGTGCACAGTTTATGGGCCTAATGTTTGATTAACATGAGGCAGAGGATTGATACGCGTTAGGTATTCAAGGCCATCCTTCATCTCATCCCAGTTTCTCTCTGGAGATATCTGGGAGCTTGAGGTCCCTTCAGCATATGAATACTGATTGAACATTTTTCACAGAATCACTGATGCGTGCTGAAGGGGAGCAAGCCACTATTTTTGTTTTGTTTTTTTTCATTCTTGTTGGAGAGAAGGCTGGTCAATATTACATGACAAGAAATCCTTTGTTTAGCACTATGACATGGAGTCCCAAAATACATTTTTTAAGGAATCTAAACTAACGGGAGAGCTCATGGCGGAATCTTACAAATATGCTGTGACACAAGTCATTAGCAAAATGAGGAGTTCATTATCAACTGTGGCTCTATTCAAAAATGTTCCTTTGTATTTTCATGATCACACCAGGCAGCCAGGTTTGAGTCTCTTCTTGAACTGGAATTCTTTTCCCCTTCAAGTGCAGATGTCTATCTCCCCTGGTCTCTTTATGGGTATGTCTGTGTGCTGCTGGGGGCGTGGCTTTCTGCTTCCCTGGCAACTGCATGAAACAGATGCGACCCATCATTTTAATGCTGCTGCAGCAGCCAGGAGTGTCAGGCTGGACTTTAGTCCTGTCCATGGCTCACATTCCTCCCTGCAGCAGTGCTGACCCACTTTCAACTCTGCTGATTGTCTTTTCTCATAACTTTTGTCAAATCATCAAATCGCACTTCAAATGTGACCCTCTGAGTTGGAAACAGGAGCGAATTATTTGGGATTTCTTTGCAAGTTTGTAATACATGCCTATTAGACCAAATGTTCTGAAGCTCAAATATTTGTCTTTAGGAATAACTGGCAATATGAAAAAACAAAATAAAAATACAGATAAAAAAAATGTATAACAGTAATACTAAATGAAGCCTTCAATAAAACTAAGAGTTTAAAGGCCCATTCCAATAAAAATTGTGTTTTTAACATGTTTTTGTGAGAGTGATGATGGGTGACATTCTCAAAGAAAATTAAGATTAAAATTGCATTTCTGAGTATGTCTTGTTGAAATCACGGTGAATCAGGAGAAGAGGAAAAAGACGCAGTTTGAAAAAGAGCGTATTTATGAATTAGAAAATATGCTGGGCAGGCCACCAGGTCCCTGCTCCGCTCCATTCTGATGCATCCAGCTACTGATTCATGTTCGTCTTCGTTTTCCTCGTCTGATACTGTACAGCTAATATTGAATATTAATAAAAATATTGCCATTTTTGTTGCACAGTAATGGTTAGCTTACTGGCTAGTTGAAAACTACCTGAAAACAAAAGATTGATGGGAAATGAGCGCAGGCTCACTCCCCGCCAACGGTCCCGCCGGAAAATTACATAGGCTTCTACTTGAGACTAGATGAAAATGTCAATGTGGAAAAGAGACACAGAAAAATCCCAGTCGTGTTTACTTTCAAAAGCAGCCTTGCTGCAGATAAACTAATAAAAAAGAGCTACCCTGACTGAACTGCTCAAGGAGCTGTTTGAGATTCCATTTAAAAACTTAGATCAATAAAGAGTGCCTTTGGCTAGGGCCAAGCTGCCGTGTGCTCCAGTTCACGATAGCTTCTTTAATTTCTCTAAACCTGGGGCATTTGAGAAGGAGGTATGTTTAAATTAGGTTTGATCAGACCTGTATCAAGAGAGCAGTTTCTCCCGCATGCATTCTGCGGAATGTAGAACATTTCTCTGGCAAGCCGTCCGCCTGAACAGTGAGAGAAAAGAGAAAGAGTGAACGCTCAATATTTATGAGGTGGAGATTTTCATGTGATCAAAGCTCTGAATCAGACTTCTAGATTACTGCAAAGTTATATTCTTGGAATTTTCTCACATTTGCGCGTTTCTTTAAGTAATGTGAAAGGACTTTTTATGAGAGTGCTTCAGCAGAGTTTGATAATGGATGGGCTTGAAAAAGTTTCAAAGAAAGGAAAGTTTTAAGGAATAAATTGTCATTTCTACTTTGTATTTCATTTTCAAAAAATAAATAAGCCTAAATATAAATGTTAAATATCGTTGATGTCGTCTGGAAAAACTCTACAATCAACCATAATAGATACACAGCATTATTCTTTACATGAGAGCTGTGCTAAGCTTTCCAAAGAATCAGCTACACTAAAAAAGACTTTTAATGTCTTAACAAAGATTTTTCAGAACTATAGAGTTAACATTATTAATGAGGTAATTATTTTTTCAAAGAGCAAAATCGAAACTTATCCATGCAGAGCCTCCTTATGAAAACAAAAGATTGAATTATGCTTAAGGGAAGATTTATGGTCTTCATCAAATCCACACAACTGGGACGACTCATGTTTTTTTTTTTTTTTTTTATTATTGTTTTTTGTTTGGCAGCTTACCTTTTGCTAAATAATCTAGAAATATTCTGTTGAACCTTTTCTGCTGCATCCAGTCTGAATAAAAGGTTTCCCACTGGTAAAATATATGATATTATAAAAATATCAGTTTTACTTTTGCACAATATATCCATGCATGATAAAAAATGCACCACCTTCGCTGAAACTGGTTCTTGCGGAAAATTTTTAAATAAAACCCTTTAGGCATAGTGTTTGAACTTCAATAGACATATATTTTATCTTAGACAGATTAAAGGAAATTATTAGAAATAAAGGTTAAAGTTGTCCAAAAAAACAAACTTACCAATGATGTTAAACCAGACGGGTGTATTCAACTGGCTGACCGCCACCACCCCAACTGGCTGAGCAACAGCGGTTGACTCTGGTACTGAAAAATTGTAGTGCCTCTGGGTGAAGAGAAGGGGCATTTTTGAGGGGATGGGCTTTCGGATCCATTCAATGTAGAGTTTGACGCTTGACCACAATGGTGGATCTCCATTGTCCTCTGCTTTTATCTAAAACAGGACAAACATTACTGAGAAATCACACATTTAACCAACACTCCAAGTACAAAACTTAATTTGAACAATCTAGCTGGTCTTGGTTAAAGACCTTGCTTTAAATTTGCATCTCTAACTGGAAGCGAGTTAACCCTATATATCCATTCGTATCATATTTGATACACACATTTTTGAGACCCCTTTCTCATTAGTATAATCAAAACCTTCCTTAAAAACCCATTGTATATAACTTGGTTCACCCTGTCCTGCAGTCCAGTGGTCTCCAACCTTTTTCAGCCCACAGTTTAATGGCATGAAAACAGTGACGTTCAGTAAGATAAAAGATTCCCATTAAAATAAAAAATACACAAAATAATAAAACAACTTGAAGAAAATTGTGTGGTTTTAGTCATTCTTATATAAGGAAGCTTTTTTCTGGTGAATCTAAACATATCAACACAATCAAAGGAATGTAGCAAGCTAATTAAAACATTAATAATGTTAAAGATTTTTTTTTTATTATTCCAACTGCAGCTAAGATAAACTTTAACAGCTGGAAATACTAAAGTTGTCAGAGCTGGGATGTCAAAGATGTGCTAAGCTGCTTCCCTCACATCATCACTGCTAAATTCAGTGGACGTAAAAAAGTGCTAACCCAAAATATCTGTGCTTGAGTGTGATGAGAAATGGCAATGAGTACATCAGCTCCAGCCAGCTAAATATAAAAGCAAAAAGTACCATAACTCTGTTTTGAAGTGTTTAAAAATCTAAAGAGTAGGAGAAACTCACTCCTTCAGCAAGTAAGGATGACTGTAGTTTACATTTTATAATATGTATTTCTATTCATTCTTTGTTCTACAAAGGTTTTTTGACACTCACAGTGAGGATGTCATAGCTGCCAGCTGGAACCATCTTCTTAGATGACACCATAGCAGTCTTTGGGTCAATACTGTAGTTATCTTCCTCATTGCCATCAGTGATGCTGTATGTGATGTTGCTGTTTGCTCCAGAGTCACGGTCATAGGCGAACACACGGTAAACAGGTTCCACACGTCTGTTGCGGTCTCGCTCGGGCAGGCTGATGCGGTAAGTGGCTTCCGGGAAGGTGGGCCGGTTGTCATTCTCATCCTCGATGTGAACTATGACCCACACAGTGGACTGCCGGGTTGTCACTGGACTGTCTATTACCGTCACCTGTGGAAACGCCACACAAAAGAGGCCGACATGTTTTTTGTTGGTAAAGCATGCTTTGTTGTATGTGGTCGGTGGGGGGGGGGGGGGTGTTCTGTGAGAGTGCATAAATTTATTGACTTTTTAAGTATTGCTTGCACTGTGTGAGTGCAAGGTCACGTGGTGCAGAGAACCGGGGAAATCACTTTGTATTATTGATCTTCTAGAAGCAGAGCCAGGGGTCTGATCACTGATCAATTGGATCAAATAGGGGTGAGAATCACTGTTGCAAGCCTGACCGCTCCCCAGACTATTAATTACAGACAGGCAGCATAGACCGGGTTGGAAAATGCTGGGTGGCTTGCATGTACCTGTACTTATACTGAAATGACAGGGCAGTTGGACAACAACCACAACTCTTCTCGGTGTGTCATATATAGCTGTTGATTACAGATTTGCCTCCATATTTTAAACCTTTTTGTTTTAAAGTGGATTGTGAGACAAATCTAAGTTGGTAAGCCAGTTGTCTGCGCAGACACAATGAATACATTGTGTTGGAACCAAGCGGTAGAGTGGTTTGTTTTATTCCCTTTCATAGATGGACAAAATGCCAGTGGATTTGTCAGCTTTTGTTTGAGAATTCTGAGGAAAGATACCAGTTTGCTCGTGTCTCTTAAGTCAAGAATCGCTGATTATCAGGTTCATCTGCATGCAGAGCTGCAGCTGCAAAAATGGTAATCACAGAGCTATCAGTGCTCAGTGTCTACACCTATCAACAGACCAACTCTTCTCCGTGCTGCTCCTTTCCTGAGAGGAGAAGATAACAGATGATGAATGATTACATTTAAAAATTCTTAAAACTGGGACCCAAAACTACACCCATTTATCACAGTTTATGGAGCCTTGAGTGCCTGCCAAGGTTGTCTTCCAGGCTGTGTTTGTTAATAGTGAGTGGACTGTGGCAGGCGGCAGGGCAGGATAAATAACAATACCATAAACCTGTGAACACTCATCAGCTTTTACTGTACCTCTAAAAAGTGCTCTGCCTGTTGTTCCCGATCCAACTTTCGAGCAGTTGTTGTGATTAGACCTAAAAATCATAAAAAGAAAAGTTTAAATAAGATTTAGACCAATTTATGGACGGCAATGGAAAAATAGATGCAGTCAGTCCCTCTTTGCACTGCAAAAACAGAATTTTGAGAAAGTAAAAATACCCTTGTTTCAAGAAAATGTTCTGTCTTGCAAGGAAAATCACCTTATCAAGAAAGTTTTTCAATAGCAAAATAATCTTAGTCTGTGAAAATGTGTTTTAGTGACTAGAATTCTGATAATTTCCTTACCCCATTAGAAGGTGTTTTTGCTTATTTAAAAGAAAATCTACCAACTGTTGACTCATTTCTAAAGGATTTGTTTATTGTACGTATGTGAATAAATATTTTGATTAAAAATCAGATGGGACTCTTTATTACATATATTTAGCTCATAAACCTGTGCAAAAGAGTAAATTCTGAAGATCCAATAGTGACAGCAGCTCACGCTCATTTGGTTCAGTAGATCATTTGATTTGCCAGAATAACACAAGAAACAAGCTAATCCAATCCATTTCAATGATATCTTCTGAGACTGCAGCAGATCAATGATGTGGTTGTTAGAGTGCTTGATAAACGGAAAAAAGATGTACTAAAGATCACAGTCTAAATCATCAGTTTCCCTAAATATTTTCTAACTCTAATCATGATTTTGGCAAATCCTGTTATCAGCTGATGGTTTGCTCAGTGTCTCTGCAGCACTAAAAAAGGCTTCCTGCATAAAAACATCTAAGCTGTCGGTTTTTCCTCACTGTGGGGAACATTACGTTGATTTACAGTTGGTTGCTGAAAATGTATCTCAAATAAACATCACTTTTTTTTTTACTTTGATCCCATTGTACTCAAGAGACCTCTATTTGAGGAACTTTGTGTTCTCTGTAACACAGGGAAAGTCTCTCAAACAAAACTTTTTTTTTTTTTTTGGCAAATAATCTAAACCTGCAAATCTATTCCTCACGAAAAACCCTTAAAGTGTTCAAAAACATCTGCTTTTGTTTATCTCTGCAAAAGTATGGGCCCATCAAACAATCAAAATCCTTGTATATTCTTCAAAGTCTTAGCAGCATCCAAATAGAGTGCAATGTGCAAATATTATTCTGAAGCACAGACTACAATTTTGAAGAGAAGTACAAATGACAAGACAATAGTTTCTGTTTGGGAAAGGAAGAGCTGTTTCTTGTAGCAGAGCTTTTGTCATTGACTGGTAAAACCCTACAAGGACAAATACACTGCTGCAAATTTGCAGAAAATGTATTTATAGATAAAAACAGAACAGTGCTAATATTAAAGAAGTATATAAGATGTGGACTATGTTAATGTTGGCTCAGGTCTCAGAACTGAATTGGTTTGTTATGCCGACATTTGTTTTGAAAGTTATTTCTCTACTGAGAGATTTAAATCTAAAAACTTTTAAAAAGGTACTTGTACTATGTCTTTTTTTTGGCATTTGTGGCCAAGTGACTATAAGAAAAAACATTATGAAACTAAAAGGACAACAAATTAAACACAAAATACTATCTTTTAAAAGAAGATTTGAAGACCTAAAGTAAGAGTTTAATAAGTTAAATTATTCTTTCATTCATTCATTCATCTTCTAATCTTCGGGGTCACGGGGCTGCTGGAGCCTATCTCTGCCACTTGTGGGCGAAGGCAGGGGACATCCTGGACCGTCCTAGCCTGTCGCAGAGCTAGTCTGTTGCAGGGCCACAATCACACAGACCAAAATAAATAAATACATAAAAAGACTGAGGCTGTTTAAAGATCTAGGGGCCCAGGAAAACTGTCGCTGAATTAAATTAAAATATTTTTGTGGTCTAGATCCAGTCAGTTTTGGGACCTACATTTTTTTAGCATGAGAAACACATAGGCTTACAGATTACCTCTAAATCAGAGCGTCACCTTAAGCCTGTCATGCGGGATAATGTAAATTAAGCAAATTAAAAATAAATATAGAGCAGCATTTACAAGCTATGGCAGAAGACCACAGGCGGGTTGGGGAGGACTTGTTCCGCTGACACACAGTCTAATAAAAACTATTGATCTACAGCTTACAGCAAATCTGAAGCCAGGCAATGCTCTACTTTTTAGGGCATAAGAAAAAAAACACTAAAAAAATAATGATGATAAAGTAATAGATCATCCGGTCTGCAAGTACATTTTCTTTTAGGTTTATGAAATGCTTTTAATCTCTCGAGACACATTACAAGTTACTCTATTCATAAAAATATCCCCTAACCTATTTTTCAATTTTAAGAAACATTTAAAAACCCAGTTATTATATATCAAAATTAAGTTTTTTTCTTTAACAAGTTGTTAAAGAAAAAAAATTCAATGCTGATCAAAAAAATGTAGTTTTATGGTTCTATTGAGTTTAATGATTGCTGTTTTAATTATCTGTATCAGCAATCTACTTAAAGACATATTACACTACGATTAACCCATTCATGTATGAACTTATTTCCAATTATTTAAAAAAATGTAAAAATGTTTTTGTCTTTCAAGGTGAGGCTAAACTAAGTGGAGTCCTGGAATTAATAGTATGTTGCAAATGCAAATGGAATCGAGAGGGGGGAAACCTCTCTTTAGCTGCTTCAAACAATACAACATTAATGAGAAAAAAAAACACTTTAAAATCACTCTAAAATCAGTGTTTTATGCAGTAATGTTATATAAAACTATGTACAAAGTTACAAAATTTAACAAAGATCTATTACAGTTTTCAAGCAAATTTATATTTTCATTATTCGATTTGTGGAATGATCCCTTTGCATTTTTACATGCTTTCTATACATCCACACCATTGGTAATGAAAGCCTTTAACCCATTGGCCCCTGTTGATACAAATGTGCATCGAACCCCTTTACTACAAACCTACTTTAATTTAAAATCAACTTAAAAGCAAAAACATAAAAAAAATATTTTTTTTCGTAGCTGGAAATAAATTCAGGCATCAGGGGTTGAAAGGGCGGAGCAAGGTAATGAAATGCACCTGTATCATTCAGGTGCAGTAATGAACAAAAACTGGATCAACTCTTATTGGCTCAAATGTCTACAGATGTTATGATACAGAAAAGCCATGCAATCCAATAGAGGGATGTGAAAAAAAAGGTTGTGTAGCCAACAGCACATAGATGATGGCTCTCTAAAAACATACATCCTCTTACGAGTAGCCCTCCATCTAACACCCTGTGTCAACACATATCTGCTCTGTTTTTCTGCCCAAAGGAGGAAGTCTTCACTCACACAACCAGAGAGCAACAGACAGCCCTGTAAGCCGTCACAGCACATTTACACACTTTGCACTCATTCAAAGTTCAGCTTGGCTGCCTTTTGGGAATTGTTGCTGCATCTAAAACCCATCAAACTGACACTTCTTACGTGAGCTTGAAAAATGCATTACTTTTGAACAGCCACCGACAAGTTTGGCAGAACTATTCGAAACAGCACTTCAGGTCAAAGTATTGCTTTCACCCAATTTTTGCAGGCAAACCAGTTGGATAACTTTATGAATCCAGTAAAATTACGCCACACGGAGAGTTTGAAGACCAGAGTAACTCGCTTAAGGTTCCAACTCTTGCTCATTTACTTCTTATTTTTAGATTCCACCGGCCGGCAGCCGCAAGCTAATGAATATTATTTTGTCAATTTAATTCAGTATTTTATGAAAAAAACACTTTTAAAGCAAACTATAACAGTTAGATCGAAAGCGAAATGCCCTTCTGGGAAAAAAAAAAACATTATATGAACTAATAAAAAAACAATTTCTAGTAAATTTAAATAGATTAAATTGTTGAAAATAATCTTTTTTATAAATTATCTAACACAAATGTATACAAACAGATTTAAAAAAAGGGTCTCTGGCATAAACAGGCAGCAGGGCTCAGATGGTTAAAACCTCTCCTGAGGCAAACATGCGCACACACAGATTCTCAAAAAAACTGATTTTTGTACAGCTGTGTGTTGCAACTGTGACTGTGGCATCATCCTCATCGACTCTTTGCAGCAGAACCACCCCTTAGAAACAGACTGATGTAATGAGTTTATCAATTAATTCAATTGTTGGAGCAAGTCTCTTTCTCTCCCTATTACAAAAACAGACAGATTATTCCTCGATACAGCTGTTGGATGCATGTTGAAAAATGCAAAATATCAAATTGATTTGATACGGTGCTGCACTTGCCTTGACCCTAATCCCATCAGAGCAGCGAATTAAAATAGAGTCATTATTACAGGCACGGGTTCTGTATGCGAATGGCTTTACGCTATGACCAGGCTACATAGTAATGAGTATGTGAAGGCCAGAATGCCTCTATTGGGATCAATATCAACCTTCTCACCCTGCTTCGGCCCAGTCTGCTCCACTACATAATGTCAATAATACAGCCATAATGCACAAAAGCATTTTTAAAGAGAACTAGAGGATGACAAATGGAAATATCACCTTCGATTTATAGAGCAGCCGTGCCGGCACATACCATTAGAAAATTCCTTCCACTATAACCTTGAAAACTTACATGCCGTTTGCATAAAAGTCAGAGTTTTTGTTCATTTATTGATACATTTTAATAGATAAAATGTTAACAATTGCCTTTGCTTGCTATCTAGGGCAGACACAGCAAATATTTGACACTTTTTTCCCGCCTTTCTTTGGGATGTGAATAAAACATTTTCCCTCATCAGTAATTCTTTAATGCAAGACGTGTCAACCAAAACTTGTACTGAAAATACTCAGGGACATCCATACACTTTAAATCTGACAGCTTAAACTGGCACTGACAGGTTTTTTTTAGTGTTTGTATTCTGTGCGAATATGAAGACAGCTCAATTTTCAAATTGTTCAAATTTAGTCTGTGCACCTAGAAGAAGAAGCTTTTAATCTTAATCTAGTCTCATTATACTCTGAGGTGATGAAAAATGGAAAATCGAGATGACGTTGACAGGGATTGTGGAAACGATGTTCAGAACAGTGCTGTGACATGAGTGTCAGTTCACAGTCTGCAGTGTAAATCATCTTTTGTGTGCCTGCTAAAAATGTATGAGAAATGCAAATGGATGATTTCCACAGGAGATTTCCACAATCTAGACAAATATTGAGCAAACATTAAAAACAAAAGTCAAAGATGAGGCTTACAACTGCAATTCCAGCGCTGACTGTTTACACCCCAATACATACAAATAACAGGAAAAAAATCTACTGACAAACATTAAGTAGGGATGAAAAGATTCACTTTACTCACAACTCGATTCAAACTTTGATTTATGGGTCACGGTTTTGTTTTGGTTCATTTGTGAATTATAAAACAACAACAAACAAAAAATTCAAAGAAATCCTAAATTTGCTAATAATTAACCATGAAGAAAAACCTTTCAGTTGGATTATACCAAGCCTGGTGGTTGAATAAAACAACGCTAAATATATTAAATTTAGCACAACAAACCTGTTTGACACTTTTAATGCACATATGCAAACCTTTACAGTCGGGATGCAACGATTCCCTATCCCCACAATTCGGTTAGATGATGTTGACATAAATTTCGGTTTTAAACTGAGAATTGTTGCATCCCTCGCATTCGGCATTGTGCCCAAAAGTACAACTATGCTGTATCTTCTCATTTTTGGAAAATTCAAAGTTTTACTTTTTTTTTCACTTATCTTGCTGTTTTTTTATTTTTTAAGGAATGTTGTAAACTACTACCAACCCAACATCCTTGTCCCTTGTGCTATCCTATGGGGTCCTGACCTATGACCCGATCCTTACATTGACGTGTTCTCCCTACATGACAAAGTTGGATGACGGTGAAGAGGATTTCATGTAATCCATGGACACCAGTGAAAATCACAAATCATTAAAAAAAACAGTTCAGTGCACTGTCTAGTGGGTCTAGATGACCCCATTCCCAATGTAAAAGTGCCTAGGAAAACACAAGGGTTATACAAAGCCCAATCTGTTTATTCCATTCCTATGCATTATGGGTTGTAATCTCAAATTTAGCCGTAGTAACTTTATAGGGTATTTCTTTTCAGTTGAGTCAGAAAAAACCACAGCAGGAAAATAAATGAATGATAAATCTCTAGGAACTACGGTAGTAGACTAATTCTTTTAAATTATGCAAATCAATACCACTTTTGCCCGGTCTTTACGTTTACTTCTACAGGGTTATTTTTTTAAACATATTTGAGTAAAGTACACTGTTTTACCTTTTTTGGTACTTTTTTCAAATATGTTTAAAAACACAAACTCACATTTTAGTTTGCATTGTTAATCATTAAATAAATGCAAAACGTAGATATTAGTAAATCATATCTAGATAAGTTAATCTTAGAAGAAAATATTTTCAAAATTTATATATATCCATAAAAAAGACAATAAATTGTTATTAGAAACCTAAAAAAAACCTAAAGAATTTATTCCTGTAGCAGGATTTCACAAAATATATACTAGTTGTTTGAGTTATTGTAGGTGATTAATTTGCACATATGCTACAGTTTTTGTAGATTTTTCCATAATGAAAGCCAAAATTGTGCTCCTTATCATGATATCCTGTACTAAGCTAATCTATAGATTGCACAGCCTGGACATTGAATGTCATAGGTGTACATTTTAAATTGTGTTACTTGTATTTCCTGGCTCATTGTTAATGAACTTTGTCAACTTCCAGTCTCCACTGTGTTTGAAAATAGTCTTAAGCTTTGTGCAGAGCGTTTTTTCACTAAATGTATCCCCACTAAACATTGCTATGTGTGGTATCTCCCTGGCAGCAATTCTCAATTTCCTTAAAGACTTGGAATCTTTTCTTAAATTTGGTTAATAGATTAAAATGTCAGTGTAACTGATGTTAGTTTTGCAATGCTACATTAAACATAGAATTTCACTTATTAGAAAGGATCAACCTTTTACCTGTTCTGGGGTTGATGGAGAAGAAATTCTGCGGATTACCAGCAGTAATGCGATAACTCAGGCGGCTGGGTTTGGTAGAAAGGTCAGGGTCCTGCGCCTGTATTTGAATGACTGACACATCCTTTGGAGAGTTCTCCATGATGACTGGATGGTAGATAGGATCCGAAGTGAGGGGGGCATTATCGTTGACATCTTCAATCTGAAGGGGACAGAAAGAGGATGAAAAAAAAAACCCAGAGGCATCAAGACTTGAAAGAAGAAGAGAGTGAAAGCAGGGGCTTGAAAGTCAACTTCAAAAGTACAGTTATAATCAATTTTAAATGTCTACTAATTCTAAATTAGATTTTAACTGACAGGTGTAAAATTTATTCTTCTAAGTGAGCATGAAAAATGCAGCAGTAGATTTCAGCCTGTGCATCAGATAATCGTCTGAGTTTAGATCTGCACTGATCTGCTATCAATCACAAAATCCAATTTTATTTACCAGAATATGTCATCGATGTCACACTTTGAATGCACAGTGAATGAGATCCCCCTTCTAAAGGCTCAGATCCAGATTATTTATGGCACAGAGAGGTTGATTGAGCGTTTGGTGGGAGGCACAAAGAGCCAAGACAGTTCAGGCGGTGAATTAAGAAGCACCCGCACCTCATTAATCCCCGAGCAGAGGTGAAACCCCCAATCACATCACAACATGTGAGCTTCCTAAGGGTAAAGAAGACTGCATTTTCCCTAATAGGCAACTAAACTGTTTCCCTAGCATTGATGTGCATTTGAGTGAATAGATTTTTTTTACGTGAAAGGCTAAAACAAAGAATTGCTCAAAGCACATGTTTTGCTCACAAACCGAGCAGTCATCGCGAGGAACAGATTTATTGTTTTTGACTTCTAATTGTGGCAGCAGTTTCGATGCAAACAATGTAGGGTAACAAATGTGTTGAGAAGCTGCAACCCTCTATCACTCAGACACAAATGAAAACAAAACACTAACCTTTAAGCATAACTCCAGCATAATCGTTGTACAGCATAATCGTTTCTTAAAAGCAAATAAAGAGCTACATCTTGAGTAATTGCATTATTTGATTTTGACAATCATTAGTGCACATAATTAATGTAAAAAACAAGCACATGGTACAATGGCTTGGGATATTTTTCTACTTGGCTCGTTTAATGCAATTTATTTAGCCTTTTATTTCCGAGGTACTTCAACCAAACAAGACTGATATGAGACATAAGCATTGAAGTTTCCATGTCTACCGCACGCAGTGGGGTTAACTGGGTTCAATTCAAAGCCTGTGCTGTTTTTAATGAACCTCAAATGCACCATGGATAGTGTGACAAAGTCTTTTGGTTTGCAAAAATGTTCTTTAAAAAAATCAGTAAAATGTTTCACGCAGTTTACTGCAATGGGAAACTTCATTTTAAGGGGTCTTCCAATTCCACACATTTGTTACATGCCTTTCCCTTTAGTGCTTGAAAAAGGGGGAACATTAAGACAGCACTTTAGTGAATTACTTTGACTGTAGCAATTTTGATTTTTGACATTTGGCATTGAAACACAAACACTATCTGCCTGCATGGTGTGTACATAACATTCAAGATGGGTAAACAGTTTGGTACTAAACACAAAACTGAGAAGGTACAAGTTTTGATGTGTCATAATGCAAATTCAAAAGTGTGATCTTTTCATTTTTAGGAGGGGAACCCCTACGCTTACCTTTAGCCTTTTTTTAATAAAAGAGAATCAATGTTGTATGAAATCATTGACATTGACTGAGAACTGGACTGAGTGCATGTGAAAATGTGTCACCCGTAAAAACCTTACTTCTGGCTCTAGCGAAATGAAGCCAATTCAGTCACCATTTTTCCACGATACAGGCGTCACCATGTTGGAGCCAGATTGGTTGGTGAGTCGGTCTGAGTCAATGTTTCTATGGCAACTACTGTCGCCATTCAGGAGTGACCATGTTCAAAGTCGACACCCCAATCACTGAAAGTGGGCCCAAGAGAATCTGTCAATCAAACACTTGAGGTGGGGGCCAGCAGACACCATGTGCTTTTATTGAGGCATCTCATTGGTCAATTTATAACTTGAATAACTTGCGATAAAGAAATAATATCATGAAACAAAAATATGAATTCCAAGTTTAGGGGATTTTAGCTTCTTGGAGTCAGTGGGTACTTCCTGTTTGAAATGTAAGGAGGAAGTGTGATACTTTTTATAAATGCAAATACCTCAATAAAGACTTCAACAGAAGCAGACAAAGGCGTAGCCCCTCTGTCTGTGGCAACCACGGTAAGCCAATATGAGTCCTTGGTTTCACAGTCCAAGATCCCAGCAGTGTAGATCATCCCTGGTTAAAAGAAACGATAAAACAAATATGGTTGTGACTTAGATAATATATCGTTTAAACTCCTTCAAAATATTTCCAATTATGTAAAAATTATTCTTTAATGTTTTTTCCATTCAAGGTGATACGAAATTAAGTGAAGTCCTGGATTTAACAGCACATTGCAAATCATGAACATACAGTGTGAAGGGATGCATGCTCATATGAACATTATCAGAATGTGTGCATACAGATCCAAATTAACTATTCTTGCTTATGATTGGTTTCTTAAAAGCTACATGGGAAAGGGAGGCTTTGAACCCTAAGTTTCTAAAGGCAATGATAAAAATTCCAACTAAACTTTGTGTCCTAGCTCCGGTGACCTTCACAGGCATTAGTGGCCATCGCTTTAGTCACCTTCAGTGTTTCAACTTCTCCGAGGCTAATCACAGCTGACCAAGCTGCTCAAGCTGTTGTTTGCTCAGTGCTAAATATCCCCTAAACTGCCCTGCACAGTGGACGAACAAAGGCGCACAGACACTTATAGACACTGACTGACACACGTTTTTTAGCCCCAAGGAAGAGCTGTGGCTGACAGTTTTGTTGACCTCTTCAGGGATCACAAAGCCCAAATACAACAGATGACACATTTCTGATCTTGCTTTCTTTTTTCTTTCCATTTTTCTATTTTTTGGTTTAACCCCTTGATGCCTATTGATGCAAAACTCCATCAAATACCTTTAGCTCACAATTTACCTTAACTTAACATCTACTTAAAGGCAAAAGCGTGTGTGATTTTTTTTTTTTTGTTTTCATAGCTGGAAATAAATTGAATAAAGTGTTAGGGGCTTAATGCATAAATACCTTTTACACACTCCTGGAAAGGACAGACATGTGTATACTCATTTATGTTGTTACCCACAACATTATATTAACAGTATATTTAACACACAGATTTAAAAACAATCAGTAAAGTACAGAACATAAATTAACCTTAAATAAAAGAAGTGAAAAAGAGTCACCAAAGGTAATTAAGCAGAAATCAGATCAACAAATGCAGTTAAGCCTTCTGAATGTTGTCATTTGTTGAATCAGATATTTTTAGAACACTTGCATGTCTGTAACTAATTATCAATACATTCATAACACAAGGCAGTTGCATAGTGAGATAAGTATGCATGTCTATTCAGCAATATTTTACTGTTCAGTTACGTAACAGAGGAAAATTGGGTTACTTGACCATGTTATCAACTTGATTATTGTTAGTTAAAGACCCTCTCCAAAGAAAAGGGGGTTTGATGATTTTAACAAGTTCTTGTGGCGTTTATCTCATGATGGAAGCTTGTAAGCGAGACGTACAAGTTACTATGGCAAGCCACAAGCTCCATGCTCCGCTCAATTTTGATACATCCACTAGTAGACGATTAAATCCTTGTACATCTTCATTTTCCTTGTCCAAACTGGTATCTGACTCCAACCTGTATGGCTATAGCTACAATATTGCTCACCATTTTGATTGCATTGGTAATGTTAGATTGGGGTTGTAAGGTGCCGTAAGCTAGTGAAGAGCATATTAACAGACGGATAATGGGAAGCAGGTGGGAATACTCCATGTCAACAGTTCAGCCAACTACTCAGAGGTGAATTTCTATTTAACTACTGCTGCTCTGCAGAAACTATGTCCTATAAAACAACACAATTTTTTTTATTTTTGCTAAAAAATTAAAATTAAAAAAATTAAAATAAAAACAGCATAATCATAATTAAAAGACCACTGGGAACACTTTTACAATAAATCAAAAGATGATCTGAGTGGGACTTTAAGTACAAAGATAACACAGGCTGATAATCTTCTTGCATCTAAGCTAAAAATGTGTAACGCTAAGTCAATTGGGATAAGATTCCAATTCTTACTGAAGAACTTTGCCATAGACTACAGACTGACTTTACTGTTTAAAGACAGTGGAGTTGTAAAATCAGGTGATTACCTAACTGAAACTACATGTCTTTAATAAGAAAGTCCTTTGTGTTGAGGACTTAGCCGTTGCAAGGGCTTGCAATGCATGGTAAGGTTTGTTTGCTGAACACATCCTTGGCCTGCTGTCCTTGACTCTGTCCTTTTCAAAGCACATTTCATCTCTGTCAGATAGCTCAACAGGGAAACAAGGAAAACAGAGCTGGCTGTTTGAAAAGCTCTCTGAACTTAAGACTGACAGTCTCTATTCACTGGTTTCAATATAAATCTGACTCGACAGCATCAATTTTCACCATAAATAACTCACTTTAAAGGCTAGATCAAAAAAAAAAAAAGAGGTAGGGTCATGCCATATTTTCTAATCTGGGAGTTTACAATACAGGCGGGTTTACATTCATCAATCTCGTCTAATCAAATTCCCTGTTATTCAGAAGCAGGTTTTGAGATCCAACTACTTATTTTATGCTCAAATTATGATCCATCCAAAACTTGAGGGAAAAAAGAACATTTTTCATAATTTTATCTTAAAAAATAGCTTTGTGTGCACTATGAAAGAAGACATAAAAAATAAACCCCATAGATATATGTAAAATGTCTTCTTGTTTACCTTTAACTTGCAGAATATTTTATCCTGACTGTGACAAATAGTGGAGCTAGCAAGCCCTCTAATAGAGAAGCACTGGCTCCTGACAGCCATCCAATGAGAAATTGCAGGGCTTGCTTTCCTTTTACCCAATGACAAGAATACCAATTTTAGTTTGAAATGCTGTATAGCAAACGATATAAGTGAGAGGAGATACTATGTCTTTTCTTATAGAAAGTCCCTGTGCTTTTCATTGATTTAGTCATAAGAAACATCTAAGTACCATCTACAGGAAATGGGGAATTCATAAGTGGTAATATGTCAAACGATGGATGACATGTGGTGCATCAAAAAGGTAGTTAAGAGGCTACAGGTGGAGGTGAGGTGATGCATATGATGGGACACATCATATTGTTTGGATTTCAACATTTTTTGCTCTTCCTTTTGCGTGTCCTAAAAGTGTGCCTCCATTTCTGTTCAAGAGAGGAATCAACCAAAACAGGTCTGATCAGCTTGGTTATTAATTCATTATGGAATGACAGTGCACTACTGTTTCCAGATCTGACATCACTTTAAGATCAAGTAATTTGAATAATTTCGTATAAGGGGGAATTGTAAATGTTCTTTCTGTGTCTTTTTTAGTTGATGAAAAAAAAGCATTTCATGTCTTTTTTATATTAGAGGGGGAAAAAAGAACTGCAAGATTAGGGGGAGAAAAACACATACACACACGCACACACAGAAATCAAACATTAAAGAGCCTGGAAGGAAGGCAGTCGTATTTTCTTCTGACAGTTTTTATGTACTCCAGACTCCCTCTGCATCCTCTTCCTTCCTCTCTCCGCTTCACTTCCACTCCCCTTTTCCTTCAATTTCTGCTCTAACAAGCAGTGTGATTTCCCCTGGAAAAATCTGCACTCTGTAAACGTTCACATTGACTGTGATCCACCTTACAGAGTCTTTAATACCAAAATGAATAACAACACGGGGCAGTATCGTAGAAAGGCTGTGGGGAACTTATCACTTTGTGTACTTCAGCTGTCTTTTTACAGTTGATGCAGTAAACAGAAAGCAAATACACACATTTTTCATATAATTTATCATAATCATCATAGTCAATTGAATCTTTATTTAGTGTTTTAACAAGTTATCAAAAAAGACTGAATAGCTGGACATTTTCTCTTTCAAGCTTAATTAGTCAATACTAATTAGACTAGCTAAATGTCAATACAGTGACCCAGTATAACTTGTCTACAATGAAGCAAATTGAGGTGAGGAGTAATGACAGCAGAGACTGTTTTTTTGTTGTTCTGCAAATAATTACTCCAACAGCTAAAATTAATTATTCTTTTCCTTTTGTAGGAACTTTTCCAACAGGAGCTACAACTCCTACTAAAGGAAAATATGTGTACACCTACCTGTATAAAGTATTAAAGGCTTAAAATCAACATAAAACAATAAGATGATAAAAAGTAAAGAGCAACGCTTTTTATTATTATTTGTATTATCTTTAAATGTATTTCTTGTTCTATCTTTTGCATACTTGCAAGAACTATTTGTGTATTCTTAACAATCAATGTCACAATTATGTCTGAAGCTAAATTCACATCGTGCATGTGACATGCATTCTAGAACACGCGTTTAGCCTGCTTTTTCACACTGAAAAGCAGGGAGGAGCATCTTCTTCTAGCTCTTTTTCTACCATTTACTCGCACATGTCTGCCACCAACAGTTGGAAGAGGCTTAGTGTGAAATGTTAAAGCGGTCCAAATCTTACAAATTTTGCTTAGGCTCTTTCTTTCACAACCCTATACCCAAAAGTGGTTGTAGAAACGTATGTAGCATATACGCACATTTATGCACCTTTACATAGACTTTTAATTTAAAGTGGTCGCTTAGACGTGTGTTGCCGAAGGCAGTGTACATGTGGCTTGAGAGCTAAGTTGCAGATGTATTTGCTGGCTTTTCATTTTTTTTAAAATGTGTACTGCTCCTTTTCCATACATGTTTGATTCTATTTATCCCTGGGCCAGTTCCTTCTTGGGTAAATTAACATGATTTCCAACCGCATCTTGACACTGCAGGACAGTTGGAGGGGAGAAGCCGACTTCTGGTCAAGGCTTTGAATAAGTCACTCTGATTTTTGCACATTTGGAGGAGATGGCACTGCTATCCAGGAGACTCTTGACCAGCGCCATCCACACAGCAGTAGATCAGTGGTACAACTCAGCTTGAGGCTCTGCCAGTGTAGCTGCCATGCTGCCCTCATTACAGTAATGATCTCTGAGTACACAGCTTCCATGTGCGGCCCCATCAACAAATCATGTCCTCCCTCAGATACATTTACAAAACCTCAAAAAGCAACCTTGTAAAAGGAAATGAAACACCCTAATAACCTGAGAAATAACTCCATATAACTGAAACTCATCACAAGTGGCATATGAAAGAAGATTAACTATTGGCTATTATTTTTGTGGTTTATATTGTAAGCAGGGCTGCTGTAGGCTAGTTTATTTCCACTTCACATAAATAGCCTTCAAAATTGATCTTATGTCACACCTGTGTCTTCGTCGATGGTGAAAGTGCCTAGTCCGCTGCCTCCGCGTATAGAGTACCTCAACGTGCCATCTCGCCCGTTGTCATCATCTTTTGCTGTGACTGGCAGGACACTTGTTCCCGCACGAGAGTTCTCCTTCACTGAGCCTCTCACAGCAAAGTCAGGGAAGTAGGGTGCATACAAATTCTCATTGACATCCACCACCTGAAAAATATATTGGTTTGCTGTCATTCAGACAAAGCAATATAGTGAAAGCATGCTTAATCTTGTCCACATGATAAAAAAGTGGGTGGTAGCTAATTTAGGGAAGGCATGATTTATCTTACAAATAAAGACCTTTGTATGAGAAACTGTCATTTATTCCAGTGCTATTGGTTCACTATTAGTTAGGGGACATTTAGTCTACAGTTATCTAAACAATGCCATTATGCATCTACGTGCAGTAAATTTCAATAAAAAGGTTTCACAGAAAGATTTGAGTGAAATATTTAATAAAATATTGCTTTTACAATTGAAAGTTAAGAATAAAGTGTCTTACATACCTCCACCTCCACAAATGTCTGGTTCTGAAGTCTGGGTGTTCCTCTGTCCTCAGCAAGTATGGTCAGGTTGAAAAACTGCTTTGTCTCAAAGTCCAACTCCTTCCTTATCCTTAGTATGCCACTCACAGAGTTGATCTACATGAAATGCCATCAAACACGCCCATGATAATCACTATTATAATCCACTGAAACATTATTAATGTTTACTCGGTGCAAAATTATTCGAACACATGCCAGATTTATAAAACTTGCATCTAACTTTTTGCTGACTATATTATAATCACTTGACACTCAGTTTCCCTCCTTGATGTTTCAAAAAGGTCAAAAGCTGCCAAAGGCCAATTGTCTGGTGTCTTCTTCTGGAATTGTAATGTAATTATTTTTCTTTAGGATTCTCATCGCTTTGACAAAGTATTGTGTTCCCAGGTGTGTTGAAAAAAAGGTTAAAATCACCACTGATCAAAATTGCTCTCTTTGGAGGGAAGGTTTTACTTTGAGGTTACCCTGTTCTCAAATGTAAAGTTTGATTTTCCTAAATATTTGCTTTGTCTGTTTAGCAGAGCTTAAACAATACCCAAAAGGAATCGTCTTTATCAGGTTTCCAGGCGGGAGATGCACTTAAACAGAACATTTTCAGAAAATTATAAACTTCTTAATTCTGAGCAGAATAAGAAAAGAAAGTAGCCATTTTAATCAAAAACAACATGATTTTTACACAATTTTTTGTGGAAATTTTGGAGTAGGAAAAAAAATACATTTGAAATTAATTTACAATACTGCAGTAACCTTAAACTAAATTTTAAACAACTTATAACATGACCTACTTCAAAAGTTCCATTGAAGTCGTTGATTAAGGAGTACTGGACTTGTCCACCAGGTCCAATGTCAGGGTCCTGTGCTTGCACCCAGGTAATCACAGTCCCTGAGGGTAAGTCTTCTGGTACCCGCGCACTATAACTGGAAGGGATGAAAGCTGGAGAGCAATCATTGACGTCTTCCACTATTATACTGAGCGTAGTCACTGAAGATCTCCGAGTGCCTTTTTCTGCCTTGTCTTTGACTTCAATTTTTAACACAAACGTCGGAAATGTTTCTCTGTCCAGAGTGCTTGCAACAAAGACAGTTCCAGTTATGCTGTCAATACCAAAATGTGGTATGTTGGTCAACATGATGAATGAAAGCTGTCCGTTTTGGCCCATATCCTTGTCAAAAGCAGTGATTGTAATAACTTCCGAGCCAATGGCTGAGTTTTCAGCAACAACTGCAGAGTAGTTATCCTGATAAAACCTAGGGTCATTGTCATTTGCATCCTCGATGATCACTGTCAGTAGTCTCCAGCTGGACATTGTGGGAATGCCCTGATCGTAGATGGTGATATTTAAGAAGTAGCGATCCAGCTGTTCGCGGTCAAGTGGCTGCAACACAGTTATTAGCCCATTGTCCATGTCGATATTAAAGCTGTTTTCTTTGTTACCATCAGAAATTGAAAACAGAACACGGCCGTTGAAACCTGAGTCGCCATCTCGTGCGCGTACCTGAAACACACTAGCTCCAGGAGCCAGGTCTTCTCTTACCAAAATACTTGTAGGCAAGGCCTCAAACTGTGGAGCCTGATTATTTAAAGAAAAAATATACATATTTCTATCATCGGATTTTGGTCCAGCTATGGAGGATGCTTTTGTGAGCATTTTCTCTGCCAACAGCTGAGCCACCCTGGTCTCTTTGCAGGTGAACCCCTTGGGTGGCATCCCACCCCGAACAACTGTTACATTGACAAATGCAGGATCAGAGGACCTCTCTCCATCTGTTGCAACCACTTTAAGGCTAAATATCCCACTTCTCAAAGTTTCTGCTGTAAAAGATCTTTGCAACAACAAAGCCCCAGAGTCTGGATTTAATTTAAAGTAGCCTAATTCATTCCCAGACAGTATCTTGTACTTCACCATCCCGAGTTCATCCATGTCTATAGCTGACAATGTGATGATGGTCCTGTTGACTGGAAAATCACGGCTAACCATTCCTCTACAAGAAGTTTTCTCAAAAAGAGGTTGGTTGTCATTGATGTTTATCACACGGATAGTGACATTTAGCTCACTCTCCCTTCTGTAGGGCGACCCCCAGTCAGAAGCTCTTACTGCAAAAGTATAAGTATCCTTTGACGACTCAAAGTCCAGATCTCTTGTGATTCTCAATTCCCCAGTGTGCTGCTGTATGGCAAAAGGAAGAGACTGGTCGCCATTGATTGTGTAAGTGATATAACCATTTTCTCCTTTATCATCATCCACAGCAGACACGACAAGAACAACAGTGCCAACAGGTAAACTCTCGTTGATAGCAATAGTACTGGGTGGCCTGATGAAGACAGGTGAGTTGTTGTTTGCATCCTCTATGGTAATTTTAACTCTTGCTCGCTGTTGACTGATTATATCAACTACCTCCATGTGCATGAAATCCTGTGATATCTTTGTTAGCTGCCTCGTCGTCATAATAACACCAGTAAAAGGGTTTATAGAAAAATACATGAGATCTGAAAGGCTGCTAAAACTGTAATTGACACTCAGGGGAGGTGGGGATATTTTCACCACCGCTACAATAGTGCCTGGGGGAGCTATTTCACTCAGCTTGACTACATAAATTTCTTTTTCAAAATTTCTTAAAATCGGATCTGGCTTTGTAACTAACAACTGAACAAGCTGAGTGTTGGAAAACTTGGAAGGAATGCCTCTGTCTTTAGCTTGAAATGTTAAGTTGCAGCCAAAAGGAAATGTATCCCAATTAATTCTTGCTGATGTTTTAACCAGATATTCATTTGCAACAGGTGATCGCTCAACCACAAAAAGCTCAAAAGGGTCTCCCTCAGTAATGGACACCCACTCTATTTCTCCTGATAAACCCTCGTCTTTATCCTCTACCCTCACTATGACATAGACTGGATTTTTGTCTGTCCATGATGGAGCGACAGTGACTGCGCTGAGAACAGGAGCAAATTCATTGACCCGCTCAACAGTCAAGACAAGCCTAGCTGTGCTACTAATCCCATTGTTCCCATAAAGTTTCATTCCTCTATCAATCACCTGGACTTCCAATTCAAATTTGTCTAACTTGTCTATCCTAGGACGCCCTGTGAGGGTTATGAACCCACTGGTCGGATGAACAGAAAAAAGTTCCACTGTGTTCTTAAAAAAGTAGTAGAACTCCCCATTGGAACCCACGTCAGCATCGGTGGCTGTTACACGTCCTATGGTTGTGCCAAGAGGGGCACTTTCAGAAACAACAAAAGAGTAGAATGTTGGTGAAAACAGAGGCCGGAGGTCGTTTGTATCCAATACCTTGATAAAGACGGTGACTAAAGCTTCCAGGCCACCTTGGGCTGATGCCTTAACAGTCAGAGTGTAATTGTCTTGAACCTCCCTATTCAAAGTGGCACCGCTCCCTCCATTAGTGCATATGCGGAGGAAGCAAAAATCTCCCACCACAAACTCCTCAGCTTGGAAGATGCTTTCACTGTCTCCAGATTCAATTGAGTATTTCACATCTAAGTACCAGGGTAGCCCAACAGTTATGCCCATTTTGACTTCACTCGTGATATATGTCCTTGCAGCAGAGTTTTCAAAGACTGAAGCATTATAAGCAGGCTGGGTGAAGAGCAGGAAGCTTTGCCTAGTCTTAGGAGTGGGCAAAAACTGGGTTTTGGTTGGGGGAAAACTGAAGAAAAACAAAAGAAAATAGAAAAAAAGAAAAAAGCTGGGTACAGCAAGCATATTACCACACAGATTAGGAATCATCAGCGTTCCAGCAGCCATTCATTCTATATTTGGGGGGTAAAAATGACAAAGAGAAACAATCGTTAATTCAGTTAGTGAGTAAGTAAAGAAATGCAAATAAGCAAAATATTTGGGGGCAAAACTTAAAATCCTTCCTGACGTACAAATTGTCCGCCACACAGATGTGACAGCATGCAGCAAACATACAAAATGTTAGCATTCAAACTGTGCAAAATGATTTTTTTTTTTTTTGCAGTAACTGAATTGACAAAAATGAAAAATCTTTAAAAACAAATGAATAAAGTAACAAAAGTCAACTTGTTGAAGATATATGATTGATTCATTCTAAACACAGTAATATTTGTCAAATTATCCATAATGTCAACATAAATTATCGATCATTAGACATATTTTATTTAAAATATAGATTTTGTAAACATTGTACTTCTTAAACTAAAAGATAAGAAAATCAAGTAGAACAGTTTGTATAGATTCTAACACAATCTTTAAATTGAAAAGCACTGCATGCATTAAAGAAGACTGGAAATATTTGTATGTTAATAAAACAAGGAAAAAGAACATACAAGTTTATCATAATACTCTAATATATTAATTCCACTCACGTTTTGAACTGGAACCATGGCTGTACTGGCATCGAAAATAAGCACCAACAGGAATGTAAGTGTTAAAAGGACATAAATCCCCAATTAAGAGGCTGTCCTGTTAGATTTTAGGGTGCACTTATCGTCTCCAATGCTGGCGTCGGTCCATTAAAGCCCCCCTTCTTGCAAACATCCGCGAGTTCTTTTTTTTTTTTTTTTCTTTTTTTTTAGTTTCAAATGACACTATCTTGTTCCCGTTCAGAAAATATCTATTCCTAATATTTTCCCGCAATTTGCAAAGTGTACGACCTTAGAAGAATAATATGTAATTTGTCGAAGCAAATCCTGTCCCGCTAGGACAGTAATTTAAAAAAAAGAGGGGAAAAAAAGAGGAAAACAGAGTCCGTGTTTTTTTCCAGACAGAGGATAATTTGTAGCTGGATATCCCGACGGACAGTTGACTATTACACTGCAGACATCCTCGTAAAAACTAAATGGCTATTGCCCTACTTTCGTTCACCTATGCTTTAACCCGGCACGCATTCCCTTTCGACTTCAGTAGAAATAAAGTTAAAACTAGCCTCTAGCCAAATATTGGTCGCTCGGTTTAGACGTTGAAATCTGTGACCAACGCTGTACTAAATAAAAAGAAAAAACCAAAAGGTGTCTCAAGTTTAGAAGCGGTCTGCATCACTTGACGTTGGTTTAGGACCACGGTGCGCTCTCTTAATGAAGGAGGCGGGCATGCTCCGAAATTTACCGAGAGTTGACGACAAGACCCGGAAGTGAGAGCAACGTCACGCTCAGCATCTGAACGGTTGCGGCGGCTTCTCATCTCCCAGTGGTTAGTTTAGTTCGGTCACTTCTTAAACTTGCTTCATCTGCCACCATGTCTGTTTTGTGTTATAATAAAGGATGCGGACAGCGATTTGACCCAGAAAACAACCCTGAAGGTGAGTGGGATTCAAGTTTGGTTGATGGGGATGTTTCTAGAATTTAGCAGGCTAACAACTGCTGGTGATCTGGAAATTTCTACGGGAAGTAGACCCGCCGTTGCCCCATTACAACTAACATTATATTAGGTGTCTAACCCTAACGGTGGTTTAATTTGTCTCACAAACATTACAAACATAGTTCTCCATTATGGTTAGTTTTGTAATTGCCTTTTAATTTACATCAGCAAGCTAACTTTGACTGGTTAGCATGTTAGCATCGTACTACTACTAGCTAGCTAGGCTTCTTCCTCCAAGACCAGATTCAAAGACCGACAAAACTTTAATAAACACCCAACTTTACTTCTTTAATTCACACAGATCTTAATTGTTGTTGTTGTTGTTTTGTTTTTTTATTGACCTGTGTTAAAAGTATAACAAATACTGGCTGGGTTTGTTTAGCACTAGCAGGTTAATTAAAAGAGAACACAACATGATGAACAGAGGTTGTGAAGTATAGTTCAAACAATTTAGTTGCTCGTTTTCTCGAATTAAGCTTTTAGTAAGTTGCATCATGTACTGTTTAATTTTCAGTCATGTATTATTATTGTTCAGCGGGTATTATGTGTAACTACAGAGTATCGTTTGATTGTTTTACAAAGTGATTATTACAATTTAAAAAATCCTGTATTGTAACGATTCCTACAATCCTGATGGATCTGTCTGAGGCAAGTTGTTAGTCAGATCGATTGTTCATTATAAAACTGTTTCAAAATGAAATAAATCAATTATATATTAATATTGGAAGATACCATTCGGATTGATGTACAGTAAGTTTATCTTAATAAAACGTAAATACGATCAAGTGTGATAGAATGTTGATCTAGTAATGTTCCCTTTGGATTATTTGGATATGGAAAATCAACAGTGGATTGAACTTTATACAACTAAAATGTGAATGGATTTGCTATTAATTCCTGATTTTTTATTTTGTACACATATTTAATTTACACTTGATTATCTTGCAAAAATAAAAAAAAATATTCACCCTGAATCACATGGCCAATTACATATATGCCAAATATAATCGAATCGTTGTTAGAATAAATAATTACACCCTTATTTATTACTGCGCATCATGTTTTTCAACATCAAGACTTTTGGACTTGCTTATAACTAAACTCTTATCTTATTTTTTTTTGTTAAGAAAATTATTTGTATCTTTACGATTAAATGTGAATTTACTGTTCAAAACACATTTCAAGAATCCAGCAGAATATTCTAGATGCCATCTACTGTCAAACAAAGGAATCAGGACATCTGGAAAAATAGCAAAACTATTTAAAAAAATATTCATTAAAAGTAAATTTGGAGTTTAAAGCATTTTGAGGTTTTTGCAGCTTAAATTGTGTAATAACCAATACAATACAGGCTTGTGATTATATAAAAAGAAATAAATTTTGCACCATTTTAACAAAACATACAATGGTATTAAAGATAAAATTGTAGCTTTCTCACAGTGATAATGACCTTTATTGGTGATCCACGTATTGCAGATGGTTTAAATCACATTAGTCTGATTAATGAGTACATTGTGATTTGATAAGTTGTCATATAAAGTTTATTTTGAATTTTAACATTTTAAGAATGCAGCATTTCTTTAACTGTTTCTGTGATTTGCAAGCTGAAGATTGTTGTTTTTCACAAAACATTTTTTCTCTCTCTTGAGAAGAGCTGAAAATTGTAAAGGAGATAAAAGAAACAAAACTTGTTTGTCTGGTTTCCTTTTATTTTGTTCATATATCTCCCCTTGATTCTAGCAAAACTTGTATTAAGATTTCCACCTTGACAAAAAAAATTTTTTGATAATGATTTGTTATTTATAGCAACATAATTCACATTCTTTTGTCACGCTATAAATAGTAAAAATAGTAGTAGTTTTTAATGTAGAGCAACCTGATAAAATTCTAAGGTTGTTGTTGTTTTTTTTGTACATCTGGATACATTTCTATTCTTAATGTTGCTTTTTTTGATGCAGTCATATATAGTTTTAAGTTTGTTTTTCGTACTATTGCTAAGGTAAAGCTACTGATTGGAGTGTAATTGAACTGTCAAGGTGGCTCTCTAGTCTTGAGCTCCCTCGACGCTAACTAAATCATTCCTTGATTTCTTTTCTGTAGAATGATCCGTCTCTGTCTTCAAGTGGTCCAACGTTGCCAGACATTCGATGCAAGAGTCAAATTTAATTTCCATTTTAATAGGATGCTTTTTTTCATAACTGTAGAGTATATTATAATTACCTTTAGGGATATCTAAGAGATGTATCTGTGGCAGTAGCACGGAAAAGGCTCAGCTTGGGTTACGCTTCACACAAAATGATTTATACCCCTGTGGTGTTCACCAGTCTTTTCATTGTTTCTTCTGATTTTGTGTTTTGTAATTCAGTGCAGTGCTGTCAGACCACGTCTAAAAAGAACCCACTAATGCAGTATGTTTTAATAAAGACGAGGTAAATGGTGTTTGTAAAAGTTGCATTTGCAAAGACTTTAAAAATACGCTTTGATAGTCCTTTTTTGATTAACTTTCTCTAAAATGTATTAATTATAGGCATGTTAGCTTAAAACGCTGGAATTGAGTGAAATCATGACATTCAATAGTTTTTTTTTAATAGTCAGATTTCTTAAATTACCAGGACTAGGACTTCAGTATTAGTTTTCATATTTTATTTGTTGTTGTTTTTTTTGTAACTTGTGAAAATAGTTTCTAACATTGTTGACTTAAGTTTTATAAGAAAATAATTACATGTGGGCGTTTTGTTTTGTTTTTCTGGTTCACCTTAAGAGGAAAAGTGCAAACATTATTGAGTATTTCTGGGGGTTTTGGAGGGGGGGTTGAAAAAAAAGTCATTGAACAGTAAATATTTTTGCTGAACTTGTAACCGTTTTCTTCCCCGTATTCCCTTAGTCTTATGTGTTTTTCTTGTTTTTTTACAGATGGCTGCACGTATCACCCAGGAGTCCCGGTGTTCCATGATGCCTTGAAGGTAAAATAGTTTGAAAACACACAGATTTGATCATCTTTCGTGGTCAGCACTAACGTCTCTGTAAAATCCTCTCAGGGATGGTCCTGCTGTAAGAGAAGAACCACCGACTTCTCTGACTTCCTCAGCATTGCTGTGAGTTTTCTCTCTTTTCACTTGTACATTGCAGCAGTCGTGTCTCCGGAATGTGTAGGTTGATTTAAAAAAAAAAAAGAAGAAAATAATTGATTGCCACATTTCTTTGGTGGTGTTGGCCTGCACAGCTATAGCTTGTCAGTAAGGAACTGCCTTCTTGCAGGGTTGTACAAAAGGTCCCCACAACAAAGAGAAGCCCCCTGAGCCGGTGAAACCAGAAGTGAAATCATCAGGAGAAAAGGCAAAAGATTTAGAAGACCAAAAACCAAAGTTCAATGAGTACATCATCTCTGCACCAAAACCTCAGGAGGCAATACTCCGACCAAGGTTGGTTTCAGGAAGTTTTACCAGTTTATTTGAAGCAGGACACTGTATATCTAGACTGTGTTTAAAAGCTATCAAGTTCAAATGTTTGGAATGTTGATTTTCTTTGGTTACAACACAAAGAAACATGAAGTATTTTTTGTCATATATTAAGTAGTCCCAACAACACATTTTACACGGAATAAACTGAATTCTTGAAAGTACATTGTTGAGCGTTGACTATTTTTCTTCAATAGAATTGTTGGTTTTCTGTCGACAAAATCTTCCATATAGTGTTTACTTTCTAATAATGTATCATCCACGTTTTTAAAATGTATGTTTTTTCATCTTACAGTGCTGATGAGCCGATGGTGAGAGTGCAGCATAAAGTTTCTGCTTCTCTAAAGCAGGCACTTGAAAAGCTAAAACTGTCTGAAAATACAACAGAGAAAAAAGGTATCAGGGAATACTTTTTTTACTCCTTACTTGAGTTTTAATACTTTCTTTTCATTTCACAAAGATATTGTTTTACTCTGTCTATTCTTACCTCTCCCTTTTGATTTCTTTTTGTGTCTTGTCACATTATAGAGGAAGATGAAGGGGAGCTCAAAATTGGTACCTCTTGTAAAAATGGAGGATGTACAAAAGTAAGTGAATTAAAGCATACTGTTTATTGTGTGTGAATATTTCAGAATTTTGTGTTTGTAATGTTGTACAATTTGACACTTTTAAGACCCACTTCAATTATCTTTTGAGCTCATTTAAAAGCATTCTTAGTGCTTTTTTTGTTATGATGATGATGCTGTTTTTAGCTCGAATCAAAATCCTGTATTGTTTTCTAGGACATAGTTTCTGCAGAGCAGCAGTGGTCTAATAATAATTTGCCTCTAAGTTGTGGGTGTAACTGTAGGACACCGAGCAAGCCCTTCCTGTCCACCATCTGTTTACACGCTCTCCTGCTAGCTTACAGCCCCTCACACCCCCAACCCAACATTACCGGGGCAAATAAAATGGAGAGCTAGAATAGAGCTATGCAGCCATACAATTTTGAGCCAGGTATCAACTCGGGTGAGAAAAACAAAGATTAAACTACTGCATATCAGTGTCACATTTGGCCGTCACACAAGATCAGAAATGACAAAAAAATATTTTTAAAATATGTAGATGAGTCGTAGGATGTGGGAAAACACCATGATGCTTTAAGCTGCTTCTTTGAAATGCATCCCAAAGACCTCAATACTCTTTCTGGATACGTATAAATAAAAATCAGAAGTTTTGCACCCAAGCTTGGCGAGCAGAAGCTGTAAGATTAGAGCATACATTTTGAGGAAAATGTTCTTTTATACGGTTGGCAACAGTTTTGAGGTGATTTACATAATTAGACATTTACTAAATTCCTTCGTCTTTTCACAGATGCCTGCTTGCTAGTCCTGTCATCAGTTAGAGTTCCTTTAGTATCAAAGCAAGTTTCTAACTAAAAAGACAATTTCATAAAAAAAAATAAAAGAATGCTCTGAACTTTTATCCTTACATTCAAATGCTCACTACTTTATCGATAACACTTTATTGGCCCTTTTGAAGACTTGAAGTTCAGCATCTTGAGCATATATTTGTTTGTCAGATCTACATACATTACAAAGTAATTTAGCTTTGCTTTAAAATCAAATTGTTGTAAATATAAAAAAATAAAATTATGAAACTTTGCATGTAATAGTGAGGTAGAATCAAGTACAGCTCTCAGTAGTTGTGTTTGTGTCTTTCTATGGGTAATGTGACCTTATGTGACCTTGTCAGTAGCTCAGACATCACCTACAACTAACTTGTGTACTAGTTATTCCCAATGCTGATGAAGATGGCCCAAGGTTTTGCCCCAGCACGTTGCCACGGCAACAGGTTTTCCTCCCGAGAAGGAATATATGAAGCATGCTATTAATTCAGCAGAATGCTTTAGCCCCCTTGTCAGACAAACGTATTTGCTCCAGTGTGGTGATGTTGTCTGATGATGGGATGAAAATACCTTTATTTCCAACAGCACAAATGGCATTCGTGTGAGAGTTTAAGAGGGAAATCAAAGGCAGTCTATTTCAATCTTAACTGTGATTTTTGTCTGGCTCCCCTTTAGTGTGTCACTTTTTTGAACAGTGAACTTTTAAATTGATCCACATTTAGGCAAGTAGCAGAAAGTACCGGTTTGAGGACTTTTCCACAGTTTTAGATGCATGCTCTTGTTCTCCCTTTGAACCATTTAAAAAGTGGAAACTTTATTCTGCAAAGATAGCTTTGTTGTTATCCATGAGTAAAACTAATATGCTGTAAATGAACCCAGGGTGCATTAACTTTTCTGTGGTTATACTCAGTTTAGTTTTCATCCTGACCGAACCTTTATTTCCAAAAGAGCTGAATATTTTTGGATATATGCCAGAAAACCTCTTCATTTGCACACATCGTGTTAGATCAGGGCCTGTATCCAAACAGTAGCTTTCCCAGTGCATTCTTTGAGAATCTTTGTTTTGTCATATAGTAACACTGGTCTTCAACAACAGCACCGGTGACTTTGGGTGGGGGGGCTCTTTTTATTAGGGTTTTTATTCTGAATGTGTGCAGCCCGCTTTGCCATGGGGTGAATTGGCCACGGCTCCAGCCTTTGCATATTCTATTCTCAGTGTGAGCACAGAAGAAAGGCCCTTTGCCCAAGACATCACTTGAATACATCTACAGCACATCCAATAGTCATGATTTCTCCCCCTTGGTGAGACACGCAACTCATGCTATGAAAGAGAACTCTGGGGTTTGTATTGTACCTCAGTTATCTGAGTGGGATCAACTAGTGGCTCATCAGACCACCCTCCTAGCTAGAGAAACGAGGCCGGTGGGTCTAGGACTCCCCTCTATTTAGGATGAGGGGCCATTGCCCCTCCTTATATACATGTCATTAGCGCCAAGCACTCAGACTTGGTGGTATTTGAACGTCTGACGAGGTCCCCAAAGACATTGGTTTCCCTTTGTGAGACTCAAAAGGAATGCTGTAAAGAAGAACTGGGATTTATTACTCGTAACCCACTGAACATTTCACGACTTTACTGCTCAAATATGAGACCTGTGCAGCAGACCACAGCCTTATGGTTTTTTAGTTATTGAAATTGCAAAGTTTAATTAAAAAATGGATGAAAAGAAACTTCACTGAGAAAAAATTCAAGTATGAGATGAGCCCTGCAGACATCAAGTAGCAATTACTTATACTCTTCTTACAGTACTTCAGGTTTATCATCTCACATTAGTCTTAAAAAATACTGCGACATTTTAATATTACAGTGCAAAACATAAAAGTCATTGTTAAGGCTGTTAGTCAAAACCACTGTCTGTATAACAAAACATGTTTTATGGTGCTGGGAACGCTGAAGCAGCAAGAAAAGGTAAATCTAGGAGCAAATGAAAGGCAAATTTAAAAAGGAAAAGAAGATTTACGGTATGCAGTCTCCATCTTTGCTGAGCGCTGTGCTACAGTCTTCTGTTATTGTCAGAGTCCTGGCCTTGTATACTTTATCTTGGCACGCTCTTCCAGCAATTGCTTCAAAACAAATGCTCGTTTCAAGCTGGAGTTTGAAACAAGCGGGACGGTTCAAACTGACCAGAGAACTCCACCAGCACTGCCAGAACACTGCAAGTTCAAGAAAAAAATGTATATTTATGTTTTCTTGACATCCTGGAGTTTGCAAAGATTGTCGCACTATGTTAAAGTGTAAAATTATAACTTTATGAATAAATATAAGGAGTGATGCACACTTTTTAAAATTTTCTTCTATATTTTTTCTGCCATGTAAGCTTCATTCATAATTTTTGTTGCAAATATTTATTATTTAGTATATAGCATAGATAAAAATTCATTTGCCAGATGCGATTGAAGAAAACATTTTTTTTTTTTTTTTTTGCATTCTGTGTCACATTTGTCTTTTTTTTTTTATCTCTTTCAGACTTTTGAAGGACCAGAAAGTGACTCTGATATCTGCTCATACCACTCTGGAGTCCCCATCTTCCACGAAGGGTCGGTATTACTGCTAATGTGTTTAACCTTCTAGTGTAAAACCCCTTTTCCTGTCAGAATCAAAGAATGGCAGATCGTCATGAAACAGCAGTTTTCTATGCTTACCGCCAATAGTTGGTGAATAAAAGTCATATTTTACTCTTATTTTAGTTTACTGCTTCACTTGAGTGCCAGTTTATTGCCTTTCTAAAAGATCCATCAGGTTTTAATGTCTATCCCATGTCTGAAGGATGAAATACTGGAGCTGCTGTAAGAGGAAAACTTCAGACTTCAACACTTTTCTTTCCCAAGAGGGCTGTACCAAGGGGGCTCATCTATGGAAGAAAAAAAACATGGTAGGTTAGCAGCCTTGACAGCGCATGATAGGTTTCTGCTCAAATCAGTATGGAAAAAGTTATAGTTGGAGAGCCATCTAGTGGTGTGTGCTTTAACGGAAGGGCTTGCTTTCTGTCCAGGGAACCAAGGTGGTCCCATGCCGCTTTGATTGGCACCAGACGGGGGCGCAGGTCATCATTTCTATCTACGCCAAAAATGCTGTCCCAGAGTTGTGCCATGTGGAAGCCAACAGCACCACTGTGAGAGAAGCTCCTTCATCAGATGTCACATATAGCAGTTATGTATCAGTTCTTGCCAGTCTAATGTTTTATTTTAATCTTCTTTCAGGTCAACATTCATGTTATATTTGAAGGAGAGAAGGAATTTAAGCAGAACATTAGCCTGTGGGGAGTAAGTACTGTTTTTAGTATGTAAAAAAAAAAAAAAAAAGATTGTGCTGATTTTGTAAGTTACTTTAATGTTTTAACGCATCATTTATTTTAAATAAGGTAGCATACTAAATCATTTAAAAAGATACATCAAAGGACTATTTAAGAGGTTCTCTCTTTGTAGGAGCTTTAAAAAAACAAGAATGACTTATATCTTCATTTGATGATTTTTTTTTTGTATTTATGTGACTCTAGGTGATAGACGTCAGCAAAAGTGTTGTGAACATGATGGCAGCTAAGATCGAGATAGCAATGAAAAAGTCTGAGCCGATGTCCTGGGCTCGTCTGGACCTGCCCCCGCCTGTCAGCCCTCCCAAGGAGACAGAGAAGGTTCAAGAAGAAAGTGGGGATGAAGATGATTAGCTTTCCAATCAAAGGCTTAATGTCCCACCATGTCGTTTGCCTCTTGAAAAAGTCTCTTCTATTTTTTTAGCATTCACTGTTTGCTCCCATTATCATTATTCTGAGCTTCTGTGTGTTATTATTTTGAAGTGTATTTCTCAACTATACATGTACGCATTTTTACAATGAAAAAATGGCAGAATTGGTCAATCTTTATTCTTATGGGTTTAGAACTCACCTGTATATTTGCTCTGAAGTCCCAGTGGAAAACAACCTTGCTCAGCTCAACAACAGTCAGGCAGCCCTTCTTCATGTCGCCTGCTTGCATCAGATCATACTGAACCAGAGTCGTAACTTATTGTTTGCTCTTTTCATCAACGATTAGTTGTCATTCCATTTCTATGTTTTCATTCCATCCTTAGATTTTTTTTTTCATCCAGTCAGTCCTGTATAACAGAGCTGCTCTACACCTCAAATTAAAAGTTAGAATTACTTACATTTTCAAAACAGATTAAATGATGCTTCAATTATTAGGCATCCACTTTTTTTTATTTAAGACGAGTTTTGTACACTTTTGCTTTTTGAAACTCATCACTATTTCATTCAGTACAATTAAGTATGGTTTCAATCAGAATATGCTAGAACATCTGGGAATGCCAACTGAATACTAAGTATTTTGAACAATGTATTGTATTATGAAATGATACTCAAGAGAGCATGTGTCTTGCCCTGGAATGTATGTCATTTCTCTGGCTTCATTTGATCCGGATGAGGGTAAAATTATTAAAGAAGTTGTTTATTTTTACCGAAAATAAACAAAACTGTAACATCCATATGGTTTGTGAAGCATTTGTTTACAACTATGGGTCTAATAAATCTTTAGTTACTTTAAAGAAGAAAATAACCGCCCAAAATTTGTTTTATTTACAGTAAAAATGTTATATATGTAGATATTTACCCCCCAAAAAATAGTATCTATTAATATTTTACAAATTATTCATCATGTCAAGGATGTCGCCGTGAAGACAAAACCTTTTATTAATTTTTTTATTGAATGTGGACATAAGAAATTACATTGTGTTCTGAAGTTCCAAGCGACAAATATTTAGTACCTGAGAGTTGTTTCCGTTACATTTTTATTTTTAAGTAATAATGACTTTCTACTAAAGTACTTTCATATAGTATTTGGGTGTAATTTTTGGCTACTTTACCCAAAGTCATACACATAAATGTTGATTTCACGTGAAAAATAAATGGTACAAATCCCCTTAAGTGGTTTTTTGTTCACAGTGATGTAACTGAAGTTAGTCTGTAGTCATGCTAATGCTGTACAAGTATCAGATCTTAATTTCCTAACATCTTTCATTTTGGATATCTTTGAGCACCTCCTATCACGGGCAGTCACATTTTTGTCAGGTTGCAAATGTCTTTTTCCAAGCTGCAAATATCGTACCACGTTACAATGGAGAGAATTTAAAAAGTTGTAGGATTTTGGGGTGAAAATGCTCAGGTTTTAATGCAGAATTTTCCATCTGAGGTTCCTTCACAGTGTCTTAAAAAGCCAGTAATTACAGACTTTGTACCTAAGGTCTATCCTTTATAATTCACAAAGCTGGAGTGAAAAATCTTTGGCATTAGAATGAAGTCTTCACATGGCAGTTTGGTAGTTTGGGTGGTTGACGTTGCTTTTTTCATCGCTGCGGATTAAAGGCTGTCTTTCCGGGAGAACAAATCCACCTCTCCAGCTCCTCCCTTGAGTCCAAGATGATCCTCTGTATCTTTGTTTCACAATTTTAACAGCAACAGCGACAGCTATTGTCACGATCACGCCGCAAAGGGCTGCACACAGCATCCAGGGCCACGTTTCACGCAGCTCCTCCAGGTAGGGGCGCAAGGTTTCTGAAAGTCTCTGGTCTGAAAAGATGAGAGTTAAAGTTATGCAAAAGTGGAAAATAATTAATTTTGGTCTAGGCAGGAACTTACTAGTATCTAGCAGGTGAGAGTACTCATATCCAAGGTCTTTGCTGGAAATAAAATACTCTTTATTTTGATGGAGAGGTATGAATGGTGCCATGTAGTAGTCACCATTATGCCCTATAGGAGCATTGGCCTGTGGATACTGGGATGGATCTGGATTATGCCTCCTGAGCCATTGCTCATAAATACTTTGAAGCAAAAAGAAAGAAAATGACCCTGTTAGGCCAAAGCACTAATTTGTGATTACAAAATATTTGTCTACAGAACTCACCTGTCGACAAAAGCATGGTGAAGAAGAAATATGGGGTCGTTTGCAGATCCCTGCACCGAGGACATGGATCCATTCATGAACACGTGCAGAGCGGCATGCATACCCAGACGAGAACTGCTACCCAACCCAGTTTGGGGATCCCCAAATCCTGCAGAGAGACATGTATCCAGTTAAGGATCTAGAAAACTTACCTTTTTGGGTAAAATGAGTATAAGTTTTCAAGAAAGTTTGAGCATCATGTGGGGGATTTGAACTGTCTCGGGTCACATGAAGGCCTCTTCCTCACCCTGCCATCATGTGAGATGCTTTGGTCTCATGAAGGTGCAAAGTGGCTGTGTGTTCAGGGCTCCACTGTCTGAGGCTCATCAATGATGAGCCCAGTCTTTGTGAATAGCTTCATTATTGTACCGCCTTCCACCCTGGGGGATTTAAAACTTTGGACTGGGCTTCTTCAGGCTTTTTTTCTCTTCTTTTTTCAGAAGTACGGGAGCTTTTCCAGTCAGAGGAGAAACTGCTGGAACAGAGCCGATTCCTCGTGTTATGTGAAAAGAATACATTGTGAATAAAAGTACTAGTAAAAGGGATTCAGTGCATGTTTGGTTTCAATCTGTATTACTGATTTTTGCAAAAGAAAATTGACATCAAAGGATGACAGTGAAGCCATTTCTGAAACAAGTGCAAGTAGCATCATTATGTTTTGAAATAAGAATGGAATTTTAAAACTCTACTTAAGAAGCCTGAAACGTCATGAGATAACCTGAAATAAAGGATCACCAGCTGGCACATTGTTGAATATTAGTGTTAAGGGTCGTTTAATTGTGGCTGCATGGATCAGACCTTCCAGAGTGTTCCTGAAGCTCATGTTGGCAGTGCGGTCCATCGGTTCGGTGTCATAGTTGGGAAGACTGAGGGTGAACTCCACCTCTGCTGAAGTTGGTATTCGCGCTACCAAATTACGGTTGTGGTTTCCAGGGTTACGCTGCACCGGGCCTTCCTCCCTGGCATCACACAGTACTCCTCTGTTGTTGTATTCCTCAGCTCGGGAGCACAGGACCTTTAGACCAAGCAGACAAAGGATGAGTGTAATAGAACAAATAAAATCAGTGAAAAGGAGTTAGGGAAATGGTAAGTGAAGGTATGGCTAGCTGTGTAATTTCTTACCTTACAATATTACTCTGTCAAAATTATGTAAGCCCTGTATTGCTCAAGAGGAACTTTCTTAACACTTAGTTTGGGGCCTTTATGAGCATTTTTTAAACTACTTTACAATTAAGTATTTTTTTCTTTACAGACATTTTTAATTGTACTACACGGTAATTCCATAATGAACCTGAAAGTGCACAAAAGACACAATTCTGAAATTAAATTGTTTCTTTTTTAACTAAACAGTTTTGATGTTTCTAAGCTCAAATATGTAAAAACAAAACAAAAATGTTTAAATCCAAAAGAAAAGCAAAGACAAGGTCAAAACAATGGGAAAAATGTCTGAAAAAACAGGCGAAGCTCCACTAAGGATCAAGGATTTATTCCAAGGGATTTCACAATTATGTTATAATTCTTTCTATGTTTGTTTCGAACAATATATTTCAAAGCTAAAAACCACAACAGACAGCTCTGTGAAAAAAATAGAAAAAAATTGTGTTTGATTCTATAAAGGGTGCCTGGAAAAATAGTTTTGTAATTTAAGTCCACATGTATTTTTACTGGTAAAAGTTTAAAGTGATCAAAAACAAATAAAAGAAAGACTTTTTTTTTTCTTCAAATGCCCCGTTGTCTTGCTGCTTTGATTAAATATTTTTAGCTTTTTAAAGTGAAAAGTAACATGTTATTGTGATATATTTACTGTTGTCATGTGTTACTTTTAACCCTTGTGCACATTAACATTGGGAGTTGGGTCATCTAGACCCACTAGACAGTGCTCTGAACCTTTTTTCTTCAATGATTTGTGATCCTCACTGGTGTCCATGGATTACATGAAATCTTTCCACCTTCATCCACCTTTGTCATGGTAGGAATAACACGTCAATGTAAAGGTGGGGTCATCTAAGATAGCACAAGGGTTAATATTGCCACTCAACTTGTGTAAAGCCACCAAAAAAGCTGAAAGGTCCCTCCTTAAGCATCCTTTATGTTCTCTTTTACATTTTATAAGAAAAAAAAGAGAATTTTTAGGAAGTAAGATGTTTTTAATCTAATCCAGCCATTTTTATGACACACTTTTGTCACACAAGCATCACAAAAAGCACACAATGCATAAAAACAATCCATCCTCACTCCCTGCTACATCAAGCTCTTCTCGATGGGTTTGTAACCTTCTCCACACCACTAATGGCAGATGGGATTGAACCCAACCTCTGCCTAATCCTGCAGAAGGTGGATCAGGTCTACCAGATGAACAGCCTAAATCAATTTAGGAAGAAAAAAAACCGGTAAAACAGAAAAACTTCAACTGGTTCTTAAAAAAAAAGATTAAACCAAAAAACATTTGTTGGAATCCCAATATGGGTTACGTCCTTTCATAAATGACATCTAATTTGATTTAAATTATTAAAATGAAACCATTTTAAATTATTAATTATTAAAGTGTGCATTTATAGGTTTTACACATGTTCCCAAACTGTTTCTATGACCTACCATTGACAGGATAATAATAGTAGCCACAACTCAAACCTCAGTTGCTTTTTTTGCTATTTGGAAAATAAACACACATAAAAAAGACTTTCCTATGTGTTTACCTTCCAAGAGGAGAAGACTGAGCTTGGACTGATGAGATTTGGATCCAGGGGACTGCGGCTCCCCATCAGTTCGTCCGTGCACACATCACAGCCCTGGGCGTCCCTCCAGTCCCAATATGGAATTGAGAAAGTGGTGTCTCCAGTCAGCTTCCTGATCTCATGCTCCCAGTGCAGCAAGTAAACACGGTGCCAGGGAGAAAAGGCAGGTGCCCAGTGAGCAAAGTCCACGTTGGTCCAAACATTCCCCGGGCCGCCTAAGAGTGCATTCCGTGACACATAATAATGCATCCAGACAAACACATCATAGATGGAAACATTTGCAAACAATGGGTTGGAGCCATTCAGCATCTCCCTGTAGGTTCCTGTTGCCACAACATAGTCACTGCTGAGTGTTTGCTTGGCCAAGTTCAGGTATGACACAAACCTGTTTCTCTCAGCTCTGGTCAGGTGGAAAATATTTCTCCTGAGAGATTCTCTTCTTTCACTACAGCGCTCCCCAAAGAAGCCAAACTTACAATCTGCACAATTGAAGCCCATGAAGTTTCCTGTGCACTGACAGGTTCTGTTGAAGAAAACTAAGGGCCATTTTTCACGGTCGTCCAACCCAGAGAAGGGGTACTGGGGTCCATCTGGCTGGTCTGACACGCTCACATCTTCACACGAGCCCCTGCCTGATCTGGCCCCACAAGCCGAGCCGTCCCCTTGCCAAGGCGGGCAACATTCCCTGGACTGCAGGGCTTCTTGGGTTGCGCACAGACGAGGAAACTGTTGATGGGTGGGAACCAGACACAGCAGAAAAATGACGACTTCTAAAAGCCACATCACAGCAGTGGGAGTTAAGATCTAGAGTCAGAAGCGGTCACGCACGAGAAAAAGAGAATCCACCAAGTGAGAAAGTGGGATGTGTGATAAATTCTTGGCTTAAATTCTTTACTCTCCCCCACACTCCACCCATTTTTTTGAAGCAGTCACATGCTGCAAACCCCTCAAGCTTACCTTGTGAGGGGGGAATTAGCCTGAAATCCCACAACAGACTCCTCCTACAAGAATGACAAATTACTACAAAGATGGTTTTTATTTAAATTAGACTGAAAAAACACTTATGGTACATATCAAAAACATTGGTGGCATTTAACTAGGAATCCATCAGTTAATCCAACAGTAATGTAAGAATTAGGAAACTTGCTATATTATTGAGAAAATATCCGTGAAAAATGTTAAATTTACACAGACATGGTGTAAATTTTTGGACAAAAATGGGTTTCTCTTTTCCATCTTAAAAAAACATGTTACAGTAATTACATGCTGGGTTTATGCTTCAATAATGACGATTTGGGCTTACTTCTGATCTCTAGTCAAAAAGCAAACCGCTTTTCTTGACATGATATACTAAAATTACCATGGTAAAGGTGTGGCATCACAGAAAAAGGATTATTTAAAAAGTCCCCTCAGGTCCCTTCAGCATTTCTGCACTAAAACAACAATTTGCCAGGGTAAAACTAACAATAAAACATAATACTAAATGCATAGAAATACAAAGAAGTGCTTCATTCGGTCAATACAAACAGAGAATTAGTTGTTAAAAACCTTTGTTACTAGATAAAATTGAATTAGTCATTTAAAAACCAGGATACAAAATTAAAATATGTTAAAATCAGAAAAGAAAAAAAAGGAATAAAATAAAAAAAAAACACTTGGCCACATTATTTTGTCACTAAAAAATGAAAAATTATAGTAGTTGTTGCCAGAAAAAGTGAAAAGTGCACTATTCATAAGAAAATAGGATACATTATTAAAATTTGTTAAAACCAAAGGAAAGGATAATAAATATAAAAGAAAACACCACATAATTCTGAATAAGAAAAAGAAAAAACATCCACCTCATAATTCAAGCATTTTAGAAGGAGTCCAGATCCATTTTTAATGTTTCCCAACCATGTTTTTAATATTTACTGCAGTAAAGCTGTCCTAATTTTTTTGTCCTTTACATTGTCTATGGTTTTATCTCTTTTTCCTAAAGTTGAAAAACAAAAACAAATGTATTGTCATTATTCTTTTTTTTTAAATCTGGCATAATTTTTTTATTTTGTTAATCCATCAAAACCAAACATTTTTGCTTTTTTTTAAGTACTGTAAGCTTTTGTTTTTCCATCCTCTCTTAAAAGTGCAGTTAAAGTTTCCTCAGAGGAATTGCATTTACACTGTTTACAACCATGCAGTCTCTTATCTCATGACCTCAGACATGCCTGTATTGTGCAAAATACCAAGCAAACTTTAAACAAAGTATTTTCTTTTTAACATCTGACAAGCACGTAATCCCCTCAGGTTTAAAGTTTCCGGTATAACCATGATTTCTCCGAAAATCAAGGCTCATGCTTTGTTGTGCTGTTCACATGATTCTTCCCTGAAGAAAACGATCACTGTGCAGCATGCATTCAACCTTTTTTTAAGAATGCCTTTATACATTTGTTTAAATTGTGAAGGGCAAAATGTGTCTCATGACAGCTCGTGTCCAGCCACTAGAGGGAGTCATAGCTGCTTTAATAAATTCCAAGCATTCATCCTGTCTCTCTAGGCAACAAGAAACTTCGGTTTTGTAATCTGACATATCTTAAAAATGCTTTTATTTATAACTTTTGGCAAAAAAAATAAAAACATTTGTTATACAACCTTGGTATAGGTGGCCCCCTTTTGTTTTATAATTGTGCATTATACTTTCTTTTCTGCACCAGAGCTTATATTACAGTAATGCATGCATTCAGCTTGCATAATTTGTTTGGTGAAATATTTTTCACCACAAAAACAGTTGGAATGTAATAAAACTGCAGAAAAAAATCATTGCCACAGCTGTCAAACATGGATTCACTATACCCTAAGGTATCTCCTCTGGTTTATTTAGAAATTGGGGCAGCCTCTCTGCTTTATAGCATAATGATACAATCCAAATCAGATGCACCACATATGTTCCTACATTTGCTCAACCAGTCATTCACTCAATAACTGTTTTAAGTTTTTCAAATCAGATTATTGGACATAAAAATTGTTTGCTCTTTTTTTCTTAAAATTTAAAATAGATTTTTAATATGTCCTTTCCCACAGACAACTGCAAACTATTTATAACCGGGAAACAAAACAAAACAGAAGAAAATAGAAATGTGGTACAAAAAAAAGACCAGTGGACACATCAAACACAGAGGAAAAGTAAGAAGGAGAAACCATCTTTTAGGAAGACCTATTGTCAAAGAGAATATACTATACAGATAGACAAAGGAGTTTCCTAAATATGGTCATAATTAGTTCATAATTAGTTCTTAAAACCTTCAAAGTATCTCAGAGCAGACTGTCCAATAGGTTCCCAATACTTTTTTAATGTTAATTTGATGTTAATTTAAAATGACTGTTAATTCTTTAAAAAAAAAAAAAATATATATATATATATACGGTTGTTGCTGAGGTCTGTGGGAGTCAAAGAAAGTAAAAAATAAAGAATAAAAACGTTGGGTTACTGGGGCGACTATTGTGTTTTTATTGCAGGAATCAAGGATGATGTCCTGCAGTGGTTGTAGTCACAGTGAGCTGAAGGCACAGTTTCTGCATGTTGCATCTGTGCTGTTAAATTCATGAAGTTCTTCTTTCCAAAATCAGTTTAGGATCATCCTTTCAACGCATAAAAGAGGAAACATGTTGGTACAAATATAAAATGACTATACAGAAAAACACCCAGGTTACATCTTTTAACAGATTTTCTCTCTAAATGGTAATCATCTTGGTTGTGCTGAAATATATTTCTTTATGTGCAGCTCATCGTTTCCTTAAACAGTCAGTTAGTCTTTAAAAACTAGGGACTGGCTGTAAAATGCCATTACAAAATAATAATAAAATTATTTAGTATTATTAATATTATTATTTTATTATTATTAATAATAATATTTTTTGGCTATACGTAATTGACCACAGTAGGCTAAACATGTATCTTTGCCAGTAATTTCAGGTGTTGTGCCATAAAGAGACTTTTAGAAGCATATTAGACGTCTATAGGGTACGCGCACAGCTAGTAAATGCTGTGCAGCTTAGTTACCACCCGTGTGCACCCCCGCAGTCAACTAATCGGTTTGCGGCAGAAAGTCACTTAATGGCACAACACCTGCTTTCAGAGGTAAATATTTCTTAAATCATTCTGTTTAGTTTATGAGAAAAATATGAAAACTGGATGAAAGATCCAAAAAAACTAAATTAACTCTAGAAGAAAGATTTTTTTTTTCATTTAATTACTAATAGCATAAACATTCTGAATTGAAATCAACATGGCAGCCTCCTTTTAAGTGAGATCTTGTAGTTTTCTGTCTATGCAAGCTGGGAGTGAAGAGGAGGAGGAGGGAGATGAGGAGGAGGGGGGAGAGGAGGAGGATATCGTGTGCGTCAGTAACTCAAACATGTTCCAATAACGGGATGTGTTATCTGCTGCTATTTGCAGTTTCTGTAGCCAGGCGAGCTTGAGCAAGAAGCTGCTGCAGCTCCTTCTGGTGCTCCTCTGTGATGGAAACGCTCTCATCAGAAATGACTTCTGCATGGCAACTGGCAGAGAAGAAGGTGAGCACAAGTGTTTGAAAGTTTACCTGTCCAGGGGGAATTTGAAACGATATCAGGGTTAGGTATTTTAGAGGTTTTAGACTTCTTCCCTACCATAACTTCCTCGCTGCGTTGCTTTGTTTAGGAAAGCACTGATTTTGGCTCAACACTCATCATGCCAAAGTCAAGGTGTTCCTGTGAGCCTCAGCTCTGAGGGGATCAAGGATGGCAGGAGGCTTCAAAAGGAGTATAAGGGTGCAGAGGAGGTTGTTTGTGGGGCTGCTTACAGTCACTGTGTCGCTGGTTTGTGATCTGAACTGGCTGAGTTTGAAGGAGCAGGTTGGAGTCAAAGCCCAGAGCAATGAGAGAAGAGTTTTGGCACACATCCCCGGTGACATAATCATTGGAGCTTTGTTCTCTGTCCACCATCAACCACCTGCTGACAAGGTACCTGTTGTAAATGTTAATGCATTTGTGCATTTCCCATGTGGAAATGATAACAATTCTCTTTTTTAGGTACATGAGAGAAAATGTGGAGCCGTGCGTGAGCAGTATGGGATTCAGAGAGTAGAGGCCATGATGCACACTCTGGATCGGATTAATGCAGATTCCACAATCCTTCCCAACATCACCCTGGGCTGTGAGATCAGGTCAGCAAACCGTCAGGACACGTGTCACATTGTTCTTCTTTTGCAGCAAATTTCTTTGAAGGAGAAGGTAAATACTGCAGGAGGAAAATGTGGGGGAAAAAACAGGTCAAATATGCCCTTGTGGCTCATCATCTGTTCTACTGAATGTTCAAATCCATTTAACATAGATTATCATGATGTCAGTCTACAAAATAAATCTCACAGTATAACAAAATATAGGACAGCAGTCAGAAGTCTTATATCAGCACATTTTAGCACAATGTGCTATTATTAATTTCCTCGCAATCAAATCAGATAGCAGTCACAGAGATAGTACACGCAAATAAAAGAATCAATGCACAGAGCAGAGAGATACTATACACAAAAACAACACAAAAAAAGAAGGTTCTGGTAGATGAACAACAAAAACCTCTTGTCACTGCCTAAAGAACTTTTGATTTTAGAAAAAGTCTATAATCTAAGGCACTAAAAACTATCTTGTCTTATCTTAGATATGGAGGATATTGATTTTTTTTTTACAGAAAGTGTAAAATACCTGTTGTTTTTGTTTAACAAATTTCAGAAACAATTAAGTGGTTAATCCATAAAAAACAAGAACTTTTGAAAATCTTATTTTGCCAATGAGATGAATCCAGTGGAAATAAAATATGATTTAAAAAAAAATGATAACTTAAAAGCTTTGTTTATACCAGGGACTCATGCTGGCACTCTGCTGTGGCACTGGAGCAGAGCATTGAGTTTATCCGTGACACACTGGTCTCCAGCGATGATGAAGAGAGCCAAGGCAGATGCTCCACTGAAGGAGGGAGTGTTCTTCTTCAGGGCAAGAAACCCATTGTTGGACTAATTGGACCCGGATCAAGCTCTGTTGCCATCCAAGTGCAAAATCTCCTCCAGCTTTTTAATATTCCTCAAATAGCCTACTCAGCCACGAGCATGGATCTCAGCGACAAGGTGAGCTTACAATGGTTTAAACAGACAAAGTATTAGGACAGGCTCGGAAAAATGTTTTACAGCATTGTTATCATTGCTTTATTTGAGTAGGACAGTGTAAGTTATTGTGGATCAATAAGCAAATGAGAAGAAAGATGTTTTGAATGCAAACATGTGAAGGTGGCCGTCAAACTCATCTAGCGTGCAAAACAAATCCTTTCCAAAAGAGCCTGTTTAAATACTTCATGAGGGTGGTGCCATCAGACATGCAACAGGCCAGAGCCATGGTGGACATCGTCAGGAGGTACGGCTGGAGCTATGTGTCTGCGATACACACTGAGGGTGAGACGGCACTTGTGCATCTTTTCCTCCATTCTTTCATTTGGATGGGATTGAAGTCTGATTGTTGCATTTTCATTGTCTGCTTGTTGGACACTAAAGTTTAAGAGGCTTCTGCACAGTCACTTTTGAGTTTAAACATTCTCCAGTCCCCCTTCAAACTAATTTTAAAAATCTTTATTGAAGGTTTAACCTCAATATTTTTTTAATCTCTAGTCTTATTACTAAATGTAACTTTTGCTGCAGAAAAATATTTGTAAACATAAGACGTTCAGGGGTTCTGCAGTATAGTTTTTGCAGTAGAGTAGAGTTTTACAAATTGTTCTCCAAGTTTGTCATTTATGTTTGATTTTCCTTTTTTATTGCAAGCAAGAAAAAAAAAACATAATTTTATTAAAAGTGGCTCAAAAATTAGCATGGACTCACAGAAGGGGCTAAAATGATGGCAACTTCTTTTAAAGTTACCTTAAAACAGCTGCCACATGGAGGCATTTAGGAAATGTGAAGACATACAAATTCAGCAGAAAAAGTCCATGAAATATGTGCAAGTAAAGAGTAAACTGCTGGGGCATCATTACCATTTATTTCTGTTCCCTTGAACTTTTTGCATCTGTTGTAAGGGCTCAGGACCATTGATGTATGAAATAAATCCCTGTAGATAAGTGCTAAACCTTGACTGTAGTTTTATATACCAAGCTGTTTTTAAGGAGGATTTAAAATAAGTATTTTTTGAGCCAAAAGCCTTTTTTTATGATAAAATGCAGTTGAAAGTTCCTGTTTTATAAAAAACATGTGTTTATGTTGGACTCTATCCTTTTTTTGCCCTTGTCAGTTAGCAGTGGAAATGGGTCAAAAGGATCAGACTTATCACCGCTTAGTCATGCATTTACATGTAGATGTTTGATAAAGTTGTTTTGTCTCAAAGACAGAAATAACATTTACAGTTTTGCAAAATATATCTAGCTTTAATTACGATTACATAAATTATTTTATGGATTGCATTACCTAAAAAAGTTTTCACTGGGAAGAGCTGCCTTTCTTACACTTTACGCACTTGCAGTAATAAAGTTTATGGCCCAGTAAATAATAGCAAATTAGAAATTTTAGTAACCAAACACCAGCAGAAAATGGGTGACCTACTTTTCAGCAAAATCCGGAAACTCAGCCGTCAACAGTTCCCATGGTAAAGATGACTTCCCCAGACTCTTGCTGTGTTGGCACTACTGTATTCATTTTCTTCTGTGCTAACATTAGTGTGAACACAACTAAACAGGACTAAGAAGTGCCTGGAATATATTTGATTTACAAATTACCATAAAAAAACAAGTTTAGTCTTGTTTTCAGGGCTTTAATAAAGAAACTTGTTAACATTTTTGTTTATAACATTCTTAGGTAACAAATGCCCAATGAATATGTTTTTCTTCGTCTGTAGGTAACTATGGTGAAAGTGGAATGGAAGCATTTAAAGACATGGCAGCAAAGGAGGGAATCTGCATCGCCCACTCTGATAAGATTTACAGCAATGCAGGAGAACAGAGCTTTGACAAACTACTGGAAAAACTCAGAGGTCATCTGCCCAAAGCTAGAGTGGTAGCCTGCTTCTGTGAGGGGATGACGGTCAGAGGCATACTGATGGCCATGAGACGCCGGCGTTTGGTGGGGGAGTTTCTGCTGGTTGGCAGGTGAGGGGCTTCCTCTGGGTTTTAAAAACTATGACTGGATGTCACACCAGAACTGAGATTTTTTGAATTTACAAGAGGCTAAAGAGGAAATTTGAAGTGTTTCACTTTTCTAGTCTTTATATTACAGGTAAAAATCTTTTTTCAGAAGTACATCATCATCATCATCTTGGACCATCTTTGTCCTTTCATCGTCACCCCTATCATCGCCATTTTGACATATTCACCCCCCCTATCGTGGTCTTGGAAATAGAAGGTATATTTTGTACTCTTTTTCCCATGTATTTTATCAATCAATATCTACACTCTAAAAACATTGAGGTTATTTTTCACCTCAATTATTGGGTTTTCATTATTGGAATATAATGTTGGGTAATTTTTGGAGCAAAGCTAATTTTATGAGTTACTGTTGTTTCATTATAACCAAAATTTTGCTTCCTTTTCTGAGTTAAAATAACCCAGAAAAACGTTAGTCCCTTGTTTAACCTCAGAGTTGGGTTAAAAACCAACCCAACTTGTTTTTTTATTAACTATGGAGGTTTTAGTGTGTATGTTTGATTCTAAATTAGACTAGTTTTTAGTCGGATAATAAAATGGTTTGAAATGCTTTTATAAAGGGAATTTGTGCTATTTTTAAGTGGTGACATTAAATAAAACCTATAATTACACCTGTTAAATCAAAAACATGTTTAATAAAAAAATACAAGCAAAAAAAAGAAAGGAGGATTGAACTAGCAAGTTGTTTGACTCTTTCCGAGAATACCATGTTTTATTTTAAGGTTCATCTCTCTGGCTCGCTCGTGTCCTTGGTGTTCTATAAATGCCTTTCCTCATTAGGAGCCACATATGTAGGCTGTCGCTCAAATCTGACAGCAGGAAACATAAAATAACCTTGAACCACATATTACCAAATAATACACTCTGTAGCTTTTGCATGCAAAACAACACTTGACATTTTTTTGTTTTTGATTTGTCTTGCTCGTTTTACAATTGTAAAGTAAACTTAATAGCACTGACTTGTGTTTAGTATTTTCATGCTCTCATTTTGCATTCTGTCCTATGTCACAGTGACAAATGACAAGAATATGTGGAGTTGTTTTGGAAAATAGGGCAAAAGTACAGAGATGTAATCAGTAAACAAATAAACAAATGTAAAAATAAAAATAAAAAAAAGTAATGAAATTAAAAAACTTTGAAATATTTCTGAAGCAGGGTTGGCCAGCAGGGGACAAAAAATTGCAAAGGTAGCCATATTGAACAGCACATTTTTGGTAGATTAAAAAAAAAAAAGAAACAAAATAGAGGGAGATTTGAATTATTCAACAGCTGTTAAGTGGTATTTTCTCTTAACTATCCGTTAATTTACAGTAAATAACAGTTTTACATTTATGAATCATGTAGCAGATGCTGAATGTCTTCCAGACATTTTCTGCACTTATTTTTGCATTGACAGTTGCCAGCAAAATAAAGCATCAAAAATGCTCCACATAAATTGAATTAATGCAGTGTAGGAGGCCTCTTTGGTGGGTAAACCATGCTTAAAAGCCTTTGCTTGATTCTACAAGTGGCATTTTTATCATCGATGCAATCTGGTTTACATTTATTTTCTTTAATGCATAAGCATCCGTTTCATTTATGTTGCTTTGAGGGGAAAGCTCCATATCTATCAGATAAAAATGTGACTTTACACCCACAAATACTGTCATAGGGTGTATCAACATATCCTGTTTGTACAGTAAAGCTTTTTTTATTTGTACATTAAGAATCCTATAGTGTATTTATTTTTTTATTTGTTTTATTTCTTCACTCTGTCTAAACATTTAAGTGAAAGGGCGCTAGATTTAAAGTTCAGAGCTTATTGTGTGCAAGCACGTCAGGGTGTGCACGTCTGTGTATGTGAGTGAGTCGATAATGCACACTTTTGCACTTGCGTCTGTCTTCAGGCATGTAGGTGGTGTAGAAGCATACTGCATACAGCATATTGGCCCCCCAGGTCGATGTGTGGGTTTCAGAGCGCTTGCTGAAGAGTGATTCAAACTATCTAGAGTCAAAGCTCTCTATGCTTCTAAATATCCGCTCCTGCTCGTGTACCATTTCTGTCCTCACTTCTCTAAGGATGTGTTATAAAATGATTTCCTACATCACCAGAAGCAGGCATTATAAAACGCCCACTCAACAGTTGTGTAACTCGAGCTTGGTTAGAGAAGTTTCCAAAAAAAAAACCACTCCTTCCTCTCCTTTTTATTTTTTATTTCAAGTCGATTGGAAAAAGTTTTTTTTTAATGATGTGTTATGGCACACGCGTACAGAAGTGATCTACCCTTTGCCTTTGCTAATTTAGAAAGGAGACGCGTCCAGGTGCTGAATATAGAAGCAGTAGACAGCTCATTTTGAGACAGACTATAGAAAAACAAATAAAGACAATAAAAACATGTTTTTTTCTGAGTTTCAGTGGTAACAAAGGCAAAAATGTCTTTAAAAAATCAAAAAGTTTTTAATCCTAAATTATGAACATTCAAAACATTTTACAGTTAAATTAAAAATGCTGTCATAAATATAAATATTTTTTCGCTCAAATATTATGCCAATTTTAGTATTTTTGGCTGGTCAAAAATATAATGCCAAATCAATGAATTAATTTAAAAGAAAACTAGGGGTAAAATAATGAACCAAATAAAAAAAAAAGTGCACTTTTGCACCTGTTGTGGCTTTTATGGTAGCTCAGATCAACTATGCATCTTACTGGTTTAAAAAAAAAAAAACACTGTGCACATTTATTAAACTGGTTCAAACTTTCTCATTGAAGGTAGAGGTTCGTTTTTTCAGAAGTAAATTTTATGAACGTCTTTTTTATTAGTGTTCAAACTTAAATTTTTGAACTAATTCAGATCTTGACTGTTTGTCTGTGGCATCACTTTTTAAGTTTTTTAAAGGTACATTGTCCCCCTGACAAATAACTGCAACTATTGTTTATTGTTGTATTTCCCAGTCAAAAAAAATGTTCAGTTTTGTACTAAGCATAGATCTTAGCAGGAACTTTAAAATCCATATTTCCTTCTCCCAGCTGGTAATTTTCCTAATATTTTGCTCATATCCTCCTTTAATATAGACATACACCTATTTTTATTCGATCTTCATTTGGTTTATTGGCTCATCACCAAACAAGATTCCCATGATAATGTGTTTGCAGACCAGTGATTCATCACTAATAACATTGTTCATTGTTCAGATTAGTCTTTCTGACTTATTTGGCCACAATAACTGTTCCACCTGTCTGTTTGCTGTTTTGTTTTTCATGCTGTGACTTGTAGTCTTGTCAGGTTGGTGCATCCCACACAAGAGAAAAACCTTAATAAAGTCTCTAACAGCTTTAATCTAGTCTTCCAGTAATATGTTGATTACAATAAAAACGTTTTTTTTAAAGCTGCAGTATATACATTTGACTTTACAAGCTGAAAAAAGGATATTGTTTATAAAAATGTATTTTAACGTAAAAATATATTTGATTAAGCTCTATCAAATAAACATTTTTATTTATATTATGTATATGGCACAATCAATTACTCATACATATTTTTACCATATAGTCATATAGTCAGAGAGCTCAAAGCTGCAAAAAAAGAACCAAATACAGCTACGCAATACTGAGTGTCACTAATTTGATACCCAACGCATTTCCATTTGGTCTCACCGCACATTTATATCAAGGTCAAAATTTCAAATGCAAACTAGGTCTGCGAATTAAAAAATAGGAAAAAATAGTAAAGGAGGGGAAAAAATGGCAACAAATATCTCTAGAGGCCATTAACAGTGATACACCTTTTCAATTTAATGCACATTTAAAAACTGCAGCCAATTTTACAATTGCACTGAAATGTAAAAAGCTAAAATGTTGATTGCATTTAATTTTGTGTCATGACAAAATTCCAGGTTTGTTTTAATTTACTTTATAAGAGAACTGGACTGAGTGATCCTTTTTCCATATTCCAAACAAGAAATACCTGCTGGTACAAAAAATTCAAAATCCCATAGACTTCTATTTAGAAATAAACAGTTATTACTCTGTCATTGGATGTGTCAGAATAACCATTCTAGCTCTGATACCATTTTTAACAAGTTCTTGCTAATTTTATTCTTTTTCATACTAGTGTTGAAAGTATTGAAAGCTATTTGTTATAAACTGGCCAATCAGATGCTTGAGTAAAAGCATGTGGTGCCCGTTGGCCCCCACCTTCAACGTTTGACAGATTCTCCCGACCTGCTTTCAGTGGAAGGGGTTGGACATCAAACAAGCTCACTCTCAACTGGCGACGGTAGCTGCCATAGAAACATTGATTCAGACCGACTCGAACCAATCGCCGTTTACTTATGTGGTCTTGCTCCAACATGGCGACGTCCGTGTCATGGAAAGTGAAGCTGGAAGTAAGCCATTTTCAATGGGTGACGTCACCCTCACTCGGTCCAGTTCTCTCATACAGTCAATAAATCAAATACAGAAACAAAAACCAACAGAGAGATTTGGTTTTTGACTTATAAAGCAATGCTCATCCAAGCTTTTTCATTGTCAAAGTTAGACTCTACTATATAGCTTTTATTTTCTGTTTACATGCCATTTTGCCGGTCTTCATGTTTACAGCTAGCTGTGTTTTTGTCTATTCCTACTACCAAGTGACGGCTGGGCTGACAGGTACGACGTGACAGATGGCTACGAGAGAGAAGCAGCCGGTGGAATCACCATAAAGCTGAAGTCAGCTTATGTTACCTGGTTTGATGACTACTACCTGAACCTGAAGCCTGATGCCAACCCGAGAAATCCCTGGTTTCCTGAATTCTGGCAGCACCGCTTCCAGTGCAGGTTGAGAGGCCATCCTCAGGAGAACACGATGTTCAACCGTACTTGCAGCTGTTAGTACCTCACAAACGTAGCAACCTAATATGTGGACGTGGTGTGAAAAACATTTGTTCTCATGGGTAAAACTGTTTTCTACAGGGAGAGAGTCTCTGCGCCACCAGTATGCCCAGGACACCAAAATGGGTTTTGTCATAAATGCCATATATTCCATGGCTTATGGCTTAAATGCCATGCAACAATCTCTCTGTCCGGGGTATAAGGTGTGGAGATCACTTTTTTTTTTTCCAGCTCAATCTTCATGGCATTCACATTGTTTGATCTTCCCTAGGGTTTGTGTGAGAATATGAGACCCATCGATGGTCGCAAACTCCTTGATTTCCTAATGAAAACCAATTTCACCGGGGTGTCCGGTGAGACCATCCTCTTTGACCAGAATGGTGACTCACCTGGCAGGTGAGGATTCTCCAATAAAACAAAAACATGGGGGCTTGGAGACAAATCAGATGAATGAAAAGCATGCCAACATGTGCCTCAGGTATGAAATCATGAACTTCAAGCAGATTGGTGAGAACGAATACTCTTACATTCATGTGGGAAGCTGGGATCAGGGAGGACTTAAGATGAATGATGAGGAAATCTGGAGCAACAGCAGTGAAGTGATCCAATCGGTCTGCTCTGAGCCCTGCCAGAAGGCCCAAATCAAGGTAAGAGGAGCCCTGTCAACTCAACAACATTTTTGTTTTTAACAGAATGCTTTAAACATGAAAGTTAAACTTTTTCTCAGCTTTTTACAGAGGTTTTGTGTATTTTATTTACATATAAGCCGTCATTTGTCAACCACTGACAGCAATAAGTTTAATTTTATTATTTTAAGATTACAAGAAAACAGAACATTATAAAAACCCAGTTTTTCTGTTATTGTCTTTTTCGTCCTATGATGATCGGCAAGCAAAAGGGGCTCCTAAATTTAGGATCTGTCAAACAACCCACACAGCAGTCTTAAATTGATCCCACGGGTTTACAGTCCTAAAAAAGATTGCCCAATAAAATAATCAAGTCCATCAGGGACTGAATTCAGCTTTTTGTTCAGATCTTAATCATATCCCATCTGTCCTCCTCTACAGATGCCCCCCCCCAGACTATCCAAATCACAAAGAACGCTTCGTCCTATTTTTTTTTTTGTTTTCCCAGAGGTTTATCAGAAAAACCTCATTAAGCAGTCAATACACGCACTTTGTAGTTTGGCAGGTAACGTTGAAAAGTACTTGATGTACGATTTTCTAATTTCTAAAATTTAGAACAAAAAAAAGGAAAGATGTGTTTCAATTTAAGAAGTCAGGAAATACAATCTATAACATTCAATTAAACACAACCATATCACAGTCAAAATACATGTTAGATAAGAATCGCTCTAAAAATACAATCAATGAGCCTTGTTGCTTAATTCCAGCTATCTAAATTTGGAACTTTGCAAACTTGTTAGCGTCAGTGTTATTCCATACTGAACGCTTTAATGTAAGCCGCAAGCACACAAATTACGTATATAGAAAATATGTATATATTGATAGATACAATATATATATATATATATATATATATATATATATATATATATATATATATATATATATATATATATATATATATATATATATATTATATATGTATATATATATACAGTATATATGTATATACATACAGTATATATGTGATGGACTACTCTTAATGGGTCTTCTTGTAGTCCAAGAAGTAGTACAAGAAATCTGCAGATACAACTGTGTGACATAACATAAATTCAGGGAGTGAAAACTACTTTGCGTAGAATTGAAAAATACCTAGGTAAGAAACTAGTTCTAGCTATATTATTCACACAGAAAAAATAAAGTCTTATATCATGAATCAACTTCAAGTCATTGTTGCCAAGTTTCCAGCTGACCATCATCGTAGTTACTTAGTTCATGAACTGGAAACAGAAGCAAGAGCAAAGGGAAAAAAAGAAAACAAATAAATGTTGGAACTTTATTCTTAGTAAAACTAATAGTTTATTTATAAAATATTTGAATATTTTTAGTTATAAAACAATTATTAATACACTTATAATTATAGATGATTGCTGCACTAACCTTTTGAACGAGATAATATGATATTAAATAAATAAAATAAAATCTATGATTCTTGAATGTATATGAGTTGTAAGGAAATCTGAAATCTTAAAACAAAACCTTATTAATCTTTTCTTATTTTACAGGAGAGTGTAACACAAACATAGCAGTGACGTGGTGGTATAAAGTGACAGTCATTATAAAGCCACAAAGCAGAGCAAGAAAATGTAAAAGAAATTAAAACCTAACACCATCCAAGTAGTCAGCTTCTATCTTTTATGAACTACATAAGAAAACTTGCCCTGTTCCTATTTATCCACAGTCCCTAACAATTTTACTTCCACCACCACAATTAACTTCTCAGCAAATGTGAGCAATTCAGATGTTTATATATTTTTTTCAGATATTCCTGGAATTTGAAATGCATCATCTCTATCTTGTATATATTTCATAAGTACCATTTATCTGGCCTTTTAGTTGAAAAATAAAACTCTTTACCAGCCTAACTATCTGTTTTAAAAAAAACATCACAGTTCATATCTTACTATATCGTTTTGATCAACTAACCAACTTTGAACCAAAACGGCTTTTCTTGATCATTTTCCATCTTGTTTTTGTGCCACCCGCGGTCCTTGCAGCCACGGCCAGAAACATCATCAAACAGCTACAGATGGTGCAGAGAAAGCAGCAAGACATCTTACAAAGACCAAAGGAAGTGGTCATATCCCCCCAGTACCAAAGCTGCCAGTAATTCAAACAACGGATTTTTAAAATACTGCTGTTTGAAACCATAAACAAACTGCCTCTTTAAAAATTTTCAGCAAAAATGATTTGGAAATCTTTAAAAAAAAAAAACTGGGGAGAAACAATTTGACTGTTGCTGCCGCTGCTGAGCTTAACTTTACAGATTCATTTAATAGTCAGCTGGATATTTAATTTGACTAATTTGACGCCAGGATTTATTTTGGACAGATTAAAATAGAAGAAAAATCATCATGTAGCCAGCAGAGTGTTGCCAAGAACAACATTTTAAGGCCCATCATGCTCTAGCAGCTATTTATCCATACAGGTGAAATGTATTAATGTTTATCATAGTATTTCTTTATTAGGGGAAAGAAGGGACAAGCCACGTAAATATGAAAAATTACTAATAACTTTTCCCATATAGATGCATCAAAATGGATCCTCAATCATTTAAATGAATATTCTTATGGTTTATTTTAAAGCTAGGGGTGCAACGATTCATTTTTTAATAATTTGATTCATGTCATTATTTCTTTTCTGATACCATTTATAGTCAGTGTTGGTTCGTTTTGAAGGATCCGATTCACTGACCTTAAATCGATCCAGGACATCTTTAACCAAATATTCATCCAGTGTGACTGAAGAGTGTGGTAGAATGTTCTAATAATGTTCCCTTTGGACTGTTTTGCTGTGGAAAAACAACAGTGGGTTGAATTTAATAAACATAAATGTAAATGGATTTGCCATTAATTCTTGCTTACACGTTTGTTTGTACACATGTTTAATTTACACTTGCAAGAAATACAAGGCGTGTGGAAGAATTCCCCTGCGGTCAAATGACTTTGCTAAATTTCAAAGTATTTCCACACATTAGACTGTAATGATGGTTTGATCAGTTTTTGCTGCCATCACACGTGTGTTGCCCGTCCTGATGCACTTGGTCGTTTTTACGTTATTGTAAAATAAACTTACCATGCCCCGATCCAAACGGTATTGGTACTGGACAGAGTGCAAGACGGGCTTCAGAAGTGTCATTGGAGCCTTGAGACTTGTGTGTGTGTGTGTGTAAAATGCTTGTGTATTGATGCCTCTAGGTGATCCGAAAAGGAGAAGTGAGCTGCTGTTGGACTTGCACTCCCTGCAAGGAGAACGAGTTTGTGTTTGATGAATACACTTGTCGAGCCTGCACCCTTGGCTCTTGGCCCACTGATGACCTCACTGGTAAAAACAAAAAATAATTTTTTACTTATACATCACAAACAATGCAATGCCACAAGGAAATCAATGACATGTGTGTTTAACCAAGTGACTTGCACTTGCATGTGGGTCTTTAAAAGCTAGGACCCTAAAAAGATTTACCAAAAACTTAAGCTTAAGAACTTTCTCCCACATTATTTTCAATGAAACAATGCAGGTGATTGTTGTTTCCTGGAATGGAAGAGTTTTCTTCCATTCCAGGAAACTCCTTTGAGTGTTTCTTTATTTAAATCATTGTGAATCAGGAGCAGACAAAAAAATGCTGTTTCAAAAAGAGTGTATTTCTTACTTTGAAAACACGCTGAACGGGCGTCCCCTTGAGCTCTCATTAGCAGGAAGTGGAACGGGGGGGGGGGGGGTCTTCGTACCACGGTCCCACCTACAACTCAGATGCGAATAACTGATGAACTACTGCAGCTACTGTCCAGGAAAAACACTTTTTTTTAAATTTTGACTAAAAAGTACATAATTATAATTAAAAGACCACTAGGAATGCTTTAAAATAATTCAAAACATAATTGGAAGGAGACTTTAAACAGTAAACTCTTGAAACTGAACAGCTTGACGTACATGCAAACTTATCCTGGTACTCTGTCATAATGGAGCAAATTTTTCCTGACTTGCTAAACCTTTTTTTTTTCTCAGGTTGTGAACCAATTCCAGTGCAGTACGTGCGTTGGGGGGATCCAGAGCCCATTGCTGCTGTAGTCTTTGCCTGTCTGGGCCTGATGGCAACACTTTTTGTTACTTCTGTTTTTATCAAGTAATTTTAACTGATTTTTCTGCACTCTACTCTCTATTTACCATTTTAAAAAACATTTATTTCTGCTTGTTTGTTTGTTTGTTTGTTTATATTGAGCCAGTATATGGTCTCTGCATCAACCCAATTTCCCAATCTAGGATCAATCAATTGTCTTTATCTTTATCTTAGTCGTCCGCATGGTTACTGGGATGCTGGAACCTATCCCAGCTGTTTCAGGTCTTGCCATGTTGCCTGACCATCACAGGGTCACACAAAGACAGACAACCACTCATGGGACAATTTAAGAACCAGGGTCTCCTTACTAAGAGGCAACAATGCTCACTGTGCAGCCCCAGTTTTAAATTATAGACCAAAAATAGAAAGATGAAATTGACAAGAGAAAGAAGTTAACAATTAGTTTAGCTGTCTGAATCATGCTTGTATACTTTGCTTTTCTGCAGTCTGGTGATTTTTATATTTTGCTCAATTGAAGTCACTTAAAACCATTAAATGGTTGATTTAATTCTCATAATGTTTAAACTTTGTGTTTGTATGAAGGTTTTGGGACACTCCTGTGGTCAAGTCATCCAGCCGTGAGCTTTGTTACATTATTCTAGCTGGAATTTGTCTGGGCTACCTATGCACTTTCAGCCTAATTGCCAAGCCACACATTATCTATTGCTACCTGCAGCGGCTGGGAATTGGTTTGTCCCCCGCCATGAGCTACTCTGCTCTCGTCACTAAGGTAAATTTTGTCAATGTTGATAACGTTGATTGTTTTAAATGTAATTCTGTGTGTGACAAATGACACTGTTGTGTTTCATCCAAACCACTGAAAGAGCCAAACAAAGTAACAACTGTAAAGTAGCTTTTCTTTTTAAAATAGCATTTTTCTTTACCATTTCCCCAAACCATATGTGTAAAAGTCCAGACCTTAAGGGCCAGTGTCCCATAAAAAAAGTTAAAGACATTATGTTGATGAATAAAAAAATACATTTAGCAAGTTGTAAGTTTTTTGGTTGATCATTCAAGACCTGAGAAAGGTATATTTTTGCAATAAACAAACTTAAAAAAATTAGAGTTGGTCAAATGACATGGTCAGACAAAAATACCTTTAGAAATTCTTCATTTCCATTCTATTTGTCAAAATTGTTGTTGGCAATGGGGAGGATTACTCATCACTGATGTCTGTCTGCCATTACAGTTATAATTTCTGATAGTCTTAGCATTTTTTGGCAAGCCAAAATAAATCTTGGAAACAATAAAGCCACTTTCAGAAATTGGATGATATCCAGTTGCTAAGAAAGCAAACACAAATTGATGGTGAGTGTGTGGGTTGGTGCTGATATATAAAATCAGGGGCAAGGATTATTCCCATGAATCAGTATGGGTATTATCCACATTCTATGCAACTAAAGCATGCCTAACCGTTTTATTTATTTTTTGATCCAGACCAACCGTATAGCACGCATCTTGGCAGGCAGCAAAAAGAAGATCTGCACCAAGAAACCTCGCTTTATGTCCGCCTGCGCACAATTGGTCATTGCCTTCCTACTCATACTGCTGCAGCTTGGAATTATTGTGGCACTTCTTATCATTGAGCCCCCACAGGTGTGTGTGTTCTTTTTTTTTTTTTGTAATTTAACTTCCTTATTATAATTTCAGCAACTTTTTTGTTTACTTCTTTTAAGGTGATCTACGACTACCCCAGTATCCGTGAAGTGCATTTAATCTGCAACCTGACCACTTTGGGGGTGGTGGCACCACTGGGCTACAATGGGTTGCTCATCCTCAGCTGCACCTTTTACGCCTTTAAGGTAATTTAGTAAAACTAGTGAATTTATAAGAAGATTTATCTTGGATCTTGAGAAAATACTTTACTCTGCTTTCCCTAAAAACAAACCTATTTTCTTCTTTTCCCTTTGCAGACTCGTAATGTACCAGCTAATTTTAATGAGGCCAAGTACATCGCCTTTACCATGTACACCACCTGCATTATCTGGCTGGCTTTTGTTCCCATTTACTTCGGATCCAACTACAAAATCATAACGATGTGCTTTAGTGTCAGCCTCAGTGCCACAGTGGCTCTCTGTTGCATGTTTGTTCCAAAGGTAAGACTTATTTACAAGAACATTTTCAATATCAATGTCTTTTTTAAGAGTGACAAGGCCAAGATAGCAACACAATGTTTAATCATAGTGTTAGGTTTAAAGGTTGTCATCTGGACTTGGTTTTTAAAGTTGAAGACGTTTCACCTGTTATCCAAAAGGCTTTGTCAATTCTGAAAAGCTGGTTAAAGAGCTGGTTTATATGTGCTCATGGGGGAGGAGTCAGACCTGAAACTGCATTGAATTGTCTACTTAGACTTCATGTTTTCGGGTTGTTAGGAGTCCTTTGTCCTCAGCTGGGGCTGGGGAGACAGTGGCTACCCTTCCCAACCTGGTCATCTCTTTCAGCTGTTACCGACCCAGGCGGAACTGGTTTGGTTTGTTTGGGTTTCATAACACTGCCATAGATGGATGGAAGAATAAACCTGAGACCACCATTCTTGTTAAGACAAGGTTTATCCTTCTTGACAAAGATGGCTTCTTTCACTCCTCGCTCAAACCATCCTCTCCCTCTGGCTAAAATTCGTACTTCACTGTCCTTGAACGAGTGGTTTGTGGCCTTCAGGTGGAGGTGCACTGCAGAGTGCACAACGTTGCTCTGTTTGTAATTTTGTCCCTAGGATGAAGCAGTTTTGCTTTGTCATGCCGGCATTCGGGCCGCTGGCTTGCCGGTAGACAGACAGCCAGCTGATATTGTAGTTTAGGGTCGAATCGGAATAATAATATTCAGGACTTGTCTTTTATTAACAAATTCTTTAGCAGTCGCTTTACATTCAAAGGCTAGTTGGCTACGGGCTAAGTAGTGTTGAAAATACAGGAAGGAAAATGAGTCCCGTTGTAAACAAACTGCTGCCACATACATTTTATGCAGCAGCTCCGTAATATACGAGACGAACTTCCAAACATGCTTTTATTAATGTTATGAATATTATGTTCACCTGTTCGCTCATCGTTTTATTTTTAATCCGTGTGGTCAGTGCTTTTTCTGTGGAAGAACGGAGCTGGAAGAAGCCAGTGTTAGGAGAGACTAACACGCGCTCACAACATTGGCCTTGATGGACACAAAATCCTCGACCATGTGGGAAAAGCTGCAATCTGCATCTTGGCTGCACGTAAATGTGTGGGAATAACATCAGCCTTTATTTTGTCGGGGCACAACTGGAAACACAATTCCACGTGATTGTTTGAACAGTTTCTAAGGACTTAGCGACATTTCTGCTTTGAAAAGCTCACACACCGCCCCAAAGCCGCTGTGTGTGCTGGCAGCCCGAGCTCTGCTCGAACACACGGTTCTCCTGAAACCAGCAGCCGCTAACCCAGAGTGGCGGGTCGGCTCGCAGTCCGAATTCTCACACATAACAAAATGCACACGTAACAAAGCATCCTCCCCTCAAACACATATTAATAAATCAGGCTGCTCTGCTCAGAGAGGTTCACTCGGTCCACTGGCACCGGAGCCCAAACCCAGAGCTCGGGTGCCGGGTCAAGACATCAGTGGGCACGGAGCGCTCCTCCCCCACATCCCCCTCGTGAGGGGTGAAAGAGAGGGGAGAGCCAGCGGGGCGAGAGCGGGGCGAGAGCGGGGCGAGAGCGGGGCGAGAGCGGGGCGAGAGCGGGGCGAGAGCGGGGCGAGAGCGGGGCGAGAGCGGAGCAGCGCTTTTCACGGGGCATCCGCAGAGCAGCTGGTCGGTCCCGTATGCGCTCCAAAGCTTTCTCTCAGCAAAACACCATCTATGCATGACGTAAACAAGAGCAGTAGTGACACACGATCAGAATGAACCGTTTACATGCACAACGATCAGATCAACAATTGGTATAACCCACCTATCTCGATCGGAAAGAAATTTTGATCCGAAAGAGTCTGATCGGGGCAGAGTATTCCAAACGGCGCGTTTACATGACGCATTGTTCTTTCGATCAGGCGTTCCTTCCGATTACTTTTGCCCATGTAAACACGGCTATTGATTTACAGCAGATACCTTCACATTTCTGTCTGTGTGTGTCTCATTGCATTGCATTGAAGAAACGGAGGATGTTTAGAGATCTTATTTTTTGTTTTAAAAGCACAAAAGCATCGGTAATCACGTTTTCATGTCTGGGTTCATTCACATCCTGGTAAGCTCTCCATCCATCTTGCTGCAAAGCCGCTTTATGCCGCTACTTCCATGTCTCTGTGAGCATTCAATGGGGTAAAAATGGAAGCAAGAATGATCAATATATTATTGTCTCGATGAAAAACCAAAAAATATTATAAGATTATAAGATTAGGCTGGCTACTTCACCAAGCAGACTTAGCTCCTAGCAGCACAAACATGGATTTGAGCAATATCCCATCATGCATCACGCATACCCAAGATGCATCTCGACCAGCCATTCATTGGTCTTGTTGTTGCACTACAGTTACAGGGAAACAGTGATTGGTTGAGGTGCTCTATGGGTAAACGTGATACACAATATCCTCGTGTCTTCAATGCAATTCAATGAGACACATACAGACAGAAATGTGAGGGTATCTGCTGTAAATTCAACTATTGCTAACATTATGACGTGAATAACAGGATAATTATGGGCTAGTTAGCATGTAGCCTACTAGCCTTCGAATGTAAAGCAACTGCTAAAGAGTTTGTTAATAAAAGACAAGTCCTGATTTTTATTATTCCTATTTCGACCCTAAGCTACAATATCAGCTGGCTGTCTGTCTACCGGCAAGCCAGTGGCCCAAATGCCGGCATGACAGAGCAAAAGAGCTCTGCGGCAGAGCTATGAGCTATGTCCGGTGAATTGTATGGAAAAGCAGCAAGCCTAGGTATACTAAATCTTATGATTTTCATTATATGCAATGAGACAATAATAAATTGATCATTTTCGTTTTTCCTTTTCCTTTCTTGAACGAATGTGGGTCACAGAGACACGGAAGTTACCGCTGAAAGCGGATTTTGCGGTCGGACAGAGACCATATCCGTGTTCTTTGAATGACTTTTGACGTGAATAAATATTCCGTTCGCACAAATTAATTATTTTGTTCACACAAATTAATTATTTGTACAAAATGTATAAATAGTATTTCGTGGGAACGGAATATTATCTTGTGGGAACAGAATATTATTTCGTGCGAACAAGATATTAATTTGTGGGAACAAGATATTAATCTGTGGGAACGAGCTAAGTTTTAGTTTTTTAATGTCAGGACAGTAGGTTCCGTAGGTTTGAGATGAACTGGGATGTTATGTTGTCTGAAAATCCCTTTCAGTTTTTCAGACAGACCTGAGGTAATGCAAATATTGTTCCCTTTAGGCTCTTGTTCCTTCTTGTCTTGTTTTCTTGTATGTTAAAATTTGGTGAATGCCCAGTTGGGATATCCACAGGTTCGGAGGGCTTGACGGATATGTCGCTCTTCTTTCTTCTTTCCATCAGAGCTTGTGGGCACCTCTTGGGCTCTGTGTTATAAAGTCCTGATAACCCCTAGTTTGTGCTGTAAAGGGTGGTTTGAATCAAATAACAAATACAGTGTGAGCCGGCTTCCTGTACACTTCAACCTGGAGCTATCTGTCATCTCCAATGATCCCTGCATAGTCTAGAAAGGCTAGGCCAGTGGTTCCCTAACTGGGGGGCGCAGGGGGTATTGCAGGTGGGTGCGGTGGAGTTTAGAAACAAAGCATTTGTATGTTTATGTCAGTGTGGGGGGGCTCAAAAATATTCTAATCTTCAGAAAGGGGGGCCCTGCAGAAAAAGTTTGGGAACCACTGGGCTAGGCCATTCTCTCTCTTGGGTCTTCCCTGGTGTTCTTGATGTTTTTGTCGGCCGCATTGATTTGATCTGTGAACGCCTCCACTTCCTGGATTTTGATTTTGACCCAAGTGTCATCCACGTATCTGAACCAGTGACTTTGAGTAGCACCTGGGAACAAGTCCAGGGCTCTTCTCTCGACTTCTTCCATGTACAAGTTGGCCACAATGAGCGAGATAGGCGAGCCCATAGCACAGCCGTGCCTCTGCCTGTAGAAGTTTCCCCTGAATTCGAAATATATGGATTTGAGGCACACTTCCAGCAGTTTGCAGATGTGATCTGGTGTCAAATTTGTTCTTTCTTGTAGCTTAGAGTCCTCCAGTAAACTCTTCCTCCCTGCAATCACTGCCTCAGTGGTGGAAATGCAGGTGAAGAGGGAAGTTACATCATAAGACACGTAAGTGATAGAGTCGGTGCTGCTGACAATGGGTCTCAGTGGCATTCCTTCCTTGTGGATTTTTGGGAGGCCATGGATGCAGGATATAGTATTACCCAGGTACAGTCTGTATTATAGTGGCTTGTCGATGACTTGATCTCTCTCCAGCCTTTGTAGGCAGTTTATGACCTTCTTCTTGCAGCCGCTGATTGGGTCCCTTCTCAGTGCTTCACATGTAGTGGTGTGACTGAGTAGGTTGTTGATTTTGGCTTCATAGTCCGCTGCATTCAGATTCACAGTGCATCTACACTTATCCACTGGTAAAATGTTGATACTGTGATCCTTCTTGGGAGCTGTTAAGGCCATTCTTTCATCTGGGAAAAGATTGGATGGTGTTAGTTTGGCACTGGACAGTGCAGCCGAAATTTTAAGCCGTACTTCTGTAGCTTGAGATCCAGTCAAATTGTTCCTCTTTCTTGTCGCTTCTGTGGCTGTGATAAGGTCTACCATGGGGATCTGATTGGGTGTAACCGAGAAATTCAGCCCCTTGGATTGTACATCTTTCTCCGTTTGAGTCAGTTCGTGGTCAGAAATATTCTTAATCCACCTCTCTCTGTTGATCAGTGCTTTGGCATGGTTTTCTCTATTCCTCCTGTTGAGACAGTCCTTGAGGATCTGTTGTTGATTGGTGAGGATCTGAAAGTTCTTGATTTGCCTTTGCTTGCTTTTATTGTGTTGTGCCAGATGTGCCGCCTGGGTGAAACAAACAATCTTCTGAAAAACGTCTTCAGTAACAGTTGTGGCCAAATTGTCCTGTAGATTCTCCATTTTACTCTTTAGGTTGTTGATGATGAAATGCGTCTGTCTGATCCTGTCCTTTAAAAGTTGGGTTCAGGCTCTGTGCATGATGTTCTCAGCTCTGTGTCCTTTAACCCCTTTGCCCGTCTGTAAGCTCTTAGGAATCATGTTGCCTTGTCTGCATCTCATGTTGAACCTGAGGTGGTTCTTGTAGTCCGCCAGTTTCATAGCTGTCTTCTCCAATTCACGTACCGGCTGATTGGTATCGTTCCCAAAATTAGAAGAAACATGTCTCTGAAGACTCTCCTTCATCCAGGTTGATTATATCAAAGTGGTAGGTTTAAAGGAATACCAACCTTGGTCATTCGACAGATTATGGACCCTTTTTTTATTTTTAACTTCACAGCATTACCGTATTATAAAAAAGTAAAAAATAATAAAATAAATGATTAATCAACTGTTGAAAATGTTGAAAATGTTTGTAATGATATTACTTCACTTGCTCCAAAAATTGAAAAAATTAATCATGATTTTTCTTAATGTAACATAATTTTGCATATATTTTAACTTTTAATACTTGATAAAATTTTGCTGAGATAATTTTTGAAACAGTGTTATGTTTATTTTACTGATATAGTATTATTTTTATTAATCATATACTTAGGGTGGTCCTTCCAGAGGGCTAAATTTTCAAATTAATATTTTTTCAGCTCCAACCCCTGAAATTTGTTGGAATAGCTGAAAAAACTCTCCTTGTAATTTTTTTTTTTCCAATTCCAACAACATTTACCCCTCCTTCAATGAGACCGGTATGGTGCCTCAGGAGAAGACTAAGGAGAACTAAGCTGGCTGCCAAAAAATGGGCTTAGCAGTCTTAAAGTGAACACTAACAAATATTTGGGACAGAGACTGTAGATTGGATATGGAATATGAATATCGCCTTTTTAAGATTTTTCTTTCTCAAATTTAGAACAAACAGGAATACAAGCATACTCAGTTATATAATGGATGTTTACAATTTTCATCATCATTGATATTTGTTCTTTTTCATACATGTAGAATTGTAAATTAAATTGTTTGAGATTAGTTCTGGTATTAAAGCTTTCATTCTAATTCTAATTTTAATTTATGTTGTCTTTATTCCTTGACAATGCGCACCCATAGGGGCCGAAGGGTAAAAACTTCAAGGTTACTGAGGGAGGGGTAAATATTGTCCAATTGAGACAAAATTCACAAGGAGAGTTTTCTCAGCTAATCCAACCAACTTCATGGGTTGGATCTTAGAATTTCCAACTTCCACTTTTAAGGACCACCCTACATGACTTTTATAAGTAACATAATCTGCAGATATTTTGGATAATTGATCTGCATTTGCCATGTTGATATCTAAAATAGTTATTTTTTACATAATTTAAGTAATTCATTTTTGTCATGTGCTTTATTGATATTTCAGGATTCTTAATTCTGTCTGATAAAAGTTAGGAACCGGATAATGATAAATCATGTAATTAAATGGTTACGGTATGGGTTGGTGAAGGTGGGATTATACAAATTTGCTTCCTTCCATTCCCTGTCAAGCAATATTTATTAATATGTCTAATTATCCTAAGTTTGATTCATCATTGTATGAATGGATAACTGATGATTATATTGTTGTTGTGTATTATACTTATTTGATTGCTTGAAATAAACTATTTAAAATCAAATCAAAAAAGGTTGTCCTATGGACTTAGTTTTTAAAGTTGAAGACGATATTTATTTTTTTATTAACAATATAAATAACATGACTATTATTTCAAAAATATTTGTTACTTCCATTTCAGTGAGAATTTTTATGGTGCACTTCAGAGGTAGCTGAAGCAGACTTTACCAAGTTTGACGAACTAAAATACAATATAAGCAGTAAATTACCATAACATCTGGAAGCACAGTAAAACAGATTTTGTTAAAGTAATTAATATTTGTAGTAATTAACAGGGAGCCCTAAACACAACCCAGAGGAACTTGGGAGAATACCCTCACTTTTTTATCAGACAGTTATCAAACCAGGCAACCAATGCATGTTCAAGTCTATGCAAACACGCATCTTGTACTCCCTCTATCAAAATTCTAGCATCCACACGTCGCTACACAAGTTTCTACGTACAAAATGTGCCACCATTGAACATTCATTGAAAGTTAAACCAGGCTGTACTGAGACTCAGGGACTCGGATTTGATAGTGACATATGGACGGCTTCTCTTTTTCTTAACTAGAGAGCTAACATTTTGAGAATTGATCATGGAGGAGAAATTATTAATTGTGGTTTGTGTCTGGCCGGAATTATATGAAACTAAGTCTACTATATAGAGTAGGGCTGTGAAAGAAAAAGCTTTGCGAGATTCGTACCACTATGACATTTCGCACCAAACATCTTCTAACTGTAGGTGGTGGACATGCACAAGTAAATAGTAGTAAAAGAAATACAGGAAGAATCTCCTCCCTGCTTGTCCTGTGTGTACACCTTGGGCGAAGAAATTTCTTTTTCCTAGGGGGGGGCTTGCAAAAAATAATTGAGAAGCACTGGGCTAAAAATAATTGAGAAGCACTGGGCTAAATGCATGCTCAAGAATGTACTTTTAGCACGTTGTTGAACACGCAACACGGTCTGAACGTAGCATTATACAACAGCTCTTATGAAATCTTATGAAAATTGATCCATACTTCTCAGTATCCGCATCAATACTGATGAGATTTTGTGCTGCAGGGTGTTCTGAAACCCAATTGGTATTCTGTTGAAACACTATTGATCTTTACAAGTTGTGTAGATGATTTTAAAACCAAAAGTTTTGAAACCACAAATGTTCTTTACTATTATATTTGTACAACTTGTGATGCTATAAATGATTACATTTGTTGCTCCCTTTTCTAATCAGGTGTACATCATGCTTGCCAAACCTGAAAAGAATGTCCGCAGCGCTTTCACCACGTCCACAGTTGTGCGCATGCATGTAGGCAATGCCAAAAAAGCAGCCAAAACTGGCAAATCTTCAAGCAGCATGGCCAACTTGTTCCGGCGGAGCGGATCTACCCAGGATAATGTCAGGTATGGAAAAATCGAAGACTATATGAAGTATGGATAAAAGCAGGCAAGACAGTACCTTTTATACACAGATCCAATTCAAAGTGCCTCAAACATAGCCACCAGAATTTTCTTTTTCTTTTTGTCTTTAGTTTTTGTGGGTGGTAAACTATGTCATGGAAGTGACAGATCTGTCAAAACACTGTTCACACTGGAACATTTAGGCTGTCATAGCTAAAATGGTTGCAACAGGCTTAGAATAAAGCTAGAATGAAAAAATAATTTGTACTGAGAAAAGACTATCTCATTTGGGTTACATATTCCCAAAAGAAACTTGCAGCCTTTAAGGATTTCTCTTTCTAGGGAAGATAAAAGAAAATGGAAAGACATTAAAAAATGACATAAAAAAGCAAAATATAGAACAGAGGATAATAGAGACACTGGATGAGAAAATGTTAAAAAATACAGTATTATCAAGTCGGGTGGTTACAGTACATAATTTTCTCCATGTTTTGCAGCTCCAATGGAAAATCGGTGACCTGGGGACAGAACGAGCGCAGCTACAGACCAAACCTATGGAAGAGGATGTCATTCCACATCAAGAAGAAAGAACCCATTGAAGTGAATCAGACAGCCATCATCAAGCCCTTTTCAAAGGAAGATGCTCCTGCGGACAGTCGTTCAAAAGAGGAGTGTGAGGAGCCACAGGTGTCTCAGACTTTGCCCTGCTATCCTTCACAGTCACCTCAGACCGACGTCGGTGCACATTCGTCAAAGGCAAAAGTCTGCCAGAGAGAAGACAGCGACAAGGAGGCACAGATTTTACCAACATATGTACCCGAGCATCCTGCTGGGATCAGACGAAGAGGCGGGGAGAATAGTCAGGCTGTTGGTTTTGTTGATGATGGAGATATTAGCATCATAAGTGTGGGTGACATTGGCCAAACTCAAGGTGCCACAATCATGGACCAAATAAGCTGCGTGGTTAACCGTTTCACGGCCAACATCAGCGAGCTAAACACCATGATGCTTCCAGGAGGAGCCAATGTTAATTCTCCCTGCACCGGCACCCTACCTGATGGGGATCCCTCCCAGGGTGCACCTCAGTACCTCACGCCCAGGAGCAGGCAGGGCCCCCCCACGGCCACCACATACGCTGAGGTGATGGCTGTCCCCAGCTTCTGTGACAATCCAGCGAGTAAGATCTACGAGCACCTGGCTGGAACTCGCGTGGCTGGCAGGCGAGCCAGAGATACGGAGGAGCTGATGGCTCTTACCCCACCTTCTCCTTTTAGAGACTCATCTCTGAGTTCTGATGGCAGCTCACCCCCTTCAATTTCCCCCGCTTCCGAGGCTGACTATGACCAGCTGCTGCTCAAACATTATAGCCAGAGCTCCTCCTCACTCTAAATCGTCCTCTTTGTCTCTTCTGGGAATATTCTGAGTCTTCTCAGTCTGCGGAAACTGTTTTCTGCCTTTCTGCACACGGATAGCAGTTTTGTAGAATCACATTTTAGATGAGACTGTATGCTTCCCACAATTATCATTTCAGAAGACTTCATAAGATGGCAAAGGTGCATTTTTGACTGCCCAACAAAATCTTAAGAAACATCAGTTCCACTGCTTTTAAGATGATCTAAAAACATGGGCATTTTCTAAAGTCTTTCTAAAACTTTCCTCTGACACCTCAGTTTTAAACTCCAAAGAGCTAAAAAAGACCAGAAGAGGAAAAGCAGTTTTTTTTTCGACTTTGGAACTTCTTCCACCACTGTCAAAAACAGACATTTATCAGGTGTTCTTATTTCTTTGGTTTGTGTCAATATTGCAAATATGTCTTAATATTGCATGTTTCTTAAGAATTGAGAACGTTAGGTGTTAGAATTTACAACAGGTTGTTGAAATTGTGTTGATTTTTTTTACAATTTTTGCCTTTTCTTTTTTTAATGTCCTCGCTTTTAATTGACATTATATAAATCAACCCGAAACCCGACCTATCATGTTTTTAGTTCTGGATGCTAATGCGTCCTGAAAAAAGAAAAACAATCAAACACAAGATTCCTATACTGCCTTTTTTGATAGGTTGGTCATTTCTAAAGCTTGACTTTCTGTGTTGTAATAATCAAGAACAGAAAAAGCTAAAATGCTGCAAAAATGCACTTTTGTATTTTCTAGGTGGGGACTTAGGAAAAAATGCATGCAATGATAAACCTTTTACACCTCCAAGTCTCAGCGGACAACGTTATCAGGTTAAAACCCACAATTAGCTTATGAGCTACTTTTTTTGGATTCTCTTATCTAATTGTGACTTGAATGTATAATGAGATGTGATTTGTTGTGGACCAAAATAACTCTCAGGATGTGTCTGAACCAAAAAAGTTTGACCGCCACTTATCATCCTGCAGAACAGGCCCTTGTCACACGTGTTGGCTCAAATCAATACATGTTAGCATTCTCTGAATTATGTTTGCAAAGAATTTTTTTATAACATTGCCTTGTTAAACCTCTGTATTTATAGTAGCAAAAATAATGACATTCATTTTTTAGGTGTTTAAAGGCCAACTTAAAAGAAACAGTCAAGTGGATATGCCTGATGCTTCCAGCCTTTATTTTAGTTCAAATGTGCCAATATCTCCTTGCAATGGATAGCATTGTTTTTCTTTGAGGACTAAGTGTTTTTTTTTTATTTAATCTTGAGTGTATTTGTTGATTTAATGCTTAAACATTTCATTTTACTGGAAATGATTGTTCTTGTACTAAAAAGGGGTTTCTGCCTCTTCATAAAATGTAAATAGTTGAGAGACCCATTACAGGGTTTGCAGCTTTTCGACCTTTAGAAAGAAACTGGTTCATCTTTTGTTGTAGTTGTAGCTATCTTTACATTCTGCTTGCTTATTGTTCTCTGATTTTTTTTCAAGAGTAATCAAGGCTTTAGACATGCTTTTGTTTGTTATGGTTGCAGAAGGCTGTGCTTTGATGTGGTTTGTTACTTTGGTATATTTCTAAAATGAGTTTGCAATATAATCATAAGGATTTAGCATATTTGCATGCAGATCTGTGCCAACTCAGATAATGCAGATGCATACTATTCTTTGTGCCAGTAACTACTGATGTAATCTGCAGAATGTTTGGCTTATCTTTTCATCCTCCTCTCTGATAACCTGAATATACAAAACGGGGTTGTCCCGCATTAAACAAATCCATCCGAAGGGATTGTTCTTTTTTGTTGTTACAGTCTATTTCATTTCTAGTAGAAAGTTCTTTTAAAAAATGAATTATGCATTTTATTTAAAAAAAAATTAAATTATTGCATGCCAAACTTTTTTATACTCAACATTTTGACATCATGTTTTTATTTATGTAGTTTTGTGCAAAACGCATGAAGACATTTAGGTAATTTTATACATTTTCTACTCTGTTACTTTATAATACTTGTTTGTTTTAATAATAATTGTATCAAATAAATCTAAAAGTGATAGTACAAAACATTTTCCGGTCACTGTTTATAAAATTCCGAAAAGGTTTCACCAATGCCATAAAATGTTATCCTAAAAACAAACGTCTCATTTGGAAATGCAGCCAGACCTCACTCCACACATAATAAAAATAGACAAACTGCAAACATTAATATTCACTGATGGTTATTCAAAGCACTAAAATTATGTATTTTCTGCCTGTGTGAACAGTATGGAGCACTTGTGGGAATGTAAACATGAAGTGAAGAATACAGAAACCCAAAAAGCATGTTGTAAAGTCCTATGACCTGATCACTTCTTTGACATGCCCTTATTATTATGTAATCACAGCGCTGCAGTTAAGCCCCCCCAGATTGTCCCCCCAACTTGTCCCTCAATTTTTGAGACAATTTTAGTATCATTATTTTAAAAAAAATTAATACAAGATTTAATACAAAAATAAATATTTTTAAATGAAATGTTGAGCCCCTCAAATTATTGGTTACGCCCCTGTCTTGTGTGTGCCACCCCCATCTTGTTAAAAGATGTCACCCCATCTTGTCAACACCCAGGCCTTAGCCAAAATCCTCACTGTCTCTATGAGGCAAGAGGAATTTCTTAGTTTAAGGAAACTTATTCCAAAAAAAAAGTTTAAAAAAAAAAGCTTAACATGTACTTTCGATTATTTCATTCATAGATTGGTCCCTCTTAACCCTTGTGCTATCCTAACGTTTAACGTTGGGAGTTGGGTCATCTAGACCCACTAGACAGTGCTCAGAACCTTTTTTCTTCAGTGATTTGTGATCTTCACTGGTGTCCATGGATTACATGAAATCTTTCCACCTTTATCCACCTTTGTCATGGTAGGGAGAACACGTCAATGTGAGGGTGGGGTCATCTAAGATAGCACAAGGGTTAAAGAAGCTGAGTGAAAGATTGCTGTTACAATCAAACAGATTTCACCTAAAAGAGACTTTCCTTATGTAAACACCCTTCTGTTTCAATATAAATCCATTTATGTGTTGCATTTTCCTTTCTAAAAGGACATCCTTAGCTATTAATCATTTAGTGTGATTACTTCACAGTTAATAGCCAATCGTTTAAGGACTACTTCTTAATCAAACTAGACTTCACTTCTTGATAAAATGTTTCACATCTTAGCCAAAGATCTCCACAGTTTGGTAAAATCTAATTAAAAATACAATGCAAACAAAACTTAATAAATAAATCAATAAAACGATGAGGTTACATTGAAAATAAATGTCTAAATTACATCCCCAATTTTTTTAGTTTTTTCAAAATAAGTTGGAATAGACGGTTGCCTGCTCTTTTTACGCAGTGTTAGAATCAAGTCAATCATGTTTGAATGAAACTTGGGGATGTTGACGAAACAAAAACCTTCATCATGGGCCTGTGTTATATCAAATGCCACAGTCAGAGTGATTCCAGGAACCGCGCCCTCGCCAAAGTACGCAGAGCGTATAACTCCTGAGCTGAGGCGAGCCGATGTCACAAGTTTCCAAGCTCTGCCCCACAGCGCTCCCCAGGCTCCGGACAGAGGGCGGTACCCACCCCTCTGACACACACGGAACCTAAACGCAACATCTTTCAGAGTGTCATGAAGCTTCTGCGTCGGACAGCCAGGCGGTATGGCTAATCACCCATTACGCACAAACGGTATGCGGAGTCATCAGAAAGAGCACCTGTACAAGGTGCTCGTCATTGGAGACCTTGGGGTGGGGAAAACCTCCATCATCAGGCGGTACGTGCACCAGACTTACTCCACAAACTACAGAGCCACAATCGGAGTGGATTTCGCCCTGAAAGTGCTGAACTGGGACTCTGAGACCGTCCGGCTTCAGCTCTGGGACATTGCAGGTGAGAGAACAAGTAGCCAAAACGACCAATCAACTGGAGCCAAAGCAGGGCTGAATGAAAGCTCACGCGTAACTGTTATGTATTTAAATAATTCCATGAATTTCATTATTGTTTTTATAAAACATGAAAACTAAGTAGTTTAAACTCTTAAAACACAAACTTGTGCAGCAACGTTACTTCCTAAAAACCTGATGATTTGGGCTGATAAAATTTTTGTACATGCTGACAGTTAAGCATGACTTGTAGAATTATGAAATGTGCATTGTCACAGGGGATCTGCTGATAGGAAGTTCTCTTTCTCTCTCACACAAACACAATTGTTCAAGAAAAGTCCTCTGTTACTCGATCATCCATTCAAGGTGATGTTACTTCACGTGAATAGAGTCATGTGAAAACAATTTAAAGGCCAGTCACAGGAGTGTCACTGTAGCCTAAAAAAAAGAATCTCACACAAACCTTAACCCTAACCCGTCTGGACTCATCATTCAACAGTGTTATAATATAAGATTCACTTTTTTAATGTATTTTTTTGGTTGAAGTTACAAGTGTGAAAAATCTGAATGATTCTGCTCAAGTTTTAAGGATACATTTAATTTGGCACACAGGTCAGGTAAAGCTGGAAATAAATGGCACTGCATCATGTGAGGTACAAAGTGCTTGTCATCTTAAAATTTCTGTCACCTCAAATACTTTGAATGAAAAGCAGAACGTCCATGGAGTCGTACTTTTTGATGTAGACTTAATATTTTCTCTTTGTGGAAAACCTTATTTTTTTCTTTAACATTAAAAAAAGAAGTGTTCCGCAAGCAGAATTTAATTGGGGGACAAACACGATCTCTTGTTACATAGCAACCAAAGCCGGTGAAGATTTCATCCATTGCCAGCAAAGTTATGCAACCATTCCACAAGCAGAAAATTCACATTTTTATGCAATGTTTTACCTTGTTTTATAAACAGAAACAGACAACTGCATTCAGGGTTTGTTAAAGTGCAACAATCGGACATCAGGAATGTGTTGTCTCATTTAAACCCTGGAACAGCAAACTCCTGTCTTGATGCTAGCTGCATTACTCACTGGGCTTCAAAAGCAGAGAACAACAATGAAAATCTCTCTTCCAACGGATGTCTGGTATGTCCACTGAGTGAAGAGGCTCCTTTTCTTGGTGTGTTTGCTCAACCTAGGTCAGGAGCGTTTCGGGAACATGACCCGAGTGTATTATCGGGAAGCCATGGGGGCTTTCATCGTGTTCGATGTGACACGCCCCACAACCTTTGAGGCGGTCCTAAAGTGGAAGGAAGACCTGGATTCTAAAGCTATGCTGGCCAATGGAAGCAGCATAGCCACTGTCCTGCTGGCCAACAAGTGTGACCAGATCAGAGACCTAACCAACAACGGCCTCAAAATGGACCAGTTCTGCAAGGACCATGGTTTTATAGGCTGGTTTGAGACATCAGCTAAGGTGATTATAACTAAGATTTTAATTTTTTAATTTTCTATTATGTCGGTAATGGAAAAAAAAAAAAATTCTGGAGAGCTAAAAAAACATATCCCAACTTACAGCATTTATATCCTTGAAAAAGTGTAGTTTTAAACTTTTCTCATTTAATTTGCATGAAATTCAGTATTAAAATCCTGGTCCAATCATCTTTCTCGATGATTAATGATTATGATTAAGCTATTTTATGGCAAAATAAAAACAAATGTCATTTTTTTAGGACATAGTTTCAATAGAGCAGCAAGAGTAAGCCTGCCCCCACTTTCCATCATCCCTGTTCACACACTCTCCCCCCAGCTTACAGCACTTCACAACCCCAACCTAACAATAACAGTGCAACAGAAATGGTGAGCAGTATTGGAGCTATTAAACCGTACAATTGTGAGCCGGATGCCAGCTTGAACAAGAACAGTGAAGACGTACATGGAGCTATTTGTCTACAAGTGAATGCATCAGAATTGAGTGGAGCAGGGACTTTGTAGTCCGCCGATAGCAGCTTCTATCCCACATCTTCAAGCTTTTTCAAATGGCAATTTTTCATCTGCTCTCAATTAGGAACAACAAAGAAATACTCCGAAACACAATTTTAAGCTTAATTTTCTTTGTTTATGTCGCCAATCATGAGAGAAGTGCCACAAAAATAAAATTTTCATCTGAGTGGTTCATGTTCTTCCTTTCGCTCTTTCAATTTTTATTCAGAGGAAATGGTTATACAAAAAACAAATTTTCCAACAGCTTTTTTCTCCAAAGTGGTGTAATTTTTTTTTTAAATGGAAGCCTATTAATACAGCTTGATATAATTAAACATGAATGATAATAAGAGGCACATATTAATGATCAAAGCAATTGTGAAGTGCAGTTTGAGCTTCATTAGTTTTGCACATTCTTGGTTGGTTAAACACCCAACAACCAGCTGTTTAGCTGTTTTAATGACAAAATACTTATCTAATAAATGTATTTAATTTTATTTATAGTAGCTATTTTATGTCAAACTTATTCAGAGTCACATTTTTCCTGACAGCTGTTAGACTCTACAACGCCTCATAAACACTGGGGAATAATTAGCCTATTGTTGTTATTCATTTCTGAAGTGTATTTTTAGCGTTATTTATTATCTATTTGCTGTTTTTATTAAAAGCTAAGGTAGCAAGTAATATCCCCTTTTTGGGATCAATAACATTTTATCCTAATCTATTTTATCGTATATTCTAATACAAAACATACATTCTAGAAAGGCTGCCAATGTTTGGTAAAGTCTAAAATTGGTCCAAGGTCGTTGGGGGGAAAAAAATCAATATTTGTTTAAAAGGTGATGAGAACTATAATAACCAACAGACTGAAATTAAGAAAATGAAAAGTTTAATATCAGAATGATGGAAATAATTGAAGAGACACTGGATTTTGAGTTTCCATAAATGTACAGAAGTAGCAGATTATCCCTACAGTGAGAATGCTTGCTCATTATTCAAACAACTATTATGTATTTGTACTAACAAAGGTTAGGTGCAAGAAAAGAAAACTCTTTACAGCAGTGTTTGTGCAGAATATTTTAAACCTTTCTTTTTTTTTTTACCTAAAAAGTATTTTCATGAGTAAAACTAACAGTTTGCATTCCCAGTGACCAAAAAGTGAATTTTCTAGCTTATTAAGAAGATAAAAGGTTGTCAGGAAGAATAGCCTTGAGGCCTCTGCAACAGATAAGGACACACCCAGGGAAGATCTTCTTCCATAAGGTCTCTGTAAGCAGTAACCAATTCCTGTTGATATCGCCAAAGACTGCCCGCTACTCTAAATTTTCTGACAATCATATTAGAATTCAATGGCCATTTTGTCATCACAAATCCATTGAATTCATATTTTTGTGGCAGTAAAACTGTATAAAAACATAGAACTCTGTTAATTTCTCCCTGCTGTACATCATCATTGTGGTGAGAGCTTAAAAATAAAGGTGTAAATGGAGATTTTTCTGCACCAGTACTCTTTGAGCTGGCAAGGATTTTGTTTTATTTTGCATAACAGATTGGAAATAATATTCACACTTATAGATTCCAACCCCCTGCAGTATGCACACATGGTTTTAACTACTGCAAATGTTGTTTTCATTCACACATCCCCTGTTCACACTGCTGTGCTGGCATCCTTGTGGCACGAAGACTCGACATTCTCAAGGGTCAAAGTTTGTACTGAGCATGCTCAGTTAGACCTTGTGTCCAGATATTCGGTGGCAGTAGACAACCACAAAGCTGAAAAGGGGTTTTTGTGTATGTTTTTTTTTTAATCCTAATCATGACAGCAGTTGTTTCTGCTCCGTAGGACAACCTGAACTTAAAAGAAGCTGCAAACTTTCTCATTAAGCACATGATGGCGACGGAAAATGACATCCTGAAATCTGTGGTACCCGACACCATCTCACCACACCTCAACCCCGGCAGAGAGATGAGCTGCTCTGGCTGCTTCAAATAAAGGCGAGACAGAGAGGGAAGGAAAAGAAGCACAACTGGATGAAGAGGGACAAACTCACTATGCTACAATTTCAGGACATCTGATAATATAGCTTGGATTCTTCAATCCATATCAAATGTATCTCTTTTTAGCTTTTAAGTTGAAGGTGGAAACTAAAGCTCACATGGACTTAAATGCTCCACATTTTTTTCTATTTTTTTATTTGCACGAGCTATGTTGTGACACTGACATTTTCTGATAAGGAACACGGCTGTCTGTGCTGTTTGCACGTGGTCAGTCATGCCAGAGAGCGCAGACTAGAGTCAATAATCTTCTTAGTCCACTTACCTGATTAAGATTCCACTCTGAATTCTCATAGCAGTTCACTGTGAAAAGACTGACAACGTGACCAAACCTCCTCACAGTGCCGTTGATTTCTTATCCAAAGAAGAAACTAAGAATTTCTTGTTATTTTAAAGAAGTCTTTCTGTGTTCTCAATGTTTTTTAACTCCTGAAAATGAGGAAGCTTTTTTTTTTAAATGAGCCAAAGAGCCAGTGTTATCGAAGAAAGAACACTTTTCAAAAAAAAAATTCTTATTTGTGCAGATTGTATGATAAATGTACAACTAAGTGTCTTATTTAGTCTTATTTAATTTCATAGTAACATGAATATTTATTGTTTGGGGGAAGTACAAAGACTGAGTTTAAACTGAGACACACAGAAAGAGGTGCTTCAGATTTGACGGGGAATAGCAGGTCGACTGGAACTGTTCAGGTTGAACTGACTTCTGAGGCGTCATAGTTCTTACTGACTGTGAGAAGCTCATAATAACAAATCACTAAATGAATTCACACTTCGGTGAAAAATGATTATGAGTGTTTTGTTTTGTCTTTTTGATTGATTTTTTAGTGCTAAACTGGACACTTGTAAGTTAACCTGCTAAAACCTTGGTCTCCATGGAAACAGGAGTCTTTTTTATGGGTAGGCTGCATCGCCTTTGTTTCTTTCCATACTTCATACGTAAATCTGCTGATGCCTCAAAGAATAAATTCATAAAAGCTGTCCTTGTTTGTGTTCCTCCTCATCAACAGTGCCATTTTTCTTTCTTTCATTGTTTCACTTCAAATCTTTCACTTTTCACTTTTTGCTACTAACAAAAAGCCTCCTCTCTGTTTTATGTGTCATAAGTTTTCTTTTCCTTGAGTTGTTTGCACAAAACTCATAAACATTTTTTTGTCACTATAAGTTTCAGAGATTCATGTGCAGAACTCTGAGGAAAATAATCCCAAGTATTCGGTTACATGGAAATGTGCAATAAGACTCCCCTGACATTTTGTTTTCTTGATTTTGCACTTCCTGCGTCTTTTTTGCATGTCTAACACAATAGTGTCATTGTGTAAATGTCATTGTTGGCCTAACAGATTTAAAGAATCCCTTCTCACATTGTGAAGGTGTTTGTGACTCATCTATCATGTGATAATAGCATAGTGTGACATTAAAAATGCTTTGCGTGCATTCAAGCATATAGGACAAACGCTGCCCAGTGCTAAAAACAATGTGAAGCAAACCAAATGCTCTTATAACACTCCTATACTATTTTATGCTAGAGGATTTTTTTTGTATCTTTAATCAAAAATGACATTTTTTAAGCAAAATCAAAACATTGAAATTGAGGATCTACATATTAAGTTTTCAGTTTGTGAAATAAAAGAGGACAAATAAAGCTATTTTAAATTCTTCTGTATTTTTTTTCTAATTATGTCCCTTGTAGTTATAATTTGGATTACAAGTCCTACAAATCCATTTCTCAGTACTTCTCAAGGTCTGCCAGAGAGCCACCCACAGAAAATGCTCAGACAAAAACGACAAGAAGTGTTGGAAAGGGAGGGGGGAAGATCTGAAAGAAAATGTGGATACTTGAATTTTGAGGGAAAACATTTAAACATCATTTAATTAAAAGTCCACAATGACAAAACAAGAAAAGATTCAAACGGCTTCACAATAAACAGAAGTCACACAGACTCAAAGTCATATTTCTGTTCGATTTAGGCTTATTTAATTATTTTAAGCCTGATAAACTCTTTGTGGTAACCTCTCCCATCCAGCTAAAAATATTTGGGTGACAGATAACATGACACTATTTGACCTGGCATTATTTTCCTTGATCAGACAGCTTAACTCTGGTAAACCATGTCTGTAGAGCCATCTATTGGCAAAGTTTGGAAACCACAGGCAATGTATTGATTTAAATAGTTGAAAAATAAGGATTTAAACATGTTTTAATGATTAATGAGCGTTAAGTCTGCTATATCGTCTCCTTGAATATTATTAGTAAAAGAAATAAGGGACTGCACTCTGGGATGAAACTCTAAAATAAAGAGAAAAGTGCAGCCACTCAAAAAATACCTTCATGCTAAATCACGTGTTTTCTCAGACATAAGACCTCTCTGTGCGAGGAGTTATCATCTTTAAACCCATGGGAAGAAAAGATTAACTGCTCCTAATCACTCCTATGTTCAAGTGAGGGAACGACAGGAGCTGCTTTGATCAACAAGCAAAACTGCAATTAATTAACTATGTTAAATGTTTCACAGCATTTGCACAGAGAGGGTGAATCTGGACAAAAAAACGATCCTCTCCTAGTTTGAGCAGTCTTTGCTGAAAGAGTGATAAGGAAAGTTAGGAATTATTCAACCCAAAAAGACTAACAAAGCAAATTAAAAGTAACAACCAACTTCGTGGGGGACGGTGAAACTGGCTGGAGAGATTCAGGAGAGACAAAGAGTGAATCATTCGTATGACTATGTCAGGGGTCTACAAGGGGTTGGTTAGATTTTAAAAAAAATGTAGGCAGAAATGCACCACAAACTGTAAAATTAACAATTTTTTAATCACAACTGGCATCACCTACCACTACATTTGCTGCATTTTTAGACGATGACAAAGGGTGTCTTTTATTTTGAAAGGACGCTATGTGAACCTCTGTCAAAAGTTATAATTTTTTTATTATATATTGAAAAAGACTACTTTCTCTTTATATTTGTGTTTTATTATGACGAAAAAATATTTCATTTACATTTATCATGATAGTGACAATGACGTAAATTCAGCAATTGACTGAATGGCTTAGTGTTGAAAGTTGCAGAACCTTGATTGAAAAAAAAATCTCTTTAGACTTATTTAAGCTTTGTTATTTGTCCCTCCAGCTGACTACAGACAGAATTTGCAATACTAACAATACTAATAGAATAAAATTACACCATTTACTGTTTTAACCCCACCCTTACATTGACATGTTCTCACTACCATGACAAAGGTGGATAAAGGTGGAAAGATTTCATGTAATTCTTGGACACCAGTGAAGATCACAAATCATTGAAGAAAAAAGGTTCAGAGCACTGTCTAGTGGGTCTAGATGACCCAACTCCCAATGTTTAAGTGTTTAAGCTAGGATAGCACAAGGGTTAAGGAGATTTTAGAGAATGAAGAATTTTGCTTTGAGCATACAAATTCCAGACGTAACTTTTTATTTTGGATATTTCACATTATTTAGCTTAATTTACTTTTTTGTACTATTAGATGAAACCTCAAAATACACAGAAATTTGAATGATATCAAAGATGTCATTATTGTGGCATGAAAGGGTGCTTACATTTTAAGCACCCTCATCAAGTCTCATCTGCAGCAGGGCGTGGGCATGATTATAGAGGGGCAGAGGCTCAAAGTCAGAAAAGGGCAGAATGTGCACTATTTTTTTACCTTTACACGATGCATTTTATTGCACGTTAACAAGGGAAATGTGAACTTGGAAAAATATGTTAAAAAAATATCATAATGGAAATAATATGAATGTGAAATTGGTCCTTCCCGTAAAACACCAGCCCAACCTTCCAGGGGCAATGTCCCTGTAGATATTGATCACATCATTGTGATTTATGATTTTGTCTTTTTCAGTGGAAAGGAGAAAGAGATCAGAGAGCCTTTCTTCTTTGCATAAGAGTCTGAGTGAATTTTCCAACATTTTTAGCTTGAAGAAAGACCTCCAGACAGTTATGGTGGAAATCATTTCCTCTAGTATTGGGAAGATGTATTGTCCATTGTTGTCTCTTGCTATTAATGTCACTCAACGGGGTTTAAACAACTTGATTTGCATAACCCTTGTGCTATCCTATGACCCCACCCTCACATTGACGTGTTCTCCCTGCCATGACAAAGGTGGATAAAGGTGGAGAGGATTTCATGTAATCCATGGACACCAGTGAAGATCACAAATCATTGAAGAAAAAAAGGTTCAGAGCACTGTCTAGTGGGTCTAGATGACCCAACTCCCAACGTTAAAGTGCCTAGGATAGCACAAGGGTTAAAAACTGTTTAACTCTTTTCTTCAGTGGAGACTAAACACAAGTGGAGGTAACGTGATGTCATTTCCAAGGTGTCGTTTAGGCAAAAGTGCTCAAGCACCCCTAGGACTCCATGTGTGCAGTGATCATGCACAGTCACTAGAGGGCAATGAGCTCAAAGGTTCCAGATTCCCGTGGTGGTTGGTCTTCTTGTAGCTTGCCATACCAGCAGAAAGTCATTGTCACTGGCCATCCTAAAAAATCCTATCAGCTGCTACAGTATTTGGATCCCATATAAAGAAATAAAAACATGATCAGGAGAGTCAAAAGAGCTACAAAGTTGTAGATGTTTTACTTTGAAAAGGGGGAGAGGGAAACTATTTTTTGGGTGTAAAAAATATATGTAATAAAGAGAGTAAAAGCAGAGAGAAAATGCATTAAAAATGCAAAAGGAATCAGAACATCTTAAAATCCTTCTGCTTGTTTTTCCTTGTTGATTCCTTATTCATACAGTATCCTCTTGACCCTTAGCAGTGATTTAGATAAGAGGAGCTTAAGATAACAGAGTGATGTGGAAACCACAGCAGTTTCGTCCAATAAAAGGGCTTCTGCTAAACCAAAAATAATGTGTTCTGATTAATTATGTATCCAAACTTTTATTGCACTTAGATTAAGACATATTTACATGCTATGTCTGTACCAAATAAAAGAGATGTCTCATTGTGGTCTGTGGAGGAGAACAGGCCACAATGACAGCAGCAAAAAGGATAGTCAGAGAAAAGACCACAAGGTAAACATTTCACACTGTCTCAAGACATTTTGGTCAAGCTGTATGCTATTGCTGCTGAATGTTGTGGTGTATTTTTCTCTTTTTTAAGACCAATGTTGTCTGCAAGATGTTACTAAACAGACCAAGAAAAAATGTTGGGTCAAGATAGGTTTATAAAAGAATGTAAAAACAGAAGGAATAACATTTAAGACTTATTGAGGTATGAATAAAAAGAAATGCAAGTTTTCAATTTGTTTTTAGTTTTGTTCAAAGTCAGGTGAGGTTGCTGGAGCCTATCCCAGCTGCCTTTGGGTGAATCTGTGGACAGTAAGATCTCCGAGAATGGAAGCATTTGTTGCTGAATGTTCTTTAAAAATATTAATTCTTATAAACTTGAAATACAAGGCCTTCAAGCTGTGGAATGCGTTGTCATCATCTCATTAATGTTTGGAAATAAAAAGATAGCAAGTCCAACAATAATTATCGATCTTGTTGGATAGCAAGTCCAACAAGTTCGATGATTATTGCATCTGCTGTTCACAGTAATCCCGTTGTAAATGCTGTATGGTGATAAGATCAAAGACGCGCTGATTTATGCTGAGGCTACAATAAAATACAATGTTCCTGTGTCATGAGGGGTGCAGGGTTCATTTCACTGTCATCGTGACACCAGGGCACCAAAAGAAGTTTTCCAGCATTTTCTAAAGTGGCTTTTCGTCTGTGGTTCTGTCTCTGCTAGAGCTGGATGTGTCCTTATTTTCAAAATCTCCAGTGCATGCTGGGAGAGGTGATTGGAGCAGGAGTGGAAATCCGTGCTGCGTCAGAAAAGCATCTATGTGAGGGAAGAGGGAGGATAGCGGGCACTCTGAGGATATGTATTTGGCCAACACTTGCAGCTGTTCTGGCTGCAGGTTGGCCTCACTGCAGACCCTTTGACACAAAGCAGAGACGCTGTGACACGTTCTCAGCTTCATCTGGCCCAGTTGGCTCCTCTCCACAATCAGTTTCTCCCTCTCTGTCTTCTGCAACGCAAACAGAACACCCAGCATCAATAATAAATTAAACGGGCAAAGGAATTATCATAAAAAGCTTAGTAATAAAAAATCTTACAAGTTTGTTGATTTCACACTGCAGATTGTAAATGCAGTCTAGTTTTCTTTTGCGACAGCGCTGCGCTGCAAGGCGATTTTTGCTGCGTCTTCTCATGTCGTGAACAAAATCAAGCTGTTCCTTTGTGAAGTCATACTGCTTCAACAGCTGCTGGAAGTCATTCCGGCTTAGATTTATTATCCTTTCAACAGGGAATGGCAACTGAACCTAAGAAAACCCCAGAAACAACAATAACATTGAAAAAGTGAGAAACAAAATAACAGTAATTGAAAATCTTTACACTAGCACAACTACTGGTGACATTGTTTGACATTTGCCCCCACCCCCACCCCCCACACCCCACAATTTTAAATAGCTTTAAAGTCCCACTCTGATCATCTTGTGATCTACTCTAAAAGCGTTCCCAGTGGTCTTTTAATTATAATTGGGCTGATTATAGCCAAAATCCAGAAACTCTGCATTGTATTCTAGAGCTCGGTTTCTGCAGAGTTCATCAGAAATAAGTTATGGGCGGGACCGTTGGCATGGTATAAGCCTGCCCACACATCTCGTCAGCTCTTTGTTTACACTTTCTCCTGCTAGCTTACAGCCCCATAACCCCAAACTAACTTTACTGCTGCAACAAAAATGGCAAGCAAAATTGGAGCTATCCAGCCGTACAGTTTTGAGCCAGATACCAGCTCTGAAAAGGAAAACAAAAACGTACATGGATCTAGTCGTCTACAAGGGTAAGCATCAGAATGGAGTGCAGCAGGGAGCTTCTACAAGCTTTTTACAATTACATTTTTTCATCAGCTCGTGAATCACAATGACTTGAACAAAGAAAACCTAACGAATGCTATTTTAAGCTTAATTTTAATTGTATATGTCCTTCATCAGAAAAATGCCACAAGAACATGTTAAAAACACTTTTGATTTTTTTATTGGAGTGGGTCTTTAAAAAGGAAAAATATAGATTTTAATTTCTAACAAATATTGTTTTTTGGCAAAAGTGGTTTTTTTTCTTTTTTGTGGGATGGAGAACAAGGAAACACAAAAAAAAAATCCAAGTAGCTTTAGAGTTCAGAGCCTTTTGTGTTCTTGAATGATATTGTGAGTTTGATTGACAAAGATCCAACTTATTGGGAAACATTTGGAGCTAAAAATGAGCAACAAAGCAATATCAAGCTCAATAAAAGAAGGATTGTGAGTTCCAACAAGTCGCTGCACGTTGACACAAGCATGCCACAGTAAAACAGGCTTGTCTGGTCTTTTCATAACTCCTAGATGTAAGAAATGGGATCACTGTCAATGCATAATTTCCAGAAAATTCCTAGTGAAACAGTAGTGCTTTGATATATAATATGGAATTTTATGCAATATATTTTCATGTGAGAAATACAAATTCAGTCTAAATGCATAGTTTTTTTTTTTAGCTTTAGGCCTTGTTGGTTAATATTAACTGCAACAATGTGACAGGAAAGATTCCCTGTCTTGTTTACTACAGGAGCATATGTTATTTAAATACATTTAATCAGAATTTACAATGGTAATTTGTTTGTATTATAACTCTATCTTTTAATCTGAAGAATAATCCTGGACAAACATTATAGATTCTTGAATCCTGTGCTTTGACCAATACTTTTTATTGAGCTAAGCTGTGAATTTTTGTTGAAATGGACTATGAACCGATGAGCAGGACTCATAACAACGGTCCAGGACATATATATACGTATATATCAACTGTTCAGGGTCAATAATTGACTTTTCAGCCTGGTGTATCTAGTTTCAAGACTCATTTGTTTTTCAAAATATGTCCTTAAAAATGAAAACTATAAGGAAGTAAAGATTTTTTTTTATTATTCTGGTGAACAAAACTTCACAACTGCAGGGCAGACATCAAATCAGAAAAACTGCTTTATAGTTTTTGTCCTCACCTGCCTGGCTCTTTCCCTTGTGGAGGACTCGCTGTCTCCCTCTGTTTCTGTCTCTGAGAATCCATCCTCCCCAGAGTTCACAGGTGACCCACATGACTGAGAGGTCCCCTCACACTCCGACATTCCTGCCCGACTATATGAATATTCCACTTTTCCCAGATCATCGTAGAAAAGACAGCTGGGATTGCTCCGACCTTTTGGCCCCTCTGAAGATGAGCTTTGTGCCCACCTGTCACTTGTTTCGGTTGAGAGTCTACCTGGAGGGAAGTTTGGATCAAAGGGAAATATATCTGACCCCTGCTGCATGTCAAGTGGGCCAGTCACTTCCATCTCCATGGTGCTCCTTTCTCCAAGATCCAAGATGTCTGCATAAACACTTTCTCTTTCTCCAACTTGACAGCAACCATTTTCCCCCCTCTGCTTATCTACCAAATGTTTATTGTGAAGAACCGAGCCTGGCTCTGATGCACCAGCAGCACTATTGGGCTGGTGATCTTTAATGCCAGCTACAAACATCTGGTGCTCTCGGGAACAGGTGATTTGAGGGTCATTAAAAGTTCCCAAAGAGCAATGTGACAGCATTTTGTCTGTCTTCAGGGGGTTAGCACGGCATGTGTCAGGTGAGCTGGTGTGTTCCATTACCTCCTCCATGTCCTTCACCACCACACAAAGCTCATCTTTCTTTTTAGATCTACACTTCTCAGAGTCAACTTCCACTTTGTCCATGTGGTTTTCTCTCCTGTCATGTGTTTGAGTTCTCAGTGGCTCACCAGACTGACCTTTGCTTTCTCTGTTAGATGTTGAATTTCCTGGGAATTGAAGCACGTGTTCCTTATTGCTGTTTTCAGAGCTGGGGCTTGGAGAGCATGGAAGGATGCAGTCTTTGCAGATCTTCTTTTCAGGAGCACACGCCTCTTTGCCACAAGCAAGCTGGAACTTCCGGTACTTTGGACACTGGATTAAACTGTCAGTCCCTGCTTCAACCCCCAGTGCAGGGATGTCTTTCATTTTTGGACTTTCCATCATGTTGTTCTCTGGTTTGTTACAGTCCAGACTCACTTCCTGCTGAGATGATGAGTCAGCAACTGGTTTTACTTCTTTGTCACAGAAAGACGGATTGTCAGAGTCTGTGCCGAATTCTTCCTTTGACACCTGCTTTTTGTAATTTTTTTCACAACACATTTTTTTTACATGTGGAGAGGAGCTTTTGCTTTTGGAGAAAAACTTTGGAAGGAGGAAATCAAAACAAGCCTCATCTAGATCCCTGAAGCCAAGTATGGAGGCTGCGTTTCGTATTTGTAAGACGTTCTCTTTCACAAAGTGCAGTTTGGATGTGTAGGCAAACCTTAGCAGAGCTTCAAAGCCCTCAACCGTCACCTGTATAGGACAGAAGAAATCTTTCATGTTCCTAGAATATGCATATTTCTTGTCATTTTGACCCATTCAATTAATAAATTAGTACACACGTGAATGTTATTCTTAATAGACATATTTCTATTTTACAAAAGTGTTGATATATGAGTCAAAAGTAAAAAAAAACTATATATAGATATTCATATAAAGCTTAATGCAACAAATATTTAAGGAGAAAACCATTTTCTCAGCATTTTCATATAAATATGTGGCAGAAAAGTGATATATTTTTGTAGCACTTTGGGGTGATGTCTCACCTCTGGTGGCAGAGTGACAACTGCTCCATGCTGCATGAGGGAAGAGATCCTCAGCGAGAAGTACTCACTGCAAGAAGAGAGTACGGAGCGATGGGCCCTGAAACTTTGACCCTCCACCATCACCGTAACATCACATAACGTGTCCCGGCAGCGCTGCTCATCTAGGCGGTGCAACACATGGCTGGAATGCACTGTCGACTCAAAAGTAAACACAGACGACCGCGAGGTAGACATCGCCATCTGGGACATCTGTTTGTACACATAACACACACACCGTTTAAACACCTAAGGTCAAAATTTCACTCTATGACAATAGTCAGACTTTCAGGTAACAACAAGCTTACCTTTCAGTGCAGACTTCATTCAAGCCTCTTCTAGTAATAAAGGAACCTCCCTTGAACACTTGGATGCTGCTAGATGGAATGTTGTTCCACCAGGCTGTTTCTCAGAAAGTCTTATCTCAAACTGGCTTCTAACTAAAAGCTGCGCTTGACTCAGTCATATGGCCTGTGTGTGAGTACGTGAGAGGGAGGGGGGGGAGTTTGAGGGAGAGCCTGTTTGTGTGTGTACGTGTTGCAACACACATGGGTGTAACAAAGCAAAGCTGACTCATGAGCTCCTGCTGATAACGGATGAGCAAGCAGTTTTCCCTTCCTTCCAATCCCACCCTCAGATCTGTCTGGTAAACGAGAAACCTATTCCCAGAAAGGATTTTTTTCTTGATAATCCAAACCCCCAAATGCAGGAATCAAGACAAGGAATGTAAAGTTGTGTTTATATGAATGCATTGCTTGTTATTGATAATTTATTCTGTGAAAAACTAAAAAGGACAAGTTCTAGAAAGAAAGAAAAACAAATATTTTTTTACCGGTTGCCAGAAACAGGGGGACGTTATGATAATCATAAGGTTAATATTTTGCAGAAATGTGTTGGCTCATGTTTTGTTTTTTGCTTCAGCTAGCAAATCATTAAAGGAACTTGGTGCAAAACATATCATGGGTGTCTGCAAGCAAAAACATGGAGGAATTGTCCAAAAAGCAGAGAAAGACTGGACTCAAAAGCTCAGATTAACATTTTGATATCTTATCAATTGGAGGTGTTGAGAAAACACACATATATATACCAATACGATACTGTACGAGTCTCTAGCTGACTAAAGCTTCACTTCACTAAAATGCAGCTGCCACAATCACATGATATGAAAGAAGAAGGAAGTCAGCCACAGGCAAACTGACCAATCAGGTCAGTGTTTTATGATTCCAAAATGGACTAATCTCGTCATTAAAAAAGAAAAAAAACATAACTTCCTTTTTCTTTGTAATATAGTTAACAAAGGCATCAACAGAGAGAAATGAAACTAAGGAACTGATGCTGGTGTAAATAAAATGCTTTTATTTTAAGATATGCAACAGAAAAGCAACTGTTTTTTTTTTTATTCCTCTTCTTTAGATTCATACTACCACTCAAAAAATATACATCTTGTTCAGTGCTGTATTTTTGGGCAGATATATTGAAATAAGCAACCAAATGTTTTTTTACTCATCTTTTTGACTGGAAAGAGGTTTAGATCAGAACACTTGGACCACATCTCCCCTCCTCTGGTTTCACAAGAGTTTCCACAAAACCTGAAACAGATTCAAGAACTGATAACCTTTTGTTAACTTGCGTAACTGCTGGTCCTTATTCTGCAAGACCAAATGCTGTACATCCAAAACAGTACCCAGTTGCACTGTGTCAACAGGTGGTAGAACAATCATAACAACCGAAAACTGATGATAAGTGTACGTCTGTGGTTTGAACAAGTGACTCAGACTCAAATAAAAGCCAGCTTCAGTGTTTCTGTGTAATTAGCTGATTCATACATTGTGTAAAGCGGGTTTTAGTGGAACTTTTATTTCTGGTTGCAGGCCTGATGTCAGCTGGATGTTTGGTGGTCTCAGAGGTCACGAGGGGTCTTGCCTCATCCGACCGGTAAGGCATAGCCTCTCCAGCTGTTGAGTGCACTCTTTATGGACTGTCACCAAGGTGTGGTTCTCCTCTGTAAGACGCCGAAACTCCTCTTCCAAACGTGCAATCTCGACGGCCACCTTCTCATCCTCCACTAGCTCCGCCAACAGCTTTTGTCTACAAGAACAAGCAAAAGGAAAAAAAAGGATTTGAAGGGATTTAAGGAGGTCCGGATCTGGTTCTCCCTGTGCTAGTCTCCAGCTCAGATAGAATACAGGGTTCTGTCAGAAAGGACATCCGGCGTTGAATTCTCTGCCAAACCACTTGTGTGAATCAATGAAAGCTGCTTCCCTGTGGCAACCTCTGAAGGGATATGCTAAAAGGTTTATAACAACAACATTTGCATTTATTCCAGAGAAAAACCCATTCAGCTATCTGTGAAAACATCCAGTGCGATTTAACTACTTGAGTGATTCCAATTGTGTGAGTCAGATATGACATGATCATCAATCCACCCATAGGTCTAGGGCTCCAAACAAGACTTGATGGGTTGGGGTTTTCCTGATCACGAGAACAGTGAGAAATCAGCCTAAAACACAGCAGGAGTTGGTTGATGATGTCAAAGCAGCTGGAACCACAGTCACCAAGAAAACCACAGTAATACTTTACACCACAATGATTTAACAGTCTTGCAAAGTTCCCCTGCTAAACAAGGCACATGTGCAGGCCTGCCTCAAGTTTACCAATGAACACCTTTATGATTTACAGAGTGATTGGGAGAAGGAGCTGTGATCAGATCAGACCAACATGGAGGTCTTTGGCATCAACTCAACCCACCGTGTTTGGAGGAAGAGAAATGCTGATGGTGTTGAATCATGTTGCAAGAACACCAACCCCCACTGTCAAGCACGGAAGTGAAAACATCATGCCAGGGGGAGGGGGGGGGGTTGCATAAGGCTACTTCACCGTGTGGATGGGAGGATGGGCAGACCCATGTACCATCAAATCCTGAGTAGGAACCTTCTTCCCTCTTTAAGCCGGGAGGCTTCAAACGGGTTGTGGGTTGATCTTCCAACAGGATAATGACCCAAATTAAACAGCCAAGGCAACCAAGGAATGACTGAAGAAGGAGCATATCAAGGTCATGGAGTTGCCCAGCCAGTCTCCGGACCTCAATCCTATAGAAAGTATATAGAGAGAGCTACAGCTCATAGTTTCCAAGCAACACCAACCAAATCACTCTTCTTTGCAACTGATTTAGAAACCGTTGAAAAGAAGAGTGGACCAGAATTCCTCCTTAAATGTGCAGAAAACTGGACATCAACCACAAGAGCAGTCTGACCTCTGTTCTGCTAATAAGTGTTTTGCCCCAAAGTAAGTAATTTTTTTTGGCAAGAGGGTTCAAGTACTTATTTCCTTCACTGTACGAGTGTCTAGCTGTTCTGTTTCTGATACATGAAATGAAAGCAAAACAACCATGGGTGCAACACGAAAGTACTCATCATAAGAAAGACTTCCCAGGATTTAAATCAATTATGTGAGCTAATGAAGACCTGAGGGAATTGCAATGTGAGTAGAAAACGCAATAATTACAATTTAATTAGTCAAAGTGTGACATGTCATCAGATAATAAAGTGTCTGATTATCTACCCTTATTTTGTGTGCACTTAGTCTTAGTTACATTGACAAAATGCACTATCTAATGTTGTAAATAATCATCTAGAATTTAGTTGATCTATTTTTCAGACTCAAAAGGGACCACATGTATTCTTTATTTTGACCTGCTAAACAAAACTTTCAGACCTTTTTTGTGTTTCTACCACTGCTGCCTTTATTTACAACTATCAGTTGGCAGACAAGGCTTAAAATATCCTGTTCCTCTTCCTTGTTTAACTCTCATTTGCATGCATGTGAATGAACAAAGTGGTTTGTGTAAGCGAGTGCATGACAAAAAGCAACCGTGAACTTCGGAAAATCCCTTTTAGTATGTTTAGGTGGAGTTGCCATGGTCACACTTGCAACACTTCATTGAAATATGGGAAGGAACATACCTAAAGCAATGTTTTTCTGTTACAAAAAAGGTAAAAAAAAATATCAGCTTTATTTAATATAATCATCTCAAAAACAGCTTTTCAAATGTAAGTGAATGTTTTTTTCTTGTTACTGTTGTGTTTTAGTTTTATTAACAGGTTCTGGTTAGAGACTTCCGCGTATCTCACCCTGACTCATCAGACTCCTATCTGGACTCAAGGCCACGCTCATGCCAACACTCTGTCTGCTGTTTTCTATTTAGAACCCGTAGGGGGTTGTGGCTTGTTCATGTGTGTCTGAGTGAGAGTGCGGGCGTGTGGGTGTTTGCGTTGTGTGTAGGAGTAACAGCAAGAGCCTTGAAAATCCAACTGCTAATACTACCCACAGCTGCTTGGGACACTGGGGAGAGTGTGTGTGCCTTGGTGTGTTACAGATAACACAACCTTTTGTACAATTACATCCAGTTAGTCATAATTATTAAAAGATTGGCAAGTAAAATATTTGAAAACAAGATCCAGATTGAAGCGGTGAAAAGCAGTTTACATTTCTTAGACATATTTGATTTTTTTTTTTAGTTTAAAACAAATTAAAATGAAACAACATTGTAAAACTATTTAATTTCTTATTAACAACTTCACTCAGAACATCATGTGCTTCATGCTTTTTCCAGAGAAGTGGTTGAGTGTGCCACCTGGTGGACATAATGAGTTCCTCTTATTATCCTGTATATGAAAGTTTTTTCACACATACAGTAATTTAAAGTGGTATTCCATTCTAAATTGCAAAATGTATTTTAAAAATTGCATGATTAAATTGTTAATTTAATTGTCAATTGAGAATTTATTAACCCTTTGAATTATGGCTGGGGGGGCGGGACTTCCATTAAAGTTACTTGGCAATTTAAAATGCAATTAATTTTGCTTTTATCTAAAATAAAAAAGATTGGATTGTAATTTTTCATATTGATATTTAAATTGCAAAATGCATTTTCAACTTACATAATTAAATAGCAAATTATTTGGCTATTTACAAAATTACTTGAGATTAAGGGGTTAAAAATAAACTTCTATATCTCTAGGAATCTATTTTGAACAATATTTTTTGACATTTTGCTATGAATCTGTACATTTTTACATGGTGTATGGCAGTGTGGGAGTCAGTTTCTCACTTGCGCTCCTCAAGCACAGCGATCTCATGTTTGACCTGGTGAAACTCCCTCGCCATCCTGCAGTGTTCCTTATACACCTGGACACTCTCCCTCAGAGTCGCACATGGTGGCACTGGCTGCAACATGTTAGCAGAACAGGGTCAAAAGCATGTTGTTGTTTCTTATACTTGCACCAGTGGTTTTTGTAAAATACTAGAATGCATTTGGAAAATTCTGCTGTTTTCAGAATAAAAGCAAAAGCTGTGAAGATGTTTTCTGTTTTAACTTAAGCCATTAGGAGTTACAAGGAAAGAACATTTGTGATACAGGATTTTAGTTAGTGCTAGCTAAATGAACCAAATCCAATTAGCGGCAATTAAAGATTGACACTAAATAATTCACTGTACAATTTTAAAAAAATATTTTCAATGCAATTCTAATACAGTGTTATAAGATTAACTGAATTTTTACCTTAAATATTTGTAAATTGTTGTTTAACTTGGAACTGCTACAATTTTCTGAATTCTCAGTTTAAAATTGTGATCTATTGGTTGAATATCATATCTTCTTCCTTCGACTAAAAATAAGATTCACAAGTGTTCAAAATGTAGTATTTTAAATGGTCTGTTCTAACATTTGATGTAGATTAATTAAATCAGTAATTACAAAAAGTCAATTTATCAAAAAGAGATTTGCAGTTTATTTTCTATTTTTGTCATGTTTCGTCAAGTTCCTGTCTGACATTTGTGTCCTCGTGTGTCGCTTCCTGTTTTCTTTTGAAAGTTCCTCCCTTTCCTGTTCATGTCTGTTTTTTCCACAGCTGTAGACCTAATCATCCCTGATCGTTCCCACCTGTGCTGTCCCTCCTCATATGTATTTATGGTCTGTGTTTCCCTCTGTCCTGTGCCTGATTGTCATGTGTAGATGTTTACCAAACCCTACGCCTATCTCAGGTTCTCAGGAATAAAAGTTTTCCAAGAACTCTGCATCTGAGTCCTCGCCATTCTGTGGTCCTTGTCAATTTTATGTTTAAAGGAAAAATAAATGCATTCATTTAAAGAATTTAAAAGAAAAGCAGGTTATTATAATTAGATTTAAGAGCAATAAAAAGAAATGTGGGTAAGGTTGGGGAGAATTGCCCAAAAGAAAAAAACTATGATGTGGATGTTTTCTGCATTTTCTTAAGGACAAACCTAGATGCTATAAGCTAATCCAAACATTTACTTGTTAAAGTGGCTCATTTTGCAACTGAAAGCTTTTACACCCCCCCCCCCTTTTTTTTACAAGTATCTTATTGTTTCTTGTAATTTATTTAAAACTTCCTTAAATCCAATTTTATAGTTTAATTTGGTATTTAGCTGTTATAAACTGCATTGTATGAGACAGTCTTTACAATAACAACAATGTTAACAGACCAACAATGAGGAAATATGAAAAAAATATGAAATATGAAATTGTTTTGACTCTATTCTCTTTCTTTTGTATTAAAGGATTCTCGTAGACTTTTTCCTTTAATGCTTTTTTTAGAAAATACAAACTAAGTTTTTACCTGTAAGCGCTGTTCAAGATCAGGAAAGGTCTGCGAAGGATCCTCCACATCTTTAACACCTAAAATACAAAATTATGTTGTTTTCTTAGTTAAGTTCAGTTGTGAAATCTTAGACTACATGAAGTTTCTAAATAAATAAAAAAGCAGTATAAAGTAAGAAAGTACAGTTAAAGCCCTTTTTTAGTTTTTCTTATTTATTTTATTTTTAACACCAGAATTTTACAATACAAATGTTAAAGCTGTTGGAGAAGAAGAAAAGCCTAAAAGTTTAATAAACTGTAAACAAGCGGATTTAAGGAGAAATATCCTAAAAGACATCCAAACAGTCAGCAGCAGACTACTACCCAATATTAACAATCTAAAATCTCACATGTGGGAGTTAAAATTCATGACCTGGACTATTTTAGATTGTTAAAGAATAAAAAGGCAACATTCCAATAAGATATATTGATTGTGCGGTAATAAAGCATTTGTGCAAGAATTACATGCATAAAACAGTAATTTGGAGACCATGTTGTGTTTGTTAATTATTATACAAATTACAATAAAACAAACAGTAATATTCACAGACACAGATTAACTGTATTATGTGTTTCACCTTTCAAAAACATTATTGAATGAATAAACACATAGCTGAAAATGTTTTGAAGATTATTTGTTCTAAACTGTCCTTTATTATTATTAATATTTGTTCCAAACATAGAAAAACAATGTCTTACCTCCATTATCATAACTCGTACTGAAAGTCAGCTATTCCTCAGTTTAGGTTTTTGTATTTACTCGCTCATTTTCAGAGTTTGGTGACCATTTATTAAGAAAGAAAAACTGATTTATTACTTTTCAATGTATGCGTGTCAAAATAGACACTGAAAATGGAGTCTGCACTACCACAAACGTAGCACCTGTCAATTAAATCTCAATCTTAATCTTAATCTCTATCTTCATCATTTAGCAATCCAAACCCAACCCAAAAGAGGACCTACATTTTTAAAAGGTGGGCCATCTGGCAGCTCTGCAGTCTTTGATGTGTCACCCATTACAGCAAGGTAATATTAAGTCTGATTTACGACAAAATGACAGCACAACATCATCCAAATCAAATTGCTTTCCTGAAAGTACATCAGTGGTCTAAAATAAAAGAAACAAAAAAAAAAAAAAACTACAAACCATGCTCAGAGAATGTCACAAGACAGCAACCCAGTGCCATACAGTTTTTCTGAAGCACAGTAATGAGCTGTCAAGTTTGAAGATAAGAGCACAAAGGGTCAAACCCTGTATCAGGCAGAGTGGCTGGCAGAACAGCCAAGAAGAACAAAAAAGAAGGATTCAGACAGACAGGTGGCCAGATAGAATCCGGACGGATTGTCTTCCGGTTCTCAGCTCTTCAAAGTTGTGGAACATGTGGAGAACTCCTATGTGATTGAAGCAGCTCTGCACTTTTGTTCTTCTTTGTTAGTTATTTAAAGCAGAGCGTGTTCTGTCTAGACTGCAGTGGTGTCAAACTCCAGGCCTTCTGCTGGTTTTCCAGAAATCCTGCCTTGTCTACTGCGGATTTCCTGGATCAGGTGCGTTTAGCCAGGAAGGAGCTTCAGTGGCAGGTTGATTGGAAAACATGTAAGACACTGGCCCTCGAGGCCTGGATTCTGACACCCCTGATCTAGAGGGACCCTTGTTAGGAGCTGAGGGCAATTCAAGCAAAAGCCACAAAGCCACTTGAAAACGATCAGTCATGAGGTTTTCAAATAGACCGCTAGCGCATTGAGAGGGCTGCTCCTGCAGCAGCCCTTCATATTATCTCCTGAGGGAAAGACAAGGAGGATCAGAGATGGGTGGAGAAGAACTGGAAGTGTTAACTGCTTATAAATATAGGCCAGTGTTCTAAAAGCTGAAGAGTGAATCAGGCAGCTAAACACTGTCAGTATTAGAGGAGAAACCTGACTCTATTGCAAAGCTGCAGCTGCTGTCCCAGTGCCTGACCCTGCTGTAGTAAAACATCCTGACAGGCAGCACCTACACTCTCAGAGGTATGTGTGTCAACAGTCAGAATGTGGCAGTTGTGGAACACTTACAACACCTGAAGACATTTAACATTTTGCTTTATTCTTGTTTTTTTTTTTTTTTTTTTTCTTGGATGATGAAGTTTGGATTTGGTGAGACAAGTGCACAGCTGTGCATATGCATGTGTTTGCTTTTTACCATGTTGTGATCACACAGAAATAGCGAGAGCACCTGTTTCTACAGACAGAAGAGCAATCATAGTTGAAGTGAGTGGGAGCAGAGGGGGGTTGTCACACAGGCCAGATTGTAGCTGTTTTGGTTGGAAGAATGTCACACACATGTCCCGCACATACTGGAAGCGCACTGAGAGCGGGCTTTATCTGGTGTTAAATGATCAGATGAGTAATAGGATGGACCAAACTCAAAATAAGTTCTTAGCGTCACTTTGAGATCTTTGCAGGAGCACAGGTGTGTGCGCGTGTGTGGTATGTACTGTATGTGTGTAACTGCGGATACCTGATGCATCATCAAGGCTGAAGGCGATTCTAACTTCAGATTTATCGGGAGACACTCTTCTGGTTGAGGTGATCATTTATTCCTTCATGAGGCAACATGAACAAAAAAAACAAAGCTGTTAACATGTTCCAACATTTAATATTCATATACATAAATAATCTAATCTCTCAGCTGTATATGCAAGCAATGTTGCTTCCTGCTTTTCACTCTGCAAACTTTTGCAATCAAATCTGCAAATCGGATTTAAGATTTAAAACCTTAATTTTAGACAACTAAGATATTTTATCAGGTTTTAAGTTATCTTTACACCTTTTCAGAAATGAGGAATTTATGCTGAAATTAGTTAGCTTTTGCTCCATTCTCTTGACAATACAAAAATTGGATTTTAGACTCAAAAAACCTAAATTTCTAAGTAATTTTTGGTTCAATGTTTCAGAAGTTAGAAGTTAGAAGTTGAGTTAGATTGACATTCATTGTCAATATCTTTTGGAAACAAAAATTTAAATTTATGCTCTAAGAATGGATTTTAGGAGGATATATTAAGACCATCCAACCTGTATTATGATTGTGTTGTTAATTTGTTCGAGTGATTTCCACTTATTACACTAGTTTTTTTACATCAAAATGAACTACAAGGTAAATAGAAATAAAAAAAAATAATACAAACCAGTTGCTCAGAACTAGCAAAAAACTAATTACTGGATTGTATGAATTTTTTTTATTTAATTCTAACTGTAGCTTTTTTAGCTTTTCATTTTATTTTTGGAATTCTTGTGTGGAACTCCATGTTCTAGATTTTGGTATCTTATAATAAGATTTCTTGATAAAAAAAATTACTTGCTGCATCTTTAATTTTAATACTTTTTAGTGATTTTCTTCATAAGATTAGTATTTATTTCTTATTTTTAGGTTACACCTTTTTGCATTTTAACCCTTGTGCTATCCTATGACCCCACCCTTACATTGACGTGTTCTCCCTACCATGACACAAGTGGATAAAGGTGGAACGATGTCATGTAATCCATGAAGATCCAGTGAAGATCACAAATCATTAAAGAAAAAAGGTTTATCACACTGTCTAGTGGGGTCTAGATGACCCAACTCCCAATGTTAAGGTGGCTAGGATAGCACAAGGGTTAAAAGAAAAAGTTATTTTCCTTGAGTGTGTTTTAATGTAATGTTTATCCAGCCGTGTAACTTTTACACAGAGACTACATGCTGAACTCAGCAGGTGTTTGGTTTTAATGAAAGCATCAGACTCTCGGATAAAGCATGTGATGAAACCACCCTTTGGAGTCTTATAAATACACGCACTGCAGTCACCAGTTTCATCATGCACCGAAAGCTGCAGTGGGATTAAATAATTAGAGAGCTTTGACAGACTGGTTTTGAGGCCTGGGCTTTGCATGCTCTCCTTTACTCAAGGTACAAGCTTTTTATATCAGGGCATTTGCCTGATTTAACCCTTAAAATACTCTCCTACCACTACCTCAATGACCTTGTGCACTTGAGCACTTTGAAGTACTTTTATATGATGTAGGCTCATGAGGTGCAATAAAACGCTAATACTTTTCAGGAAATCAAAAGCATTTTACAAAAATATATTATTATAATAAAAAGCCATACTAGCATGTAGAGAACTGTCAAAAGCCAATAGGTCACAGTTACCTGAAGCAGCACCAACTGGAACTGGAGACAGAATTTTCCGTACAGTAAGGATTCACTTCCCGCTTGTCTTCAGACCTGGCTGATTCTCGTCAGAGCTCAGTTGACATCTCTAAAACAGTGTGGTCAGAGCCAGCAGAGATGGAGTTGACCTGCCAGCTTCTTGTCTTTAAGATGATGTAGTTAATTTTTAATTCACTGAAGGGAAAAAAAAAATCTACATTTAAATCAAGTCGTTTGGAGACATCCACTTCACTGGTAATGAAAAACCCCTGCAGCTCAGGTTTGCGGGGGCTCGCATGCACGGTTCCACAGACTGCAGCCACGCGTCGAAGAGTAACATAGAGGCTGGCTGGCAGAAGAGGAATGCCGTCTGCTGGCCCCCTGTGGTAGTCCGGGGCCAATTAAACATCTCAGATGACATGACTTTAGCCCGCAAAAATGCCCATAGCTCCAACACTGTTTTGAGTGACATGGCGTGGATGGTCATTGGCTTTGCAATAGCTGTGCAATGATGCAGCAGCTCAGAAAGAGCTTCGCATGTTTGCTAAGGAAAACAAGTGAGACTCTTTGACTCCCTTTTTATGCAAAAAAAGCACAACCTTTTTAATGCCTCATTGCATGTGGGTGAGACGTATGTGGAGGTAACATGGAAACAATGCCAGAGGATTTAAGGGATGTATCCTGCTTTCAGGCCCTTTGTGTATTGTGCTGCAAAGACCAGGATATATTCAAAGAAAATCTTGACTAGAGTATGTTATTAGATTTGTATATTGTTGATGTTCAAACAATTTACAGAACAGATATAGTAGTCTGGGGATTTCTCTGTAAAACTGTACAACTTCTGCTTATTAATAAATATGGTTCAGTCAACTTAAAACCAATAAATCACAAGGACATCCTCGCATGTAACCCAACATTCAATCCATAAAATTAAGACTGATTTTAGATTTGGGAGTACAGCCTTGTGAAGTGACAGGTGGGGCATGTCTTATTTAAACCACTGACATAAGTGACCCAGTCTTCTCCAAGTGTGCCAATGAGGTGACATCAAACCAGTATCTAAAAAGATCCCTAAAGCCTCCTGTATTTACAAAGATCTCCTGTTTTTTTTTTCAAAATACACCAGTCCTTTTAGTCAACATGGAGAGAGACTTTCATTTTTCCTAGAGCTGGTCTGCTGATTTGCTTTAGTGTGAAAGGAGACTGCTAATGAAATTCTAGACCTACTGTAGTTATGAGGCAAACTCTTTCGTGTTGAAGACAAAATCGTATACTTAGACATTTTATAGTATCTTGTTATGAATTATTCCATATGGCTTGTCATAAAAACACTAAATGTCACTAAAGTATTATACGTGAATGATATGAGATCAAATCATGTCTAAGAAAAAATGATAATGGATATTTCCTGTATAATTTGGAAGGCTTTTAGTTATTTCGTTAAAAATTTACAAGTGGAAAGAAAAGCATAAGACAACCCAGACGAGAACCGGCGAGAGCAGCAGTGTAAAACGCCTCTCTGAGCTCCTTAGGCTTAGTGCTGGTGCAAAACCCATGGTGGTGTACCCAAGCAGGTCCTAGCTTTAGCTTATGTGCTGAAAGACAAGTGAAAGGAGCGCGTGACAGAAACCTTAAATTGACAGACAGCAGTTCCCACAAGCAGAATTATGATGTCATTAAATGGTTTGTTAAACATTGAATCCATTTCCTCTAAGTCCCTCTTAGTCAATGAGTTAATCAATGATAACAACCTCAGTCTTCTAGCCTTAACAGAAACTTGGCTCCAACAGGATGAACATATTATACTGAATGAAACAAACCCCCACCCCCCCACTTATGCTAACTACTGCAGAAATCAGGATTTCAGGAAAGGAGGTGGTTTAGTACAATAATGGACAGATTTGTCTGCTTTTCCAGACGCTAAAAACGCTTACAGTGTGTCCATTATTCATTCTCTCCTCATTCATACTTGGTGATAGGGTTACTGATGAGCCACAAAGTGCCCCGGGGCAGACTGGGACAGAGGGCGCGGCCGCCGGTTCTCGCCATGCAGTCCTCTAACCATCACTAGGACATTCATACATGCACACACCAGTGGAGCCACACTGGAGAGGGTGAAGTGTCTTGCTCAAGGACACAATGACAGCTGGCTGGGGAGCGATTTAACAGAACTCATAGAGAAGAATTAACTTTTCAAATACTACAACTACATATTTAAAGTCCAGCATCGAACCGCCGACCCTTCGATCTTTGGACGACCTGCTCAACCGCCTGAGCCACTACCGCCCAGTTTGGCAGTAATATCACAGTCTAGCTTACTTCTCAGCCCTAAAGTTAAAAATGTTTATAACTCATTTGAAAGCATCATATTGTTCATAACAACTCAACAGGAAGACTTGAAACCCGTTTTATTCATGATTGTTTATCGTCATAGACTTCCTATCAACTATTGTTTTGATTCTCGATCAAATTATAATAATAAGTGGATTTCAATATTCAAGTGCTGATTAATCAGTGACTGTTTGACTGTGCAGCTTTATTAGATGATGTTGGTTTCACCTAAAATGTAAATGAACCTAATTTGACTGTTATTAGCACAATTTCAAGACCTTGTTTTAACCTTATGGTATGGAGATTGGCCAGCTGAGTGTCCTTCCTCTAACCCCCATCTTTCCTGATCACTTTCTGATTACCTTCCAGTTTACATTAGAACATGCTACCACCCCAGTGAATAAGAACAACTTAGAAAAACCTTATCTGAGTTTAAACTCACTGTTCAAATCCAGTACTCAGTGAAATTTGAGTGAAAATACTCTTGTCTGGGCCTCTACATCAGTCCTAGTATAAAATGACCAGTTTGTTAATGATGCCTTACAAGCCCTGTGAAAGTATCAGATGTTGTTGCCTCTGGAAACTTAAGTTCGTTAGATAAAACCAGTAGTACCTGGTTTAACGCTGAAACACGTTTCTCTTAAACAAGTAAATCCGTGACTTGGAAAGAGAATGGCGCGCCCGGTTCATAGCCCTGAATACCTGGAAACATAGCCTATTAAATTATAAAAAAGCTCTCGTAGAGCTAGAAGCCAGTACTATTCAACTTTAATATCAGAGAATGGAAATGATCCAAGATTTCTTTTAGCACTATTGCTTGACACTGCAGAGTCAGAGCTCAGTAGAACCATATTCCTGTTTCTCTCAGCTTGATGATTTCTTTTACATTTTTCATAAAAACTCAATGTTAGACAGATGTTGAATCCTGGTCATTCCTAATTATTAGACTTGAGCTGGTGAAGCGTAGCATGAGGCAATCCAAAGGAAACCTCTGTACATTAGACTGTTTACTGCTGTGGATCAAGCTTAAATAAACATTTCAATTATTCATGCCCTCCAAATCCTCAACTTGTCTGTTGGATCTAATTCTACTGACTTTTTAACCCTTGTGCTATCTTAGATGACCCCAATTCTTTACATTGATTACCTTCACTTCATGACAAAGGTGATAAAGGTGAAAGATTTCATGTAATCATGGACACCAGTGGAAGATCAATACAAATCATTGAAGAAAAGGTTCAGAGTCCTGTCTAGTGGGCCCAGATGACCAACTCCCAATGTTAAAGTGCCCAGGAGGAGCACAAGAGTTAAAGAAACCTTTCCCCTAATTAATGATCCATATGAACGATAATAAATAATTTCTCTGAAATACATGTGCCTTTAATATGCAGCTGTTAAACCTCTTCTGAAAAAGCCCAGTTTGGATCCTAGCAACTTGGCCAACTATAGACCAATATCAATTATTTCTAAAATCCTAGAAAGAGTTGTAGTTAGGCAGCTTTACTGCCACCTACAGGACAACAGCCACTTTAAAGACTTTCAGTCGGGGTTTAGACCCCACCACAGCACGGAAATCACTGCCCGGCACGTAGATTCTCTAATGACTTGTTATTGGCCTCAGAAAAAGGGACTACTTTCATTCCATTCCAGACCTCAGTGCAGCCTTTGACATCATCGAAATTACAGTAGATTGTTACTCAAAGATCAGAGGCAGACATAAGGATCAGAGGATCTGCTCTCCAGTGGTTTAAATCCTATTTATCTGATAGGTATCATGTCGTTAATGTAAATGGCCATTTCTCTCAGTGCAATCGGAGTTTAACCACGGAGTCCCACAGGCCCAGTTTAGGACCTGCATCCTGTTTATGCTTTATATGCTAATTTCCAGGAAACATAATCAGAAACACAGCATTAATTACTGTTATGCCGACGATACGCAGTTGTATTTATCCATGAAACCTGACCAGAATGACAAAATAGAGAAACTGAATGCTTGCATCAGAGACATCAAGACTCCTGATAACAATCTTTCACCACCTCCTCTAAACCCAGAAAAACTGGAGGTCATTATACTAGTTCCTAAAACCCCAGAGATGCCTGTCTGCTCCAGAGAGTCTCCCTGGATGGCATATGTATAGCCCACAATCTCCACATTTAGTTGCTGTTTCTCTTTTGGCTTTTCCCATCAGGGGTCGCCACAGCGAACAAGTCGCACGGTAAACTTCTGGCGGCTTTATGCCGGATGCTCCTTCCTGACGCAAATCTTTCAAAGCAACCGGCTTGGGACCGCACAGAAGTAGAGAAGGAACATTGACAGGAGCAGCCCGATTCGGACCCTGGTTTCATGGATCGGAAGGCACCGCAAACCAGCACGAGCCAACCGCCCCTGATCTCCACAGTTAGAAGCCTGGGGTTTTATTTGAAACAGGATTTACCATTTAAGGCCTGGCATATCTCAGGCTGCAGAACTGAGATATGAATATAGCTAAGATCAGAAATATACTTTCTAAGAGTGATGCTGAAAAAACTCATCCAAGCGTAATGTTAATACGAGGCTGGATTACTGTAACTCTTTGTTAGCAGCATGTCCTAAGAGTTCCTAAGAAGTCTCCAGCTTGTTCAGAACGCAGCAGCTAGATTGTTAGCAGGAACTAGCAGAAGAGATCACATCACTCCTGTGTAAGTTTCACTTCATTGGCTCCCAGTTGATTCTAGAATCAAGTTCAAAATCCTCCTGCTTACTTATCAGGGCCTCATATGGAATGGACTCATAGTCCCTTACCATCCAATAAGAACACTTTGCTCGCAAAATGCAGGACTGCTTGTGGTTCCTAGAATTAGTAAAAGTACGGTTGGAGGTAGAGCGTTTAGCCACCAAGCCCCTGTTTTATGGAATAAGCTCCCAGCTCATATAAGAGAGGCCAACACAGTTTCTACATTCAAAGTTAGACTGAAAACATTCCTCTTGACAGGTGGCCATTGTCAATTACTAGTATTCAGGAGATTATTTTAACTTAATGTTAATGTGTTTACATTAAACTTAATAACAATAACTATTTGGTTTTAGTAGGTCACAGGAGGTTGAAGCTGTAACTTATGGTGCAAATGGGGTTCTGTCCTCTTTTCATCTACTTCTACCCTCCTCTCTTTCTATTCTTGATCATTTATTCATCATTTAGTTCTCCATGCCTCTGTTTGGTGCAGTGTGATTCATGTACTGTCCCTCTTTTCCCTCTTTCCTCCTGGGGAGTGGAGTGCTTCCAGATTCCAGTTGGCTCATCTGTGCTCCTGTTCCTGACTGCACCTCGCTCCTGGCTCGCCTCTAATACTGATCCTACACCCGCCGTGGATCCTGGCCTGGCTCGTCTCCTGCTCTGCTCGACTCGCGCCTGACTGTCCCCGCAACCACGGCTGGATGTGCTTGTCTGCTGGACTTCATGTTGTAGGGTTAGGATAAGTTAATTCTCTCTATGAGTTCTGGTAAATCGCTCTGTCCGCTCCTGGGGAAGGATCCTCCCTTCTCATGTGGGCAATTCTTGAGGTTTCTTCTCGTTTTTCCGAATCTGTTTTTTAGGGTTTTTCTCACGCGAAGGGGGCCTGCGCAGGGATGTCTGTGTTAGCTTGGCTGGGTTTGTTAGTTCAATTTGCATTTTCCTATTGAATTCTATGTATTTATGATTCTTTTGATTTTATGTTTAACTTTTTGAATTACCTCCATACGAAGCCCATCGAAACGACTGTTGCTGTGAATTTGGGCTATATAAATAAAAATTGAATTGAATTGAATGTTATTTTAGCTTTTAAATGCAATAAATGTAGTAAAAATTATAAAATATAATTTTAAAGATCATTGCCAGTGTTTTGTCATGTTGTCTTGCATAAAGTTTCTGCCATAATATCCCTCCTGCATCAGTCCTCCATAAAAAAAGAACAGGATTTGTATTTCATCATATTTAAACCCTTGTGCTATCCTAGGCACTTTAACATTGGCAGTTGAGTCATCTAGACAGTAAGATGAACCTTTTTTCTTCATTGATTTGTGATCTTCACTGGATCTTTATGGATTACATGAAATCCTCTTCACCTTTTATCCACCTTTGTCATTGTAGGGAGAACACGTCAATGTAAGGGTGGGGTCATAGGATAGCACAAGGGTTAAAGAAGATTTGATGGTTACAATGATCTCCTACAACAGAGAAAATGGAGGAAAAACTGTGCAGCACTGATCTTAGAGCAAGATCTGCACACATGAAAAGCACACTTCTATTCACATTTAGCTTAGTCATCAAGGGTAAGCTGAGTCACGAACATAAAATGATTCATAAGGTACTACATTTTTTTACAAAGTTGGGATATATCTTTAATGTTTATTCATATCTGGTTTAGTTATGTAGTGCTTTGTTATTTCCTTAGGCTCCATTCAATTATTTTGTGTCAATGGATCCTAGATCCAAACATATGTTTAGGTGGACCGTGGGTTTGGTTGAATTTGCTCTTAAACTATCAGTGGCAAGAATCAGTTGCAATTAGAGAGGTCACACACTAAGAGATAATAAAAAAGACTTTTGTTATGCTGGCTTTAATCTCTTTTAAATTGGTCTTATCCTTTTTATTCTTTTCTATGCATGTCTCTACAATGTTTTAATTTAGTTTTATGCTTTTATTTCTTTTATGTTTAATGATTGTACAATGTTCCTTTGCTCTCCCTGTACAGCACTTGGGCCTCCTTTGGCTTAGAAAGGTGATTTATTAATAAATAAATAATAAATAAATAAATAAATAAATAAATAAATAAATAAATAAATAAATAAATAAATAAATAAATAAATGATGGCGATTTAGTTAAACATTTTAAATATTTTTAGAATATAAAAGAAACAAATTTTGACCCTGTAAAGCCCACTACATCAAAGAATTGACAGAAAATATGATTTATTTATTTTTTTTGTCATAAGATATAGACAGTATCCATTCTGAATCATTGGTTGATTAGTTTTTGATGAAAATATTGGCATGCATGTTCAGGGAAAAAGCACCGTATTTAGTTACCGTCTCATATTTGATCCACACATTTTTAATATAGGGTAACTCCGTTTTATAAAGAAATAATTATCATTTAAAAATAATAAATAACAATGAATGAGTTATTTTTTCTTATCTCACCATAAAGTTTGGAAAATTAGCTAAACTTTTCCCTCCAAACGTGTTTTTGAGTTACAAGTAACCATTATGACATCAACAGGAAAAGTCCTTCTACTGCCGCTAGTGGAATGATGATGAACTACTAGACACAGAAAGCAAAGACAAAGTTATATCCAATGGTTTTTCAACGAAAGTTTTGATTTTTCTAATGAGATAGTTGTCTCAGAAATGTGTGCATCAAGTATTATATGAATGGTCATATAGGGTTAATAAGTTTAATTTAATAAAATTCTCTGCAGTCACGGGTTCACTAATCTGAACTTGTGTTGTCAAACTTTTTTTTCTTTTTAATTCTTAAATTCAGACTTATTGAACGTTTATTTTATGCTTTGATTTGGGTTTTTTTTAAATAAAATCACTTCGGCCTGGGGCTCTCCCTTCCTCCTGGTCTGGCTGGTCTGGGCTGGGTAGGATCTGGTTCTTATGAACACACGGGTTCACGCGGCCGCATGCATGTATCCTCACCCACACGCACGTGCACACTGTCACACTGCTCTCTGTCTGCTTTATCCCTCTCTCTTAACCTACAGTGTATTGATGGACAGATATTTTTCCTCATCTTAGTGTCAGATTTTCATCTTTGATGTAACATTTTTCTTTCCGGCAGATCTAGTAGAATTGTAACAGCTTTTAAAATAATAACTTATTCAAATCAGCATTGTATCCCCACTCACCTCTTCCTTTTACTCTCTCTTCCACCTCCCATCCCCTCACATTCTTCCCCTCTCTCCCACACACACTAAATGTAACAACAATAAGGGATCTAATACAACAAAAAGGGGTTTATAAAGCTACACTCAGTTTCTCAATACAACTTCTTTTGTGATAGTAAAACCTGTCCAATACAAAAGCCTTCAGCTCTAATCTGTTTCCATGTTTCTCGTTGGACAGAAATGTTGAAAGAAAATAAATAAATAAATAAATAAATAAATAAATAAAATAAATAAATAAATAAATAAATAAATAAATAAATAAATAAATAATTAAATAAATAAAACCACTCTATCTCTCAAAAACCACCAGATGACAGTATTTGCTCTAAATTATTTATAGCCGTCAATGGGAAACAATGACAGTCAAAGAGGAAGAGGCAAACAAAAAGAGAGATAAAAGATGCTCTGCACCTCCAGGAGTCTTCCTCCTCTTCCTCATTTGCTCAGACAGGCTCTTGACACAAAGCTGCCTTTTAACAGCCTCAGGGACTTCTCATTTCACTGTGATGGATGGAACACATTCAACTGTCTGCTATTCTCCTGTTCTGCAGAAAGAGTTTAAATTTAAGTCATCTGTACTTTTTTGTACTCTTGAGAGCTTCACAAAATATGATTCATGAACTCAAAATTCTTAAAGCATAATATGTTTTGATTTATTAATGGGTAATATATATTTTCCCCTGTAGGGCAGCTAGTTTTTACAAAAATGCAGAGGATGAAATCATTCTATCAAAATTTCAATTTGCCCCCTTTGACAACTCTCAAACACAGATATTTGTACACAAACATTGCTTTTGTCTTCAATTTTTCTTGTGGCTTTCATCTTACTTTTTTCATCAGTTCAAGGGGTCTGGCTATGCCCCCACCTCTCCCTGACAGAAAAATCAGACAACTAATGCTAGCTTTATTTTTCTTAAAACTTTTTATTCAATTTTTCTGCAGCTGTGCAGGCTTTGGGACTACTTCTTTTTTTGTGATTTTTTGTGTTAATCGAACAAGAGGTGAACTTGGGAGCACGACAGCCATTGCTTTAGTCAGGTGATGTCACTGGCAGCAAGGAGGGGCAGGTCTTTTGCAAAGCTGCACAGGATGCCAAGGTCAGAGGTTGTAACTATGCCCTGTTCATGACGGATTATATAATAGTGAGGAAAAGAAAAAAAAAATCTGCCCTTGGTTTTGATTAAGAATTATGGGGTTAGGAGATGAGAAGCGACTGACTGCTATTACATTGGACTGGGCCCAGTCCTGAACACCCTGAATACCAAAAAAAAAAAAAAAAAGAGAAAGAAAACCTAATATATGAAGATTACAAAGGCTGGTCCAGTTCTTAAGGCTTTTCTGTACCTAATTCGTCTCTCAGTCAATACATTAAAACTATATTCATAAACAATCTCAGATTTTAGCATTGAACAAACTAAAACAAATTTCCTATATCTGTTTTTGACTTCAATGCTCCTGTTGTTCAAGAATAAAAAATAAAGAAAAGCAATCACAAATTTTCATCCAGACAGTCTCTGTTGTATATTAAGGGAACATAATGTCTTTAAGATTGTTGTATCTAGTATTGTCAAAGACAATAATGCTTGAAAGGATTGTTCAGATGAAAGAAAATGCTTAAAAAGAAATTCCAGAAATGCAACACAGTGATTAAAAAGAATCATGTTTGACTATTTTTTTTATGCTAGCCTGGAGATTAGAAGACACAATCTAGTTTCTGAGTAAGGTTTAACCCCAAATGTCACTACAACTCCTGTTGTGGTGCAGGGAAACAATTTTGTGTTTGTGTGCAGGGGCCTCCATATAATTGATTTAGCCAACCTTAAATCCTATTGATTTAAAATTACAGTGCGCTGTTTATTTTGAATTATTTTTTCAACTGTTCCTATTGTTTGTTTTTTCAAAGATACAGGATGAGGCAAGTAAGAGAAATTGTCTAGTATATTTTTTAGCTACACGCCTAAATAGAGCCAAATGGAAGCTATTCCACTATACATTCAATCTGATCTGATCCAAGCTGTTGGGTTGTTCTGGTGATGAGACTACCAAACCTACAGCTGATGTGAGTAACTCCAACCATATAGGGGTAGTTTCCCTGATCTTTTGATCCCAAATCTGGACAAATGCAGAGTTGGATCAGGAAGGGTACTCTAAGAATCTTTTGTGTGATTTATTTTTCAGGTATCCCTTTACAACAGAGGTTCCCTGGGTTCAGGGGGCGCCCAGGGGCGGAGGGTATCTACAACAATGTGAACAATGTGGTCGTTCCCAGGGGAATTGAAATGTGTATATATTGCAGAAAAAATATAAGAAATAAAACAAAGTATATAAATATATACATACATATACAACATAAGACAAAAATAATTATTACTTCAAAAATCTTTGGGGTTTAAATTTTTTTAAATCTTTCAAAAATTAAATTAGTTGGAATTGCGTTTTGGTTTAGATGTTTGATAATGGTACATTACTGATTGATTTCACTCTAAAAACCGCTGGAATTTAGGTTTGAGTTTGACCATTTGGCTTATGGATATGTGTGGAATTTTGCCAATAATAAAACAATTGTGTAACAAGATACAATTTTGTCTACTTTGACATTAAGGTAACCTGTGAATAATGCCCTTTATCTAAAAAAATGTAACAGTTTGTTTTAGTTATATTTCCAATATAGTTTCCCACTTCAATCCAAAACTTATTTGTATGTCTGCAGTCCACAAACAGATGATAAATAGTTTCCTCCTGAGTTCCACAGAATGAACAAACAGGTCCATGTCCACAAATAAATCTACTCAAAAGTTTTTGGTATGATATATACAATGCAATATTTTGAAGGACACCTCTTTTATTTTGTTATTTAGACAGAATTTATTGCTAATAGTCCAAGCATATGTCCATTTTGTTCACAAATTATTCTGCAATAAAAACCTCCCAGCAGGTAAGGCTGTGGGTATGTAAAATGATTTCATTTGTTTATTGGAAACTGAATTAACACAAATGTCCACATTGTCCAAAAAATTTTCAAGTTCTTAAATTTGACTTGTGTTATAACCTTTAAACAGTTGAAGAGACTGGTTGGAACGGCATCTAACACTATTGCATATTCTCTGGGTGGAACAGGAATACCGAATTTTAAAAGAAATTCTTCATTCGTCAGAAGATGTCCATGAGAATTGAAAGTTGTCTGATTAAACAATATAATTATCATACCATGGAAAAAGTGATTTATTCCTTGTATTGTACATTACTGTTATTCCAAATAAAACAAGTTTTGGAGAAAATTATGTTTATAAAGGAGTTTCCAGAAGGCAGGGCTTGTTTGTAAAGTTTGAAAGTTTTGTGGTAATTCTTCTGTTTTATAATTATACTTTAGCAAGAATTTAATGCCTCCTAATGAAGCCAAATATATGTTTGGGAAATGCATTCCAGATATTGTCTTCCCCTTTTAATATATTACTTAACCACTTTATTTTAAAAAGAGTTGTTTGCAGTTTCAAAGCTTTTGATACATCCATGCCCTTGGGCTGTTTTCTGGTGTTACACAAAAAGTAATGAAATTTTTTCTCCAAAATCAAATAATGTCATTTTAATAGGTTACAGATGTGTTTTGCATTTTTAAAGACAGAGACACATAGACAGATCTAGAGATTCCTTCAGCTTTAGATAACAGAATTCTACCGTTCAGAGAAAGATTTCTCAATAACCACATGTTATAAGGCGCGGTGGAGTTTAGAAACAAAGGATTTGTATGTTTGTGTCAGTGGGGGGGCCTGTACTATTCTAATCTTTCAGAAAGGGGGCCCTGCAGAAAGTTTGGGAACTACCGCCCTACAAGGAGGAGCTGAAGGAAAAACAGACATCAAACATATTTAAATAAGTTTTTCCGAAAAATACACACGGAGAAACAAACATTACATTTATGGAAAATTAACGAAATAATGTACATTTTTACCTACCTTAACACCTCCAGGTCTGTTTCTAGCCAATCTGTTATGAATCTTTAGACTGACAGCTCAGAGGATATTTCAATATAATCACTTGCACAAAGTGCCCTGAATTTCCACGACGGTGTGAAAAATCTTGATGCCTAGAAACTATTCACCTCATGGATGGATCTGAATTGTACACTTGTCAGGATTTGACGAGGCCTTTGAAAGTCTTAATTTTGTTTTTCTCAAGTCATCTAGAGCTGAACTTGCTGTATATTGTTTGGGAACACTGGCATGCTGCAGTACAAGACTTTTCTTTGTGATAAAAAAATATTTTAAACAATGTAATCTCTGTACAAACTGACTGATTATCTGGAATATTCAAGAGTGACAGTCAAAAAATTTAGGACAGTACTCCAAGAGCCCTTTGACACAATCTGTTTGTCACTTTAAGAGGGGATTATTCTTCATTTAAAAAAAATTGGGCTTGTTTGAATAATATGGACTGATTGGTAATATTTGGAATCAAATGGTGAAAATGGCACTAAATAAAACTCATTCTGCTGTTTGTTTGTTTTTTCTTTTTTACCGCACCTAAAACAACTTTGGTGTTAATAAACTGATCTGAAAATTGGACTTATTGTCGTTTTTTTTTTTTTTTTGCCTTAAAAGGTCCACCGTATTCTGACAAAGCCACCTGCAAAGATGGACTTTAAATTGTAATATTATTTTACATTAATGGTGAACTCACAAAGGAAATTAGGAAAGGCTGCAAGATATTCTCGTCAAAATAAACACTTTTGTAGACACGCAAAACAACTGAGCTGGACTGTGATCCCAAGAGGACAAAGTTTGCTCTTTTTTGTATAAGGAAATCTCCTTAGTCCATTCTTTCTCGCTGCAGCACATCCTCATGAGACTGTGATTTGTGTGTCTACGCTGTTGCATTGCTAGAGGGGTAAAAAGCAGCAGGTGTGTTCCTGTTTTTCCTTAGATGTTATTATCTTTCATGGATGGCTCCAGTTGGCTTAGCAAACCACTCTGGAGCTGCTCTACAGGCTGCCAGAAGGCAACCGAAGACAGACTAACAGTGAAAACAAACAAAACCGTCCTGAAGCAACTTAAAAAAATGCAAAAATCTTTTTATTCTGAATATCTGTGAAGTGATATATTTACACAGTGGGGACATTTACTCCATAAAAGTTTGTTCAACTCATTTGCTAAAATGAGTTAAGGTTAATGCTAAAAACAAAGAAAATGTGTAACCTGCTGGGATTACCATATGCTCATAGAAATAGCTCCTAAATCTATAATACAGTGCTTTGTATTTGTAATATTAACCTACAGAAAAGGGAAGAGGGAAATACTTGATATCACGTTGATAGTCTAAAGACAATGTGTAAAACAATCAAAAGGCAGTCCATGTTGTTTGATCATGTGAGGCTCATGCACTGGAGTTTGTTTTTGTTCCCTTTTTCTTTGCGGGACACACGGGTCGACAGAAGATGCAAGCGGGCCTTTCATGTGAAGGCCAGACTTCCACAGGATCCCTTGAGAACAATGCAGGGAGGAACCCTCATCCCTCATCACAGCACAAGACAGACACTGTCAACTAAAAAGACACACACATAAAAGCTGCAGTGAAGAACTGAAAAAGTGGAATTAAACTTTCAGTCACTTCAACACATCAAGCCAACACATGAGCAGGATACTATTTAAAATAATAATAATAATAATAATAATAATAATAATAATAATAACTTCCTTTTTAACTAGAAAGCAGAAATGGATTTGTTTAATTGTTTCATTAAATTGACATAACATTTGCAACCTAAGACAAAAGCAGTCCGTGACATCTTATGCTGAGCCTTTAAAAAAGTGCTATTAGTGTGAGAAAAAATAAGAATCCATGTCCATTGAATGGGTAAATCAAAAAGTTACTAAAACTTCTGTTTTGGCTTTTATCATTTGTTTTAATGGAAAACAGGAAAACGTCAGCAGTGACCTTAAAGCCCCATTCCTATCACCAAGCGTTTCCAGTGCTCTGTTATTTATGATTATGAATTTTTTGGCCAAAATATAAAGACCTGTGTCATTTTTTATTTTCAGAGTGGCAGGAGTTCATTAGAAATTCACCTCGTGGGCGGGGACTACTAGTCCTTCAGCCATTAATTTACATGCTCTGCCACTAGCTCACAGCTCCTCACACCCACCACCCAACATTAACGAACAATAAAAGTGGCTAGCAATATCGGAGTTATCCAGCCATATAGTTTTGAGCCAGATGCCAGCTCAAATAAGGAAAACAAAGATATACATGGATCTAGCCATCTACAAGTGCATGCACCGAAGCCAAATAGAGCAGGGAGCTTGTTGCCTGCCGATTGTAGCTTATACATAACAACTACCATTGAACTGCATTTCTTAATATGCTCCGGATTCACAATGGTCTGAATAAATAAATACTCAGCAATGCAATTTTGAGCTTACTTTTCTTTATATATGTCCTCCATTATCAGAAAAAGGCTATAAGACCATGTTAAAAACACCAAAAACATTATTTATTGGAGTGGGTCTATAAAAACAATTGGTACTATACAGCCACCTTGAAAAGGTTGTTTCATCATAACATGGAACAAAGACAAAGATTTTCCAAAGGTAAAACAGCCACCAATCTTCACAAACGTTAACACCCTATCAAGTTTACCCCAAGGTCAAACCACAAAATGCTCTGACAGATTTGCAAAACTCTCAGCATTTCACTCTATGTAAAAAACACAGCCACATGATTTGGTTGCAAACCTGCATTAAAAAAATTCATCAGACAAGACATGACTAAAGTGGAAATGTCTGCATTTAAAACTTAATAAGATGAGACATATCCAAAGCACAGTGCACATAAGCATTTTCAAATCCAAAGATTTAACATCATTTGTTATGTTGGGTGAGCTGTGCAAAATATAAATTCACCCACATATTTTCATGAAAAGTTATTCAATAAAAATATTCGTTCAGAAAACATATGACACAGACTTTTTAGGGCCATTTACAAACAAAATTATTTTTTTTAAATTACTTACTTTTAAGTCGAAATGTAATTTAGAAAGAAAGTCATAACTGTTAAATTATGAGATTTTAGGTCTCGAGTTTTTATCTCGTTCATTTACGAGCTAAAACTCAGAAATTTACGAGATTTTAAGTCGTAAATTTACGATAAAAAAGTCATAGGTTAACGAGGAAAACACCAAAGTTGTCTGTTCCTCTGAGCCTAGTTTGAAAATGAAAATGTGGAACCTTTTCTGAAGCTTTATTTCCGGATAGGTTTAAAAAAACAGAGATTCTGAACCTTTTACGACTTAAAATCCGATTATTTTCAGTGGAGCCGGCTTTCCGGGGTTCTGTGTCAGTAAAGCGGAGTTTCATCTGTAAAATAAGGAGCCTCAGAGACACGTTTGGGTGTAGAGGACCACGCAGCCTTTATTTTCCAATCATTCACACACCCTGAAGTTCATTTGTCACCTACGTCATAACCTGGGTCATCAAACATCACTACAGAAGTAAATGCTTGTGTTCTATACGGCCCCTTCTCCTCCAGATGAAACAAACTGGCTTCCCAACATAAAACAATAAAGAGGAATTAAATTAGTCTGCTATATTAGCATTAGAACGTTGAAAAACGGCAAAAAGTGCTCCTCCTCAGACGGAATCACACAAACGTAGAGATCTTGTTTTTTGGTGGAGGAAGAAAGAATTGAAGTGGACAGCTGCAGGGATACAGATGTCTTCATCAACGGGCTGCAGAGATCCTGCAAAACACCCATTCATAAATAAAACAATAAATCATAAATCAAACAAATGAGCTTCCAAACATTTGGAACGTTATCAATAAACGTTCAGCTCACCTGTTCAATTGTCTGCTCTGCTGTGCGGTGTTCCCTTGCTGCTCACTTCAAACTGTAAATTTACAACTTAAAATCTCGTTATTTTACTTTTTTTTTTTTTGGTGGCCCTAAACTCCATCGTACAAACAGGTAAATGTTATGCAAATGGTTTTAAGTAAAAGTAAAAAAATATAATTCTAATTTTCATTACTTTTTGAACTCAAAAGTGAGTGGAGACGGTTTTCTGCATTTTCCATGTATTGCATCAGGATTTTAGTTGTGTCTTTGTTTTATAATTGGTAAATTATGTAAAATCCTCCCCTTTGATGAACTATAACTAATTAAATAACAGAAGTCCTGCTGCTTTTTTTTTCCTACAACTGCACAAGCATAATTGCAACACAGCTATGAAGTTGGGCTTGAAGACAGACAGACTTAAAACCAAATTAAAAAATAAAAGTAAAACATTTCAAAACAATGGAAGAGTTAGGAAAAAACAGATTTTTGAAATAGGATTGAGGTCATAGAGGTTTTGAGACTGGGGAATAAGCAAAAGGAGTAGATGAAAGTGTAGATTAATTGGGATCTTCTTTCAAATAGGCAGATAAACGTTGAAAACTATTAGCTGAGCGACACACAGACTGTGCATGAGCTGCCATGGTTATTCTGTGTCATCCTCAGAGGAGCCCAAGGTTTCAGGTCATTAGATAAGGAGCTGCCAGAGGAGGAGGTTGAGCTGCCTCTGAAAATTGACGGGACTGCACCCGCAAAAGAAACAAAAAGGCTCAGATGCACAGAAAAAGGAATGGAGAAACATAATGACTTTTTTTAAATGTAGGTGAAAAAATAGGATGAAAAGCAAAGAAAGTAACTAAACAAAAAAGGTGAATATTGCTGTGGCAGAAACTATTAGCAATTTAATTTAATGAGTTCTAATGATCCATACAAACACCCTCCACACCACCTCCCATGTCTAAGTGGGCCTCAAGCAGAAATTGTAGATGAACTCTCCAATGGCAACAAAACAGACAGCACCAGACCAGCAGCCAGGACAATGAAGATGCCACCAATGTTCTCCACGCCTAAAGCACTGGCCTCTTTGTTGTCCTCCTCTGGGCATCCGTTTCCTCTCCACCACTTCTCCCTTCATCATGCAGCTTCTTCCTCCTCCCTGGAGCTGCAGGATGGGCGATGGTGACTCTATCCCCTGTACGGAGATCCTGAGAAAGACGAACACGGGGGCAGATGAAAAACTTAAAACTGTTAAAGAAGTTCACCGTATCCATGACCCAGTTTTTGCTGTTTGAAATCTTTCTGAAAGGAAAAAGGAGGATTTGTATTTATGAGTTATGTACATGTCAACTAGAATCTAAAATACTTGTTGACGCAATTTGTTGTGTTTAGATATATTAAGGCTTTTTGATTTTCTGTCTCCACTTTATTTTTTGCCCACACTTCTATGTCTAGTACTGTGAGTGCTCACGTGCAAGCTACAATTCAGATATTGTGTCTTTATTTTTAACTGTGATTCAGTTCCTTACCGCTTTTTATCTCATTTCTTTCCCAAAAACTTAGTCTCCCAAGTTTTTATTAAAGCTCTTAAAGACCCACTGCATAAAAAATTGTGCTTTGTGTTTAACATGTTATTGTGAAATTTTTCTAATGATGGACACATATAAAGAAAATTCAGTTTAAAATAGCATTTCTGAGTATTTCTTTATTGAAACTCGTTGTGAATAAGGAGCAGAAGAAGAAATGCAGACGGGAAAAGCTTGTGGCTGTACTGCATAAAATTAAAGAGCCACCAGCTACCTGCTCCGCTCCACTTGTAGACTAGATTTTCCTTAACGGAGCTGGAATCTGGCTCAAAACTGTACACTCAGATGGCTACAATATTACTCGCCATTCAGTTGCATGTTAGTTTTTTGTTTAATAGGTTACAGATGTGTTTTGGCATTTCTAAAGACAGAGACACATAGACAGATCTAGAGATTCCTTCAGCTTTAGATAACAGAATTCTACCGTTCAGAGAAAGATTTCTCATTAACCACATGTTATAAGGCGCAGTGGAGTTTAGAAACAAAGGATTTGTATGTTTGTGTCAGTGTGGGGGGGCTCGAAAATATTCTAATCTTCAGAAAGGGGGGCCCTGCAGAAAAAGTTTGGGAACCACTGCATTAGACAATGGCTTAGTGCTAAGGTTTGACCTAAGAGAAAGGGCTTCTTGTAATTGGAGCATCAACAACAATATACTTTGATCTTAACCTTGCGTCATTTGTTCTCTCCAGGTATTATGAGGCTTCATGTCAATCGTTATAACTTAAGTATTTTTGTGTACTTCTAACAGAGACAGCAGAGTCTAACACCACAACAAACAGGCTTCTTACAATTGGCCTGCTTCTACAACTAAAAAATAACATATTGACTAATAAGTGCTCAAGTTCAATGGAAACACTTTTGACATGTTTTATGCTTAAATGTAAATCAACTGCAACTGGCTTAAGTATTGTCAATACATACATGTGGGATACATGTCTGACCTCTTTACAATGATAATGCATCCTAAGAAAAGATCATCTAAGAAAATATCTAAATTTTTTACTTTACTTTGTTTGCAATTTGCTGTAATTGCACTATTTTAACTTTTGTCCTGATATGTCTATACAGATGAATATGTAGGCCTACGGTATTTACAAAAATTGTTTTTTAACAAATACAAGTCTCTATGTGGTTCCACTTACCAATTGGTGTTCCCACCCCATATCCCTTGGAGTCGATGAGACCACCAATCTGTGTGAGGTTGCAGTTTCTCTGGCTGATATACTCGATGCTGGTGGACTCCATCAGCATTGCGTAGTCTGTTGTCAAAACGCGGGTGATGCCTTCTTTGTTGTTTTTAACTAATGCTGTGTTCTTCCTGCTGCTCATGAAGGCCCACATCTTCTCATAGGTGGAAATCTTTGATTTCTGGAGATTCCAAACAGACTAAGGTTGAATACATTTGCATGGAGACCATAACCTGGTGATGCTTTTGCCTACAAAATATGTACAGCCTTTGTGTGTACACAAGTATGTTCCAAGTGCAGTGATAGACTTGAGAGTCTAACATCAGGATGTGCGTGGGTGTTTGCTCTGTTATAGGAAAATGGGATGGCTGGGTTCTAAATCTCCTCCAGGTGATTCAATTTGCTGAAGGCATCAGCACACCCTGATTCTTCCATCAGGAAGCAGTTATCACTGGCTGCAATCTTGGAAGATAAATTCCTGCATGAATCACCCTGCTGAGCCACAGGATGCAAGAGAGTTGACAAATGTGAGGCAAAGCAGTGACAGCCTTGCTTGGGGAAGGTCTTTGCAAAAAAAAGCAAATTATGTTTAGAACTAAGGTAATATAAATGTAAAACAAAAGTTTGTTACTTTGTGCAAAATAAGTAAATCTAGGAAATTTAAAACTCAGCCTTTTTAACATTTTTACTGCATTTCTGCAGGAGAACTGACCTACCTTAAAGAATGTCATAGTGGATCCATCTCTAACAGCACCATACTCAATTCTGCTCTGTTTAGCCAGGTCGTCTGCAGAGTCAATGGGAGCATCCATCCTCTCCACAGTAAGAAAGGCTGCCAAGTTGGCTGTATAAGATGAGATGATGATCAAAGTGAAGAACCACCAGATACCCCCTACTATACGAGTGGAAAGAGCCTTAGGCATCAGCTCAGAGCCTGGAAGCAAGACAAACAAATGGGAGAAAATAAAATAAAATAAAATAAAAGTTGTTGTTTTTAAATGGAGGATTTGGAGAGCAAAAGAAGTAAATAATCCAGACTTGATAAAAGAGTGACTGACAGAAAATCTACAATAAAATGTTTTTGAAATAAAGCAGTCTCATTGGTTATCTGTTTAATTTTCTTTCAGATTCGAAATAATATATTTTACATTTCTACAAGCAATTTATTTATCCCCCTTTTCATTTAAAAAATGTTATTTCCTCCCTCCCCCCCTTAAAAAAAGAGTCTAATAAACTTAATCTAATTTTTAAAATGATTAAGTACTTAAAGCATGGGGGGAAAAATCAGATTAAGACTCCATGTTTCTTTGTTTCTTTTGAGTAGAAGAATAGAATAATCAAACTTGGCCAGGCCAAGTCACAACTGCAGCAGACTGCATGCGTAACGTTTGGAATTGTCCCTCTTCATCTTATTTTGTGTGAACAGCTCTTCAAAGCAAAAGCGTTTCAGGGATTAGACAATTCCATACAGAATAGGAGACCTGCTGCAGGCATAATGACCGTGGCATCCAATAACCTTCTCACTTTAGAGGTTGTAAGGAACAACACAAAAAGTCTAAGATGACAAAATATAATTTTGTAAAATGCTTAAATCTGATGTTTAAGTAGCTACGTTTAGGTATAAATTAGTTTTTTATTGTGCATTCATGTGTTTGGCCAAATGATAATATAAAATGGTATTACATCCAGTTTTAACTTTGCTTTTAACCAGAAGTTAGAAGTTCAGTTATTTGTGAAATGGAAAGAAACATGTCTAGTTTGCCATGACAATGCACGCTTAATCCCACAAGGACAAAAGTCCCTAAATTACCTTGTCGCATGAGAGCTCCAATACCAAACCAGAAACTGTTTAGTAAAGTGAAGTTGTTTTGTACTAGAGTTGAGGACGGATTGCATGGATGTGGGTTGTACCACTCGTATGGGGTAAACCTGCAAAACATAAGTAAGAATCACACAAAAAAACATCAAAAAGATGTATCTATCTACATCTTTCAGAGATACAATAAAAAATAGTTTCAGTTTAAGACAGAATTTCAGTTTTTGTAGTTTCACTGATCCTTTTATGTTTTATCATGCTCAATTTTAAGACAAAGAATTGTCTCTGACTTGTAAAAGGGATTTTACAGCCTTATGGTGCTTCTGTCTGCAATGTCTTGTTTGCATCACTGTATATGAGCCTTCAGAGGTCTGACATTTTATTCAAGAACACATGTACAAAAACAAGATGTGCTTTTTTCTGATATTTTAGTTAAGTCATTTACTTTTATATGCGTTTATGATTGCGACAGTATAGGGTGCATAAAATTACTATAATGCACTGATCTATTCTAAACTTCCCAACCTCTAATTCATTTTTTTTAAACCAAAGTTTGTCTTTTGTTGAATTTTACCAAAGACTGATCAAGGAGGAGCTCAGCAATAAATCGACCATAAAAAGCTGGATGACAAACCAAAAGTAAGTGCCAAAAATGAAAGACAACTGGGCTGTTTCAAATGTAAATTTGTATCAGTGGAATAAATTGATGTAAGATCGAAAATGTAATTTCTAAACAAAAATAGCAAAATGTCTTTAAGAGCAATGGTCCCCAACCCCCGGTCCGTGGTCCGGTACTGGTCCGTGGGTCATTTGGTGCCGTGGCGCACAGAAAGAATAAATAACTTACGTTACTACCTTTTATTTATTTCTGAATCTGAAAGATGTTTTATTTAAAAAAAAAATGTCACTCTTGACGCAGGCCAAGGCTCTCTTCTCTGTCACGTGATAGGTTACCACAAAAACAAAACCCAGGAGCTAGCAAAATGAGTAAAAAACAAACGTCTTTGGAAAGTTTCTTTGCCAAGTAGGAAAAACCCCAGCCAGGAGACAGAAGAGGAGCCTTCCACTTCCAAAAAAAAGAAAGCTGCATTTAATAGTCAGTACTTCTTTTTCACCTTGTCCGTGTGAGAAATGAAGTTATCCGAGAGAGAACTGGTGGGATGCGAGAGTTGGCTTATGGAGCAGAGCAAAAGGCACTGGGATGGTTTGGACATGTTGAAAGAATGGAAAGGGAGCGTTTGGTGAAAAGGGTATACGAATCTGATGTGAGTGGAGTGAGAATGAGAGGAAGACCGCGAATGGGATGGACAGAGGGGGTAAGGAGAGCGTTGAATGCAAGAGGGATGACTGTGGTGCAGGGGATAGAGGCTGAACATGACAGGGATTGGTGGAGAGAGTTTGTGTATGAATGATTGGATGGGTGTGGTAGAGGTTTGGTCTTGGGATGAAGCGGCAAGGGGAAACCAGCCTTGGCTGAGGCCCTGCTGTGGAGGTGCCCACACTGTAGTGTGCAGCTGACCCTGGTGCAGTGTGGTGTGGCTTAGACCAGGCCTTAGACCAGTCACACACACAAACACACACACACACACACACACACACACATACACTCACACTGAAGGAGGAGGGTTTGGGGAAGAGACGGAGGGAGTTAAATTGTGTGCCCTGTCTAGGCCACAGCCTTGGTAAATAGAATAGAACTTCTTTTTTGCACCATGAGTGTGGGAAGGGGGGAGGATGATGACACCTCTGCGATGTACAATGTCATGGGTGTCAAAATAAAAGCTCAGGGTTCGTCTTGTCAGGTTTCTGGTCCTCCACCATCATAACGACACTGCAGTAATCATCCACCTGCATCTTAAAGACTGGTCCATTAAATTTTGTGTGACGTCATACCGGTCCGTGGCGTTAAAAAGATTGGGGGCCACTGTTTTAGAGCAAAGTAAAATATTTTGTACGAAATGCCTAAATCTTAATAATATAGTTACATTACTTAAACAGTTGTCCACAGCACTCACCTGGCAATTACAAAAAGAACACAGCTGACACCAGTGCAGGCTAGCAGCACATACATCCAGATGTCTGGAGACAGAGGATTCAGAAAGGAGAACACGCCTGGATTGGTCCCGTTTGGCTTCCGGTACAGAATGCTGATGCCTAAGGTCATGAAGGGCTTGGAGAAGTCAATCACTTTCTCTCTGACATATGTAATGGTGAGGGGAGCCACAGCGAGGTCTGCAACCTGGGAGAAGAATACCGTTTAGGATGTTTTATCAAATGTAGCATTAACTGTGTAAAACGTATGGTGCACAACAAATCTAATAAATGATTAAAATTCTGTGTTTCCTTTAAGGACACGTTGAAAATGCAAAATCTTCATAATACATTAAAGTTAGACTTCCATTAAGTGCTCTAAATATGCTGCCTCAAGTTTAATAGTAAGTGTTCGTTTAACAAAAGGTCACAAAATCCAACAAATATGTTCTGGCCTATTGTATATTCTGGGATATATTGGCTTACGTGCTCAATCAGCTCCCGCACCATCCCGTTCCACTCTCCTTTGTCATTTTGAGCTCCATATTTCCCATCACCCACCAGTCTGACTTCATACGTAAAACCCAAGATGTTTGAGAGCTCTTTCAAAAGATCCATGCAGTAGCCTTCATAGCGATCGTTCCCAACAAGCTCCTTATCTGATTTCCTAACCATTACGTATGGATTTTCCTGCAAACATAAAAAAAAGTTTTTTGACAGAACAGAATCTTATTTGAACTGTTGTAGAAAAGAATCTGTTGAAATGTCATTGGTGCAAGAAACACATAGTCAGTTGTCCTAGTTTATTTGATCCTCAATCTGAATTTACATGCTATTTAATTGTGAAGATATCTAGTGTTTCCCATATTAACCATTTTGTTTTAATATTTGTCAAATAAAAATTCTACTTTAAAATAAAAATATTACAAGTTTAAATTTGCTTAAATATGTTTTCATATAAAAAAAATTGCTCCTGGCTGTGTTTTTCTCCTTCGTTCCCTTTAGTGCAAATATTTCCTGCATATTTTCTCTCCCACCACCTACTCTGCTAAGAGACCCACTCCAACGAAACCCGTGTTTTTTGTGTTTTTGACATCTTATTGTGGCATTTTGCTACTGATGCTACATATATCTACATATATCAAGAAAATTAAGTTCAAAATTGCATTTTTAAGTATTTTTTTATTCAAATCCTGACTCCGGGACAGACAAAAAAATGCTGTTTGAAAAAAATATTTGTGACATAAGGTCTCTGCTCCCTGCAACAATTCAATTCAATTTTATTTATATAGCCCAATATTAGTCAACTCAATGCAATGGGCTCCATACAAGTAATTGTGTAATAATCATCAATTACAAAGAACATGAAGGTTAAGGGGGGAGGAGTTACTCTGCACCAACAGTTCCGCCCTCAACTCAGAGGCAAATTTCTCATAAAATACTGCTGAAACTATGTCTACGAAAGAAAAAAAAAATTTTCAGGTTAAAAACAGCATTGTCATATTTAAAAGACCACTGGGAAGATTTTTAAAATAGCTCTTGATGATCAGAGCAAGTCTTTTAAATTTCCTCCTCACCAGTATGGTGGTGACAATGAGAGTCCTGTTAGCCAGAGAGTCTGTCACATTGCTATTCTTGTCTCGGTTGCTCTCTATCAGAGTCATCCCCTTGTATGAATTCCATATGGCAACCTGGAAAGACAAACAGAGATTCAAGTAACTGAATCACACTTCCTGCTTTTATCATAAGAAGTCACATATGTGTGTGCAGACATGTATTTCTTTTTTTTTTTTTAATAAAAAATTCTTACAAAGAAAATGAGCCTAAATGCAACAGAATCACACCGGCAAAGAAAACATAAATGAAGGAGTAAAGAGTCAAAAGGGTTGGGGGGGGGGGGGGGGGCACATGGTTTTTTCCCCCAGACTATCTTAGTGAGTCTGAATAAAGCTTCCTGCTTTGCTTGACCATGCGCTTAATCCCAACAGTTATGAGATTAGAAAAGGCGTCTGGCAGCTGGGTTTTGACCTTAAACTCCCATCACTGTTTCAAAGCAAAGCTCAGATAAGCTTATGGCAACGATGCATGAAGTTAAGCGTATTAACTCATTAAGCTTCACTGTTAATACAACTAAACTAAGAAACAAACCTTTATTCCCTGCCAATTTGCTTCACAGAATTTTAGTTTCACCAAACAAAGGTCTGTAGAAGAAAATTAGTCCAAAAAGCACAGATCTACAACCTTTTTTTTTAAAATAAAAAGAAGTGCAAGAGTAAATACAGTAATGGAGATTTTTTTAAACAAATAAACTGTGGCAACCAACAAAATTCTAAACTTAAGATGTGCTTTTATTGTGGTAGTCTGCATAACTATCAATTATTATGTTTTATCTAGTGAGCTTTATGGAGTGTGCTTTTGTACCAGCAAAGGTCTGTTTTTAAAAAATAACATGCACCTACATTGTTGAGAGTCTCATACATATGCATACATATGTGATGTCCCTTCATTCAGGTCCACCCTAAGCCTCAGCATGTGCAGTTTCTCAATGTTTGGGTCGGGGCTTGGGGGAGCTCTCCTGACTCTACCAACGTTGTTGAGATAATGCCATCACATGAGCCGCCGTCCCCTCGTCACTTTATCAATAAAGAGTAATCAATCCCTTTTAAAGGTTGTTACTTCCTCTGACAAGTAAACTTTCGTAGACAGATGCTCCTCTATGCCACTCCATATAAAAGATGGTGGCATTTCCCAAAGACAAATGAAATTCAATTTTGAGTCAAACCTCTCCTGGTTTTTTGATGGTAAATACAGATCTAATATGGCATTATAAACATATATATATAAATATATGTTTTTTTAAACGTGTGATAGGGCGCTTTGTTTCACAAATTACTACACCCTTGTAGGTCATGGGTCATCTTTTTGGCTGACATGGTTTTAAGATTTTTTACTTCTCAAATCTGAAAAAAACAAAAAAAAGGTTTAGAGCTCCATAATAGAAATTATTAACATTGGTATATGTGTCACTTTGGGAGTTATTGGTGGGAGTTCTCTTCTTTTTTTTCCCCTGCTCAGCTAAATGGTTGTTTGTTGAATTATGTGAATTATGTGCAAGTTGGAGGGGAAAAATCTCGCTCAAAACTTGCAGAAAGTGTGAATATTATAAATAATAAAAACCCTTCGATTAACTATTTTGAGAGCTTGAGCCATCCATTATTATAAAGCCAGGTTCCTCTCAGAAAACAATTGAAAGATCTACAGGAAAGGTTCAGCTATTCCTGAGTGTGCTCTTTCTTTCTGCTTATAGCTTGTCATAAAATGACAAGCACAGTGCTGTAAAGCGGCTACTTTTATAACAGACATTTGACATAAAAGCCTGAGTGCAGCTCTGAGAGCAGAGGAAACAATGCACCAGCACAGAAACTGACTGACATCTGTGACCAAGACTCAAAAAGGTGGATACAATCGAAAAATCATCATGAACTTTTGCATCTTGACAGCTGTCAAGCTCCTATAAAGTAAAAAGAATGACAAAGGAGGTAGATAGGGGACGAAAGGATTCAACTTCCTGAAAATGAACAAAGCTTTGACTATAATTTGAGAAACAGATAAAACAGCTACAAGATGAATTATATTTCTATATTTATGATGTAAGAAATAAGAAATGAAATAAAAAGAAAAATTGAAAACACAAACATTATTTGTCAACATAGGAAAATGCATTACAAATGATTGATTTTTGCTTTATAGTGTGGAATTTGAAATCATTCAGGTAAAAAGATGACTTACCGGAATGTCAATTCACAAAACATAAAACATTTGTTTAAACTCAAAAGACATTTTTATAAAAAATAATATTAGAGTAAAATCAAATGTTATTTTGAACCTCATCCTATTCATTTATCACAATTGATGCATTTTTATACACAAATTTTAATTCTTATCATTATTTTAGGTGATAAACAAAAAAATTTATTCATTGAAAGATATGCATGATAAGATGTCTTTCTGCATAACTTCATACTAATAACTCTATAGGGACTTCAGGTATTTTTGCTATAACCTGATACAACACAGCTGTATGTGTTGAAACCAGTCTTCATGGCCAGTGTGTAAATGTACAATCTATCAGCATACATAAACTTTATTAATCAGAAAAAATAATGAAGTAAAAAAAATAACACATAATGCAGCAACATTTTTACTAAAGCCATACAAACATATACAGGCATTCAGACTGTTCATTATTATGGATTATCTGGCTTAAAAGATCAGATGAATCCACTCAAAAAACATTTAAAACCAGACATTGACGTGATAAATACCATAAATAGTTCGCCTACAACCAAGTGACACATCATCAACTTATGTCACACAATATAGACCTAAATATTTCAAGCTTTTTTACTTGAACCTACAAACTGTCAGGTCTTAGAACAATCAAAGTTAATGCTAAATGTTTGACAAAGAAAGTTTAGAAATTCTTATTTGTTACAAATCATTTGGTGCTCGATCTTTCTCTGTTTTGTATTTATTTTCTAAACAAAAGTATTAGTATGGAAGTGTATTGCATTCAATAAGAACAATTTTTTTATTGAATGCAATATGCTTCCATATATTGGTCATATTTGTTAATAACTGATAATCACTGCATTTTATAGTTTTTGTTTTCTAAAATTTTGTATACTGATTACTAGAAATTTTGCTGAAAATGTTTGTGACACGTTAAATTTTTTAAACATCTTTTTGAGACTAATTTGTTTCGCACATATATGTTTGCTAAAATTAACATTTTTTTTCATAAAGCTGCAATAAAGTTCTGAGCTTTTTGATGAAGGATTTTGTAAGATTGAGCCTTTTTTCACCCCAAAAAAATGAAGAATGACAAAGGTGACTGGGCAGGGAGCTGGGAAGTGTGTGACAGGAGGAATGAGACTTTTAGGAGCACAGGAAAACATTTGAGGTGTCTTCCAAATGGAGCACTTAAACAGACCTTGATCCACCTTTTCGTGAGCTGACTTGTTCCCTCCGCAACACTCTTTGAAAATTTAGAAGAAAGCAACAAAAAACACAGGCAACATGGAAAAAATGATTAATCGGACAAACTTAAAACAACAAAATGAAAGGTAAAGAAACTCTTTGTTCGATATAAAAAAAAACAACAACACAGTTCATGAGGGTAACAACATTTACGGCTTGATTCCTCTGTAAAAACTTACTCTGGCAGTGCCATCCTCCTGGAGGCTGATTACATCCAAATCAAAGTCCTTCCTTAAACCATCTGTCTTACTGAGAACAATGCGCCCAGTCAGTCCATTCCATTGTGCCTGCAAAAGAGTTCAACAAAAACGATTGAATTTTCTGTAAAAAAAAAAAAAAAAAAATTCCCAAAGAAGTGAAGATTTTTTACCTAAATATTCAACAAACCATATATTTAAAAAAGGCATAATTTATTTTTTGCATAATCAGAATGTATTAAACTATGTTTAGGTGTTTAAAGATGTTATTCTTATTTTTTATTTATCCATTGCATTTTTGCACTTTGATTTCTCCAGAGTCTCTAGCTGTTATAATTTCGTTGCAATTCACTTTTGTGATGACAATCAAATGATTCTGATTCTGATTAGGGTCTGGGTTGGTGTCTATTTCCCTAAAATGTGTCAGAAACTGGCAGGGGCGTGTAGTGGCAGACCGCTAATACCAAGTACAATCATGGTTATTAAAGGGCCTATACCATGCTATGCTTAAGCCTTTGATTGTAAACAATGTGCATGTATATGATAATATATTACCTTTGGCACACAAAAGAACAACTATTTTTATTAAATATTAGTTATTTTCCTACCCAGAATTAAAACAACACAATCTCTGAGGGTTTCGCTCTAAGTGGGTGCTGCCCATTTCATGACGTCAACCTAGAGCCGGCCTCGGCTGAGTGTCTGCGTCTTGTCCAGGAAAACAAACATCCAAACATTTTCAAGGACGGATGTGCATGTTGTGCATTTAAAAGGAAATAGTTTTTGCCAAGCACCTCTAGCTCCACAGAGAAAGTGGATGTTTGTGTTAGCCTGGGGGGCGGTGCTGAAAGTGCAGACTCTTCCTGGAAGGGGCTGTTCTCACTGGTCTACTTCAGCTCATGTGAACTCACTCGTTTTCATGGATTGGGAGGGGCTGGTGCTCGGAGCGCAGGTTTTTGGAGGAATACTCAGAAATGCATGAACAGATAAAAAAAAAAAACTTTGGGGTTTCTTAATTTTGCTTGGTATAGGCCCTTTAAATCACTGAAGTTTGCCAAGGTGTTATTAATATATATTGTAATTAAATAAATTCGTGTAGCATAAAAGAAGCTCACATGTTTTATTATAACAACACATTAGCTCATTTAGTGAGATGAGGTAAAGTGGAGGAACTGTATTAATTTTATGCTTCAATTTTCCAAAAAGCGAAAAAAGTGGTTGAAACTATTTTTTTACCTGCAAGTGGAAGTTAAAATGGAAGTTCTTGAACCTGTTTTTTTAGCACAAATGTTATCAGACAACAGTCCCTATTGCTAAGAGACAGATCTGTCTTTCTTTAATCAAACGGTAGCTCACAGATAATTGTGTTGGCACTAAAAACCCTGGGGTGTCTGGAGTTTTGTGTGCGTGGTATAAATAATTCATTGCACTTTGTGAAACCAGTATAAGGTTCATTTTGCTTTAAAATATTAAGCACTTTTGCAAAATAGAGATTAAACTAAAAAAAAAAAAAGTAACAGGAGAAAACACTGTTTTCTTACACATACCAGAATTTAAAGCTGAATTGTGAGAAAGATGCATCTTTAGTTTCTATTATCAAAATGGTTATGCGTGATTAAGCAGATGTACAAGATGAGCAATGACAAAACTGAAAGCAAAACGGGGGGGGGGGGGGGCAATAAAAAGGGCAAAACAGAAAAAAAGAACATGTGAGTAAAAGGATGGAGTCATAATTTTCCCTTCTCTGTAGCAGGCAACAGTTCTCTGCTGGTTTAAGGCTTAAAAGATCAAAACATCAAAGACCCCATTGCTGTCTGTAGGCGTTCAGCCTTACAGTCAGGCTGGAGCACAGGCTTTCAACTTAAAAGTCCATAAACCCTGTGTATTTTCATGCCAAGTACTTTCAGAGTCAAAGCGCGGCCTGTCACATGGGGCCGATAGAAAATACTAGGTCATGACCTGACATGCACTTTAGCTGAATTTTTTATCAATGCAAGGTCACTGCTGGCCTGAATGATCTCCAGGGTCTTGAAAATATGCAAGGACAAATCCGGAAAAATGCATGGTGGTCAGCCTGAAGGCAATAGGAGGTGCAACAAAGGTGCACGGCTTTTTACTTTTTTGAAATTTTTACCTGCAATTTGACACTTACCTCTTTGAACAGATTCATGAAGCGTGGTCCAAAGCGCCACGGTTTATGGCGGTGGCACTGCAGGGAGCTGACTGTCATTTGAGTGGCCCTTTGCGCCGCAATAGCAACCATGTACACTGCATCATACATCAAAGCCGCATCTGTCTGCAGAGGAGGCAGGGAGAGGGTGACATTTGTCTGCACTCTGAAGTTGAGCACATAGAACATGAACTGTAAACAGCAGGCTAACAAAAGCCAAAGAGACTGCCTGGTGTGAAACAGGAAATGCAAAAAGACTGTTGAGTCCATTACTCCAAAAACAAGATTGAAAACATATCACCAACAAAGATTTGTGTCCATAAAAAACAAGCTTACAGTCATGACTCCTTCAATTAGTCCTTTGTCTTGTTTGGGACCTTGCATTCGGTCCATGGCCCACTTGTTCATTGTGGAGGCCACCAACGGGTCGTCAAAATTAAGCAGTCTGAGACCCGTCATGTTGACCCCGCTGTAGCGGTACGGCTCTAGATCCAGAGCAAACAGGTCCTGCAAGCACAAATTTTAGACATAAAAAGAATAAAATAAAAATTCTAAAAGTATCTGTGCAAAAAAGGGCCTAAGCTTAAAGGGCAATTAGCTTAAAATTGGGTTTCTGAGTATTTGTTTATTCAAATTGTTGTGAATCAGGAGCCGACGAAGAAGCCCTATTTGAAAAATATGTTTGTTTGTGATGTGATGGAAATACTTTGGATGGGCCACAAACTCCCTGCTCCGAGCTCTGAGCAATAGGGAGGAGAAAGAGGAGATGGGGTTTCTTGGCCAATGGTTCCTCCCACAACTCAGAGGCTAATTTCTGTTGAATTACTTCTTCTCTACACAAACAATGTCCTTAAAAACAGTATAATTTTAATTAAAAGACCACATGGAATCCTTTGAAAATAGATCTAAAGATGATCAAAGTGGGTCTTTAAGCCAACAGGGAAGGCAGTGTGACCCCAGATTAACACAAAACTTGATTTAAACATCAATGAAATACATAAAATAATATAATTTCAATAGTATTTATTTATTCATTTTCACTTACCAATGTCGTGAAGAAGAAATGGTAGTATTCTGTCATCATTCCCATTGAAGACAGCTGCATCAAAACAAAGATGTATCAGAATTCAGAAAACAGTATTATGGGCCAAATGTAACACTAAACTGTACTATAAAAGGATAAAGTACTCCCAATAACAATTTTACAATTTCTTTAGAACTTTTTAAGTATGAAAAATATGTTTGTAGCTTAATAATGAAATGATTAGATTATGAATGATGATGGGCGGCCGTGGTGCAGCGGTAGGGCGGTCGACCCATGATCATAAGATTGCAGGTTCGATTCCCGCCTTGCACGCCCATGTGTCGAAGTGTCCTTGGGCAAGACACTGAACCCCACCTTGCCTCTGGTGGGAGGTTGGCGCCAGTGTTCGGCAGCGGAGCCGCCATCAGTGTGTGAATGTGTGTGTGAATGTGTGTGTGCATGGGTGAATGGGACTGTGACTGTAAAGCGCTTTGGGCCTTCGTAAGAAGGTATAAAGCGCTATATAAGTATACGCCATTTACCATTTTACCATTAGGTACTTTGTTGATTTTGTCACCAAAACAATCAAATATTTTGAGAAAAACACAAACTGAATGAAAAAAAAGATTGAAAAGTTTTAATTTTTTTTATATAAAAATAATGAAATGGAAAACAAGTAAACAATGGATGACGGAATAATTAAACTTAGAACTTAGAACACACAAATAAGTAGTTTTCACTTTTTTAGGATTTAAAGGTATCTTGTTTAAAAAAAAAAAACAGATGTTAAAGAGTCTCTGAAAAATGTATACATTGTGATTTCCCAAAAGGACACAGACCTGCATTAGGAGCTCTGAAGCCATGCGATAGGAACAATCAAAGATAATGAAAAACTCCTTGTCCTTCTTCAGCTCCTTCAGCAGTGGTCGAGCATCCTGGTTACCTGGGGTGAGCTGGCGAATTTTGATTTTCAGACTTAGTTTTGCTGGAGCCTTGATCAACTCCTGCATCCGCATTAAACCTGCAAAGAGAAAAAAAGCATTGAAAAATGTTCTTATCCTCCTTTCCCAGTCGTACAAACAGCTTCGTCCTCTGGCACACACGAATGCTAAGCACCCTCAAATGATCCCTCTGTAAAATGGACAAAAACTGTACACAAAACCTATTTATTATTGTGTTTTCTGTATTTTATTATTGTGTTTTCTTGTATTTTATTATTGTGTTTTCTTGTATTTTTTTTAATTGCCTATGCCTCATACTTTTTTTGATATTGTTTCATTTCTTTTACTCACTATTGCCCTGTGCAATGCTGCTGTTGAACTACCCACAATTTAATTGCTGCTGGAAGTGACAGTGTATTCTATTCTATTCTATTCTATTCTATTCTATTCTATTCTATTCTATTCTATTCTATTTAAGAAAAAAAATGAACTCTTTGGAATCTAAAATCAAGTCCTTAAGTTATTTAAATCTCATCAATTTACAATGCAAATGGATTAATTTTAAAAAAGCTACACATTTTGTTTTCTATCAAGTAAATGTCCCACTTTCGTCTTATAAATCCCACAAGATCAATTCTAAAAAGTAACAACAGATGACTACGTCTGACAAAAAATGTCATCCCGATTCCCTTGATAATCACACATCTGCAGGTCACTTCACTAGAATAACTTCCATCTTTCTCTGGTTTGTTTTCAAAGTTGAGCAGGAGCACACAGCTCCGTGCAGGTGAGGAGGAGTCGTGCTGACATTTTGGAGAAATGCAATTCCAGCCGAAAATTACAGAAGAAAAAAAATCTATAAACCCTGACATTTAAATTTCATATTCTGAAAGTAGTAGGTGGACCTTTGAGGAGGATACTTCACATGCCATCTATATGTGCTTTCTGAATTATGAAAGGGAACTTGCAGCTGCTTGATGTGGCTAACTGGTACCTTGTCACTGACTTGGTTAACTGGTTGTCACAAAGGACTGAATTTGGTTGACAAAAATGAATTTTGCAATCATAATCGAAGTTTATAAATGCATGGAGGGCCCAGAAAACCTTCTTACCCCATCGTAGGACTTTGCCTGAGATGTCAGAAAGGTTTAAGGCTGAGAACCAGCTTTGCCTTGAGGTTAAAAGACAAATTGAATAGAGCTCACCTGTGCTGTCTTCATAGATCACTGTTAGTTTCTTCCACTTGAAGAATGTGACTACATCAAGGATGGCTCTGGCAATGGCGGTGTACTCAGGATAGAGGTTGATGAAGAAGGTGTCTTTGTTGTTGACCGACGGGTGCTTCCAGCGAGTCTGGATGTGAGGGACTTCCAAAGCGTTGCAGATAGACTGAACGGCACTGACTGAAGAACTGTGAGAGGGGCCGAACACGGCAACCACCCCGAGAGCCAGCTGGTCACACACTAATGAACAAAAAATCCAGTCAGCTTTTGGTTTTTGTTCAGCTTTTATGTGAAAAAGAGATCAAATTAGAATTCCAACAACCAGTTTATGATTTTATTTCTTTGAATTGAGTTTTTTTTTAGCATTCATTTTATAAGCAACAAGAAAGAAACAGATGAAACTATAATCATCATGTTCCTACTTTGATTCAGATAAATCCTCTTCCTCATTACACTTAAGTGGTATGATGGGAGAATAATTAAAGCTTTCATTTGTATTCATTTGTAATGCAAATGCTCCCTGATACAACAGCATCATGTTTATCCATGAATGGATAACAATATGCCCACTCATATTTCACCAGATTTGAATATTTTGACAATGGCTGGTGGATGATACTTGGTCACTTTCCGCAGACAAGCCCCATGCTGAGTTAATGGATTCACTGGCATCAGTTCCTACCTCTTCTAGACGCCTCAAAGCCATCAAAGATGTTGATCCTCTGGATGTCGTAGGTCAGAGTCGAGTTGGGCATCAGGGTTTTGTTCCGATTTATGTTATTTACGGCAAACTTGAACGCCAGCTCATCCATGCTCACTAGCTCACTTTCCCGGGTCTCAAAGATCCCCCCTGTACAGAGATAAAGATGGAAATCTCTTCAGCTTAAATGCATTTATAAGCAATGTACTTTTGATGGTACTGTAATGACACCACTTGATGTTTCATATAAAAAATATTGAAAAGAATCAGAATCAGCTTAAAAAAAGCCTTGTTAATCGCACAAAATGCAGCACATTTAAGTGCACAACACATTTTAGCTAAGTATTTAAAACAGTATCCGCAGTACAAAAAAGAGCAGACTTCCAAAAACGTCTTTGAAAAATACTTATTTTAGGGGGGAAAAACATATGCAAACAGAAATACGTATGTTTTTTTACATCTGCAACAGTTAAAACATTAGACATTTCTTGAAGCCCTAAATTTAATTGTTGCCCTTCAATATACTGTTATACATATGCAATAAACCAAAATATACAACAAAAATGATAAATGAATACCATTTCTATGGAATTTTGCAAATCTAGATACATTTCAGCAGCTATCTCCTCAAAGATACAGGTTTGAAAAAAGCTGTTCTTTAGCTTTTTCTGTCTTGCACAGTGCTGGGTGTCAGAGCTACATAAAACCTCCTGTCTGAATCTGCTGTCAGCACTCTAGAAAAAAAATAAGAACAACTAGTCAGGCAGACTTCGGAAAGTGCCCACAAAATACCCATCAGCATTTTTTCATGCTGGTGCAGAGTTGAATTGAAAAGCCAGATGAAACGGAGGTACCATAAATGTTTTTCACCACATAAAAGCAGAAATAAAGGCAAACTGTTTTATGTTGATGAGAACATCTGTGTGACAACAATAAACAATGTTTCCTGACAAATTCTCTTTATAAAGACCTTTTCAGAGAATGATATTTCTGATAGATTTACACTTCTAACGCATCTTAATGAAAACAATTTTTTTGAAAGGGAATGATCCTGAACATATAAGCGTGTAAAAAGCAGCAAAAAAGGTTATTTTCTAATGGTCTCTCTGGAAAACAGTATTTAAATGCCTGCTAGAATAAAAAGAAACATAAATGCATAACCTGAGTAAGTTCTATATCCCTCTTTCTCTTTTAGCTGCTAGAAAATTAAAATACTTATAAGATTCTTTTCCTTTTATTAAATTATGTCAAAGTGTTTCTTTTTAGTTAAAAATGTCTCAAGAACAGAATACATAAATACATATTTTGACAAAATTTATTATAATCCTGACTAGAGTATTGTTTAGAAAAAATTACGTTTATAGGGAAAAGATTAAATAAACTTCTGTCGAACAGATCTGGTCAGTTTTTCCATCATCCGGTGAAAAATGCTTGGGTTCATTTTCATTTGACGGAATATCTCTCCTCATCCATCATTCACTTCACTATTTAATTCCACATAATTATGATTTGCATTAGTCATCTGTCATGTCTTCTTCTCGAGCAGTTTTTAATCTACTGGGGCTTGAAACTGCTGCACTTAAATTTAAAATACTGATTTTTTTTTTTCCCTGAGAAAGTCATTAGTGATCCTCAGAGCACTAAAAGCATTCATGTCTCTTATGAATAATAAAAAAAAAGATTTGTCATAACTAATAAAAAAATAAACATCTGGTATAAAACACAAACAACAGTAGGATTCTAATGGCTGTTTGAATCTTTCTGGGGTTTCGGCATTAATTTGATCAACATAACATGTAGGCACATATGCAGAGGCTGCATGTAAAGAGCTTTATGACCAAATTACTCACTAAAAATTGCATCAAGAGGTTTCAATAATTGTATTATTCGTTTGGGTCTGTGTTTAGTTTCTACTCATCCATGCTTAAAATCTTCCTACTCATTTCCTTACAGCCCCAAACTTTTCATCTGCTTCTCATAGAAACTTCTTACTGCTTGTCCTCCTGACGTCTTTTATTTTGAAACCTGTCTGCTAGTCACAGTGGTGGTCAATGTTTCATTGTTCATTTTCCATTTTGGATTATTCGTAACTCAACTTTCTTTGACTTTGATTCACCCCAATTGACCAAAAAATAAAGAAAAAAAGAGATGGGATAAACGGGCAACAAGTGAGTGTTTTAGCCTAATCTTTTAGTTTATTATAGCTTTATTATTGAATCTTGACATAAAAGTTCGTTTGACTTTCATTTTATTTCAACTCTTGACCTGCTTTTTCTAAAAAAGTTAAAGGTAACACATTTTAAGTTCATATGATTTTTGTATGCATTTGTTTAAGGACCTATTAGTTCTGGATTTTTATTGGTTCCGTTGTTTTCACACCTGATTTCCATTTCTAATTATTTCACCTGTTTCTATTTATTTAATTACTTCTTTTGTGTTTACTGGTTGACCACTAGAACATTGTTTTGACTGCTTTAAATTTGCAACGACACAACTTGGTTAAAAAAAAAAACAGATTTCCTAAATGTGTGTATACTTTATTCTGGCAGTGTTTTATCCTAAAATCTTCAAAACACAAATGACCATTGCAGCCAAATCAACACCATGCTTTTTTACAGGGGGGGGGTGTGTCATATTTCACTATTTGCTATATTTTCCTGATCTTTCTTTTGCTCTTTTTTATGCTCTCTGAAGCTAACCTAGTTATGGCTTCTTTCTAAACCTGAAAAGTATAAATAATGCAGTTAGGGAAATTAGCATGAATTGGAAAATACCTGATACTATGAACATCCCAAGATAAAAACTATGTAGTTTAATGGGTTCGATTGACAATAGAACACTCGATGAGTTTACTTTAGTCTCCTAGTGTCTTTTTTTAACCTATTCCCCCAAATATTCTTATATCTTTCCAATATAATCCAAATTTTGTACAACAACATGGTCAGTCTAGTACAGGGGTGTCAAACTCATTTTCACTGAGGGCCACATCAGCATAGTGGCTGTCCTCAAAGGGCCAGATATAACTTATACATATAACTAAATGTTAATCTTCTTCTGCTGTTTTATCCCCTTCGGGGTCACGGGGCTGCTGGAGCCTATCCCGACCACTGGTTGGCTAAGGCAGGGGACACCTTGGACAGTTCGCTAGTCTGTCGCAGGGCCACAATAACACACCCATTCACTCTCACACTCACACCTATGGACAATTTAGAGTTGCCAATTGACCTACGAAGCATGTTTTTAGACAGTGGGAGGAAGCCAGAGACCCCGGAGAGAACCCACGCATGCACTAGGAGAACATGCAAACTCCACACAGAAAGGTTGGCGTTTTGGTGTTCTGGTTAAGGTCCCCCAGCTGGGACTTGAACTGGGGGCCTTCTTGCTGTGAGGCAAGAGCGCTCATTATTAACTCATTATTTATTTATTATATCTTTTTAAAGTGTCAATTACAGTTGCATAGAAAACATATGTTTGCTTGTCACTCTAGCATAAATCCTTTTAAATTTTGTCCACTTATTAAAGCTTACATAACTCCATTAATGAAGGATCAAACTGTCCAAGTAAATAAAGAAAAATAACATAAAACTGAGCTAGAAAGAACATGTATTATAGTGTAACATTTTACAAAAAAGGCTGCACACAGTTTCGCATCCAACTGGTGGTTTGATGACAACAATTTCTTTGCATACACACATAAGACCTGCAAACATTGAATAGTTACAACTGCAGCTACACATAGATAATATGTAATCAACAAAAAAAAATATTTTAAGAAATTAAAAGCTTTTATGCTCTCGTGGGCCACATAAAGTGACATGGCGGGCCACATTTGTTGAGTTTGACACATGTGCTCTAGTGGTAGCTGTTGAATTCCAGTAGCTCGACCTGTTTTATCACTTTCAGAAGTTTGCATATCACAGTTTATAAACCCCATTATTTTAGCTATTTAAGCTATTAGCTATTTATTTGGATTCACCACATTCAATATTTATGAGAAATCATTTCAGAAATTTTATTTTCTCTAAACTTTCATCCATTGACAGCAGTGAAAAAAAATTAACTCAGAACCTCATCAGTTTATCGTTTTATTTAGACATCTTTGAGAATTGCATTACATAAACGGACCATTAAGTATCATGTTATACAACTAATTGTTTACATAAAGACAGTTTTAATGCCATTGGTTGACATTTAAAGTTCCAAATATAAATGTATGAATAGCCAAGAGTTTGTATGGAAATATAGGTCAAACCGGGGAAATCATCAAACACTAAAGGAGTTTATGAAAGCAGACTGAATATTTAAAAAGTTGACTATGTTTTTTCTGCAAAAGTTAGAAATATTTATTTTATTTAAACATTTAAGCATGAAGATAAGCCCCTTGAGATGCAACATTTCGTTTTCATTAAGGGTCCTTGGTCTCAAACGCTTACAGGATGAGAAACAACAAGTTAGAGTAAAAAAAAAAAAAAAAAAAATAGAAACATCCCAACAAACAATGCAATTTAGCTCTCAAATATGCCAGAGGGACTATTTCTTGGAGGAGATTAGAAGATTTTTGCTGTCTGTGGGTAAAAGCAAAACAGTTCTTAGAAGGATCAGAGCAGATCAGCATTAAAAGGGGTACAGCAGAAGTTAAACACACAACAGAGAGATGCCTGAGACAGTTTTAGGGTTCAGACTGAAGAGACATCGATTCATGAGAATGATCTTAAAATTATGTTTTTATAAAGTATTAATCAAATCCAGTTTTTTTACTTAAACTTTGTCATGTTTGGTTGAAAATATGTATTCAAGTCTTTCTTTTCCATTTAAATTAACACTTCATGAAGAATTTTGTAAACTTTATTTTATAACATTTTTAAATTGCATTCTATTTTGTTAAATAGAGTGACCTTCTTTGTAAGTAAAATGAACAAGGTGATTCCAAGCTTTGCAATTTCATGTTTGTCAGGTAAGGAGTATTAGATTTTCCAAAAAAAAAATAAAAAAAGAGCTTCAACATTTGACAGGTGTAACAAACAAACAAATGCTGATAAAGAGGGAAACAGGGAAATCAAGAAATATTTGAAAAGCATAAATCTTTAAAATACTCCTCTAGTTATTCTATTGTTGAAATGATTGACGTTAAACTAATTGGTACAAAGAATAACTATATTTCTGCAAGACAGGAGAATACCTGATAAAAGCAAAATTATAATAAAGACAAGAAAGCAAAAATTCCTGAAGGTTTTGGCATAAAAGTATTGATTTGCATGAACAGTTTGGGTCACTGGACAGATGTAGTTCCGCTCCAATTCTCCTACTAAACTCTTTCTGTAGATCACAATGAAACCACAAAGTCAATACAAGAAATAATTAAGGTGAGGAATGTAATTCCACTGCTGAGTTTCGCTTTTCTTGTTGTAGCTAAAATCTTTGTGCTCTGCCAACATGACGAATGATCACACCTCAGAGGAGAGCTCTCCACCAAAGTCAGGGCAAAATTCCAAAAATATGCTTTTAATAGATTCATTAGTGTTCCTAATAGCTTAGAGATTCTTGTGAAAAATGGATTTTTAATAATTACAATTAAGCATGTTGCCTTTTAAATAATGCCCTTTGAATTAAGAAATCCATTTTACTGAAAAAAACATGTCATTTGGTGAGTTAACAGCATTTTTTATAGGCTGAACGCATAGATTCTCAGCAACTCTGAATAATATTAAGTGACCCAGAGCTAAACCCCACAGAGCAAATCTTTTGCATGTGCAGATGGATTTCCTACAAGTAACTGAATGCTGTTTATACCAAGAACAAGTCTTACGCAGACATGTAACATTAAAATGTTATGGATTAGATACAAGATTAAGCTCTTCTACTCCAGATGGCCAATAAGGATTCTGCATTCAAGGGCCTTTAAATCTTAGCAATACAGCCTGTGGAGACAGTTTTGTTGATTTATTTATTAAATGGCCACCTTTTGGATAAACTTTTTAGATGAGACAGAACAGTTAGTTCAAGTATTATTCAAAGCTGAATAAGCCTAATATTAAAGGCCTAAATTATGCTTTTCTTAAGCCATTCAGAGTTAACTATATCAATATATTGTATTTTATTACCTTTGGCCCAATATAGAATGATTTTAATGAAATATGAGTTATTGTCAGAGTTCATTCTCCTACCCGGAAGTAACACGACTCTATCTCTGAGGGTTTTGCTCCTTGTGGGTGCCGCGATTTCATGACGTCAACCTAGAGCCGGCCTCGGTAGCGTGTCTGCGTTTTGCCCACAAAAACAAACAACATCCGAACTTTTGCGAAGATGGATGTGCATATTGTGCATTTAAAAGGAAAACATGTTTGCTTATCACCACTAGCTCCGCTGAGAAAGTGGGTGTGTGTGTTCGCCAGGCATGTGCACTCATAGAGGTGCTTGAACACATGCCCTCTTGGACCGGTAATAAAAAAAAGTGCCTTAATGCACTCTTTTTTTAACATCAACATGAATAGATTTTTGCTAAAGGTACAAGAAAAAATGTGGCTACAAAATCCCCCCGTAATCTATCGAACCCCTTTTCTTGTAACTTGGGGGGTTCAGAGCTGCTGCTTCTGTTGTTGCGGCTTCACTTAGACTCAGAACTGCCAGAGAGAGTTAGGGACAGTGAAAGAAGCTGCTGCCCCACGGAGAACTGAAGATGACAGTGAAGCAACTTCAATCTGAGAGGTCTGGTCCAAGTAGTCGCCTTCCACTGATTTAAAGAGCTTAAATATGGTTAATATTTCAGGAAAATGCTCTATATTAGTCATAAACCAGGGTACTAAGTTAATAATAAAACACAGAGTGAACTTCAAAATAAATCAACAGTATTTATGGCAAGTTCATAGATTCCTCACTACGGGTCTGACACTAAATTTATCTGTTTAACACAATATTTTCTGATTAGAATTGCCTTCTTTGAACTCTGTATCATTTAGTTTCACTATCTATTTGTTTTAAAATCTTTCCAGTCACTACAAAAGCCTGAGTTTAGAGGATAAAATATCAAACAGAATTTAGCTGTAAATCCCAACATAGAATAAGAGTCACATCGGGTGCAACTGTCAGGACTTGAAGGGTGAAAGAGTCATAACGCAGGAAACTGGGTTTAGAGGCAGAAACGTAAAGATTTAATAAATAAACCTAAACAGGACAAAATCTGTGAGGAAACAAAAAGGACAAAAAACAGATGAAGTGATAACATAGAACTGAAAACCACACACTTCTACTAACTGAAGACAATTAACAGAAATGAAAATAGCTGTGGACAGGATTAACATGAACCTGGAGTGACTGACAGAGGAAAGAGCATGGCCAAAAACACCACTAAAAGGCAGAATCCTCACGGCAACAGTATAACATTAAATATTGTGAATAATTTCAGCATTTCAGGGATGTAAAGTTTATCTATTTTGAAATTTACTTAATTTCCGTAATGTTTAAAGCAGCAGTCCCCAACCTTTTTAACGCCACGGACAAATGTGACGTCAAACAAAATTGTCACGGTTCAGTCTTTATTATATAGCGGACAAATATTATAGCATCGCTACAATGAAGGAGGAACAGGGGCGCATCAAAACAGACTCTGAGCTTTCATTTTGATACGCAAGACATTGTTCATCCTATAGGTGTCATCATCCTCTCCCCTTCCCACATTCATGGTGCAAAAAAGAAGTACTGACTATTAAATGTAGCTTTCTTTTTTTTTTTGGAAGTCAAGGGCTCCTCTTCTGTCTCCTGGCTGGGCCTTTTCCCCTTTTTTGCAAAGACGTTTGTTTTGCTACCTCCTGGGTTTTATTTTAGCAGAAACCTATAACGTGACAGAGAAGAGCGCCTTAGTCAAGAGTGACATCAAAGGACGTAACAGAGAATCGGGCAATTTTTCTAAATAAAACATCTTTAAGATTCCGAAAGAAATAAAACAGAAGTAATGTAAGTTATTTATTCTATGTGGCCCGGTACCAAAACACCCACGGACCAGTCCGCGGCCTGGGGGTTGGGGGCCATTGGTTTAAAAGGACCAAAAAAAGGTGTTTTTGCTTCCCTTTTCCGACTTTGAGCCCCTGCCCCTCTAAAATCCTGTTCACATCACTGGTGTTAGCCTAGGGGCGGTGCTGGCAGCACAGACTCTACCTGGAAGGGGCTGTTCCTCATACATTACAATGAGAGAACTTGTTTTCGTGGATTCAGAGGGGCTGGTGATCAGTGCACAGGCCTTAGAGCAGAGGTTCCCAAACTGGGGGGCGCGCCCCCTAGGGGGGGCGCGGAGGTATTGCAGGGGGGGCGCGGTGGAGGTTTTTTTTTCATACTTTTTTTTTCATACTTTATTGACAAACAAAATAATACAATAACAATGTGAATGTCTCAGGGGAATTGAAATGTGTACATATTGCAGAAAAATATAAGAAATAAAACAAAAACTATATAAATATATACATATACATATACAACATAAGAGAAAAAAGAATAATTCCTTCAAAAATCTTTGGGGTTTAATAAATTTTAAATCTTTCAAAAATTAAATTAGTTTAAATTGCTTTTTGGTTTTGCAGATGTATGATAATGGTACATTACTGATTGATTTCACTCAAAAACTGCTGGAATTTAGGTTTGGAGTTTGACCGTTTGGCTTTATGGATATGGAATTTGCCAATAATAAAAACAATTGTGTAATGAAGATACAATCTTTGTCTACTTTGACATTAAGGTAACCCAGAATAATGTCTTTATCTAAAAATGTAACAGTTTGTTTAGTTATATTTCCAATCTAGTTTCCCACTTCAATCCAAACCTTATTAGAATGTCTGCAGTCCACAAACAGATGAGAAATAGTTTCCTCCTGAGTTCCACAGAATGAACAAAACAGGTCCATGTCCAACAAATCTACTCAAAGTTTTGGTAGGATATATACAATGAAATATTTTGAAGGACACCTCTTTTATTTTGTTATTTAGACAGTATTTATTGCTAATAGTCCAAGCATAACTCCATTTTATGTCCACAAATTTGGATTCCCAATCAAACCTCCCGGCAGGTAAGGTTGTGGTGTAAAAGATTTCTTATTTGTTTATTGGAAACTGAATTAACACAAATATCCACATTGTCCAAAAAAATTTTCTGGGTTCTTAATTGACTTGTGTTCTAAAGCCCTTTAAACAGTTGAAGTAGACTGGTTGGAACGGCATCTAACACTATTGCATATTCTCTGGGTGGAACAGGAATACCGAATTTTAAAATACATTCTTCATACGTCAGAAGATGTCCATGAGAATTGAAAAGTTGTCTGATTAAAACAATATCATTATCATACCATCTAGGAAAAAAAGTGATTTATTCTTGTATTGTACATTACTGTTATTCCAAATAAAACAAGTTGTTGGAGAAAAATTATGTTTATAAAGGAGTTTCCAGGCCAGCAGGGCTTCTTTGGAAAAGTTTGAAAGTTTTGTGGGTAATTCTTCTATTTTATAATTACATTTTAGCAAGAATTTAATGCCTCCCATTGTGTCAAATATATATTTGGGAAATGCATTCCAGATATTGTCTTCCCCTTTCAATCAATTACTTAACCACTTTATTTTAAAAGAGTTGTTTAAAGTTTCAAAGGTTAATACATCCATGCCCCCATGTCTTCTGGTGTTACACAAAACATTTTTCCTTAAGTAATGACATTTTTTCCTCCAAAATCAAATAATGTTTTGTTTTATAGGTTACAGATGTGTTTTGGCATTTCTAAAGACAGAGACACATAGACAGATCTAGAGATTCCTTCAGCTTCAGATAACAGAATTCTACCGTTCAGAGAAAGATTTCTCATTAACCACATGTTATAAGGCGGTGGAGTTTAGAAACAAAGGATTTGTATGTTTGTGTCAGTGTGGGGGGGCTCGAAAATATTCTAATCTTTAGAAAAGGGGGCCCAGCAGAAAAAGTTTGGGAACCACTGCCTTAGAGGAATACTCAGAAATGCGTGAATGGATCAAAATACCTCTTTGGGGTTGTTGTTTTTTTGTGAGGAATTAACATTACAATAGACTTAAACGTACACATTAAAATGTTATGGATTAGGTACACTCAAAAAGTTGATTTCTGCATGATAGCCCCATTAATAATTATGCTAGGATCCTGTTCGTGGACTTCAGCTCTGCGTTCAATACCATCCTCCCCTCTTTGCTCCAGGAAAAGCTCCTCCAGCTCAACGTGCCTGACTCCACCTGTAGGTGGATTACTGACTTCCTAGTGGACCGGAGGCAGTGTGTGCGGCTGGGGAAGAATGTCTCCACCACCCAATGCATCAGCACAGGAACTCCAAAGGGCTGTGTACTTTCCCCTCCAGACACAAGAACAGTTTCTTTCCCTCTGCAGTCAGACTCTTAAACGCCCTGTAACCCCCCCCCCCCCCTAAATTTCACGTGAATGTCCAACCAGTCACCAGCCCACTACCTGCACCTTGAACATTCTCAGTTTGCACTGTTTTGACACTCCTTGCACTACTGACTCTATTTATATTTTTGTTCTGTCCATTGTGTAAAAATTCTGTTGCTTACTGTTCTTCTGTTTTATGTTGCACATTTGCACCGAAACAAATTCCTACTCTGTGTAGCTACACAGAATATGGCAATAAAAACCTCTTGAATCTTGAATCTTGAATCTTGAATCTTGAATTAATAATAGCAAATAGCATTTCTATTTGACAACTGTTTAGTGTGGAGTATTATTTATTTGAAGAATGTCAACCTCTAACCACATTTGTGACTTTCTAAGCTAATTTTCTTAAAACACATTATTTATTTTTATCAGAAGACACCTTCTTTTTGTTCACATTTGTAAAAATCCAATTTTCCAAACATGATTTCCAACTGTTTTCCAACATTTTTCCCTAGTTCCAAAATATAGCCTACAGACAACAAACACATGTAATATGGTAATATGCATCAAACCTTTTAGTGAAGAATGAACAAGTGTAATTTTTATATTTATTTTTTAAATTTGTTAAGAAATTGGAATGATTTAGCAAGTTTTGCTCTAGATGTGGACAAATAGCACTGACCTTTTCAAGATAAGCACCGGTGACAGAGGCACCAACTCTCAGTTCTTTCATTTTGCTCCACAAATGAACCCTGGTCCCTGGTCTATTACTGAGATACACAGATAATGAAGACCGTCTCCAGTGTTAGGATTAAAACCAGCTCTCTGACTCACTTAGACTTTAGAAGTAAACTGATAACATCACAAAAGGAAATGATTTAGAGGGACATAAACTGAGTGAAAACTATGGAGTCCTAAACTGTTCATAATTAAATAAATAAATATGACCTTGTGAAAAACATGATCAACCAATAAATCTCTCATTAATATATAAAAAGATCATGAAATTGTGAAAAACCTGCACACTGATTTTAAATTATATTATTAAATATTTTTCATTTTGCTTTTAAAAAAACCTGGCCATTATTTTAAAACAGCATTTTAAAATATTCATTTTAATCATGTTGAATATTATTATAATTTTATTACTTTTTTCAGTACCTTGGATTTCATAATGAATATTTTCCAAAGTAGCTTTGTTTTTATTTCACATGACTGTCTTTTGGAGGGACTTATTTATTTCATGAAGAGCTTTTTCAGCAGAAAAAGTCTGTCAATCAAACCAGACAAGGCGGAGACACTTTTGTGATTGGTTACTACTTTACTCAGACATAGGCAGCAGCACCCTAACTATATCGATCGAAGATGCTTCAGCGAACGTGAAGGCGCAATGCGCACCCTTTAACGCTAGGGAGAGTATGCACCTCTACACATCCACAGTGTTGCCAGAAATTGGGACGTTTTGGTTCTAAATTTGCGGATAAAAATGGCGAGTGTGCATGATTCAGGTGATTTTGTGGTCGGTTAGGTGGTTTTCATTTTCTCGTGAAAATATAGTAGTGGTCTAGTTAGGCTGGGTGGCTGTTGTTGTTCCACTAAGCTTCAATGAACTGGAGTTCCATGAACGCATCATGCGCGTGTGGGAGGAGCTACCAGCTAATGTTTTCAGCCTGATAGCCACATGGAGCGGAGTCTGTGTTTATCTCACTTACAATGGATGGATGCACAATGCACACGGAGAATGTTAAGAGATCAGGTGTATTTCTTTTGAATAGTTCCACATAATAACAATGTTTCTATGTTTGAGTTAATAATAAAAAAAAAAATGTTTCCTCCAAAAGAACAGAGACTGGTTGTTTTATTAACCCGCTCTGAGTGACTGGCGTGAGAACGAGAGTAAGGAGTGTTTCAACGGGGGACTTCAAAATGTGGACGACTGGAGCTCCTCTGTGGTTTGGTCCACACAAACCCTCAAACTACAAAAACGGAGTGGTCGATGTTTGCATCTACTGCAGCAGACAGATAGTTTGTCTCTATTTGATGCTCTAATGTCAGCAAAGCCATGCAGATTTCGCTGAAATATATAATCTCTCTGACTGGCACACCACAGAGCGGGTATCCAGGAATACGAGTCCGTTTTCAGGGATCAGCCAATGAGTGTTTAGATCCCACCCACTTTCACTGATTGACAGACAGACTCATTCTGCTGAAAAAGATCATCATGAAATAAATAGGTCATTCTGAAAAACAGCAATGTAAAATAAAAACAAAGCTACTTTGGAAAATATTGATTTTTAAATCTGGAGTTCTGAAAAAAGACAGACTTAACATAATATTCCACATGATTAAAATGAATATATAACAGGTTTTTAAAGCAAAATGAAATATATAATAATATATAATGGCTAATTTAAAATCAGTGTGCACGTTTTTCACAATTTCATGATCTTTTTAAACATTTATGAGAGATTTATTGGTTGATTGTGTTTTTGCATGAGGTCATATTTATTTATTTAATTATGAACAGCATAGGACTCCATAGCAAACAACATAAAAGCTGAAGAATTGAAAAAGAGGAATCAATCATGTGCAGCTTTTAGCTGTTTTTGTGGAGAACTTGAACCTCCGTTTGGTAAAATACTGTTTTTAAGACTTTTCTTTAAAAAAAAAAAAAAAACATTTAATCGGAAAATAAAATATGCAAAAAAAGAATTCCAAAAACGTATTTGATTAATAAAACAAAACTATGATTTAAAATCTATTAAAACATGGACAATTGTGGGTTATTAAAAATAAAACGATGCTTTCAAATGTCATGGTCTGCTAAAGTAAAAGTATAAATATTGTTTTATTCTTCATTTCCCACCTTAAATGGGACTTTTTCTGTATGGTTTATATTAGGTTTTTAAGAACACTAATTTCTTTGTAAATAGACTTTGTTCCATAATGATAAAAAGAAGAGTCACAGTGTTGCCATAAATTATGCCCATTTACTCTTATCTTGACTTAAAAAGATGACATTTGCGTGCGTAAACAGCTGTTGCGCTTACCGATTCTGAGGACTTGCGCAGAACCAACACAGAGCTCCGCCACAAATAAAATACAGCAGAAAAGTCTCTTCCTCTGCTCCATTGTTTTCCAGGTGAACTCGCCGCGAACAGTGAGACCATGACAGTCAGAAGGAGCTCCTATCCGAACAAGGATGCAGTCGACGCGCCATCCATGGCAGGTGCGCACAACCCCGAGTTTTACTCCCAACTCGAATCACCCCGCATCACTTTCACGACACTAGAGAAACCCACAAGTGATGTAAAAAGTAGATCCCATCCTTTGTGTGAGTCACATTCTCAGCGCAGTATAAGTAGCAGCAGTGCGCATATGTCCAACAGACTGTGCGCCTCCAAGGCTGCAAAAGCTTGGGAGCGACAAAAACTGTTAAATTCAATGCAATCAACTAAAACTTCCTATGAAACCTTCAAAATAAAATATTTTAAAGCAAACGAATGAATGAAACTGAAGGCTAAAGTAATTGCATTGAAGCATGTATTCTTTGTTCTGTAAAATAGCTAATATCGTACATCTTAAAATATTTGCTTTCAGGTTAAAACGAATTCTTCAAACCCTCAGCTTTTAAGGTGAAAGGACGCATGGTCTAATTCTGTTTGTGGGTTTGCGTGTGCGCGTGCGTATGTAGAGTTTTGGCTCCAGTCACTGTGGATTAAGGAGCAGATGGATTGGCAGTGGTTCTCTGAACACCGGTGCTGATGAGAGGAGAATAATCTTCAGGTTACAGGGGCAGATGACAGATTATCTCTCCCTACAGACCAACACATCTTTTTAGTCAACATGCACAGAGAAAAAAACATGACACCAAATTAGTGTCTAAAAAAATTGTTCTTCAGGTGGTCTGTGAGTCATCTTTTTGGAAACATCACATTGATTCATGAGTTAGACATTGAACCACCACAAAATCTCTGAACTTTTGTTTGCTGCTCAATACTGTGACATTTAAAAAAAGAAAGAAAGTCACAGTCTGGATCTTCTCAAACAAAATCCATAACAAGTCAGAATTGGCATTTTACTTGGCAGTGTGTTCAGTTTCACTGTGCAGGAGCCAATCAATCTGACATGGAATCCCTGACAAAATGTCTATAGACAAACTTAATTAACCCAGAAAAATGACCATTCTCTTTAGCAGGAGTCCCAGAAGAACAATCCCAACACACAAACCTGATGTGAATACTAAAAAGAGGCTTGGTTAAATGTCGCATGCTCGTCAATGTCTTATAGCACTTTGCGTCACTCAACACAAAACCTACTTTACATCATCGTTCTCCAATAAAATTTGATGTAAAAATTCAGGTTGCTAAACAGAAAACCACACAATTAAATTGAAAAATTTATTTTACCATAGAAACTAAGTTCCACATTTTTTAATGTATGAACATTTTTCAAAGTACAAAGAGGAGTCAAAGGGTTTTTTTGTTTGTTTTTTTACAAAACGTGCCTTTCAGGGCATGTGATTGTACTTCACAGTAGAAGTCTTTACAATATAATCTAAAATCTAAAAACCAGAGTAACTAACATAAAAAAACAAAGTGTTCATTTAATCAGCTTTTCTCACAAATTATATTCTGAACTGTAATGTTGATATTAAGTGCATGTTTGATACATCCTTTGAGTTGTGCATCATGAGTTAAAGCAGTTTAGATGAGTGAAACAGCACATCCTGGTGGTGAAAAGCAGTATTACTTATGACGTGATCCTATGGGGGAACAAAAAACTTAAAAGAATTGTGAGAAAACATTTCTGTCCACAAGACATTTTTCTTCTTTAGTTACAGTTCTGTTATGTGTCCAATTTCAAAATAAAGGGAATTTCTAGTAAAAAAGGATTGAAGGGAATGATACTCTTCATTATGGACAGGAGGAGAACACAAACTATGCATTATAATAACCTTGATGTAATTCATACTTTTTTGAAAATTATATCTTACTAGGGTGAGAACATTATAAGGCTTAACATTTAGGTCAGGGTTGTAACTTAATGATATAAGGGCAAATTCTGGCAGGGAACAGTTAAAACTGAAATTATAGATAAAAATATCAGGACTGTTGCAACTCAAATTTTGAAATTATTATTTTTTTTTAAAGAAGGGTTTTAAAAAGATAAAGAGAACAGCACAGTCTTCTTCCCGAATATACACTAATGTACATCAAAGTTTAAATAATCAATAAAATGCACAATAAAGCTAGTTAGAAATCACTGACTACCACATAGTCATTAAGCCAGTAGCCCCTGAAGGGATCAGAGCCCTTGAATGTTAAAATACAGAGAAAAGAGTCAAAAAAATATATAACATCCACATTCTTGTGTTGAAAAATAGATAATTTGACCAAAGGGTAACAGCGCAGTGAGGGCATCTTCGGTGCAATGTGCGTGCACGGGACTATAGCTGCCTGTCCTAAGCACTCGCAGTATATAAATAGACACTAGTGTTTTCCTTTTCTTCACATATAAATACAGTGGGGTGTGGAACTTGGTGGAGCATGTCCAGCACAGTGAGGACTGGTTTACCTTTGCTGGAAGCAGCTTCATATGAAAATCCCACATTACAAGTTTTTTTTTGTTTTGTTTTTTTAATTTATTTCCGTGATGTTTGGGTTAAAGATTGTCAGGATGTGGCAGGTTGGAGGGTAAACTTAAATGTTCTCTTGTACATATTTAAAGCTTCTGCCTAACTTCTGCATCATCTTGCTTTTTGAGAATTCCCTTTTCTTCATCTCATCAGAATACATCACTGTTGCAAACACTAGTGAAGTCATCTCGTCGCACCCAGATTACATCTCTGTCCTTTTTTGTGGGGCTTTCCACTACACAGTGCTTCAAGGGTGCCAGCCTGACAGGTGAGAGTGTGCTGCTGGTGACGGAGACGCCACAGGATGAGAGAGAATCCACTGACCCAAAATCGTGTTTTGTTCGGTCAGCAACCAAACTCTGTGAGGCCTCACTTTTAGACCCTGCCTCTCCGTTCAGATTGTTCTCATCTTGTAAATCAAGTTCTTCCATCCTAGCTTTTAAACCTTCTGGATCGGCGGAATCGGATCGAACAGACTTGCAGTACTCGTCGTCGTCGCTCAGAATGTCAGTTTCTTTCACCGTCTCCTCGATGCTATTACACTGGTCTTCATAGCAGCCCAGGTTGAATTGCTCCTCCAGCCAGCGATCTGTGTCTTCTCTTTGAGGCTTTTGGGGCTGACTCGGAGGGGGGTGGGAGTTGGCGGACAGGGGAGATGCACGGTCACTATTGTTGTCAGTGTCCTGAAAGATCAGCTCAGTGTCCACAGTTATTTTGTTCTTCAAAACCCTTCTGCGGCTCAACGTCCGAGATGGCGCTGAGGCTAAACAATGGGGAAGTAAATCAGTAAATATTATGAACCATCTGCAGAATTTTTGATTCATCAAGTGCATGAAAACTGTAGGAACAAAATGCGCACCTGTTCTGTTAACGGAATGCCGTGCGCCTTTGAGGAAGTAAAGCCGTTTACCACCAAAAGGAGCATACTGCTGGTTGGAGGGCATAGACTCCGACTTCAGAAATTGGCGCCGTTGTTTCTCCCGAAGGATGGAATGAACAGCTTTAAGAAAGTCCTTCTTGCTATCTGGAGAACTGTAAAGAAATAAAATAAGCAAAAACATCTAAAAGTCTAGATATGTCCTTTTTATTGACATGCGTTGACTAAGTGTAAAACCTTTTGTCTTAAACAATACCTGCAGCACAACTGGAAAGTTCTTTCAGGTCTTCCCTCTGACTCAGACTTCATGTGAACAATTTCACAAACTGCTGTTGCTTCAGAGTCTGGAAGAAGGGAGATCATTTGCTCCAGTTAATGGCAATTTTTTCCCTCCACAATGAGCTGCTTTTTTTGCACAGGTAAACATTATTTATTATTTATGTTTCTTCTCCTTATATAGTTGGGGTTATAAATATTAGTGCAGCATGAAAAACTTCTAAATGTTGCCTTTTTTTACTCTGTTATATAAAAAAACCAGTCCCCCTCTTCTTTAGCAAATGTAATCAAAATCAGTCTATACTACAGAGTTTTTTTAAAGGAAAAAAAAAAACCCAGGACAGATTGTTGGGAATGGAGAAAAACGAAAAATGCAACTCTAATAATTTCCTACCCCACAAGTAAAAAATATAAAGAATATAAGAAAGAAAATATTGAATATCCAGGAAGGATAGATGGGTTTGATTTACATGAGTTTCTTTTTTCAGCTGGACTTGAATTAAAATATTCATTCTCTTACAGGGATTTTAATGATGATGCAAACATACCAAAACTATTTTTAAAAAGCAAATAAATAAAAGACCTTTCATGTAAATGTAAATGTAAATGTATACTCTGTGCATTTGATGCTATAAATATTTCTATAGGTCTGATGAATCAAACAGAATAAACAGCTGGAGATTCTTTTAGCTTGTGTTATGACCACAGTTTCAGATTTTAGTCTCGTCTTGAGCATCAGCTGCGATACAAGTGAAAGGCAAAGGTCAACGGGTCCCCAAAGGAAAGGGCTGCATTCAACTTGTTTCTGTGTCTGAGTAGACCTACTTGCATGGCCACGAACTTGCAGAGAATCTGTTGCAATCATGTAACGGAAGCGGAAAGGAACTTTGTTGACACCTACAGAGGTACGATGTGTTCCACCCTAAAAGAAGAAAAAAGTAAAGGACCAATCACTAGCTGCAGTGCATCAACACAACAGGAGAGAGTGCAATAGAGCGCTAGAGCACATGTTCGCTTTTTTGCATTGGGCAACAGTGCAAAAATGTCTGCTAGAATGTCAGCTGTCTTCATGAAGTCTCTCAACCTGGTTCATCACAAAGAACATCAACATGCCATGTCAACTGACCTTTTAAGAATCTTCCATAAATTAACATTATGTCTAATGCTTTTAGAAACAACTAGGAAGAATTGAATACACACACACACACATTGCACTTCACATCAGTGCTTAAACTGCAGAGAAGAGTAGAATCTATGAAGGATAGGAAACGCTAAATATAAGATCATTAAACTCCAGCAATTTGATCAATTCTGTCAGGAAGTTAATTTTATTTAAATCCTAAAACTAGATTTTGGAATATATTCAATATATATTTATTATAACCTAAATAAAGAATTTAATTGAGTATGATTTAATTTGTCTTTTACAGCATCTTTTATTCATTACATGCAATCCTTGAGATTGTTCCCACTGCTAAGGTCATCTGCTCTCCTGAATATACCCAGTTTCATTTGAACACATTAGAGAAAAGTGTTTTTAGTCTTGCATGTCCAGCAAAAAGTCATAAGGTCCACACAAAAAAATGAACATATAGGTTAAATATCTCCAAATATATCCTCCTGACTACCAGCAATGCATTTTTTTAAGTAAGAGAGTTTTAAAAATAATCTATAAAAAAGGAATTTCCACTAAGGTAAGAACATGTACGACAGAACATTAGCGTCACCAAAGAAATACATAACTATGAGAATAAAGTCAAATATGTGAAAGAATAAATTCGTAACATGAGAAAAAAAATTCATAATTTAATAGGAATAAAGTTGCAGAATTATGAGTAAAAAGGTTAATATTGTATGAGGATAGAGTTATCATTTTATAAGTAGAGAATTTACACATTTATCAAAAATTTAAAAAATACAAATAAAGACATTCTTGTGAGAGTATTCGGGGTCTTAAATTGAAATAATGCCCAGATTAGCGCCATTTCTTTAGTTTCTTAAAAAAAGGTTGCTGTTGGTTAACATTACATTTGTTGTTAACCCCCCCCCACACACACACACACACGTGCGCACGCACTCAAAATGACATCTCTCCAGAAAGGATAACGTATTTTAAATAATGGATTGCACGTTTCACCACTGAATGACTCAGACTGAAACAGGGTGCCTCAAAAAACGAACCAGTACTTACAATCTTCTTTCGATGCTTGGAGCAGTTTTTGTCCACGAACACAACTGCCGTTTTGAACACTAAAACAGGCGACAGATGACAGAAGAAACAGTTATGACAGTTTGCTATTGTGGAATGCAAAATGATATTGGATTTCCAGTCATTTGTTCCAGATGACATAAGAACCCGTTTCGACAGTTTGCCATTATGGAAAACAAAGGGATATTTGTTGCTCAATATTAAACCCGGAAGAGACTGCAAATTTGACCTGTTTTTCAAATAGTTTGGCCCAGAAAATAAGGTCTAAATTACTATCACAAAGATAACATGAGAAAATTTCCATTCATTGCTACCAAGAAAGATAATTCAATAGCTCATGACATAACATGATAACATTTTGACTTTCTAGTGTCAGTAGGCCTTTAATTAATACATATAGGAACGTGGGTCTCAATTTTTATTTACCAAAAGCAGCCAATTCTGTGTCCTTTTTGCTCTTCATCAAATTAACTGGAGGATTCATCCAAACCACAGTCGAATGCAACAATAGATCCCCCATTGAGAGGTCAGGGACCTAAAAAACAATTGAGATAGAAATACAAAACACGAAATGCAGATATTTACTTATTAAAGTGGTTAAATGTGGTCATTTAAGAAGATTAATGATAGTAACAGTGTTACCTCTTTTTTTTCAACACTCTGTTCATTGATGAGCTGGTCAAAGACAGCTCCATACTCCTCATGAAGCTTTTGCATCTCATTGATGTGACTAGCAACTTTGTTCATGGCCTTCATTGCAACTGAAAGAGACGGTTCATATTAGTCGAATGAAAATTGATCACCAAAGCACCGGCGTCATTTCACAACAGCGAAAAATAGCAGAGAAAGACAGCCATTTACCATCCAAATGATAATGTTCGTCACTGTCGGGGTCGGTGTGAGAGTAGAGTTCCCTCAACAACAAAGGGTACTTCAGGACTCGCTGGATAGGTTTGATCAGGTACGACTCCAAAGTGGATGAATGTTGTTGTTTGGGGTTTCTCTCAGCAAGGAAGGCTTTAAAATCTGGGTCAGTTTTGGCTGGAAAAGAAAAAAAACAAACATTCAAAAATCAGTCATTGAATGACTAATTGGAAACCATTGAAAACCACTTTTTTTTTCAAACAAGTTGTGTAATATGTGTTGCAGTTTGCCACTCTTGCATAACTTTCCTGTTTGTTCCTTTACTTCACTTAGCAAAGATTGTTGACTGATAATTGAATATCCAAACTAGCAGACATCATTTTACCTTTAGCAAGGACCTTGGGGACTTTAGTGTGGGAGGCGCAGAAAGCACTGTAGATCTTGAAGCGATCAGCATAATAAAGGAATGAACCACCCAGAGAGAACAACACTTTCTGTGGAAACAAAGATATTAAACATTACTACTGTATGACGGAAGTAAATGGTTTCATTTAATATGGTGCCCACAAATACAATTGCAGGACAATTTAGCAGCCATGCAATAATTGATTACACTTATCGAGTCTGACCAAGGAGGGAAACTTCTATTGAAGACTAAAATACAGGTTTGAAACCTCTTATGATCCATTATGTGCTGCCTGCAGAAGCACCTGCATGTTGGTCTTTTCAAAATTGTTTCTCATCTTCACTTTCAGAATAAAACCACAGCCATCACATGACTGACAAGAAAAAACCTAAACTGAGCATCAGACGCCGTCTGCTGCCATGAAGTGCAGAAAAGAACCAGTTTTTACCTTAAATTGTTCCACTCTCTCCAGCCTGTCCAGGTCAGGCACCAGTCTGATTCCATCTTCCAGCGTTCGCAGAAACTCCTCCTGGAATTCCACCATCTCGCCAAGGTTACCAAACAAAATGTCCAGCTAGACCACACACAAAAAGACATGACAATAATAAATCAGATAAAGTAGTTGAGAAATGGCTGACATTATGATCTAATAATCTTCTTTCATAGTACATCTGTGAGCAGCTCCATATTTTTGCTGGTCTTTTGCTTTATATGCTTCGTTTGATCCAAGCGTCATCTGTTTTGAAAACTGTGATTAAAGCTGCTTGTATGTTTTGAAGTCTACCTGCACAACTCCCCTCATCTCAGGTGAGATGGTTCTCATTTCTAGAACAGTTTCACTGTTTTTCTAGAACTGTTCCTACAGTTTTTCACTGTAGGATTCTCCAATTCCAACTGCACGAATGAATATCTATCTATAACTATATCTACATTTATATATCTCAGTTGCAAAGATGTATATTCATGATGAGTGCACAGTTTCCATTTTTTTCTTTTGTAAAAAGTAAAAACATTGTGGGGTTTTTCTAACCTATTTGTTCGCTAAAACTAATCTTTTTCCTGACTTTTGTTAAACACTGTTTTCAAACTAAAGTTTTCTTTGACTTTAAATTCCCGTAATCCGATTGGATAAAAGTACCTCATCCTGAGTCAGAAAACGCTCGTTCTGTAAAGGTTTCCGGTAGCGGTCGATGAGGAATCTCAAGTCCTAAAAGAAAATAGAGCATGAAACTGAAATAAGGTTCAGCTTGTGATCAGATGTTCAACCACAAATGCAATCATCTTATTTAAACTTGGTTGGCCAAACAAATGTGCTCAGACTCACTTTGACATAAGTTTTCTCCGTCTCCACTAATTCATTTATGACTTTGCGCAGTTTGTCTGCGTGGGAGAGTTGCCTCTGGGTGGCAGTTCCTGCTGTGGGCGGCAAGACCGACACAGGACTTGGAGAGAGGGATGAAGAGGATGACGATGAGGATGATGATATGGGGCATTCCAGCGAATTCATGTCATGAAGGCTTGGACAAAATGTGGTCCCTTGCTCTGTGTTCTGCAAAAGAAAGAGAAGCAACATTTTTGACACGTCTAAAAGGTCAGTTGCAAATGAATTTAGGTCAGTTCAAGAGTTTTACTTTAATTTATGTTCTGGGATGTATGCAGAATTTTCAATTCTTAGTGAAAGTAAAAAAAAAAAAAAAAGTGCGATCTTGAAAACCTGCCATGACACATCCATTGATATTTATGGCATGAGGACACCGGGCGTGAGCAGACCTGCAAAATGTAAGTGGAGCTTGCCTCACCATAATAAAAGGTGGTGGTGGTGGTGGGGGGGGGATTCTTCCTTTCTTACATAAAAAAAAAAAAGAAAACCTTCACAATACTGTAACTTAATCTCGACCAGAAAAAATGACAGCTAGACCCACATGATGATTTATGTACTGTGACGGAATGCCCATCAATTTCCAGTTATATTTCAGGGTGTTTCGAATGATCATTTGAAATTGCAATTTCTGTTTTCATTACAGTTTCTTCACTGGATCAGGAGATGAAGACGTAATAATGATGGAATCAAATAATCTGGTTTTGCCCAGCCATCCCAAACCCATAGATTTGTGGGTAAGAAAAATCAGCTTTTCAGTTTTTTTAGAACTTTCAAAAATCCTCGACACAAGTGAAATTCAGGGATTTTTAAATACAAGTTAAACAATCTGACACATAATGAGATTATGCTAAAATCCACACAAAAGACTGACTGCAGAAGAATTCTTCGACTCTCATCTGATAAGATGATGAAAGCCAAAATGTGTTTCTGCACAAAACAGGGCCAATCTAATTTCAGTGCCCACTTAGAATAATGCGATTAACTCAATCTTCTCACTTATTATTGCCAAATTACCTCTCATCCAGGTTTGGTCAGTGCAGTACTTTTTAAATTGATCTGCCTGACAACGCACTGCACCTGCTTGTGCTTTACACTGACGGATGTGGAAAGTGGCCTTGTCTTTGCAGATTCCACAGGTTGTCTTGTCAGGCTTCACTAATGTCAAACACAATTTTACATTGGGATGTTGAAAGCTGTTTTTCAGCCTTGTCAGGGCCACACACACCCACACACAAATACAAGCACAACAAGAAAAGCTGAAATTAATGCTGAGCCCAACAGTATTTACATAGAGGTAGGATCAACTGCCTAATTAGGAAAAACTTCTAAAACAAACAAATGCGAAACTGATATAACTCAAACTTCTGAAACATTAGATATGTGTGAGATCAACTTCAAATTCCCAACAGGTTAACAGTAAACATTATAAAATTTAAAAAAAAAGGTTAACCTAATTTTTAAAATATTGTTTGACTTAAACTATGACCAAGTGTTACGGCTGTGGCCGTATTTGGTTTCATATATTTTTGTTTGTTCTGTGTATTATTTTTGTATCAGAGTGGGACTTCTGTGGGTTTTTGTGGATCTTCTTCAGCCTCAAACTTACCGTGGGAGTTAGCATAACCTGCTTTCTGGAATACCCCCCGGTGGAATGTTTTGATCAGGTTTTCCACTTATCTGACATGCATGACATGACCGGCAATATGCAGATACATCAGACTTCAAACCTGGCCAAAACAATGTCGAAGAATAAGATTAGTCGTTTTTTTAATACCTAAATGAACCGTGGAATCATCAGGAGCTAAACTAAAGATTTGTGACTGAAACTTCTGTGGAACTACCACTTGTTCAACAACATTCCAACCTAGGTTACCTAGTGCAGGGGGAAACCAGGTACGTAATAACAGACCATTTTTTGCTAACGGAAGATCATTCTTTTCAGCTTGCATAAATTCTTCCTTGTCTACAGCAAAAGTTAGTGTACCCAACAGGTTCAGAGTAAACATTCTAAATAAAAAAAAAGGTTAAACTAATTTTTAATGTCCAATTATTACTTTTCACTGACATTTCTTCCATTTCTATCAAATATACCAGTTTGCAGTGAAAAGTCTTTATTCAAACACCATCTGCGGCACTGATATTGTCATCATTCCATTGAAATATTTAATAAATAATCATAATTAAGAGGCATAAATGACTAAGCTTCAAGTATGGATTCTAATCAAAACACCACATAATATGAAAACCAAGTGGTTCTCAAATCCTTACCGTTTTAGGCTAAACTGTTATCTAGGCAATTGGTTAGTGTCTATTATGATTAGGAATCTGCAAAAGCCTGATTTTAAACTCACCATCTGGAACGCGTCCTTGTAATAGTGGCTAGAAGGTTTTGCATCTCTGTTGCTTGTAAAAGCGGACATCCTGGCATGTTAAACCAGTTCCCACTGCAGAGCCAGGAGTTTATCTTTCAGTTTAAAAAAAATAAACTGACCAAAAGATTGTCAAAAAGATGTAAACTCGAATTATCCTAAAGATTTAGAACAAAGCAGGTTGAAAGTGCATTTAAAAAAAAAAAAAAAATAAAGGATTCAGCAGGAACACTAAATCGTTACAGCTGCAGCAAAGCAAATAGGACATTACACAGAACGCATCAAACAACAGCACCGTAATGTCATCTTATCCTAAGGCGTCTGTCCGCTTTTTAAATCCAGGATGGTTCTGCCTAACCAGGTCATCTCCTGATTTCCACTCTTCCTCTACTGCCCAGGTGTTCAGGAGCAGTTACAACACATAACACAACATTACATAAGACCAAACACTATATCCTCCTGCAAAAAAAAAAAAAGAAAAAGTGGGAGGAGAAAGAAGGGAGGAGAAAACTGTGTCACAAGGAAGCAGCGAGTAATCCGAACCAAACACCACGAGGAGAATGGATAGTTGCCTCTTCTTTAAACGCAGCTTGGAAAGAATAATGACGCTGCATCACAAAAAGGATGGCAGCTGCAACAGCAGATTAAATCTAAAATCACTTAATCTCAATTTATATAACCCCTTGATGCCTGAATTTATTCCCAGCTATGAAAAAAAAAACATTTGACTTGTGCTCTTGCTTTCACATAGAAGCTACATTAAGGTATTTTGAAGATGAAGTGGTTTGGTGCATATTTACATCAATAGGCGTCAAGAAGGTTAAAACCTGCTGGACACTTCCCAGTTTTAAGAAAAAATATGAACGATTTTGGAGTCATTTAAACCTAATAGTAAGCAAAAGCTACCCTATTTAATGCGTTTACATAAAAACAGCCCTAAACTGAGGATTATGGTTATAAACTCCCAATTCCAATCCTTTTTTTTTTTTTTTATTTCATCTGGAAAACAACTAAGTAACCCTTGGAAATTTAAGGTGAGAGGAGTGAGGCATAAAGGAGGAGCATGGGACAAGCACAGACCTGCTTCCCATTGTCACAGGCACACACATTCTGAAACCTCTTACAGTGAGGGCCAGAATGAACTCCATACAAACGAAAAAGTACAAACTGTACATAACTAACAACTAGCCATGTCTGTTTAGTTGCCTCAAGCTGGAGTGGCTATTAATTTAAAAGAAAAAGAAAGTGTGCTCTTGTTATTGTCAGTGAACAGGCTGCAGTGAGGGGTGAGCCTGTTCAGTTTCAGCTGCAATCAGGAGAAAATGCAAATCCATAAATCCGTTTGAGGAAAGATGGGCTGTACCAAGAGATTTTAAATATTTAATCTGAACTGAAAGGGTATTATTGTAACTATAAATATTTACTTGAAGCATCATTTTCAGAGCACAACCACTTTTCCCCCTTTAATTTTTAGAGTAAATGAATCATTTTAAAATAGTAAAATCCCAGCTTAAGTGAAGTGGACGATGAAGTCTGTTTATATTATGTACCAGTTATAAGCTTTTTTATTTAAAAGGGTACAGTAAATTTTGCAAATAACTGAATATTTCACTTTTCAGAAGCTGTTCATTTTGGTTTGCACGATACCTTTTGTGTAGACAGAGCTTCATCTAGTGGACAACTGTGTCCTAATCCAGTACCAAGAAGCCAGTAATACAATGTAGGTTTACTCGTCTGTAGAAATGTTGTCTTGTAATTAAACACATTTAAAGTTTCTCTTTTATTATTATATTAATTTAAAGAAAATGGTTAAAAAAAGAAATGTAAAAAAATTATTTATCTCTTAAATAAATATCCTCAAATCTGAGTATATTAAACTTTGAATTTGGCAGTTATTAAAAATGCACTTTTGAGCAAGAAAACACGATAAATCAAGCACTTTCTATTGCCCTCTTAACATAATTTATATGCATTTGGTAAATTGACTGGCATTTGACTGCACCAGCAATCACTGTCATCTCTATTATCATTGCAATCTTTGTTTTATTCTTTGGTAGGATTTTTTTTTTTTTTTTTTTGTATTGGAGGTGGCTGAGGGCTTTGTTTAAAATAATGAACATTTCCATTTCCTCCGGCTAAGCAGACATTCATTTATCTCCACTAAATGATGTGAAACACAGTGGAGAAAGAAGTAATTAGAGTCTGGGGATAATTAAAACTGTCCCACTTTGCTTGTTCTTCCGCAGACGTCTGCCACCGTGACTGCTGCAGGCGCCGGGTGAAATGAGGCGAGACAAAATCCTCCACACCTCCGTTATTTTATTAAAAGGAAAAAAATATAAATGAAACAAAAGAATGACAGACATAAGACAGGAAGAAACCACGAAAATTAAAGAGATTACATGAGTTTGGTAGTTGTCTTTGCTGAGAGAGGTTGCAGAATGTTCAGACGAAGGTCAAGGCTTACTGCCTGCTGGATAGTTATAAAGATGGAGCTTTTTAAACGCCAGCAGAAGCCTCATGTTGTTTATGATAATGAACAGCAGGGGGTTAGTGGGCAGGACAATCCAGAGATCAGAAGAAAAATGGAAGGACAGAAGAAAAGGTAGGACATTCAAGACAAAGGACAGCACGAGGAGACTGGATGATCAGGGGGAGAGAAAAAAAAAAAAAACACAAGAAAATCTGTTGTTTTAGAGAAGGAACCTAATGACATTGTTCTCCGTTACATGATCAAATATGACAGCTAATCAAATAAGAAAAAAAAAACAGTAAAGATTGAAACGATAGGCTAAAAAAAGCAGCAGATAGAAATTAGGACAAAAACCAGACAGACGTGAGAGGATGAGGTGAAAGACTCAGGGGTGAGATGAAAATAACAGGCAGAATAGCTACACAATACTGCTGCATTACTTAAAGTTACCAGCTAATTTTCATTTTACTCTTCAATCCATCTACCTCTATGTGACACATTAAGTCAGTGTGTTAAAGACCCACTCCAATAAAATTTGTGTTTTTGGTGTTTAAACATCTTCTTGTGGCGGTTTTCTGATGGAGGGCATTTATATAGTAAATTAAACTTTAAATTGCATTTCTTAGTATTTCTTTATTTAAATTGTTGTGAATCAGGAGCAGACGAAAAAAATGTAGTTAGAAAAAACTGAGGTAGATGTAACAATCGGCAGACTGCAGGCTTCCTGCTCCCTTCTAATGCTTCCACTCGTAGACATGTAGATCCATGTATGTCTTTGCTTTTCTTGTCTGATAGTTTTGATATTTATCGCCTTTTTCGTTGAACCGCTAATCTTTGGTTGGTGGTATGAGGGGCTCCAAGCTAGCGGGAGTAAGTGTAAACAGATGGGTGACAGGAAGTGGGAGCGGGCTTGCTCAGTACCAACCGCCTTGCCTACAACTCAGAGGTAAATTTCCAAGAACTACTGCCGCTCTGCAGAATATATGTCCGAGAAATCAGGCTTTTTTTTTTTTTTTTTACTTATTTTGGCTAAAAACGGCATAAGCATGTTTTGAAGACCACTGGGAATGCTTTTACAGTAGATCAAAAGACGATTGGAGTGGGACTCAAATGGACAGTTTGGAGTTCAGAAGTGACTGAAGACAGTTTAACGAGTAAAACTATTTTTAACCATTAAGGATTCTATTTTACCACATTTTTACACATTTTTTCACAGCTATAATCTACACTTTGAGGAAAAAGTGACTAACAACAAAGTAAGAAAAAAAAGATATAGAAATTTTATAAAACTTTTCTAAAGCTTGAAAAATAACCTTCGGTTTTAGTGTCATCAATCTTAGAATAGCAGTTCTTTACATTTTTTAAAACACCAGTAGAGATGCTGAAACAACTTTAAACTTTTACAATTGCTTCTTGTTCCACATGTCAAATGGAGAAACCTCTGTTTCCAGCGTCTGCATTTCTCTCATCCCCAGTGGCTTTTTCTCCGACTCACAGAGCCGTTGCACTTACAGGATTGGACAGAGTTAGATCTGGGACTCTGGACTCAAGCCCACTGACACAAATCGGCAACAGAGGCACTGCGTTTCCTGAGCCATCTTCTTACTCATCTTTTGTTCAAGGCCAAGCTTTCAAACTGAGACACATAATAACAAAAATGTTTCCGGTGAAGCCTGGCTATCAAGCGCCGCTGCAAGAAAATGGAAGTGACAACCGTATCCGAGTGAGACTGGCTGGCACGCGGCCTTTCCCTGCAATCACTGCGCCAACCCTGATCAGACCAGACATCATCTTAATTAGAAAGTGATGCTGTGCACTCACTCTTCCAATCACCTGTCTGTGTCCATTTCTCTGCTCCACAGCGTACATGCACGCACGCACGCGCACACACACCTCTTCATGTGTATAGATTGACAAAATTACACACAGATTTTTTTATTTTATTTTTTTCCATGGAGCATGTCAGAGGCTCTGACATGCCCCCCCCCCCTTTTTTGTGCAAAAAACAAACAAACAGATCATATTCTACCTTGTCTCCAATCTCTATGAAGGTCCTGTTCTCCTGAAGATCTTCTGAGCTCTGATGGGTAAGCTGAGGTCCGTCGTCCAAACTCTCATCTGGGCTGTCCGGAGTAAGACCTGACACACCGTCCAGGATGTCCTCTACAAAAGAAACCAGTAGACAAGATGCATCAACACAGAGCTAGCACTGGCAGGTGACATGATTAACACTAATTACCTCTTCATCCTGACACCTGTCACTGAGTTGAATATGAATATTATCCCTCAAGGTTATGCTATTAAATTTTAGTTCGTTACCCCGTCAGTTTCTTACACACAGAATAAATAGAGCAGACTTTCCTCTGGTGTTTTTCTGTGTTTTCTTGCTCAAAAGTGCATTTTTAATAACTGCCAAATTCAAAGTTTGAAATATTCAGGATATTTTACTCGTCTTTTTTTTCATATTTTAATAATTTTGGTCATCTAAAGGCGTATTTTACTAGCCAGAAACAATATAAATATTTTATTTTCAATATCAAATGACTATACTGGTCTGCAACCTTCAATGCTAAAAGGCATTTGGTCTATTTTTGTAATTACCAAAACCCACCAAGAGCTGCAAAATCCCCATTTAAAAATAAATAAACCCTTCTGTGATGTTTTTTTAGCCATTATGATATTAACTATACAATATAGCTTTTGAATATTTACCATAAGAGATCTGAAACAGTGCTATATTTTTCAATAACTAACTGTTTTAACTTTTTTTTACTTATGATAGCAACGTTAAGTACCTTTCAAAATAAAATCCCCCTGTTCCTAATAAGATCCTCCAGCTGCAACAGCTTTACTTGAATTACAAGGAAATGAAAGCTAAATCAAACATGGCATTTTCTTATATTATGACTTCATCCATTTTCCTTGTTTTATTATTTATTATAAACTTGACAACCTTGATGTAAAATCCGATATATTTGAATGCAATTATATTCTTTAAATATTTTGCTTCTGAATAGCAACTAAACACTGTTGTGCAGCAGAAAAAAAGGAATATTTGTTTTAAACCTTTTCCGATAACAAACCACTCTTACAGTTCATCAAACATTTGCTTTAATTTTACTCAGTTATTAGAAATGTTAAAAATCTTAACATAAATGACAAAACTTAATTAACTAAAACTACAAATACATTTCTTATTCAAATCATTTGCATTCTTCTTTAAAACCAACAAGCCAGAATGAAGGGATAAAAGAGCCTCAAGTTGCAGACCCCTGAACTATATAGTAAATTAAGCTTTAATTCGTGTCTTTAAATTTTAAAATATTTCTCAATGTTAAAAATGTATGTATACTGCTTTTTTTAAAGCATGACATCATCTGTGACCTCCATCTGGCTGCTGAAGTGCTTTACTCTTCATCTGACCCTCTGCATATGGCACATCCTCCAGGATGACACTTCTTCCCTGCTGAAGGGGTCATATTAGTATTCATACTGCTTCCAGTCCCTGTATAAACAATGCCAGCTTGTCAGCCTGTGCATTACGAGCCCTTGTTTTAGAGGAATACAAATGGTGCCCTTGCACATATTTAAAAAAGGAGGTTAAGGGATGCTGGCACTGCCTGTAGGTGACTTATCAGACCGCATCCCTGCATAATTAGTAGACCCCTCCCTCCGTTGCCAGGTACTGATGCATTTCTTTTCCAACTATGGAAAGTTATAAAGTAATAAGGTACAGAGTTAAAATGATTTTTAATTTTTAAAAATATAAATATCGATTTTCTTAACTAAATGAGCCTGACAATACAGGAAATATTACAATCCTGGCATTAAAGGTGAAGTCTAACCTTGGCTCTGGGAGAAGATATCTGTGGAAAGATCATGGTCCCTGTCAGAGCGTCTGGGTGGGTGGAAGCACAGCACCTCCGGGTCCAGGTCAGGTAGGGTGCTGACGTTCAAGGTAAGCGTATGGTTTGCAAACGCAGCTCTCATATCATCCATTTGGAGGGCGGATCCAGTTTTACCGTTGAGGGATAGAATCTCATCCCCTGATTTCAAACCTGTTGGGTTGGTCAAAAACATAAAAAAGAAAATCTGTTAAACTCATATTTAACTGTATGATTAAAAAAAAACATTTGAATGTGTCTCATAAGGCTAAAAAAAGCTTAGTTCAAGTTATTTTTAAAAATGTTCTTTCCACCATACTTCTTTGAAAGTAATCAGACATGTTGGAACTCTTGTGTGTTTCAGTACATTAAAAATGCATCCCTCAATGCTTGCTCGCCTGCTCGAGGCAAACACTGATCTAACAAGAGTGGACGGATTTGGGAGACAAAGTGCAATGCCTGTCTATTCCTGTCCTTTCGTGTCGATGTATTTATGCAGGAAAATACTGGAATGTTGCTTCAGTATCAGTTTTTGGTCTTACCTCTAGCTTGAAACACCTATGGCAGGATTTGTTAATTGTGAACTACCAGTAGCGTTCAAACAGACTTGTAGTGACAAAAATCGTACCTGCCTGCTGTGTATAATTAACTCACACAGAGGGAGATTGGTTCTGTCAGTACTTGAGCTACATATAAAATCGCTAATGAAAACAAACTAAGATCTTTAATATAGCGTTATGCTAACATTTGGACAAACATGCAGATGGCTGAGTACTGTATAGACTCATGAGACTTACATTTAGCCTCAAGTTATGACCTAGTTGTCTGGAATATGAAATGTCAGCTGAGTCTTTTTGGCCTTAGAGAGTTAGCGCTCCCAGCCACATACAGATTATGAATGTGAGCATGCATAGTCCTTGGTAGTGTGTGAAGATAAGTGTGCTTTTACAAGAATGAAGGCAATAGAGTAAAAAAAAGACCCTTTGGGGCAGCCTGTCTAGAGCTGAACTGTGTATCTCTTTCATTCATGTTTAGAATGCATATTTCTACATGCACCCACATGAGAGTGCACATGTGAACCAGTTAACACAACCCTTAACAAACGTCTATGTTCCATAAAAATAAAGAGCAGCTTGGCGGAAAAGGTTGCATTGTGTCAGCTTGATGTTCAGCTTTTTCAGCACAGGAGGATGGTGGGTGCAGCTGTGTCCTCTGGAAAGTGGCCGCCTGCTAAGCTTGCAGCTTTTAGATTCCTAATACACTAGCGGGAACAATGTCACACTTGAGTAACTTCGGTCTGACCTCAGGGCGCAGCGGTGGTCCGTGTTATTTTTCTATACATTAAGGGTGTAGCTGCTCAGTGACTGCATGTTTCTCAACCCCATTAGGGTTGCTCTGCCTTGGTGAAAAGATAGGGGCCAGCGTGTGGGGGATGATCTTGGGACTCAGCTGCTCATATCAGACAAAGGAAAATGGATCTACTGCTCCAGTGCACCATTTTTTACTGATTATTTTCTGATGTGCCAAGTTTTTTATTTTTATTTTGTAGCAGACCAGTCTGATTCATGAAGGATATTACAGTCAGAGACTATCATAATATGCTGTATATTCCGACGGTTTGATTTTGTTGTTTTCATTGTGATGGTTTGCATATCCATGCATTTTTCATCACTAGATGACCTCCCAGTGAACTCAATTTCTACATAATCTGTTCAACATAAAAAAAATGTTTAAAGCCTCTGTCATAACCTTTGCTGCAGCATAACATTACATATGCCGAATTGTAGATCTTTGCAGGAAAAACATCTAATGCATGCAATATAACGAATATTTTGCATTTTTTCAAATTACATACCTTTAGATGAAGCCAGACCTCCTTCTTTAATTTCTGTGATGTGAAGCTGCTGCACACTCTCCTCATCTATAACTGCTACAGAGAAACCTGTATACACAGATGATTAGACAGGAAAAAAAGAAAAAATTAGTTTCTTAGATGTTTTTTTTTAATTACATAACAGTATGCATGGCTGCACCACGAATAAAAAGGATTCTGATTGTCTTTCGATCAGCTGTGCACACAACAGCTTATATTGCTTAAAATTTCTAACAAAACATAGGACAGGACTGAAACTCAGAATTCTACGCATTTGCTTTTTTAGATTCCAAATAAAGACTAAATGGAATTTGACTTGTTTTAAATGTTGCTCTCTTGTTAGAGCATTACTTCTGCTGTGTGAGTGGTGCTGTGTAAACAAATTACACATAAATGGACCTAATAAAAACCATTGAAAATTATCAATTTCACGCATAAAATTGGTGTGTTAGTAACTGAGGGGTTTCACAACTGACAACCATACCATATCCAGCGGTGCATGACTCTGCTTTGTCAAAACGGATCACCTTGGAAGGTTTGGGACAAATCTCAATTTCTTTGTAAAGCTGCAAAGACACATAAAAGTACATTTTGTTAGAATAATTCATATTTAATGGAAGGACGGTAATGTGAGATGGATGAGGTCAGGAGCAGGCGATTTCTCTTAATAAAAAAGGAACTAGTTTATGAATGATTCTGACCCCTCAGTGGAGCGAGTACATTGGGTCAAAATCTAGGTCAACCTTGAGATGTGAGTGGAAGTTCAAGCAGGACTCTGACCTCATAGCCAGCCAAATGCATAGATGCAGCTGTGCGTATGAAGCAATACATGGGGAATGAGTGAATTGTGTAACAGTATTGCAATTTTACAGACAACAGATAAAAGAGTCCCTGATCAAAGCACAAAGAGAAGCTCTTTGAGAAAAGCAAGTTATGTAATTATTGTTGACAGTAAGGGGTTTAATGTGTCACTTGCAGCCCACACTCAAAAAGAGAAAGCAGTTCCTGTGACTCAATAGTAGGCTGGCGAGGTGTTTTCAAAAGGGTTTTATAGTAGGAATAATGACAAAAGAGCCCTTTGGAGACTCATAAAATCTAGCATATTTATTTTCATATAGAGCAGAAAGTGGAGTGAGGAAAATTACTTTTGCTTAATTTGCATTTTTACAATAACTGTTGAAATGTAAAGATTTTTGAAGGAAATGAAGTCACACTGAACTGAATTATTAAAATCTGCACGTATATGTGCTTTTCAAGGAACAAAAAGTTATTCATGTTTTATTGTGATCAAAAAATTACAATAAAAAGAAATTAGAAAGAAAGAAAAACAGAAAAGACATATGCATTAGCATAACTTCAGCACAGTTTAAAAAAGAATTTCTTACCAAATCAGATATATCTTCTTCAAATTTGGGAATATAAAAAAGCATTTGGTTGTCAACCCAAACTTTTACGCGGAGGTAGTGGCCATATGGATCGATCGCATGGTTCTGTAGGGAATAACCCAAAAATGAAATGACAAAAAATAGACAAGCACACGTGATTTTTAATAACCCAAATAAAGCCGATTGAAAAAGAAGCTCTTTGTTAAGTAATGTCACACTAAAGACATAAAAGACAGATTTTATTTAACCCCTTGACACCTATTGACAGAAATATGCACTGAACCACTTGTGCTCCAAAAGTACCTTAATTTAGCATTTACTTAAAGGTAAAAACATACATTTTTTTTCTATAGCTGGAAATAAATTCAGACAACAAGGGGTTAAAGGCCATCAAAAGGAAATGGTTTGGGACTGTAGTCATAACACAGTGACCAGTACAGCTTCTAGTATTTTTTGTAAAAAAAGAAGGCTGATGTAAATAGGTGTTGTTGCTCCCCTTTCACACCATTCATATAACTAAACACACATATTACAGTTTTATTCAAAGCAATATTAACATTTGTTATCAATAGAGTCGGTCTCAGATGCATTGACATAAATAAATTATTAAAAATTAACATTTTCTTTGTCAGCACACAACAGAATGGGAAAATTCCATTCCACCCATCAAATACTGTACGTGGCTGCAGTAATAAAACTGTATATTTTTGCAATACTTGCTAAAATAGATCCTTTGAAAACCTCAAAGCTTGGCTGCTGCCAGTAACAGTATAGCAACATATGAAAGAGTGCTACAAATCGCAAAATACTGGTATGTTGGAGCCGATCAAGAAAATTGTTGGGCTAACTGTCAAGTGTGTATTATTTTCAATCCAAAAGAATCACCTTTTAATAAAACAATGTCCTCTAACGACCTACCTTGCATACAGAGCTCAAGACATCCAGCGTTGTCTCCCCAGGTTGTACAATGGCCAGAACAGGCTGATTATTTGGCAAACACACCCAGGAAGGCCTTAAGTAATCAGGAACCCAAATATCAGTGTCTGTGTTTTGCTGAGGAAGACTTTTTGTAGAATCTTCGGTTTTTCTCTGAAAACGCAACAAACAAGCAATCAAACTTTTTATAAAATGACCATGCACAGACTTGCATTTTTACAGGGGTATGTGCATTCTGTTCAAAAAGTGTAACCTTTAAACCCATCAGATTAGCTTCAGACAGCAATCTGGCTGCCATTTCAGCCTCTCCTCTGACTTATCTAATTCTGTTTGACCTCACATTATCTGAAACATATCTGCCTTCTATCAAGTAACAGCGTCCACATTTTTCTTTCATTCCTCCGTAACGGCTACCCTCCTATTAATCACTGCCTCTCCTTCTGGTGCCCTTTCTCCCTATCTGCGCATCACTCCATCAGCCCCCCCCTCCTCCCCCAATCTTTCATTTATGTCACCCAATCTGCCGATGGTTAGCCATCACGCTCCGTGAGCCCCATGAAAATTTCTCTGTGTTTTTTTATATCCATGCTACGAAACGGGAGACAAATGAGATCAACATTAGCAGAGATTTTTCCCAGAGATTTTTTTGCAGAGATTTACACAGACACCAACAAAGTACACATATTTTCCCAGACAGACAACAGACTGGGGGGCCTGTAACCAGTACCTCCCCCAACTCCCTGTCCTCCCAACCTCGCCCAGCACCATCTGGCTTCCCTCCTGGTCTATCTAGGATTCCTCTGCTGGATGGATGACAGGGTTCCAGGAGGCATATTAAACTCCTCTGTTATTTGATGCTCTGTTTGCTAACAATGGGATTCCCAGCACTGATAATGGTCCTAACTGGAACAAGTCCATCCGGCAAGTAAAGTTAGAGCAAAAAAAAAAAAAAAATTGGGTTAAATATTTTGCTACAAAATTTTGACGATTGATGATTCTTTTAAATCTTAATCTCAACTGTGCATACCTGAACAAACTTTTTAACATTTCTTTTTTATGCTACTGGGGCCGCTACAGCAACAGCTGGCCATTGCAACCGTTTCTCTCAATACAGCCAGAGCTAAAACGAGAAATACAGTCTTTCCTCCAAGGATATGGTTCATTTTGAGCATGATTTGGCACAAAGTTTGCACCATCTCCTAATTTAAAGACTCTACAGAATTACTCAGGTTTCTGGTTGTTTTGAGTCTGCACATATTTATACCTAAAAACTATCTTATTGGTACTTTTCTTGTATGCCTGAGATCATTTCTGTGGCTGTCAGCCTCATCAAGTCTCATGTTTTGTGATTCAAAAATGTGTTTTCTGCTAAAAAAAAAAACATTTAAGAGAACAATTGTTTGCCATTGGTCCTTGGTAAATAATGAAGAACCAATTGATTGCAAATCTATGGGAAATTAATCTGTAAATCTTTTTCAATATAGCTGAACCATAAGAACATATGAGGAAGGACCTAAGGACCCTCAAGATGCAGTGTTTGTTGTATAGAAGCATGGTATTGGCAATAGTATGAAAGCAATTGAATAAATCGTGGTTCCCAAACAAAAACATCAATTTAGCTCATACCTTGAACTAATTGGTAGTGTTAATCAGGAAACAATAAATAAAATAGGGAAAATAAATTTGTTTCTGTTAATCAAGTAAAATAACAGCAGTAAGAAAAGCATGAATTAGTTGCTGATGCTTCAGGTGCAGAAGATGCATTGTGTACGTAGAATCTTTTAAAACACAGGAAGAGGAAGTCTGCTTTAAACTTTCATAAAACCTTTATAATTTCTCCAATTAATCCACACAGAAAAACTAAAGTGGATATCTGAAAACATTAAAGCCAGAGCTCCCGAGCGACCTCAAAGAAACGCTTAGTGGTGTAAAAGGCAGCAGTGATTTTTCACGTCTTTCAGATAACTCACCAAATTGGAAACCAGAATAGCAAGCACATCTTTGTTTCATGAACGGAGGCAAAAGGTCTAGCTGGGGGGCTAAATTGCTATTGCTCCATTTTATAAGCACAAAAGTACACCAGATACGTCTGAGATCTCTCTTGAGGTTTGTATTTGAGGTAAACAATGACATGCCTTTAGCCTACAGCTCCAAGAGTTGTATTTCTTTGCAGTAATTGTCACACTGAGAAATTAAAAAAAGGCTTTGTGTTTAGCCTTAGGAGGCATATCACTATAGACACAGGACAGTGTCTTTTTTTATCTTGCTTTGTTCGTAGCATAAGATAAAAGAAAATCAAAAGACGACCGTGACCTTATTTTAATTTACAAAATAGAAATTTGGTCAATGTCTTAGTTTCCTAAGTTGAGTTATTAAAATTGTTTTAGTGGTCTATTTAATGCCTCAAATTACTTCCATTTTTGCACATGAAAACACACTCCTAACATCTTCAAAGGCTGCAGATGACTCAGTTCTTACTCATCTGTGAATATGCATATGCCACGCGTTTTCATCTCAATTTCTCACTTTGCTTGCATGGACTGCACTCATACATTCTCAAGTGTTAGATCTAGCTTTATTGAGAAAGATCAACTGTCCTGCTGCAGCAACACATTTTGCTATCTTTGATAAGTCAGATCAAAGAACTCTCCACTGGTGGGGGGCTGGTGCCCACTAGAGCAAAGACAAGATTAGGAAGAGGTGGGAAGGAATGCAGAAGCAAACAAAAGTGAGGGAATCATCTATTCTGAAACAACCTTGCCAGTCTCTGAGAATTGTCTGCAGACGTTCTGCAGACATACGTGGGAGTACTGGAGTGTTCCAGTAGAAAATTTCAATAAAACCGCACAGCTAGGTGCTGAATCAGATTGGGAGCAGTAAAATTATACACTCGAAATTGGGATGAATTTCTGGCAACCAGAGGTCCTGAATAGTTATCGTGGACAATTAATTGTCCATTTTTTTGTTATTTAAACCCATACCGTTTTTATCCAGTGAGCTGACGAAAGGTCAGTGTAGAACTTGGTTATTTTAGCGTAGATGCAGTCGCCCCTCTTTGCATCTCCTACATTGTCCTGCCATCTGATTTGTTGCACAAATCATAGGTGAAAACCGTCCCAAGTAGAAGCTGCATGAGCATGGGTAGGGAGATCGGAAGTGGGGTTCTCACACATGGAGAGTTAGTGTGTATTAAATCTAACTATAATACTTTTGCATAGAGAGGGACAGGTTGGCACAGGGGGACCCAGTCTTAGGCCTCTCTTGTGGCTGAATAGTTAGGCAACAGAGCGAACCCTGATTTCCCATCAACATGTGATTTCCCATCTCTTAAATACAACAATTACTTCTACTCCATGCCAACGGTCCCACCCACAACTCAGAGACCAATTTGGAATAAACAACTGCAGCCCTGCAGAAACTATGCCCTGAAATCAACAAACACAGGACTAAAGTCTGCATGAAGTCATGAAAACAGGGAATGAAGTGGCTTTCTGATGCGTTCAGCACTTGTGGCACTACACCAAGACGTAAGCTGGTGTGCCAGATGGAGATGAAGGGGATGTGCTGCAGCCTAAAGAGAGCACACAGAGGTCTCTCTTTATCTCCTTTTAACCTCAAAATCAAAGGACCCATGACAGTCATGTTTTCTGGTCTTTGAGCATTTGCTGAAGAAAGGGAAGGGTTGAAGATGCCTGCACAGAGACTTCCTTAACCATATCTCAATTTGTATTCTTTGTCTTGTCTGGGTTCTAGTGGAAGCTGAGTTTAAGAAGAGGATTTTCATTTTGTTGTGCTTATATGGTCTTCAGATGACTTACAGATATCTCACTGGCAGAATCTTCAAACATGCGCTCCAAAGGTTTCCTGGAAAGCTCCCTCTCAACACAAAACACCTGAAAGAAGATAGGGATAAGCCCTCAGATGCATCCAAATGTATCATTTCTGTTTTTAATCAAAATCCTGTCATTCAATGAAAAAGCTTTAAACAACTACGATGGCAAAAAAACCTGATCGACTGAAGGTCGCCCCTTGGTCTTCCTCCTGGAGGCGGTGTCCAGACCCCAGAGGGAGGAGAAGCGGCTACGCCGTTTACTGAAGGTGCGATTCAGGGACTGGTTCCGCCTCCTCATGCTGCTTTCAGTGCGGGCAGAAACCTGTGAGAGATAAGACCGAATCAAACGTAGCTAAACCTCAATTGCTTAATAAAAACAGATACAAAGAGATTTTAAAGTAACATGGCTGGCACTTTTTAAAACATTAAAGACAGTAATCCGATCTCCAACATGTGAAAACCACGCCATGTGATTTCTTTAAAGAAAACAACTAAATGTTAACACAATTAGCTCTAGTTTAAAATCAATTATTTGTGTAGTTTACATGTTTGCACACCACTCCTTTTTGCTTTTGTGTGAGTTGCAGTAAACATGTATAAAAATGTACACACTGCAACCTTTCGGCTTTTTATATTTAGTGACCTGCTCCCAAAGCACAGACAGGCAGCCTCTGGCAGTTCTGGGTTAATTCACACTCGGCTGTGACTAACTCATGTTCACTGTGTTTTTTGCACTGCAAATACTTTTATGCACAACATGTATACACAGTAAATTTGTCAGCGTGCTATATCTTGGCAGAAAAACTGTCTGTAGGAGCCTTGCGTAATCCGTCTGATCTTCTGTGTCGACTTTGACATAAGAAACTTAATTTTGATCAGCAGAATAAGGGAGAACAATGAAATAAATTGCACCTTGTTTGAAGAAGAATTAAATTCATGGAGGAGATTCAAGCTTTTGTTAATTTTTTACGTTACCATTTTGATTATTTGTGGCCCGTTTTGATTTATTTTAGCAATTTGCTGCTATGTATGTGGCAAAGATTAAGATTTTACATAAAAAGGTTCAAAATGCTAAACAGAACAAAGGAGGAACTATTGTAGTAAATTTTGAGACATTTATAAAGAAAATAAAACTGTAGGAAAAAAAACTACAGCAGACATAGTAAATGCAGAGGAGACAGAGGGAGACAGAAACAGACAAAGGAGGTAGGAGTGTAGGCAGTACAGGCAAAAGGAGGGGCAAGGGGCAGAGAGCGCTAAGCCTGTTTGTGGGAAAGTGCCTCAGGGATGCCGGCTTACTAACAGAGTTTGTATCGATTCACCAATCACAAAAAAAATGCTGTCGATTTAGGGTGCTGCGTTTTTGTGTGCATGTTTCTGAGAGTTAAAGGGAAAGCTACTCGGCCGGCTCCTGTGGCCTCTCTCTGCCATTAGAAATTCCAGATGTATCTTCACGAAATGATCTCTTTGCTCCTTTTCCAAGAGGAAATTTTGCAGACCCTCAAACAAAAACGAAAGTACATAAAACTACTACATAAATTAACTTTGTATTAATTTATGTAAGATCTGGTTGATATATGTTTTATTACACCAAAAAAACAATTTTTATCAGAGTTTTAACTTGCTTTTCAGAAGAGCAGATGCACAACCAAGTGTATTATAATGTTCATTCTTCAGGAAAAGAAATTCCAAAGTGGTATTTTGCTCTGTTAACGCATTTCTGTGTATTTCTCTAAAAACCTGGGATATGACAACCAGCTCCTCCGAATCCGTTTAAGGGGGGGTTCTCACGAGTTAACGTAGACCAGTGAGAACAGCCCCTTCCAGGAAGAGTCTGCGGCTACAGACACTTTTTCTTTTTATATACACAATATGCACATTCATCTTTCCAAAAGCTTGGATGTTGTTTGTTTTTGTGGGCGAGACGCAGACACGCTGCCGAGGCCAACTCTTCTCATGAAATGGGTGGCACCCATAAGGAGAAAAAGGCGGTGCCTCTGAGATCAAGTCGTCTTACTTCTGGGTAGGAAAATAGCTGGCGAAAATAACTCATGTTTCACTAAAAGAAATGTTATTTTGTGTGCCAAAGGTAACATATCATATACATGGATATTGTTTACTATAAGAATAACTATAAGAATAACATGGTATAGGCCCTTCATAGATATATTAACTATTTTTTGCTGGCTGACTGGGCAAAAATGGGGCTTCTGCTAGCAGGGTGTGAATGCTCACTGAAAGGATGTAGATGGCATGTGACAATGTCTTGATAGGTGTGACATGTCAGAAAGGAACAACAGCTTCTATGTGGGGCAGAACCACAGAGGACAGCCTTTGCCTCCCTAATGTTTATCATTAAACAGGAGATTTACTAACAACTTTCAATTTTAAGTTGGTATGAACAATTTCACTCTCCTGTTTCAAGGCTTCGTGACAAACTTTTATGTTTGTCTTTCCTTTGGTAAATTCTTGGAAGGTTTCAGATACTAACAACAACATGCAGCACAGAGCCAACAGGCTTTCATTCATAAGCATGCATTATGAATAGATAATATGGGAGACCAAAGTGAAAGAATCTCCTCATCTTGTTTTAGTTCCTGGTATTTGCAAAAGTATCGATCTTAAAATTCTCTTTAAATTCCTGTAGAGTTAAATAACTACATAATGATGGAAGGAGTGTCACGAATTTTTCTCAGTGGAAATTGTTTAAATGCAATTTTATATATATAAATATATTCAAATGTTTCTTGCGTGAAAACAAACCCACATTACATATTTATTTTCATCCTTAGTTAAGGTGGAGTGAATTAGTTAGAATATTAGTCAGGCAAACCAGGAATTCTTGCTTTCTTAGTAGGCGTAGGTGACAAGACAGTCAGAGCAACACAAACACACCCACTCTCCAAGCTGTGCTGTTTGAGGATAGGCAGCTGAGAAACTAACTGGCAAAATCTGCAAGAACATGTACGAACACGTGAGGGAACGGTTCAGAGAATAGAAGTATGAGTCTTTACCAGAATTACTGCACAGCAGGTTTTAGAACATTTGGACTGTCTGGGTACAAACATGGAAACTAAAATATGGAGGAAAGAGCTTTAAAATAAACAAATAAAATATTTACCAGAGCATGGAAAGAAGAGACAGAAAAAATGCCCAGTCGACCCATGGCTGCTTTTGTAGGACGTGAAGCAAAACCCAGAAGACGTTTGGGGTTGGGAGGTTCACTTCCCTGAAGGCTGGCCAGGTAGCAGCGGCATCGGAAGAGATCTATGTGGAACCGCTCCAAGTTCTGCTCCCACAGAGAGATCTAACAGAGGCAACAAATACAAAGTGTTGTAGTTATTAAGAAACATAAACTTTTTAAAAGTTTTAAAGTCCCACTCTGATCATCTTTTAAACTATTTCAACACAGTTCCTTTTAATTGTGACTACTTTTATCCCAAATCAAAAATCGGTGTCGTTTTCCTTAGCATGGTTCCTGCAGAGCAGCAGTAGTTCACCAGAAATATGCCTCACAGTTATTGGCATGGAGTAAGCCTGTTCCCACTTCCCATCACCCATCTATTAACACGCTCTCCCACAAGCTTACAGCCCCTCACACCCCCAACATAACATCGCCGGTGCAACAAAATTGGCAAGCAATATTGGAGTTATCCAGCCGTACAGTTTAGATCCAGATTCCAGCTCGGACGAGAAAAACAAAGACGTACATGGATCTATTTATCTGCTAGTGGATGCATCAGAATGGAGCTGAGCTGTTGTGTAACGCTACAAGCTTTTTCAAACTGCATTTTTTGTATCTGCTCCTGATTCACAACAATTTGAATAAAGCAATACTCAGAAATGCAATTTTTAGCCTAATTTTCTTTATATATATATATCTTCTATCATGGGAAAAATTACACAAAAAATGTTAAAAACACCATTTTAAATGAATCTATGAATTTTAAAACACTAAATGGAGTAGAGTGTAAAAAAATTAAACATGCATAATGCAATAGTTGGTTTTACGTGGTTCTTTGGCTTGTGGGATGAATGAGATGGAGTGCTGAAGCCCCTGAAGAGAGGTATTACTCAGCAGCTCAACCCCCATCAGTTGCTGACCTGTTGTTCTGTGTGTGCAGTGCATTATGGGTCGGGCTGTGGGAGGTGGAACACACTCACAGGAATAAACTAGACTTCATTTGCACCAATAAAAATAAAATATTGTTTGAGGGGCTTTGGAAAAGGCTATTTCACCAAGTAGTTATTTCAAAAAGAAATAATTAGTTCCTCATTAAGTAAATATGTGCATATTTTAGAATACATGCAAATGTATGTGTGGATGTGTTCGTGTTGGGAGGTTATTAGAGTAGATTCAATGGGTGAAAGCAAAGAAAACATTTTAATCCTACTCTTAACTACTCTAAAAACTTGGGAAAACATTGCATGTTTTTGCATTCCTTGGTATAGTTTTTCTTTGACAGTTTAACAGTTTCTGGGTGTGCACCTGTTCAACTATGGTCTTTCTTTTCTTTGCATCAGTGACTGTGGAAAGCTGCATGTCTCCCATCTTTTTCATTTTCTCATCCATGTCAATCTTCTGCTCCAGCTTGCGGATTTCGGTCCGGAGCAGCCGCACGGTGTCCTCTCTGTGGTGCTGTCGAGCAAGTGCAGCAGCACACGCAGAGTGGATCGCTGTAATCCAGTTCTCCAGTTCAGTTTGGCCTGATGTCTGACAAGACACACAAAGAGTCAAATAACGTAACCTTTAGAGGAGCCGCTTTTTTCTCATAATTATTTTGTTAATTACATGTTATATTCAGAGCCGGAAAATCTAGGTGGAAAGCTGCCATTAATTTGGAGACCTTTCTGTGTACACAATAGTCGCTATGGGGAAATGGTGTCACAGTGTGACAGAGTGGCCTTTAAACATGTCAGACATAAAGCAAACACACAGGCAGGGGACTTGCACATCTTCAACATATAGATAAAGGTCACAACTTTGTGTGTCAGGAACATGCACACAATTCCTGCACATATAAAAATAGGTTTAAACTTAAATCCATCCATCTTTGGATGATGCTAAATGGAAGGATTTAAAAAAATATTTTCCAGAACTATATATTTTACAGAATGCTCAATTGACCCACCACATTATGGGGAAAAAGGATTCAAATTTAAAATTTCCAGAAATGGAAATGGATACTTCTTTACCTGGAACAGGAAGGCATCTCCAACCGAGTTGCTGAGGCAAAAGACAAAGTCTTTTTTGGGGTGTTCGGGTACTGCTTGGACAATGCTGTTCTCCACCCAAAGAGCGTGTTTGGGAACACTGTTATTGTCAAAACCTGAGCGACCATCTGATTCGTACAAAAAAAGGGTCCCGCCTTCAAAAAACAGAAAGGAAAAAAGTAAAGATATTTAAAAGCAGCATACACAACTTCACATTTACCTTTATTCATTTTGAAACAGCAGCAGCAGCAGGCAGGGATAGGGTTGCAGATGCTGCATTTCATTAGATTAGGTACGGATCCTGGTGTAAAATTAAACTGGAATGAGGTTGAGCAGACGTAATGCATGACCACAGAGAGGAGTGCGAGAGAGGACAGCAAGGTTGACAGCCAAGGGCATGGAATGTGTTTAGTCTGATGTAATTACAGTCTAATAGAAGAGGTAGTGTGGGAGATTAAATGTGCTGAGGTCAGGGCAAGATGCCTCATCTTTATGTTACTGTGGCTGCTAGATGTTCTTTTGAATATTATGTTTGTCACTAGGTATTAGAAAAATTGCCACATGTTTTGAGCTTTTTTTTTCAAGGGTGAGAAGCTCGGACCATGTAAGTTTCTAAACACACACTTTTCCTAAAGCAGGGGTCTGTGAGCCTCTCCACGAAAAGAGCCGTTTAGGCCAGGCAAGAAAAAAATCATGGAAATATGAAGAGAAGACGTCTTTTTTTGTCATTCTAAAAAATGTTTTTGCTCTTGACAAACGCAGATATGAGTTCCTTTCAAAATAAGGGACTTTGCGATACATCTATTCAACGAAAAATGTTCATGGAAAATGGACTTTTGTTTTTAAATAACTATTTTGTTCATGGGCTTTCATCTTTTTACCTTTTTACTAATGTTAACCAAAATATAAATATGACTTTAGTGGTTTAGGATCCAGTAGAAAAAGTATTTTAAGCAGACTGTGCTAATTCTCTTTTCCCCTTCTGAACAGCAACTATACATTTTTTTGCTGCATAAGATAATTTACTTTAGACAACCTGTAAATTAATAATAAATACAACTTAAAAAAGATTCACAGTTTTGATTATATTTTGCTCAGTATTTGAAATGTGTGCATGGTGGATCAAACAAGGTCTCATGATTGAGGATATGTCAGCAACTGAATAAAAAAATGCATTTTATTATTATAGGAGTATCTTAGCCATAAATTTCTAAATATAACAAACTCAATATAACTCAGTGTCCACTAAGTCAGCTATTTTTTTTTAAATAACTAAAATGATCTCAAACAGAGCCACAAAGGACGTGTGAAAGCGCCACATGTGCCTGTGGAGCTGAGAGTTGCAGACCCTGGTCGTAAAATGATAGCAACTAATCAAAAGGTTAAAAAAAACACTGCTAACTTAAATGCTGTTATTCTTTAAGAATAATTAGCCCTGTAGGTTGAGAATGGATATTGTTGTGCATTATTTTATTCTCTCTGGTTTCGCTGCAACCACAACCTGTGTGACTTAAGGAGATCAGAATTGTCTTTTCACCAATAAGGGACCCCCAGATTATGCAGCATCTTATGGAAACTGACATGCTTTGAACTTAAAGTAATAAAAAGACAAAATTTTAGACTAAATTATGTAATGTGTATGCACAGTGAGTCGGAAAAAATGTTTTGGCAGTACCCTTTAGAGACACCCAATAGTTTTTCCACTTGCGCCGTGTTGCAAGTTCCACCTTCTTGCTTTTCTTATGAACCAGGAAGTTCTTCACTGCCAGGACCCCAGCTTTTCTGACTGTGCCTTGTTCACAGTCCATCACACTGTCGGGTGGATATGCAGTGCTGAGTGTGCCACTGCTCTGCTCATCACTAACAGCAGAGCCTGCTTCCTCCAGACAGTCGCGGCCCTGATTCCTCTGTGAAAATATGGAAAGGAAGAGATTTGCAATAACATTGACTAGATCAGAATAACACTGATTTTTAAAAAGATTGAAACATTTAGGTGCAACTAACCCAGACTTGACTGTTCAGCTCCTTACGGAAATTTTCATATACTCCTCCCCTCCCTCCATCTCCTCCTCTTCCATCTCCTCCACCTGCGCTGCTGCTTCCACTGTCACTCCCGTTAAAAACACAGCTCTCTGTGGCTGAGTACACTGAGAAAGAGGCTGACATGGCCTTACACCTCCTCCCGACCAGTTCTCCATCTCCATCTGCAGCAACGCCGTCAATCCCGCTGTCGTCATATTCGCTTCCCTCACTCAAGACACCAGAAATGTTCTGACAGACAAAAAACAACAACAATAAAGGTCTGATTTACATGTGGACTGCACTTTTTCTACAAGACGTGCATGAAGAGCACCAAAAAAGAAGCACTCTGACTGACCTGAATAACAAATCTGTCAATCTAAATTATACAGTTAGTTCTCTCCAGTCAACATGACAGCCTCTCTAGAGAATTGTGGGCTGACAATGGCGTGTATATGAAGTAAAAGTTGTTGTAAAAATCTGTCTGTTCTTGTTTTTTCCTAGAATTTCCAATAAAAGACAGCTTTTCACTTAAAGCAAGAAGTGTTCCTTCCTTTCACCAAAGAGGGGCTCCCTCCATTTTTTTTATTTCCTTGTTTTGCTGTTTTGTCGGTCTATTTATATCTAGCAGCCTCCTCCGCCAAGATGGATGAATTTATAATAAGCACTTAGGGTGATCTGCTCTCAGAGGGTGCTTGTGAGTTGTGGGGATGATCTGAACAAAAATCCTTCTTCTGTACTGACCTATTTCATTCATTTAGTCATAGAAATTATATCAAATGGTCTAACTTTAAACCTTGTGATATATCACCACAACTAATTCATTTCCAGTTCTTAAAATTAATTAACTCCTAAAGCAAGATTGTCTTAAATGTTTATTTATAATTAGTTTCTGTTTTCTTCATTAAAGAGCAACGTGAGTGCCTGGAAACACACACAAGCTCAGATGGCCCTGGTTGTCAACAAGATGTTAATTGGTGGACTGGCTGCTGTCCTCTGTGACATCTGAACTCCCTGAACTTCATGGACACTGGTAAACAAAGTCTCCTCACAGTAAGATTAGTTCAAGGAGGAAAAAAAGACACTAGAGAACACCAGATAAACTATATGCGCCATTGTCCACCATTCTGCAAGTCAAGCTCCTATTGTTTTGATACCAAAATCTGCAACTTTAGTGTAGAATAGTCACCATTTCATCATGGCAAATATTTATTACTGCTGGTTGTCACAACAGAGAAACGCCAAATTCAAACATGTCCTTTTAGTAATTTCTGCGGGATGGAGACAGTAAAAGCGATGGATTGCCACTGTCAAACTGGAAGGGTGGCAGTTTACGGATGCAAGCCGATTCTGTAGTGAATATTTTGTGTCAGCTAAGCCTAAAGTTACACTTCCTTAAAATTGATACTTATTCAGGGATTGGTACCATTTAGGTTTCATCCGGGATGGTGCCAATCCATTACTTTTGAAAGGGCTTGCTTGAACCAACATGTTTTTTTGCTTTTGACATTGACTGAATAACAGAAAACACGCATACTTTGCTAAAAACATGCAAATGTGAGGAAGCAGCATCACAGGTTCCTCCAGAGTTTGAATGGGCTTGAGCTGTTTGTTTCTCTCTGTCCGTCTCTGCTATCGTCATCCGCGCCATGTGATTGATAGATTATTATTGTAATATTAATGCCATTGATGCTCGTTGAATTGTTGTAATATGAATGATATTTGAATTTTGTCAATATGCATAGATCTTAATAATATGTAACCCAGGCTTTCAACGCACACACCGCCACCTCTTCCTCACAGTTTGGGCCTCTGCGTTGTTTGTATGTTAGCGAGGGACTCTGTAAGAAGACGTCAGTTCTGATCTGTGGCAGACCTAGCAGTCCTTTCTTTTGTCAACATGGAGGGAACTGATCAAAAGGAGACAGTCAAGTTGACACGGCAAAACTTAAAATGTCAAAGATCCCAGAGATTTACTCCCAAAACGGGGGAGAGGGCGTGCAAGGGTCTACAGAAAGAAGTCCTATACACTCAGAAGTTACACTTTCAAATGTGTAAAGTTTCCATTTGTGTAATTTGTAATCTAACCTGAGTGGTCTGTGCTCGTCGTCCCTGGAAGGCAGGGCACGGTGCATTTGAGATCCCCAGCATTGACAAGCCCTCAGAGAGACAGTGAGAGCGCCGACAAGGGAGCGTAAAAGCTTCATATCCACCGCCGTCCTCTTCATTAGGAGACATCAACCCATCCTCTTGTCCATCTCCATTGCACTCCACTCTGTGGCTTTTAATATACAGACCCGACTGTCCCCGTAGGCCAGGACTGTGGCTGCAGAGATGGTCCAAAGACGACGCCCTTTCAGAACCTAGGACATACACAAAGAGTTTTGAATGAGTGTGCTATTTGTGACTGATTTTAAATGTGTGAAGGTGTCCCTGCAGCAAGTCCACAATTACTTTCAACTAGCCCACTGCCTCTGGCAGCACTTTAACCTCAATCAGTTAAGTTAGCAGGCACTGCATGCTGTCACGCTGAAGCCCTCCAGCTCCTGCTCAGCACACGTTTGACTAACAAGCCCGTGATCAAGTAAAATGCTGCAAGTGATGGATGGACGTGAACCTTCAATCAGCACATTTTGCTAAATCATTTCCTCTACAGAATGTGGATACAATTTTTTTTTCCGTCTCAGTGCCATCTTCAGCTTCCCCATAAAGGAAATCAGCAGCCATTATTACTTGTGCATGCACCAACATTCTAACATTCTTCTTAAAAAACATTTGTTCGACAAATCCACAATATATTGTTGACATTGGAAAATAGACGTCATGAATTACAATTTATGTAGGCATAATTTGCAGGACTTTGCAAAAAGAATGAATATTCATTCTCTAATTGGTATAAGAAAACTGTGAGTTTTCATTCTGATCATCATAAATGCTTCAATGCATTTACTTGCACCACCTCTGGGGCGTGTAAACTGCTCCTCCTCCTCTTCTTCTCCTCCATCAATCATCTCCTCAGTGCTGGTGAGATGCTCCGGGCTCAGGTCGGATAAGGAGAACTCCAGGCTATCTTCTCTCCACATGTCTGCCGATTTTGAGCGTTTCTTTTTAAAGTTTCCTCCATCTCTGGAGCCCTCAGTAACTCGCTGGAGGTACCTTTCCTCCCCTGCTGCTTCCCCCTCCCCTTCTGAGTCTTGCCCCCCATCCTGGGGAACAGTGTCTGCCTCTGAGGTTTCAGGGGTTGGGGTTGCCAAAGGGTCCTCGTCGTGCTGGTAGGACTCAGGTCTCATTGTCATAGCAACACGTTGTGTCCAGTGAGGGTTCACACCGAACTCGCTTAACTCATCAGTGGCGTTGAAAGGCTCCAATCCGTTCTCCACTAAGGATTGCGGGATGCTTGGGGTGCTGGAGGAACGAGTTGAGGTTGCAGAGTTTCTGTGCTCCTGGCTCAGTGATGAAGAGTCCCTCGGACGGCGGGGGACTCCATGCGTGTTGTAAAGGCGGAATGAGCGGGATGTATGCTTGCGGGAAAGATGTCCCGCCCCATCACCATAATAATTTCTGACCCCATCTTGGCTCTCCGCGTTTCCCATTGTTTAACTGTGGAGCAAAGAGGAAACATGCATTTCAATCAGAAATTTCTGATTTGTGATCTTCATCACAGATGTGAAGTATATTTATTTATTAAACGTATTAAATGAAATTCTTAAACTCTCAGCCAGAGCCACAGGAACACGTCTTTGCTTACCTTTGGTAAGATCAGCAAATTTTTTACCAAATTCAGTACCAAATCTGTAGTTTAAAGAATGAAATGAAAATTGTGTTTTTGGTGTTTTTAATATGTTCCTCTGAGGACATATTTTTAAAAAAATAAGCTTGAAATTGCACTTCTGAGTATTTCTTTTTTCAAATCAATGTGATTCAGGAGCAGATGAAAAAATGCTGTTTAAAAGAAATTATTTGTGACGCAGAAAACACGCTGGGTGGGTCACAAGCTCCGTGCCCTGAGCTCACAGATCTGCTCTGGCTGCTCTGCACTAATAGCTTAAAAGATGATCGGAGTGGGACTTTAACGCATACAAATCGGATAGTGTTAAAATGATAAAAATGCATTAATAGAGTGACAGAAATCAGATCAAATGATACATAAAACACATTGGTTAGAGAGGGGAAGCAAACAAGAAATCAAAGATGAATTTAACAAATCACGCCTCACCCTAAGACATTACTGTTTGAAAAAAAAAATATTAAAAAAAAATTTAATTTCAGTCAAATTGAAAAATGTATGCTAATAATAAAAGGTAGCAAAAGCTGTAAAATAACACCGTGTCAAAAAGTGTATGAGCTGCAAATAATCTTCTGCTAAAAGCGATAATGGAACAGAAATGAATCTTGGGAAATTTGCCTGTAGCAAGGACAGGTGTGATACCACTTGGAAAGGTGTGTCAACCCAAACTATTGGAGCCTAGTATCAAGTACAAGCTCCACAGACACTATACTTTATCAGGGGTTTCTGATGTACAGATGCAGGATATTCTGAACAAAAAGGACTACTAGGTTAATGATATCTTTTTTACTGACATATTTCAGATGTAATTCCATTTACAACAAACTGATTGGGATTTTTTTGCATGGGAAGAGTAAAAAACGTAAAATTCAGACAGAGCTTTGGCTTCAGATCCAGGTAAAACCAGCTCAGTGGCCTTGTGGTTAAGTGTCCGCCCTGTGACTGGAAGGTCAGGTGTTCAAATCCAGGTCGACTCATACCAAAGACTCTAAAAATGGGACCCAATGCCTCCCTGCTTGACACTTAGCATTAAGGGGTTGGATTCAGGGGTTAATCTACCAAATGGTTCCTCTGCTGCTCACCGCTCCCCCAGGTGATGGGTCAAATTTAGAGAATAAATTTCACACAGCTTTAACTTTAACTTTAAAACAATTTCAAGCAAGATTTCTACATGTTAGTTTCGAACAGTGATCTAAAAAAAACTTTTTTGTTGTGATCACATTCTCACCGCTGCTGCATTCTTGTCATGACACCTGTGCCTGTTCAACTGCACTTTCACGCACATCTCTGATCAGCCAATCAAAAAGCAGCAGCTAAGTGCATTTATTTTTGCACATAGGTAAAGATAAAAATGAGGAAGAGAATAAAATCAAAGTACTTTGAGACAAAGCAAGTTAAATCTAGGATTTTAATGAGTGCCACATTCTGAGCAAATAGACACTAAAAAAGTGCTGAAAATGAAAAGGGAAACCTTTTACGAAGCTGCACTTAAAAGACAAACACAGAATAAATTCCTTTAGTAAACCAAACGTCTATATTAGTTGATCATTGCAGCCTAATTTAAATTTTAAAATAATTTTTCTTATGTAAGCATCTGGATCTGCTGACAAACGCTGAAATCAGGCTGTCCTCTGTGAGTCATGCATCAGCAAATTCACGTCATCAAGCTGTCAGTGTGAGCTTAAACTGAAACGTACCAACTGAAGGAATGTACCAACAACTGCCAGAATTACTAACCATGCAATTCCAAAAGTCTTTTTCCGGAAACAATTCAAAAAAGAAAAATGTGGTTACCTGTGTGTATACGCCGACATCATTATCTTGCTCTCATCGCTGTGTTGTCAGACTTTACCAACCGCATAATTCAGATGGGCTCAAAGGTTGAGATGGGTTTACCTTTATGGAAAGAAGAAGTAAGAGACGGAGGTGATTCAGTGGGGCTTTCATAGCTTCACTGTAACTTGACATGTCAAATGAACAAACTACACTGCAAAATGGAATCTGAAGAAAGCAAAAAGCCCCCTGTTTCAAGAAAAATTGCTTTAGGCCTTCTTGCAAGAACAATAATCTTAGTTTGAGAAAACACATATAAGTAACTAGAATTCTGTGTAAGGCCATTTTTGGTACCTCATTGGCAGATTTTTTTTTTGATTATTCAAAGAAAATCTGCCAAAGGGTTATAAAGTATTTGCATTTACATGATGGTGGAAAACAGCTTTAAGATGACAAACTAGATAGAAAATAGATAAAATCCCATTTTGCAGCAACCGTGTAAATCCAACTGGGTAAAAATTGAAAGAACTATTACTAATCAGATAAGAAATATGATCAGAAACCAACCAAAGATTTTGCATTTTCTGAGCCTGAGGGGGGATTTGCAGGCATCTACTCATAGCCTGTAATTTATTGCCCACCCAAAACATGACAAACATGCACAGGCATGTGCACCAAGCATTTTTGGGAGACACCCCCTTGTCTGCCTGCAGACAAAAGGAGAATGTGTGCACATGTGCACACTGAATCGACAGCAGAGGAAATAAGCCGTGGACTCTATAGTGCTTAAGACTTCATTCATTGATTCTTGCCAACACAGCCTAATTTCTTCTAATACTAGCCCGGAGCTGGTTGGGATTGACCAAGATTTTTTTTTATAACACAATATGCACTGTACTGTGAAAAACTATGTAAGCAGAAGCATACTTCCTTGTTTGGATTTAAGAATATTTTTACATTATGCTGCTCTTAAAATAGTTTATTTTGTGAGTTTTCTTTTTAAGGACTATGCCTGTCTGGTCAGCAGAGGTAATCTGATGCTGCAGTAGTTGTAAGGCCGGTTGCAGCCTTCTGTACTATAAACACAGTAATCAGATATGACTGTAGTCTGATAAGCCAATAAGCAGGAAAACGATGAAAGAGAAGCTCTCTTGCAAGAAAGAATAAAGGCTTTTATCAGCTGCAAGGTCGATGACCATCAGCTCAGTTTGAATTCTTAACATAATCAGGCATTTGATTTGAACCACTCTTTTTTATGCAAAAAAGCATCAGTTTGTGCCTTGAAGCAATGAATAAAAAGCTTATTGTACTGAAATGTAACAGCAGCTGCAACAAGATTATGCAGTAGATTAAAAACTGATTTGAAATACATATTACAGTTTGAAGACAAGTCATAAAAATCAAATCAAATAATAAAGGAAAGGGCATCTTTAAAAAATATTTATTGAAAACCTATGCTAATAATCTTTAGTTTTTACTGTTAGGGTTAACATTTAAACTTTTAACGCATCTCACCACAGCTTTGGGAAGCAGATGGACAAGCCAAACTCAACCTCCACACTTCTCCTCTTCTCTCTGCCTCTCTCGTTCTGCCTTTTATTCCTCCTCTCTCATCTAGTTCGTCTTTCTGATGAGGCCAGCCTACGTACTGTCCACCCACACTCTGAAACAAATACATGACGCACGCACAATGCGCTTGGTCAAATGGATGGCACCCACATAGAGGTTGAATGGATAGCAATAGACTTCTAAAAAAAAACAGCTGTTCACACGCAAACATTTAGTTCACAAGATCTCAAACAAATGCAGATTTTACTGCTGATGGCCCTCAGCGGGACTGCACCTCACTGCTGCCATACAGATTGGTTTGTTTTGGGAGGTTTTGCAGTCAGGATGAAAACTACACAAGCAAACAAACCTGACACCACACAGGGGAAATCAAAAGCACCAACTAAAATGTTTAGTCTCTTCCTCTCAAAGTGCCCTGCAGCAAGGCACAAGAGATGCAGAGATAACAAGAAGGGGTGGGGAGATTTCTTCTAAACCCACACAGAGCCAAGAGGTGAGGTGAAGCCGGAGGAGAAATGCATGAGGTGGGAGGACGCTGCGAGAGGAAATATTGGGCTGTGAATGCAAGTATGATCAGGAAAAAGGAGGAAAGAAAAAAAAACAACACCCAGCAAAACTGCTAAAATTTGGGAGGGGGGTATTTCTGTTGTTGGGCTTCAACTTGACGATGTGCAAATAAGTACACTGAAGCGGAGGTGTGCTCCATCTGCCTCTCCTTTGGCTTATTTGAAAGAGCAAAGACAAAGGGGGCAACCGTAATTATTCACTCTCTTCTCCCAGCTTCTCATTTCTAGCTGTAAATCAACACACCAAGAGCGTGTTAACACAACAGCATGCACAAAGGCAGACGAAGCAGTACTGTTAGCCTCGCAGACATACCCACTCACAAATGAAAACAGCCACCTGCACATGCTGAGAGGGGACAAAGAACACCGCCGGGAGGAAAGAAAAATAAAGATTTTATCAAGTTAAGGTGAATTCTTTTACACAACAGCATAAACATGACATTATTTATGAACTACTATGTTCCGAAGCAAAGCACTGGGAACAGAAAACCCCACAAAGAGGCACAAATCCGTCCGCGCTGAAGCTGTCTGAAATTATTATGACAATGCGACAGTTGCAATAAAAAACCAATCAACTGCTTTGGGCTTTCATATTACATCATGCACCCGAAACTAGACGTTAAGGGAAGCAAGTTAGTTCCTTGTCACACATACACACACCTGCACAATCCCAAAAGAAGCTTTAGCAGGTTTTCCTGCTCACACTTCTTGGAAAAATACCAAAGGCCTGTCAGAACAGCCAAGGAGCAGGCACACCCCACACTCCCCCTGCCAGTCTTTTCATCTCTGCACCTGTCTCACAGCTCCACCCTAACATGACACATCGCTCAGCTTGAAGACTCCAACAGTACGCAGCGTGGATGTCTTACTGTACAGGGTGGTGCATGAAGGGAGTGAAACACACAACTCTCTAGTGTTTTTGTCTTGTCACAAACCACAAAAAGCACAAGTGTCAATTGTTATCAGCTGGTGGTTTACATTTCTCTTACTAATGCTAGTTTGTGTTTTAGCCCCAAAGGAAAAAACTAAAAAAAAGTTTGATTTTTTGTGATGTAGTTACAATGCTGCAGCCTTTATGAAAAAAAAGTGGCCTCCTATATTTGAAGACCTGCTACAATAACAATAAAATGTGTTTTTAGAGTTTTTAACATGTTCTTGTGGTATTTTTCTCATGCTGGAGGACATATATAAAACAAATTAAGCTTAAAATTGTATTTATGAATATTCAATCAAGTTTATGTGAATCAGAAGCAGATGAAAAAATGCTGTTGGGAAAAACCTTGTAGCCGAAACTTAGTACTTCAGCAAACTGCAAGATCTCTTCTCCGCACCATTCTGATGAATCCACTTCTAGACAAATGGATCTATGTACGTCTTTGTTTTCCTCGTCTGAGCTGGCATCTGGCTCAAAACTGTATGGCTGGAAAGCTCCAATGTTGTTTGCTATTTTTGTTGCACTGGTAATGTTAGGTTGAGGGTGTGATGGGCTGTTAGCTATGCAGAGAGCGTGTAAAGAGATGGATGATAGGAAATGAAGGTGGGCTTGCTCTGCACCAACCGACCCGCCCACATCCTCATAGGGCAAATTTGTAACTACTGCCGCTAATCATTATTAAATAGACCACTGGGGGTGTTTTTAAAATAGATCAAAAGATGCTTCAAGTGGGTCTTTAACAGAATTACTCTAAACAAATATAATTTCATATCCTAATTTCATTGCATATTTTTTCTAAACTATGAAGAGTTTGAGTCTTTTGTAAAAACAAGTAGCTGTCTGCTTTATAACTGACCAGAAGCATAAAAGATCTCAGTCTGAACCAGCACTCAGAGACCTTGGAGACCATAATCAGAACATTATTTTATCATTTTCTTTAAAATTTTGCTACAGCTTTTGCTTAATCGGGTTTACTGACAGACATAGGCAAAAACTAACAAGGAAACATCCCCCTGCTTTGTCTCTTACTTATAGGAAAAGGGAAAGAGGGTTCATAGTGTGCTGATATAAAGTGATAACTACATGTATTTTTGCATATTTCTCCTGATCCCTCTGCAAACACATCTAATTGATTCTTTTTATCTTTAGTTGTTAGTTTTGATGATCAACATTGACCAAAGGAAAAAGTGCAGTCTGCACTTGGTTGTGACGAAAGGGACATATGGATTAGCTTTTCTAACCTTCAAAACCTTACCAGCCCAATCAAGCACATTCACACAGAAATACTTTCACTCTTCCTTTAGGTTTTGCCTGATACCTTTTGCAATTTGGCAGTACGTTATCTCCACATTGACGTAAGCAGAAGAGCTAAAAAATGATTTGAAAGCAAAATGAGAATAGAAATGATGATACACTATTAGCAAAAAAAGTCGTTATTTTGCGTTTGCATACAAACCTGTACACGCCAGCAGAAATACACATGTGCAAACATGCAAATTCAAAGACAATGACCACACTGAATAAAAGCTGCAACCAGATGTGATAGACTGAGCATTTGTCACACCAGACAAAGCACAGAGCTATCTCCAAAAATTTGGATGAAGAGCCAAAATCTGAAGTAAGGCTACACTCAGGTGGGTGTATGTATGCATTTATTTATTTTTTTATATTTGAGGAACGGATTACACTTATCTGATGAGGAGACAAGAGCAAGATACGCTCCGAAAACATCCCACTGCGAAGATGAGAGCACACTCTTCACTGCACTCCCACAGTCCCACTGAGAGAAGACTGTCTGAGACACACAATTCCCTGGAAGACTGAGATTAGCTTCTTATTCATCCTTTCAGGATCTGACAAGGCGCACATCACCTCCCCCTACTCTTTGCTTAAACACACACACACACACTCGTCAACAGTGTGCTTGTGAGCAAAAGTCTTGGCACAAGACACATTCATTTCTTCAAACCTCTGAAAAACAAATGACAATTTCCTCCTGAGGAGCAAGCATAGCCAAATACAAGTTCATCTTTTTGTAGGCAAGTCAAGTGTATACCATTTTTCTTTAACAGGAATGCTAAATCATTCACATATAAATTACACAGCTAAAACGGGAAACTTGGATCCTTTTCCGAACAGCATGTCATTCACAAAATAGAAAATTCTGATTTTTGACGCCAGTATGTCATGTGAGGATTAAAGAGGATTCAGTGTCGGCCAATTACTCCAAGTTAGATTTTCAAGTGTCGCCAAACATCGCTAAAAAACACTCCTCAACTTTCTTTTCAGCAGCTTACACTATTCTGATTTCAGCTGACTGTCTCTGCAGCGCACTGCAGTTGGGGATTACCATATTTTAAAGAAGATTGCCTCTACCGCAAGTCAAAGCCTCACAGAATCAATGGGTGTATGCAGCTTCTTAAGCTCAACTCAGTCACTACTGCTTTTGACAGACCTTAACTACCTGCAGCCCTTGTGAGAGTTAAGACTAGAAACCTCCTAATACATCTGTCCAGTTACAAGTGATAATGCTGCTTGTTTAAATGTGAAGGTTTTACAGACTCATTCCTCTGAAAATCATGTTTGCTGTGTTTATAACACGTTCTCGGGGCATTTTCCTGATGATGGAGGACTGGCTGCCTGTGTCTTTTAGGATCACTTTTAAGATTTTACTTTTGTTTTTTAAATGTTCGAATAGTCTGGCACCTCTGTATCTCTCTGAGCTGTTACATGTGATCAAATGCTCTTAATGGTTCCCAGGACTCGGCTTGTGACTCAGGGAGACAGAGCCTTTTCAGTTGCAGCTCCTAAACTCTGGAATGCTTTCCCGTTCTCTGTGAGGTCAGCCAGAACCGTCAGTGATTTTAAGTCACTTTTAAAAACTCCTCTTTTTAGTCAGGCTTTTAATTCCAGTGAGCAGATTTTGTTGGTCAGCTTGTTAATTTTTTATTCTTTTGTTGTTTTATTGGTTTATTGCTTTTATTGTTTCTTTATTGTATCATATTGTCTTTGATTTTATGTGATTTTTATGTTAAGCACTTGGTTGCTTCTGCTTAAATAAGTGCTATACAAATAATAAATTGATTGATTGATTGATTGATTGATATATAATTAAAATTAAGCTTAACATTGCATTTCAAATATTTAAAAAAAATACAGTTTGAAAAAGAGCGTATTTTTGATGTAAAAAATATGCTGGGCAGGAGACAAGCTCCCTTCGCCGCTCCATTCTGATGCATCCACTTGCAGACAACTAGATCGTGTACGTTTTCAATTTCATCATTCAAGCTGGCATTTGGCTCAAAACTGTACGGCTGGATAACTCGAATATTATTCACCATTTTGTTGCACCCGTAATGTTAGGTTGGTAGAGTGAAGAGCTGTGAGCTAGCGGGAGAGCATGTACACAGAGAGCTCTCAACATCAGAGAGGAGAAAAGGGGGCGGGGTTGCTCACTGCCAATGGTCCCACCAACACTTTGAAAGCATATTTCTAATAAAGTAGTGCCACTCCACAGAAACTGTGTCCTTGAAAATGACACATGCTTTTTGGTTTTGTGTTAAAAAAATGGCGTAATCATAATTAAAAGACCACAGGGAATGCTCTGAATAAAGATCAAAAGATTCAATAACCATAATAAAAAATGTTCTAGCAAGGTCAAACCAAGTCCAAGCATTGTTAATTAAAGCCCCCTGGGTCAATGTACCACAAACCTGCTATCAGTAAAAAAAAAATCTACATTTTGCTGTTGTTAATACCAATAAATCATCTATTTCCTGTCATACCTCAGTTACGTCCTGATGAAACAGTGATTGCACGGCTAATGCCCTCACTGTCATAAAAGCCAATCAACAGAATATTCATGAGGGCATTTGCTTTATCAAAACGAGTGAGCGGCAGAAAAAAGTGCAGCGATTAATTTTAGAAGTGGAAAATAATTTATGCTATTTAGTGGGGCAATAACTGCAGAAATTGCGCAGGACAAGTGACAGCTTTGGGGAAAAAGGAGAGCAAAGTAAAGGGTAAGAGGAATTTTAGGACAAAAGATGGGGGGGGCTTTAATTGTGTGAAAGCTAAGTACTTATCGTAAGCACCTCTAAGATCCACTCTGATCATCTTTTGATCTATTGTAAAAGTGTTCCCAGTGGTCTTTTAATAATGCTAATTTAAAATAAAATAAAAACCTTTGTCGTTTTCTGCATAGCTTCAGCAGAGCGGCAGTAGTTCATTAGAAATGAGTTGTGGTTGGGACTATTGGTGCAGAGCAATTCCACCCCCCCTTCCCCTCCCTGTTGGTGAGAACTTGAAGTAGGGAGCATGTAGCGTGCTCAGCGTATGTCCTACATGACAAATATAAACTTTTTCAAACTGCATTTTTTTTTCATCTGCTCCTCATTCACAATGATTTGAAAAAAAGAATTTCTCAGAAATGCAATTTTACGCTTAATTTCCTCAATATTTACCGTCCATTATCAAAATGTCACAAAAACATGTTATAAACCCAATTTTCATCAAAGTGGCTCTTTCACAGATGCATATTTGAAATGCATGATTGTGTTCCACGTATGTAAAAACTATTTAATCTATAGACGGCTCCATATGATAAACACAAACCCCTCTGTTTAAACATTGCATTTAAAATGCACCAGGTTTAGTCATGACGTTGACTTTACATGTGAAGAAACTTGTGTGACCTTTTATTGATCAATAATTACATCAATACCTGTCTTCAAACAATCAAAAAAGGTGGAAACAGAAACTTTTTACTTTGTAAATTTGTTATGATATTACAACGTAGGTCCATGACTAACAGCATTACACCTCAAAAGCACATTTCTTTTTCCACAGAAAGATGAATTTCAAATGCTCACTTTGAAGGCAAATCTCTTCCATAACCCTTTTTGTGCCTAGATAGAGAGAGTTAATGGAAAAAAAAAATACAAACACAGAAATTACTTTTGAATTTTGTTTGTCCTTCCAGGATCGACTCCTGGCCATGCATGCCCTTGAGCTCACATAACCAGCAACACATCCCAAAGGCAGCTAGTCATTTGAAGTTGAGAGGAAAAGTTGGCCATCACCGACTCTGGAAGCAGGAAAATCCGCTTCTGCATCAATAAAAGAAGATGCTGCATGCGGAAGCCTGATTAAGACAATACAATTCAAATTTCCACTCTTCTCGTCAGGATATGTTTTTTCACCACATCTGAGCAGCCTCTCGATGCGACGACTACTAGAAGAAGGTTATTGTAGTCCATACACCCACTCATTGGTGTGGATGTCCCTGTCTTGTTATTGTTGTGCTGTGTCCTCGCTATGTCTCAGCAAGAACTGTGGAATTGCGAAGAGTAACAGGGTCAGTTCGGGCTTCTTCATTTGTATAATAACCCTAATCTTGGGAACCAACAATTAAGAACAGCTTCAACAGACTTCCTCTATCATAATAGGGCTGTTTCAAGATCTAAAGAGGCCTGCATCCTGGCCAGGCTAAATCCTTGTAGTGGTAAACCCAACCTAAACAGATATCTTTGAAGTCAAGTATGAAGAAAGACAAGAACAGAAATGGTCCCAAAGCGGCTCAACTTAGGCCCATGAGATGATTTTAGAACTGGTTGATTCTGACTGGTGACCTGTTGTTTCTGCACAATCGGAGCAGCGGTCAATGTAGAATATGTAAAATAAAATAAACTGAATGCAGAAATATAGAAATCTGGCTTTTGATGGTTTACTGAATTGCTGTAAAACTGGGTAACTCAACAATCAAGCTTCCAATTTTATAGGGTTATATCACTTAATGGTTTCTGTGTGCAGGGCTGCAGTTTGCCACTGATTAAGGCAAAGACCCACATTTACACCTCACTCATGTTCCTAACAGCAAATCTTCCAAAAATGGATTTACCTGCTTAGTGTCACTTTAAAAAAGCAAGTCTGAACATGTGCAGACTTGCTTCATTGGCTCAAAGTGGAAGTAGATCACATATTCAGACATTTGGATCTTGGGATGTATCAGAACTGCACAGGAAACTGAAAGCAAAAGTAACAAACCACAAACACAACAAGACTGCTGGCTGCTTAACAGTAGAACATCAAAAGCATGAATTAACAAGCACTAAACTGCAAAAAGTAATCTGGTAATAAAAAACTAAATTTATATTGTGAAAAACTGAAAGAACTAACTGGCATTTGAGAGTTTATAGGTTTTTAAGGGTTGCAAAATCTAAAAAACTATTTTTCTTTTTATTTATTTTTTCTGCTTCAAAACAGCAGAGAACCAGCGTTATTCACCATCTGTTGCTCATAGAAGGCTTCATTACTCTCAAAAATAAAGAAAAGAAGGAAAACAATGTGTACATGCTCTTTCCCCCCACTTCATTACCAACAATGAGGGAGAAAAAGAGACGACCAATATGAAGCTGCTGTCCTTAAGAAACTCAGAAGGGTAAGCAATACTTCAGCTGGACAGCTGGGAGACATAAACAGATAAATAGAGAAGGGCAAACAACAGAGCAGGACACCTTTCCATAGATGTGTGCCAAAATGTTCACAGCAGGTAGGCAGACACAGTCAGACACAACACTATCACACTATACTGTGCACAACAAAATTAATCAATTAATCAGTCGTCATTCCCAAAACAAGAGTCTACTCAGTCTCACCAATAATAATATCCGTTTGTCTACATGTGCAGAAACTACAACAGAAGACTGAAATATGATAATCAGAAACTTGGCTTATTTTGATTCCACTCTTGAACCTGCAAGTATTTAATTCATGAACTTTTTCTTAAACATTTTCTACAAATTAAAGATCAAATATATTTGATAAAATGCATTCAAAGTTGTATCCTTTGTCATTTGTATCCCTCTTATTTCTGGAACTGCAGTACTTAAGTACACACTGGATTTGTGTGCTTTTTGCTCTAAAAAAATCCTTTTTATGGTTGTGCTGTGATGTGTGCAAATTGTCCTGTTTTTCAGTTTTGTCTAAGGAAAGATATTCTTTTTAGCTTGGTTGACATGGCAATGAAGTAATGAAGTGTGGATGCGCTTTGGTATGGAGCAGTTAAGCTGGAAAGAGCCTGTTTACTGCATGGTGTTTTTAATAATGTAAAAGCTTAGTTTTATTATAGAAAAACAAATGTATAAAGTTGAAGTGACTGTTTCTATTTTGTCTTACCAAAAAAAAAAAAAGAATTTTAATAATCTTACATTTAACCCTTACATAACCCTTCTAAAATAACAAGGACTACTGCTGAAAAACAGATATTAGATAGAAAAAAAATCTGAAAAATTCCTTCATTTTGCTCTCTGCAGACTGAAGCTGTCTTGAAATACCAGGGTGGCTGGAAAAAGAGGATTTTAGGTTAAGGCAGTCTGATTGAGGTGGGAGGTTGAAACAGGGGACGGGATGAAAGTAGCATGCATGAGAGTTGTAAAAAAAAACAGATGATAGACCTGAAAGGGGGATGAGTGGCTGTTAATGCGGCATGGAGCTGGTGGAATTGAGTGTTGGGCCATAGGTAGGTTGATGAATGATGTATGCTGAGGTGGGGGGAGACATAAGAGGTAAAGAGGTGGAGTGGTGCTGATGGATCCCAAGAGTCTAATAGAGATGGATATGGCCTGATTTGTTGTCAGTACTGTCATGACTTGGGGGAAAAAAATTTAAAAAGTGGTTACGCTTTTTATGTTTATGTTCATATTTAGGTGTGAACAATGAAGGAGTTTGTCAGAAAATCACAGGGGACCTTAACTTTGCTGTTCATGAACCCAGAAATCCTGTTGATATTTGAATCATGATGAACCACTTTTACATGGTGAGGATGATGAATCATTCAGTGATCCATGATGATGAAGCGATCTCACATTCAAGAAGAGGCAACAAACTGTTAAGTCCAGAAAGTTCACAGCTGAAATGTTGCTTTTCAGAAGCAAATAAAATAATATTACAAAATATGAAATTCTGAATCTTGTCTCATCTATTTGTTCCAGTGGGTCATTCCATATTCTAATTGGAGTCTATTCATCCATTTCCATACGCCTTTATTCCTGTTCAGAGTGACAGGGACACTGGAGCCCAGCTACTGTTGGACAAAGACTACAGACAACACAGTCTCACATTAACATCTTTATTTTAGAGTCACCATGTTATCTATGAAGCATGTTTTTGGGCTGTTGGAAGAAGCCAAAGTGCTTAGAGAAAGCCCATACATGCACAAAAAGAACATGCAAACACCAGCACAGAAATCCCTGGAACAGAACCTGGACCTTCTCACCATGAGAATAGAGTGCTGACCGCTACACCACCGTGCAGCCTTCTGCTTGAGATGATAGCTTAAATAACACGTTTACATGTGTCTTAACAATAGACACATTGTTATAATAAATACTGTATTTCCTGCAATGAAGGGCACTCCGCCACCACAAATGATCAATTTTCGAACTTGTGTTTCAAAGCTACACCGAGGTGCAAAAGGCAGGACAAGAGTCAGAGATAAGTCAGTCAGTCGTTATTAACTGTAGAATTTTTTTGTGACTCAATACACGTTGGCCACGTTTGTGTATTCACAATACCTGTACCTCCCAAACTTGTTTGTAACACATAAGAAAACAGACTGATACCACTAAAACTAATCTTACTGTGACAACACCAACTCCCAACCTTGTAACATGGAAAAAAAACTGTTTGACACTGCTACAAGTTAGACAAGTTAGCATATTTACATGAACACCCAACTAAACATTTTGACAGATCACTGTGTATCTCAAGATTGCTTCAACATTAGTAAGCACAACCAGAATTCATCCAAATATAAGGTGCTTTCCATTTTAAGACACACTGTCATTAAAAAGAAAATGAAGGCCTTTTGGTGCAGAAAATAATGCAGTTTTACAATGACACAAGTAGGTCAAAGAAATAAAAAGTTATTTTCCAAGTGAACTTATGAAATTTATAGATTTCTTCTCAGAGTGCCCATGATGGTTTATTTCAAAGTTTACTAACTGAAAATCAAACTTCTGCAGAAGATGACTCACCAAGTGATGTGAGTCATAAACCACAGAAAACATGTAAAATATCCTAACAATGGCATATTTTACATTTAGCAAAAATCTTCCATATTTGCTTTGTTTTTTCATAATAGTGTCCCAATGCGAGGTCCACAAAGCTATGTTACTTATTGCTATTTTTAACCCTATTGGGCAACTTTTGGGAGAATTTGCCTCCTCATCCAAAAAACATCAACCCTTGAATCCTTTTTTTAACTGAATGAAAGAACACAATTTAAAACTAAAAAAATATAAACCAAGGGGGCAGCAAGTTTGGTCAGTTTGTTTGTTGACTGCCTGTTTAATGTTGTTGACTCTCTCAATTTGTGTTAGCTTGTTACTTTCTGTATATCACACCTGCATCCTGTTTCTGATGGGCAAACCCGCTCCTCATTTTAGAATTGTCCAATCAAAGAAAAACCTACTTTTGTGCTCATTTTGTTTTTCGTGTTAGCTTTTTAAAATGACTGCTCACCTAGTGTTTTCTGTTTGTTTAAGGTTCGTTTAAAAAGATTGCTTATCATCCTTCCTCAGCTTGTTCAAATGTGTGATTATGAGAACCATTATTGTTCATTCTTCTTCAATCAAGAGCGCTGCCAAGTCAGCAAGAGACAGGTTTTGTGGGGAGAGAAGAAAAAGAAGAAAAGCAGTGTCATAGAGATGCAACGCGTCATTTGACGATTGACCTGCCAAATTTCAGGGTTTTGAAAGGTGTCAGCAGCTGAGGAGTGGGCAACACACAGCTACTCTGGTGGGAGATGGGGGAGGGAACGTGTGGGATGTGGAAAGAGGAAGTTATCTTGGTGCATACCAACACCTGAGTCAACAACGGTAATCTCAAACAAAGAACCCCCTCCAAGGAGATAAAAAAAGTCACAGTACTGCAGTAAGCTGGGGGGTTATAAAAAAAAAAGTTAGAAGGAATGTGACATACAAACAAATGGGTCTCTGTCTTAACACATAACGCCACCAACAGTGACATTAATATCAGCTGTGATTGTCCCAACTTACCTAGAAACAGGCAAATTTAATAGTCAGGACAGAAAAATTACAAGACATATTTGACCAGGCAGAGAAGACACAAGTCGGATGATTATGAAGGGATTTCTCATAAAATACTCTCACTCTCCCTGTGCTTCTCCTTTTGACACAAACATAAATCTATGATTTGACAATTTTGCTAAATGAGAATACAGTATTTCCAAAATGCTGCAGCAATTTTCTGCACATTTGAACAAAAATGAATCATTCAAGGAGAACATCAAGTGAGCAGAACAAAAGGTATACTGTATTTACAGAGAAAATAGACCACTATCAGGCTTTAGTTTTAAATTACTGTTCCACAGAGGTCAATGTTCATTTTGGTATTTAACAAGTCACCCCAATATTAAGTCAGAAAGTTTAAAAAAAAACTTTTTTTGTTTCATTGAAATAATTTACTTGGTTTTATTAAATAAAGCTTTTATTTTTAAAGTCCCACTCCAATCGTTATTGTCAAAGCCTTCCCATTGATGTTTTAATTATGTTTATAGACAAAATCCAAAAACTTGTGTCATTTTCTAAGTCATAGTTTCTGCAGTTTCATTAGAAATTCGCCTCTGATTTGTGGATGGGACTGCTGGCCCATAGCATTCCCGCTAGCTTACTGCCTCTCACAACCCCAACCCAACATTACCACTGCAAAAAATGGCAGGCAACATTGGAGCTATCCAGCCTCACAGTTATGAGCCAGATGCGAGCTCAGACAAGGAAAACGAAGGCATCAACAGATGGACTTGTCTGCAAGCAGGTGCATCAGAATGGAGCAGTGAGCGTACTGAAGTAGCTCTTACATCACTGCTACAGACTTTTTCAGACAGCATTTTTTTCCTTTACTCCTGATTCGCAACAATTTGAATTTGAAGGAAATACTCAGGAATGCAATTTTAAGCTTAATTTTCTTAATACGTGTCCTCTACCATAAACAATGCCACAGGAAAATGTTTTTTATGTTTTTGCATTGGAGTGGGTCTTTAAAATAATCCAGTACAATACCAAACTCACAATCAATATAACACATTTAATTGTCAGTAGTACCATTTAGTGCAGATTTATAAGAAAATTGACCCCACTCTCTTTTATCATTATTTAACTTTTTTTTTACAGTTAAATAGTGGCAATTAGATAACATTTTAAATAAATAAAAAAGGAATGTTAAAAAGAATAGTGTCAGACGGGATAAGTAACACAATAAGAGACAAGTATGGCAGCATGTCACTTCTTGTTTGTGGTTTCTCTTTAGTGTTCTATTTGGATCTAGGTCATTGAGTCCATTTTCTCTAAGTTGATCTCTTGTGGAAAAGCGAGCTGGAGTTCATTGTTTGGGATTTGAGTGGCTAGAATTAACTGAGCTCCCCCTCTTGGTGCATTAGTGACCTGTATTAGCTCCACGCGACTTTTGTATCTGAGTGCAGGCCTGAGGCGAGACGACAAAGACAAGCTGCCTACAAACACACATTCACGTGTCTCACCACCACAGGACAAAAACAAAAAGCACGCAGCCTAATAGAAGCTTCACTTTTTTTTTCTAATCCCCACAAAAAGCCAATCTAAGGAACAAAAGAATCAAAACAATTTTGCTGCAAGCCTTCATCCGTGCTTTTGTCACCCACACACGCACATATTCACACGGATCTGCACTCTAACAAACACTTTCAGACCACCTTGCAGTATCCCACAGCATCTCTTCCAGGTCAATAAGCAGGAACGCAAAGTGTGACTAGATTATGAGCTTTAAGTTGCCAACTAAGTCAGCATCTCTTTATGTAAGTACAAGGATGAGGAACAGAAAGGCTAAAAAGCTTTTTTTTTTGCTTCTCCTTAATAACCTATAGAAGTAAAAACCTTATTAAACAGCAGGGGACAAGATCACTTTAAGGCATAGAAAAGGGAGATCTAAGAAAGGTCAAATCCCCCCAATGCAAACAAAGAATAAAGAAAATCTTTGAAGACATTCTTTGCACCTCTGTTCTTCCTCTCATAAAACCCTGCCTAGCGTCTCTCCCACACACACAACTATGACTTTCTCACCCTGAGTTTCTTTACAGCAGTTTTCTGTTGGGCTTATTTTCCTTCCTCCATCAAGCCTTATTTTCACATCAACTCAGCTTCTATCACAATTTCAAATTAGAATGACATGTCACTTTGTTTTTTCCAAGTATTCATTTAGCTTGATTTCATGGAAAATACCAGTTTATTTTCTAGAGAAGCCAATACCAAGGACTGAACCCCTGATTTAGCAAATTGGAGACAAGCCATCAGCTTTGTCCGAATTGATGCCATTTGCTTTTACTGCTACATTCACACAGCCCTTGGTCTTCAAGCAACCGCTATCAATTAAAAGTCCATGTAAACGTGTGTCTGTGCTACCCAAGTTTCCACAACCATTTTTGGGCTCTACATTGAGCGTTGAACGCGTGTTGAAAGTTAAACCAGTCAAACTTTGACCAGTCAGGGACTCGGATTTCGGTGGAGACGTTTGGGTAGCGTCCTATGCAATAAACACCAACCGTTTGAAAATGGATCTTGAAAGAGCTAATAATTACAATTTGTGCCCGGTCATAATTATAGGATAGAATAGATCTGTGAAAGAAAAAGCGTGGAGCAAGAATTACGAGATTTGCACCTTTCCGACATTTCGCATCAAGCCTCTTCTAACTGTGGGAGCATACACTAGTATCAGGCAATGACAGTCCAAGTAAACACCTTATACTAAAAGCACGTTAAAGAACCCACATTCGGTGCGTTCTTGACTGTCCGGTGTGTACATAGCATAAATGATGAAAAGCAGCATTGGCATAAGCAAACCCCTCAATTGTGAGTCGTTAGATCAAGGATGCACACACATTTTCACAATCTCCTAATTTTGAGTAAACACCAGGCAAAAACCCCAGGGTTACATGAATTACTAAAATACATGGATGCATGTAAAAGAGGCTTTTAAAAAAGCACGTGGGCTCAGGAGGTTGGCTTAAGTGGGGGCACGGGTTAATGACTTGCTGTACCCCTACCCCGACCTCCACTTCCAGCTTGCTAAGGTCTGCTCTGCTCACATCCTGTGTGGATTGATCACTGAGTGGAGAAGATTAGGGCCGTTCACCTTTGTTGTTTGTGTTTCACAACGAAGCTGCTGGTGGATATAAATGTAAATACAACATCCTGTATGCAACATTATGGCCTCTTCGGCTGGCAGCCACAACTGAAGTTGACCAGAACACAATAATGATCAGAGATAATGAGCAGACATGACAGGGGGGCGGGGAGTAAAGATGTCATACCAAGAGCGGAAGGGAGAAAATGGGATCGGGCGCCAGAAAAAAAGGGGAAACAAAAAAGAGTGAATGAAAAAGAGGGTGGAAAGAAGGAAGGAAGGAAGAAACACCCGAATCATCAATAGGCAGAGAACAGACAAAAGGAAGGAAATGAGTGAGGGCACATGCCAGCTCATGTCAGCTCTCAGACACCCCTCCCCCATCTGGACCCCGTCACAAATTAGAGGCATCCCCTTTTGCTTCTTCTGCCTCATATCTGGGCTCTCAGGAGGTTTGTGTTAAGGGAACGCTCTTGCATTAACTGCTGCAGTCCAGCTCAACCAGACTGGTGACATTACAAACAGGCGTGCTCAACCACAAATGAGAGGGACTTCATTTTCACACTGACTCATTAAACCTCTCTTGTACTGTTTCCAAATTATGCTGAGATCCCACAAGTAGAAATATAGTAATGATAAATTCTTGTGATATTTTAACCAAATTAAACTATTCTTTTATATAAAAAACAACTTATCTCTTGAAGATTGAGGTCAACTATGACTAAGGTCAACTAAGATTGGTGTTTTTAACATGTTCTTATGGCATTTTTCTGATGATGGAGGAGATATATAAAGAAAATTCATATTAAAATTGCATTTTTCATTATTTCTTTCTTCAAATTGTTGTGAATCGGGAGCAGATGATAAAATGTCATTTTAAAAAGCTTGTTGTTGCGCAGAAACTACAATCGGCAGGCTATGAGCTTTTTGTTCTGCTCCATACCGATGCATCTACTAGCAGACAAATAGATAAACAATATTGCTGCAATATTGTTTGCCATTTTTTGTTGCACCGGTAATGTTAGGTTGGGGGTGTGAGGGACTGTAATCTAGCAGGAAAGTGTGTAAATAGAGAGCTCTCAGAAACAGGGAAAGGAGGGGAAGGGGGTGAGATTGCTATTAGTCTTGCCTACAACTCAGAGAATTTCTAAAGGACTACTGCTGCAAATGTCCTTTATTGTGGCTAAAAGCCGCTAAATCATAATTAAAAGACCACTGGAAATGCTTTAAAAATAGATCAGAAGAGGATTGGAGTGAGACTTACAGATCAAACTAATATACAAACTGTAGTATTTAGGGTAAATTCAGTCGAATTTTTTTTGCATAAATTCGTCATTCTTCCTGTTCATTTTCATTTTACAGTGTTTCAAAATGTTTTTACTGAATATAAATATTTAATTTATAATACAAAATATTAAATCATCAAGTTGAAATAACAGTTTGGGTTTAAAATCTCTATCCATAGACGTAAAAAAGAAAAAAGAAAAAGATGTCAGGTAGCTATTTTTCCTCCCAAAACCATATTTTATTCATATTTGTCTTCTGAATACAGTCAGTCAAATAAAAAACACAAAAAAATCCCCAAACACAAATATGTATATCGCTTGATTGCACATAGTAAGAACCAAAGCTGAGGCTACATTAATCTAAATTTCAGAAATGAGAGAGGCAAACAGACAATGAGGAGATAGTAAAGAAGAAGGTTTGAGTGAGGAGAGCTCATCCATTTCATTATTAATCACATTATCCTTTTATCATGCCTCGCACATGCTTCTTGAACCTACAGTTGTTTGTTTGTCTGCTCAGCCACAAGGTCAGAGGAGTTTTAGTCACTGACATGGGCAACCCCACTTTGTTTTGCCCTCCTCCTCCGGATAGGTTCAGCCTTGGATTGGATCGGGAATGTTTTTAAGTGAATTCAGTCTCCTCCCAAGAGACTTTTAAGTGTTTGGACATTGGTAACCATGTTAGGTCGGATGAGGGTAAAAAAGGAAAGCACACATCTGCCCTGCAGGTGAGCTGACTTAGTTTGAGAGCAGTGTATCAATCTGGGTCAGTGTATATAGTGGAAGCGCACATAAAACTCAAGGCTAATTTGACAAAGCCCCATCCCCCTTTACAGTTACACACAATATCAGCCCACTGTACATACCACATGGATGCATAGACCCATACACATTTTAAAAATTCTACACAAAACTCAGACGTAAAGATCAAACAGTCAAGGTATATTGTCCGCTCACAACAATCAAAGAATTGTTAGTGTAGAAAGTGTGTGTATAGACACTCTGGAGCATCCCTTTTTATCCATCACTATTATCCCTTCACAGATCGCTTCTTCAAAATACCCTGCCGATATTAAACTCCTTCATCACAACAACTCAAGCAATGGCAAAGAATTATCACATAAACAAAGAAAAATTCCAACAATCTTTGGCCACAGAATGTCAGGTCTGTTCACAGTTTGCAGGATGAATTTTTCACTTGCATGTCTGGCAGTCAAAGCCAAATTGAAACCAAAAGTTGCAGAAACTTGCACTGATTTTATAATAACAAATCAGAAACATGTGCGATGTACCTTTTCAGGTTTCCTCACTGGGAAAAAAGAGGACATTTTTTTCTTAACTGATAAATACAAATATTAAGGATTAAAGATTAAGAAAAACCACCCCTGTTTTTAAATTCATCGTTCGTTTAATTTTATTCATTTACAAATAAGAAAGCTTAGAAAATGTTTTGTGGAAAAATATGTGAACAAAAGGGAGCAGAAAGAAGTTAACTTTTGTCTTATTTTACACACAAACACAAAATTGCTTCACAAAGACTATTTAAGACATTTAAAAAAATCCTCCTTCAGGCTGTTTCCCCTAAGATTTACTTCTAGTGTCTCATTCCAATCTCTTTTACTTTAGTCTTTTTTTGCTAGCTCTTCAGTATAACTCTAGTTTTAGGGTCCCTCAAGGCTATCTGCAGTTCCAGTGTGGCAGGAACCAATGTGGCCTTCCTCTGTCCAGCTTCTATCTAAGATGTAGCCACAATGAACCCAAAACCACAACATGCAGAGACAAAGTAAAATAAGTTTGGTAGATTTACACTTTTTTGTAGAAATCCTTCTCCCTGGATCACAATTTTTAAATCACAGGAAAGCAGGTCTCTATCTTTTTTCAAACAAAAACTGTTTATCACTGGGTTAGTTTAGAAGATGCAATCATATGTTAAGTAAAATAACTTTAATTGTCCATGTCTTATGTGAAAAAAGATCATACAATGGGAAATTGTATTTCAGTCTTTTTCATTTTGAATTGCCCATTTTTCTCAGTAGAAGGGATTGTTAGGTGCTGCCAGTGCAGAGGGCTGTTAAGGTTTTTCCTTAACACTGAACAAGCTCTGACAGAAACTAGGCAATGTCCCAGATGAAAGCATTAATGATTGATAAACTCCTTTCATCTACACACTCACATGCCGGCCCATGCAAAGTGGCAGGTGAACATTACAATTGTGAGGCTTTTTTTTGGCGCAAATCTGTTACATGGTACTTACATTTCCGAATATCTGAAGTTTATTAGCAAATAAACCTAAAAGAAATGTAAAAACACCTCTTAACAGCATAATGTTAGAGTGAAAAAGTCGCAGTTACAACCACATTTACAGCCTCAATGTGTAAAGTCTTACTACACATTGGGTAAATGTCTAGACAAGAATCTTCTCTAATACTTTCTCCTTATCACAAAGCTCTAGATACAATCTCAAAAGAAGAAAAACTATGTGCTCACCTTTAATGAATTTCCTAATTCCTCCTGTGAGAGTCACACTTGAATCCCTGTAAAGGTTAAAACTCAATCAACATGCGTCCACTGAAGAGAAAGGCAAGACTTCTTTGCATCTGCGAGACTTTTCGTGGACTCCAGCGAAGCATTTCGGTCTGTACACATTAGAGCCCGTTCTCACACATGCTGCCTCCTGAATGTCTAACTCAGACTGTGGTCTGAGAAGAGGGTGTGTGCACACTGCCTCAGTCAAAGCCCGCCCTCTCTTCTCTCATTCCAGCTTCTCTCAATCACACACTCAGTCAGCCCTCCACCTCCTTCCCTTCACCCATCTCCACTCCCTTTCTCTCTTCTATATCACCTTTCCTGACTCGCCAATTGCCTGCCAGCATAATGTGTTTCTCTGATTTCCATCTCATCTGTTAAATTGGTGTAGAATTTGCTTCAAGCTATAAGAATAAAATTCAATAAATTTAAAAAACTAGACACAAAGAAAAGGCTGTGGACAAGTACACTTTTTTTCTGAGAATTTTTATTTGAAAACAGTCAAATATTCAGAAGTATAGTCTAAAAAGTTACCAGTCTAAAAATATCTGCTTTGGAGATTGAAACACGCTTGTGGTTTGAGTGCAGAGATAAAAAAGGGCAAATGGTGGAAAGCATGACAAATGTGCGAAAAGCCTTTTTGTATGCACAGAACACTAAAAGTTAAGGACAAACTTTGCAAGTTAATTTGATAAAACAGGGAGGTTTTTTTTGTTAGTACTATCATTATTACGACTGCCTATAAAATCCCTTTTTTTCCTATCTATTCAGTGGACATTCATTGTGTTCTTGCTTTTGCCTCAATGGACTCAAACAGGCTGCTTTTACTAGGAAAAAGTGATTCAAACTTGAATTTTTAACATCCGATTTTTAGTCCAAATAGCCCAAATAACCTTTTACAGCACAATCAAAAGTCCAAAGGACATAGCAGTTTTAACACTATGTGATGTACAAGGGGCTGTTTAATTTTTATTTTGACGATATTTAATTTGCTTCCACGAGGCAACATATTAAATGTTTAAATTCCATCTTTATCCGCTCATCCAGAGTCGAGTCATTGGGGCAACAGAGATGCCCAGACCTCCATCCCCACAAAAACTTCCATCAGTTCTGCAGTACTGCTAGGGTGACCCCAAGGCTAGCCGAGAGACATGGTTCCTCCAGAGCGTCCTGATTCTTTCCTGAGGTCTCCTACCAGTGGTGTACCACTCCAGGGAGGTATCTAGGAGGCATATGAAAGAGAGGCCTGCGCCAACTCAACTGGCACCTTTTGATTGGCAGCAACCCTTGGTCATCAACAGGCCCACTCATAGATCTAGAGGTCTCTATTTTCTCAGCAGAAGGCATGTGGCAGTTGTTGATTCAGGAAATTCTCAGAGTATTCCTTCTACCACTCAACAATGTCCTCAGTTGATATACAGCTCACCACACACACTGAAGAACAGTGCATCCCATTTCTAAGGCACTTACTGGTTTGCCAAATTTCTTTGAAGATTACGAATAGCTCTTCTCTATAGCCTCACCGAACTCCTTCCAGACTCAAGTTTTTGCCTCTGCAACAGCCCGCGCTGCTTACTTCTCCGACTATCATTACTTGTCAGCAGCTTGGGGGTCCCAGAATTCAGCAAGATTCCATGGGACTCCCTCTTCAGCTTGGTGGCATACCTTACTTTACGTAAAACACCACTGGGTTTGTGGACTACTGCCCTGAATTGCACCAGAGACCTCACGGCCCCAGCTTCAAACAGTTGTACTGAAAATGGAAAACACGCTCCATTCAGACTAAAGTCTTCCTGTGTATGAAGACACCTACAGAGCAACATTAAGGTATTAAAGATATCACCGTCATTGCCCAAGTGAAAGTAAAAATTTCCGAGTATATCAATAGGGTTCCCAGTCAAACCATTGTCTCTTACCCCTTCTACATATCCAAAAAGGTGGGGTACTCTGTACTATTGTTTGGCTCTTAAGCCGAAACTACAACAAGAGACCTGCCCCCGACCCAGAGGCCTAGGGATGTGACCCTCTCTTTTACTGGGGTAAACATTAATGCATGTCAGCTGAGCCGAATGGCTTTGAGAAAACACATGCTAGCCTGCAACATCCAACAAAGGAATATATCTACTGGCCATTCTGGGCCATTCCAGAATAGAAGAGGATCCAACTGCTCTCAATGAATTGGGTTTTTTGAGACCAAACTGTCAATAAAGGCTTGCCCAGCCATCTCTAGCCAGTACTGCTCAGTCTCCTGCACAAGCTCAGCTTCTTTCCCCATTTAAAGAGATAACATTCCATGTCTCAATGCTTAGTCCATCAAAGTGTAGTCTGCAGGATCACTCAGGCTCTCAAACATTGGCGGTACATGAACATGAAAATTGTGGATGGAAACTTCTGCCCCATATTGTTACTTGTTGCAGAGTCAACTGGAATAGCTAGTTTGACTTTCCAGAGCACATCCTCATTTGCATTCTGGGTTTCTACTTTACTAAGACACATTTAGTTCTCAGTTGCTGTTTTAGTGAATATGTTGCACCACACTACTTATCAGGTAAACTGTCATTAGCTAGCAGGGGTTTTTTTTGCAACTTACTATTATTCAGGCAACTATATTAATCCTTTAAATATAGGTTTAAAATTCTATTAAACATCCATCTATTTTCTTAACCCGTTATATCCTTTTCGGGGTCACAGGGGCATGTCCCAGCTAGAGTCCGGCAAAGGCAGGGTACACCCTAGACAGGTCACCAGTCTGTTTCTGGGCAACTATTGAACAGTAACAAAAAATAATGTACAAGATTTTGGCCTTGAATATTGCAAATCTTCTGATGTATCAATCTTCTAAAAGCTGAATGATACAGATATCAACCAAATGTTGAATATTATGTTCGATGAATAGTGACAGAACTGAGAAACACAATAGCAGAGAAGGCAAAAGGAAGAACATTCCACAAAAAAAACATTTAGAATCAGAAAATATCAAAATAAGAACACAGGGTTTAAGTTACAGACATAATTTATAGTTATGTACAGCTAAATCCAAATTCAGCATACTGTTAATTTGCTTTAAAGAAGAAATCAGCCAAGAGTGCTGAGCCAAAGACAGAGAAGCATTCATCTACCGTATTTTCCGGACTATAAGTCTCCCTTTTTTTTATAGTTTGGCAAGGGGTGCGACTTGTACTCCGCAGCGACTTATATTAGGAATAAATTGAAATAAATACATTGTTAACCCTCCTGTTATGTTCATTTGTGAGGAACAGAGATGATGTTCCTGGGGTCAATTTGATGTATGATGTATGTTAAGTGTTAAGAGTATGTTAAGTGACTCAGAGAATCAGCAAACTTTTTTTACAATAAGATCTTGAAGGCTAAAAGCATAATATTCTATTTTCCAATGATTTCATAGATTCAGAAATGCAATAAAAATGACAATTGTTTCTACAAATACAGGATGAAAACAGAGTATTAGTTGGCCAATGATGCTTCATGAAAAGAATAAATAAATAAGTATGAGAAAGAATTTTTGTGAAATTATGAGATAAACAGTCTGCTATGATTGTGTCATGAGGTTGTGAAAGTTATTTGTTCTTGATCTCAGATTTTTTCCAATAAATTTCCTGTCAAAATGCGACTTATAGTCCAGTGCGACTTTTCTGTGTTTTTTTTCTACTTTTAATGCATTTTTGGCCTGGTGCGACTTATACTCTGAAGCGACTTATAGTCCGGAAAATACGGTAAATGCTGTTTCTTTCGAAGTGCTGCTTCAGCCAAAATGTACTTTGGTAGTTCCAGAGATCCCAAGCCCTTTGACAGTAGCCCAGTTGATCCGTACAACAAGTTCAGCTGGCTCCAATTAGCTGACAGTCATCAGTTGGTGACAGTTAGAAGAAATACAAACCAGAAACAAAATAAACACACAACCAAAAGGCCTGGACAAATATAAAATGTTAAATCTATTGATAATCACAGTTGTTTAACTCAATTAATGAGTAAATTAAGTGAGTAAACAATTGTAAAATGTATTTTTAGAATTGTAAAATGTATTGTAGAGTGTAAAAACATAAAGTAACAAGAAAGCAAACGATTGAAAGTCTTTTGATAATGCTTGTGAAACTTTTTTCTAAAAAAGAGAAACCCCTCTTAAAGAAATGAACAAAAATACTAATAAAGAATGAATAATTACTGTGTTTTTGCCCGTTTCTTTTGTCAAGGTAAACGCCTGGGCTGTTATTTTTTTTTGGTTTTTATCTACCATAGTTTTCGGAAGTATGAGTTGAATTTTTTTGCGGAGTTTGACCAGGGTTGCAACTTATACTGAGGGGAGACTTATATGTATTGTTAAAAAAAATTATTATTGGCTCATAGGTTTGTTTTTTTTTCCACTAAAAATCGGTTGCCCTTAAGCGGTTGTTTCCCACTAACAACCGATAGAAGGCGCTATAGATGTGTCTATCAGCATTTTCTACTTACAGCAACACAGAAGAAGCACCATCCAAAACATACATGCAGGAGAATCTGATCGTTTCTTAACTCATTTTTGGACAAGCACTGAGCATAGATTTTCACATGCACCAATAAAGAGGCAGTGGAGGCAAATTTGAAGCTTGAATCACGTTCAGTGTGAATGCAAAATTGTACTAGGCCTGGCAAAAAAATTCAGAAGCATCACACCTTTCTCCCAAAAGTGCGACTTATACTCCAGTGAGACCTATATATGAACTTTTTCTTCTTTATTATACATTTCTTGGCTGCTGCAACTTGTACTCTGGAGCAAATTAAAGTCCAAAAAACCAATGCCCCTTGCTCAGCTTAAGGGAGGATTAATTTCAGCATCCCTAAATTATTTTGAAAAGGAAAAATATGAATCGAGAAGTTAAACAAAGAATCGAGTGTAATAAGATTTACTCACACGCCTGGCTGCAGCTATAAAAAAGCTTTTGTAAACTAGCTATGATATTTACTGACAAAAAACATGTACTCGTTCAGCTGGATTTAGGTTAAACTCTCAAATTCAAATCCTTTACCAAACATTTGCCCTTCATACATGTAAAAGTATAATTATATAATAGACTGATGCAATGTGAAGTTACTGAATAATGTTTGGATGTTTAACATTTATCAGGGCAAACATGTCAGGAAAAAGGGCAGGCATTGTAATAGATCTACCCAACAAAGCGACCTGACACAGGCTCCGCAGGGGGAGTGAGTGGAGGCCGTCACAAACTCACCGCTTTTTGTGAACACTGACACACACACACACACACACACACATTTGCAGCTATTCACCCCCAGGCTCGTGATGGTATTTCAGCACCTTGCTCAGACAATACCACTGCTGTGCTTCTTATCGTCTCATTTCTTTTGTGGAAAGACAGTGTAGATGTAGGTGCACATCTGCTACCTGTCTAGTTGTTGCCTAGCACCTGTCAGATCATCTGTCCTCATTTTCCCCGCAGCCTTTCACCTTCCTTTTTCCGTACATGTATCTAATTTTTTTTGCGGATTATCTAACAGTACAGATGAAGAAAGTTGTGTCGTGCTGGGGGCTGGATGAAACAGGAAATAACCAAATCAGGATGATGAACGGCAGCCAGTTCCCACACTCCAACAAAAACATTATAACGTTATTGCCTTGAAATGCAATTACAAATGACTTATAAAATGACACATGTGATTATAGGTTTTAACAAGCAAAACACAGAGGGGGGTAATGATAACACTTGCACACAGATAATGTTATTTAACAGAGGAACACTGAATAATTTTGATGCCAGGATTTTCCTTTTTAATTTCCAAAAAAAAGTTTTTTTATTTTTTTAACGAGCTGCTTCAGTTATCCATTAAGCAAAAGGCAGAGTGGAGAAATATCAAAACACACTCACCAGTTCTGTTATCTGTTGAATTCTGCTGGCAGTTTCACTATTCCTTCCTCTTTTCCAGCACACCTGAGCCGACTTTCCTGTCCAATAGACTCCACCTATTCGATCCTTATCAGATGTTATTACACTGTGCATGGGAGGGCGGGGGAGGCAGCATCCCTAAATAGCTGACGGAACAAGATTGATTTACTTTTTAATGCGCCCTGCCATTTCAGACACCAAGCAGGCAATATTGATACGGGGAAACATGGAAAAATAAAAAAGATACGCACAGACATTCAAGATAGTCATTTTTCCCCAGCCAATCAAAACCCATCATGCCATATTTGATAAAATAACCACCAGCAGCCATGCGAGTAGAGCTAATGAATAATGTATTCACTGCTGGGTCACAATAGGTACCCCCCCCAACCCCCCAGGCAAGATACCTTTCTGATAGTTGTTATTTCAAGTGCTTTAAATTATATCTGTTAATCCCTGTCTAACACTATTAGATTTTCCATTAGCACGGAATGCCGTTGTGTGTGTGCACACACGACTGTTTGGGCACAAGTCATGTGAACATACACAAAGACACGCTCCAGATAGGGAAATAAATTGGCAAGATTTATAGACAAACACAACGGAAGTAGTTAACAGTGACACCAATTGTGTTAAATGAACAGGCAATCCATAGGACAAAATTACAAATCTGGTTCTGACATTATTGGTGTCAAAAGGCTTGACAAGATGCATTGATTTTATAGTATAAAAGATGACATGAATGACCTCTGAATATTCTGTGGTTTATTTTAAACTGAATTCATTGATGAATCAAGTTGGAGTACGCAACTATTTAAAAATCTATAGGGTAATTTCTTCAACAAAGTAATCAATCAGTCTGGTTTCTCCTGGCCACCACAAGCTTAAAAGGGTAGGTTTTTGATTTTATTTCTTTCCTTTTTTAGCCACTATTGGCTGTTTTGTTCTATTACACATCAGTTTTATTTGTTTAGCACCTTTGTCCTATGTAGGCATATTCAGGTGCTGTGTGCATAAATTAGGTTGCAGATGGTTCAACACATAGAAGAAAAAGAAGTTCACACTTTTAATTTTTTTTACCAAAAACATTAAAAGGGTTGAGGCAAGAGCATATCTTTGGTTTAGATGAGTTGGCTTTATAAAGTTGCTTTTCCAAAAGTAAAAGAACAAACATAGGGTTCTAAATGCCAAAGATTTTTTCACAGTAGCAAAAAAAGGCGTGCCCGCTGCTGGAATGAAGTTGCATCAGTGCACCCAGAATTAGTGGCCTGTACACAGGCACAAAGGTGTACAACGGAAAAGTTAAACTAAAAAAATTATTTCATGCAATGCTTGTAGTTATTTCAGCTCAGAAAAAGATATTTCCCTGGCTGTCGCTGCTGCTGAAGCAGTGGTGTGATGGTGGCCAGGCCTTCTCCCTCTTTTTACCTTATATAAATCACCTCAGTAGAACATAAACACTCACCTGAGCACAGGTGTCAGGTCACCTTTGCACGAATCGTATGCCGTGTGGACTAAAATGCTAAAATGTGTTGGTTGGCATTTGAAAGTGTGTGTGGACAGGCCACGCTCTTTTTTGACTAACATCTGCACCTGACAGTAATGATGATAAACGTCCAGCAACTTGTTGTTTTATGATTCCACCCCTCCCCCTACTTCTGTAATCATCCTTTAACTTCCTTAACCCATCTTTTTCTCCCCTTTCTATTGTTCTCTTACCCCTCCTCTCTACAATCACCCCTCTCTACTTCTTTTTCTTACAGTCCAACAAAAAAAAAGTATACTAACATAATCAAAATAACTAAATTGTAGCCATAAATACAGAAGGGGTTTATATAAATGTACTCCTTGTGTGTCAGAATAACCCCATTGTAACAGTAAAATCTGTTCAACACAAGAGACGTTCAGCTCTCATCTGTTTGCTCAGCTGTTAGACAGGTCAAGTAAAAAAAAATGAAACTGCATTAGTTCAAACATCATGGATGCTAGACTGGTCTGTGTGCATTCCATCTTCTTAAGAAAAATTGCAGCTTTGTTGTGAAAATGAAAACTAACAAGTGAATGGTAAAAGTCTTAAAAACAGCTGAACAAATGCTTGTATTTAGCACAGCATAAATTATTTCTATTATAAAAATATTTTTAATCAATGTTATGACAACTGCAAAAACATTATACTTACTTTTTGAATAAATAGGCTTTGTATATTACACTTTGGTAAAAAACAATGTGTGCAAAAAAAGTCTCCAACATTTGAGTGGTCTAATACAAATAATTTATTTATACAAATAAAGAGTTTTTTTTTTTTTTTTGTATTTTCTAATTGATGTTTTATCAGTGAAGACACTAAAAAATGACTTCCTTTGTGGCTACTGAAGATACCTACAAAACATTATTTTAATTTTTTTTTGTTTTTTAAATAAAGTCTTCCATTATTTAGTCTGCAAGCTCACATACACTAAATGAACCCCAAGTCTTTGACTTTAACGAATATGAATGTGGAGATATTGTGTTTTTTCAATTGTTATTTTGTGCATCACAATAGTAGCCTTTATATTACTGCTATCAAGCCACAGCTGCACACATGTGACCTGTTATTATGACAATCTCTTACTGCTTAGGAATGAGACATTTGGCCCTTTGGGCATGGCTGCAATGTAGAAAGATTACAACCAGCAATTTGCATTTATTACCATGTAATTTTGTTTTTTCTGATGGCCACTGAGCACGCACTGTTCCTGTGTTTTTAGGTCTGACACAGAGATGATCTATCACTGCAGCAATTACAACTAAAGTAATTCATTTGTAAAAACATTAGTGGCTGTGCTCTTTTGTCATTATGATCAATGCTGATGAGAATATTGATTAAAAGAGTAGAAACAGCCCCTTCAGTGAATCTTAGTGTTTTACATAACGTTTAAATGTCAGTTATCATCAGGCGAGACATTAGGCCTCAATAGATTTTTATTCCCTTTTAGATTGGGAATAATATGAATCTTTAATGTAAGTCTTGCAGAAACAATGACCTTGTATTTTTACCTTAGCATGTCAAATTACCACTAATAGTTTTATTACCAATAATGGTAAAACCTGTGAGAAAATTAAGAAGAGGCTCGCAAAAATGTATTGAAGTTATGCATAACAGCTATTCTTATGAATTTGTTGAGTAAAAAGGGGATTATAGTTTCAAAAACCTCTTTTGATGAAAATAGTCTCTTTGGTCATTGTTAGTATGTTTTTTGGGTATTTTCTGATGATGGAGAACATATATAAAGAAAATTATGCACATAATAGCATTTTTGAGTAACTAAATCCTGTTGAAAAAAAGCTTATAGCTGTGACACAGAAGCTGCAATTGGCAGGTCTGCTCCACTCCACTCTGATCCATCCACTTGCAGACGACTAGATCCATGAACCTCTTCATTTTCCTAGTCCGAGCTGGCATCTGGCTCAAAACTCTATGCCGGATGGCTTTTATATTTCCGAGGATGTTGTGAACATAGCTTCAGGCTTAAAAAAATTTTAACAGCAGTGCTCACATGGGCTGTTAAAACTAATAGAGCTTTTGAAGCAGTAGAAAGTCTGCTGCTACAACCACCAAAAAAAATTTGGATTGTAAGACTCACAAAAAATGTAATGCTCCTTAGTCAGTGAGTAGTTGATGACGTGCATTGACATCACACCATTGTCACAGTTGGCTGTAATTCTGTTTCACTTGGAGAAATAAGGTTATATGATGGAAAGGTTTTATGCTCATAAATTGTTTATACAGCATACTAGCAATCAACACGCAAAATACTTTAGTACAGCAGAGACATTTACAGCTATTTTTAATGCCTTTAACCCCTTCATTCCTGACAGAATTTTCGATTATATAATTTTTTTTTTTATGTTTTTTCCATTCATAGTGAAGTTAAATTAAATTGAGTCCTGGGCTATGTCAGGATTCATTCACTGCTCACTAGTGCACTATATAGAGCGCTCACCATTTTGCAGTGCTGCCCGAATCTACAATTCCAAAATCAAGTGCCCTCGAAATTTCCCAGAAGTCTCTGCGAAAAACCAGTGTGCATCAGTGCTCACTAGATTTGCAAATTTTACTGATATGGTATTATTTTTTAATCATATACATGATTTTTAGAATTAACATACTCTGCATATATTTTAGATAACAAGGCAAAACTGTACTAAGGTATTGAGTGCTTTATGTATCCCAAATGACATTGAATCAAATAAAATAGGTATGTTTCTACCCAAGTTAAGGCATCGTGGAAACAGACAGAAGCAATAATTACAGTTCTGTGTTTTAATAACGATGACCTGAGAAACAAGCACATGGAGGGAGTCTGACCTTTGCAGGATTTCGATTGTTCTCCCACCTCTATAGCTATTTTATTCTGGAAGGTAAAGACCATTGAGTGGTGATGGGTGAAATACATTTCTTTTCTTTGTGTAAGTAAGGCCAAAACAGGAAGAGGAAGAGTGAGAGACAAGAAAGGATGTTGCAGTGCTTGGACTTTCTGGAGACTAAAATAAAAAACCTGTTGTCATGAGCTCATGGGTAGACACTCCTCACTTCATTACTCACATGGCCACAAAATAGAGACACATGTACATCCATCTTGCTTCCATTGTTGCTATTGCCAAAGTAGCATGAGGTTAAATAATTACAGGGTCACAAAGCCTTGTATGTTTAGCTTCAGACGACCTAAGTCGGCCTTAAGAAAATATTTTGTTTGAATATAAACTACAGTTTTCGTTGACTTTTACTGTGTGTGGAAAAACCCCAATGTTATTAAGTGAGATAAAAACTGTATTATACATATATTGTTCCCATTATTGACATTGGCAATGGTTTAGCTAGACAATCTTTTTTTGCTATTTTTGGGATTATATTAAATAATTAAAAATAACTTTGCAACCACAAAATCTCATCATCTACAGCCTTCCTGTGCAGCTAAACAGTGATTTCCAGTTGACTTCTTCCCAAGATCCTAAACCGCAATCATAATACATCACATGAGCCCAATCAGAAATGTCCATGTGTGGGTTGTTTTCAGGTCAAACTGAACTGACAGAACGAGAACTTTTCTGGCCCACTCGCTGGGATCGTCAAATTATCTTTGTGACACTCTGCTAATTCAGATCTTCTCATTCCATTGAGCAAGTGACATGTTACTTTGTGAAATGGATGCTGTATTTATGTATCTTCAAAAAAAAAAGTTCTAAAAAAGTATAAGTTTGGAACTGTTTATTATTTTTTTAAAATATTTCTTGTTATTATATTTCAACACAACGATAAATAAAGGCTGTATCTCCGTATTACCCTAACAATTTATATGTTATTATAAAATCAATTGTTATTTTCCAGAGTATAAGTTACTCTAGAGAATATGTCGCACTTTTGGGAGAAAGGTGCAACGCTTCTGAGCAAATCCACCAAGCCCAGCATAATTCTGCGTTCACACCAAACGAGAGTCACACATTAAATTCACATCTGCTGCCTTTTTTTAAACGTGCTTCAAAGTCTATTCTTAGTGTTGGTCTAAAATTGTCCTCCGTGTTTGTTTTGGATGGTGCGTCTTCTTCTGCGTTGCTGTAAGTAGCAAATACTAACACACACACACACGCCTACAGTGCCCTCTAGTGGTTGTTAGGGGGAAACAACTGCTAAAGGGCACACGGCTGTAAGTGGGAAAATAACAAAAGTATCAATACAAAAAACGTAGTCAATAAGTTCCTCCGGAGTAAAAGTTGCACCCCTTGACAAACTATTAAAAAACACACACACAACCTATACTCTGAAAAAAGATGGCACTCAGTTTCATCCGCATCAGCTAAAAGTTGGCAACCTCAGCAAAAGGAAAGACAGAATGTGAGATGAGGTTGAGAGTGTGGGGAAAAGGAGGGGAGCACAGAGAAAGGGGGGATTAAAGCATCAGAAGGCATAGTGCTCTGCTTAAAGATGATGGCCTGATGGGTTGCTCCCCCAGGAATGACTGGAGGAGTAATCCCACCAAATGGAAGAGTTTAACAGTTACCTCCCACTTAGAAAGATACACACAGACAGATGCGGGACACACTTTAACACAAACTGACTGAAGGAAGCACACACACACGGATATACACAAATGGGAAACAAATTCTGCTTAAGCAAAATACAATAAAGATGGATGGATGGAAGTATGGGTGGATGTTAGGACAGATAGTCAAGCCTAAAACTTTTCAAACCTTTTGTAAAATAAAAAAAATATACATCTACTTTTTTTTAAAATCTTTTTTTTTCTGCACTACTGCCTCATGTAGATTGTTTTATCTCCTTGTGGAAGTCACCTGTGTCCTTCCCAATATAGTAGGAATTTGCTAGTAAAAGTGACTCCACGTCAGAATAATCTGAGGATTTAAAAATTTTAGAGTTGATTGTAAAGACTGATGATTCAAGTTTTTCTACTATGTCTGGAGTGACATGATTGCTTTGTTGGGTTTTTACTGTGGTGTTTGGCAAGTTGGAACGGTTTGAAAACCAGCCAGAAAGGCTCAGACAACAGCAGTCGCAGAAAGAGAAGAATTAGTGAGGCTGCCAATCAAATAAGCATCTCACGACCCAAACTACATTGCACATTTATGTCATATATCAGGCTTTTCGCACATATAAATATAAAAACAAAAAATGTCCCTGTGCGTTTTACGTATTTTCATCGATCACCCAAAATGGGAGAAAAATCCTTTTGACTTCCTTTCATTTTTGTTGTTTTTAATTAACCCAACAAACAAGGAACAGTCTTAAGGGACACAGTTAATGATCCTTCATTGGTCAGATTAAGGAACATTCTTGTATATGAGTTTAAGGCCAATTACTATTAGTTTGAGCCTGCCCTTCAATTTCTAGCTGTTTTATTTCAAAACATAATTCAAAGTTAAACATTTTTTTGTTAAAAAGGGCAAAAATACAATTAAGTAAAATAACAGAGGTCAAAATTTTGGAAGTCAGAGTCTTACATATAATTATATAATATATATATAATTTTTAAAGATTATGGCAAAAAACACCATAATCATATACAACAGTTTTATAAATGAGTATCACATCTTGGTTCAAAAAGGTTTAGTTTATTTTTCCAAAGTTGCAACACTTTAAAATACCACAAAATGAGAAACGTTACAGACATGTCCCAAAGAATTTAAAGTCCTAAAGCACTGCCATATAGAAAATGAATTGAAAAGGAAAAGACATAAGCTAAATTATGGAGGATTTTTTTTTTGTTTTTAGTTTAAATGTTTTTTACAAGAGGAAGTAGATTCAGAATTAAAACAATACTACTAACTCAAAGATTGTCTGTGTACATAGAAAAAGAAACATTTTATTGAAAAATGAAAGGTTTTAGCTTCCTAATATAATAATTGGTATTACGATAAAATTGTACTTGAATAACATAATATTTTACCAACATTGGAATTATTTTCTTTAGACGTTCCCAGACAAAAAGAAAGAAATCAGATTATTAACAGTATTAATATTAAACAAAATATTAAACAGCGCATAAAAATCAGGGCTGGTTATCTCTAAGCTATGCAACCTATGATTTTAGCTTGTTTATTTACCCTTTTACCTTAAAAAATGTGAAGGTCAAGCTCTCTCATATAAGACAAACACTTTGGTCTTTTTTCTTTAAAGAACTGGAGAATAATTCACACCTATGCAGCACATTTCACAAACACATATGAAAGTTTTAAATGTAAGAACAAAAGAAGTATGTTGTTGATGGATACAGCGCAAACTTGTAGGGCAGTAAATAACTAAAAAATGTAGTCATGTCAATATAAATTGTTTTTTTTATTGTTAGTTATTCATGTATTTTAAAAATGTGGATCAGACATCAAATGTCTTTTTTCCTTATTACACATTAAAGATGACACTGCTTTAAACCTGCTTTTTTTATTTACATTGTGTTTATTTCTGTTGCTTAAAATAACAACCATGAAACTATTTAAGAACAGAGTAAATTTGATGAAAATATCTAGGATTCTGTCTGCAGGGATTCTGCAAAGAAAGACTTCAGAGTGCAAAGCATTACAGGCCAAAATTAGTAAGGATGCAAAGGCTTAGTCTGAGAAGATACAGGGGGCTGTGAGCTCAGTGGCAGAGACTTTAAACTATAATCAATCAATAAATCAATAACAAAAACATTTCAACTTAAACATGACAAATTATGTACAACGGGTGAGACAAAAGACAACAAATGACCCTGAAGTAATTGGAGCTTGAACCAGGCATGCAGTAACAGAGGAGAGGGGACACTGAATATGTCTGCTCAAGAAAAAGCATGACGGAAAAAACACAAAAATGGACCAATCGTCAAATGACAGTGGCTCAGGAGTCCTTGTTACTTCAGTAATACAGGATGATTCTACTAGAAACTGATACAAAAAAATGGAAGTTTGAATAGTAATTAAAAATGTTCAACAACAAAAACAGAAGTTGGAAAATGCTTATGTACAAAAGTTATGTACAAACTGCAATCCGCAAGCTCCCCACTCCGCTCCGTATTGATGCATCCATTTGCAGAGAAATAGATGCGTGTAGATTTTCGTTTTTCTCATCTGAGCTGACATCTGACTCAGAACTGTACGACTGGACTTCTATACTGCTCGCCGTTTTTGCTGGATTGTGATGGGCTGTAAGCTAGTGGGAGAGAGTATAAACAAAGAGAGGATGGGAAATGAGCGCAGGCTTACTCCGCACCAATTGTCCCGCCCACAAATTAGAAGCAAAGTTCTAATGAACTACTGCCGTTCTGGAGAAACTAGGTCCTAGAAAACAACACAGTTTTTAACATTTTTGGCGTAAAAACAGCAAAACCATAATTATTAATAATTAATGATCAAAGGCTGGAGTGGGTCTTTAGGGATGCTTGATTGTTCCAACGCCCTACAGGCCATCAATTGGGCGGACCTTACCTTGTACAAATAGCTGAATTGCTTGCATTTTCTTCTCAGCCAATCACAAACAAATTCTCACCCTTAAATTCATGAATGGTAGTTTCTCTCCATTCTAGACAGTTCTCGGACCCTCTTCTTGTCAATCAGAAACTACACTTTGGCAGTCCGGCTTTTAACCACCATCAGCATCTCGGATTTGGGATTAATTTATTTATGATGCGATTTCAACGGCACTGAGCCTAACCCCCAAAGACTATGGACTTATTTCATGCACATCTTTCTATTTAACAAACAAGCCTTTTCTGACATTTGTAATGTCTCTCCTTATTGAAATATTGCAACATATAGACTAAGGGTAGCAGAGAATCAACCTTCCATTTTTGTGACCCATTTATTTTCCGTATGCATTCCATTAAGTTTTTGGTCACAGGTTGGAGTCCATCAAAGCTGCCATTAGGTAAGATGACAGATCCCGCTGTTTGTCTGTTATAGGTTCACACCAATAAAATAAGACACATTTGTTGGATAAACATTTAGATCCTGTCACACCTTACTTAATTGTTTTATAAGGTCTTCATCTGTTCATACTGTGCATGATTAAACCTATTCTTTTGACCAGAATTTCTGTTTTCCAGACAATGACTTTAATTTTGGATTTCTTAAACAGAAAAAAGGAAACAATAGTTTCCTGAATAAAATTGGATTGGATGAACTTTGATTACATCATAATTTCTCCAGAAGAAGAAACAATAAACCTAAAATGCTAAACAATGAGACAAATATTATGCAGTGTCTCTCTTTCCTGAAAAAACAAGGCATCTTTCCACAGCCCAGCCAAAAATGGAAGCCATTCCAACCTTAAATGAAGACAGTTTTACCGGTCTAACATATATGAGCTTGTTGCAAAATTCACAGTCATTCATGTCAGCCCAATAATTTATTGTATAGTGGGCAATCCAATTGTGAAACATAAAAAAAATACCCTTTTTATTCTTTTTAAGACACCTAATAATAATAACATCTAAGAAATGACTTGCCTAGCTGGTAAATTTAGTACTTAAGAGAATTCTTCCTAACAACCCTATGACACGCAGCTCAAAGGCCAAAGGTTAGGTCAAGAGGGGTTTCCAATTAGTCTGTCTACTACCCAACCATGTCCCACAGCAAGGACGCCATTTATGGCATCTCACCCCTGACCTTTAGCTCTTGGTCTCTAAAATATTCCTGCTGTGTCAGAAGGTGAACTTTCACTAAAGAGAACCGATGAAGGTCGGGTGCATGCGGTCTTCAATACTGCAGCAAAACCACTAGGGCAACAGCATAGAATGTATTCGTTTTAATACATTATTTCACAGAAAAACAAAAGAGTTTTGTGCCCTGCAGTGCTGGGAGCAGAGAGAGAGATCTGCTTTAAAAATGTCAGAACATGGTTTCTTTTCAGCAGCATTTCAAAGCACTGAAGCACCAATCAAACAGTCCAGGCTGCTGGCTTTCCTCATCCTCACCTTCACTGAAGAAAGATGGGAGCATCATTGCCTTCAGAACATTTGCCCACCATGATTTTCTAACAAATTCTCCATCTTCAGCTTGTATTCCTCATTTGTATTTTTGCAGAGAAAAGACTTTGACTCCAAATATGTTCTGGAATAATGTGAAAGTTTTATTAAAAATGTTCCATTCCTTTTTGTTTTTTTTTATTAAAAGTAAGC